>JAWNOA010000064.1:13017500-13667750 GCA_035046345.1 Drosophila birchii
TCTCTAAAGCAAATAATAAAAAACCAAATGCAAAATATTCTCTGGCAATTTTGGCACGTGCACGCCTCGCATTTGTTGTTCTTGTGGTTATTGTTACTGTTTAGTTGTTTTTGTTGTTGTTGTTGGCGATTGTGTGAACCTTGATTAACGCAACAGGACGACAACAAGGGATGAGGGTTATGAGGGGCATTGGGCTGGCTGGCAACATCAGCGGCAGGAATATTGTTGCTGTTTGCCAAATCTCTCGGCGCTGTCTCTCTAAATTTTAACTATGAATGTCCTGGGCCAACGACAGTAACTGTAAATGTGCACTTGACAAAATAAAAAACAGGAAAGGATATGTGGGAAATATTGGGGCTACGGTATGGCAAAAAATTAAAGTGTTCCTTGGATTATATTTTTCAAAAATTTTTTTTTGTGATTTCATAAAGCAATGAATAAAGGTTCTGAGAATATGTTGAGGTGAATATAATATAACTATAAGATTTATAGGAAGCTATTCATAATTTATAAATTATAAATTATTAAACCTAAATATCAATAAATGTTTTAAAAGTATGATAGTTAATAATAAATATTTTTATATATTATATTAATCAAACTTCTAAAGATTTAAAAAAGATCAACGTACAAAAGATCAAAGGACTTTCCCACTTAACACTTATTTTTCACCAGAATTTATAAAAGCTTTGGCCCTTTTTTTTAGCTTTACCATTCCATCTTAAAATAGCACCTCTTTAACGATATTTTTCTCTGAGAAGCTAGACTTAAGCAAAGTCATTAAAACTTAATTACTTGCAACTACATACTACAGCAGTTCATGTAGACTATTTGCGGAGTGTATTTGCCAGTTTGTGTATGGGGGCTTGTGGGGTTTGTGTGTGTGTGTGTGTGTGAGTTGGCAGTAAAATTTGTTTACCAAAACCTTCTTAGCTTGGCTTAGTAACCCCCGCACCGCCATTGTTTGTGTATTTGCATTTCGGCTCCTCTGGCTGCCTTGTGCGACCCCCTAGGACCCTCCTAGAGCCCCAAAAACCGCCCGAAACCACCGAGTCACCCATCATGCCGCCCCTTTTTCCGCACCCCTTCACCTTCACCCCCTTTTTGGGTGTGAAATTTCATGCATATATGTATGAATGTATCTCTATGAGTGTTGGTATGTGTGTGTGTGAGTCTGTGTTCGTTAGAGAGTTCGTGCCTCGCCTTTGGCCTTTTTGCAGCTTTTGCTTTTTAGCCACTTTTGTTTGCCTTGCTGTTGTTGCCTTTGTTTGCCGCTCTCACCGACTCCTTGTTGCCGGTTCCTGGTTCCTTAGCTTTCCGTCCTGGACAGCCTCGAGTCTTTTGACCAGGTTGGCAAAGGAAGCGTCGCTTGCAAGTAAGTGAAATGTAAATCGTTTTTCTACCACTTTTCTAGCTTTATTTTTTTAAAGAAAATATAAAAGTGCATGCGGAAAAGATCAGGTTTTAAAACAGGAAATACTCCTATTTTAAAGTTACAATATAGTTTAAAAAGTTGAAGAAGACGGAATTAATGTTCAAAGAACTTTTATACATCTTACGAATATTATGACTTATTTCCTTTGATGGAAGTTTTCTCCTGAACTTTTATGTATTTTACGTATTTAATATTAAACTTGTATTGAATATATTTTCAATTAAAAGCGGCTACATTCATGTGCAAATGCATTTTCTTAAAAATAATATTTTCATAATTATCCTTTGCAATATAATTATTATTATTTTTTAATATAATACAAGGTCCCATTGTGATAAAACATAGAAAAGAAATGTTCTGTTATCAGTAGAGAGTTCTTAATAAAAAGTATAAGCTTTCTAGGAATAACTAGTATGTCTTTAAATTAATTTTATATTTAAGCTGAGATCAAATATTAATAAACTCCTAGTCAAGTGTTATATAATTTCACTTCCATGAGGTGCAGGGTAGCACCAGGTCGAGGTCAAAACATTTAAGCCTTCTGCTCTCGCCAGAATTTTATGTGTCACCGCAGACAGCGGCGGCAGATGGGGATTTAGGGAAAGGTGGACGTTGAAATATATAAAACTAACCGCAGCTGCACAGTGGCCATGGGGTGGCAGGAATCTCGGACTCGGCTTTTTTCTTTTTTTTTTTTTTGTTGGCGGGACCGCAATGTGGAACGTGTTATGCAAATCTGGTCGGAATTGTAGGTAGGTTTTGGTGTTTTCCCTGCCGGTATTTGGCCTGCAATGAGCTCTGTTGACCATCTGCAACGCCAGCGGTGGCATCAAAAACAATTTAACTGCTCCGGTCTACACCACTCAGCACTTTTTGTCGCCTGACTCTATTTTGCCCCCTTTTTTGATTCACTCAAAATGGTAATTTGAATTGCAAAAAGTCCATTGTTTCGTGCTTATTGCTCCTTTCATGTTTACCTCCGCCGCCAAGCAATTAGTAATGCAATGAGGGAGAGCCTTCCGCAATGGGTTGTCGCATTAAAAATGATATCCTAAGTAGATCGTACAAATTGCTCGCAATTATATTTAATAGCTCGTTCAAGTGGGAGCCATAAATGTTGGGGATGGGTTCTTGAGACGCCCTCGACTCGACTCGACCCAGTCCATTCCATTTCGCTGCTCAAAGGCAAAAGCAATTTATCAAAAATCGGTCAAGAACACTCGGGAAAAGGAAATGGGAAATGCGTGACCTTTTGCCAGAGAAGGAAAACTGACATGAACTGTTGTTCCCGATGGTGTTGTGTGTGTGGCTGCCATTGAACAATAATTGCAAGTGCACTTGGTATAAGTTATCTTAAGGATACAGGATAAGTAATTTAAATCAGTCAGGGAAAATAACATTCTAAAAACTAATTGTTAAAGCTCTTTAAACATTTATCAAAGAACTTTCTTGGGTTGTAGAATGTATCCCCCTGAGTTAATTGTAGACTGCTGATAACTTTTAAACTTAACAAGAGACTGGGTCAGGCATACGCTATAATAAATGAAGCACATGTCCAATCACTTGTGCCATTTTGTTCACCAATCAAAGTTTTCACAGTGCTTGATACGGAAAAAGGCGAAACGAAAGGGGGAAAAACTGAAAAGTTTCGTGAACTTTCTGCAGGCCAACTTATCGACGGTCTCCGGGCCACAAAACAATCAAAGCGGCACCAATGGCCCCAGATGAGGGGCGAAGGGCCATGTGGGCGTGGCGGCACACATTCGAGGGTAAACAATAAACTTCAATTATGAATATTTGAGTAACCTAGCAAGGAAGGAGGCAAGGTGCAGGCGAAAGAGTTGAAACACACTCCAAGGTGCGACAATGGCAGGAAAAGGACAAAGTTTTGCGTCAACTCTCCGTGGGAAACTGAGGCAACTTCGGTGCTGAGAAGGTGAGGACAGGTCAGGAGCAGCGAACTGACTTTGATCTTGGACCTCTTTCTCTCTGTCTTTGGCTTTGTTTGCCATTCAAACGCAAATAATAGAGGGCCAAATTAAACAAGCGCTCCTTGAGTTTGGAGCAATTAAATTGAATTTACTTTCGGCTTAATGGCCATAATAAGCCCGGTAGCCCGCCAGTCCTTGCTAATTAATAATTAAATTAAATCCGTCCGTCGCTGGAGCCGTAAAAGTATTAATTGCTGTCCACAAATCTGGCTTTGGCCAATCCCCCCAAGTGGCCAATAACCAACCATCCAACCATCCAACCAAGGCAACCACCCACACCACCCACCCCATCCACTGACCCAAAGCCCGTCAATCTTTCATTCCCGAAGTGTTGCCTTGTTGCTTCCGGTGGCGGCAGCTCGAGAACCAATTGCACATCCCGGCAAACCCAAGGAGCGCCACAGCAGACCGAGATTGGATTGGGCGATAATAAAAAATGAGCAATGCGCCCCACCTCGATGTTATACGATCCGGTGGCCACCCGAAGGTTCTGGTAGGAGCTGGGGCCACGACTCTTCCGCTTCCCTTTGGACAACTTCCGGTGGCAGCAGTTTGGCGCCATGTCATATTGACAGCCTCCACACGGTCTTATTAATATTGAAGTAACGTGTTACGTGTGTGTTTGTATATGTTTGGCCTCCCAATGGCCGCATAAAATGCTTTAGCAATATGGAAGTGGGAGTTTGGCTCTAACTGCACGGCGAGAAATTAAAAGAATTGAACGGAAGAAATGAAAAATAATATTTCAAACTTAAATGTTGCAATCCTACTTTAAAAATATTTACTAGAAAAGTTAACAAATACTACATAAATCCATAGATAATAGTGTATAATTTCTGATTAATTTCTATCTCAATATGAATGTAAATCTTTTCCTTTCAGTGTTCCACGCGTGATAAACATCCGCTGACGGTATGAGAGAAAAAGACAGAGATCCGAAATTGTATTGCAATAAAATGATTTATTTGGCCATATTTCCATTTGGCAGGAACCAGGCACTCGGTGGAGTCCAACTAAAACTGGAAGTGGAGCCACTGACAATGTTGTGAAATATGCCATTGTCTTATGGCACGCGTCAAGGACAGGAGCCGAATTCTCCTTGTGCTCCCTATGTACCCGTGTGTGTTTGTGTGTGTGTCAGGACTCATAAAAATGTAATAATTCCATTGGCGAAAAGGCCAGCCTAGACATGGCATGTGGAGTGTGTTGATAAGACCGCACACGGCCGTAGCAACAGATTTCGCATCTCCCCGGCTCGGCTCGGGACTCCGTTATGTCATCCGTTCCTTCGTTTTATTGCAGCCGCAACTTTTATTAAATCGCCATGAGGAACAACCGAAGGAGAGCCCAAAAAGGAGATGAGGGCAAAAAAAAATATATTTTCTGACTGCCCTGCAAGAACCCAAAAAAAAGAAACGAAAAAACTGAAACCTTATCTGCAAATGTCGTTCGCCTTCCTGCCTCTTTTTTTCTTTAACGATCCGGATCCTGGGGATTGGCGGAACGAGTGAAGAAAGGAGTAAAGGAAAGGATTCACTTTGGCCTGCCTTTAATGGCCTTAAAATAGCCTGCCATGAATGCTATTTGCCGGGTTTATCAACGGCAATTGAGCCAAGCCATTGACGTAGATA
This sequence comes from Drosophila birchii, assembly GCA_035046345.1. Classification (NCBI taxonomy): domain Eukaryota; kingdom Metazoa; phylum Arthropoda; class Insecta; order Diptera; family Drosophilidae; genus Drosophila; species Drosophila birchii. The sequence goes on from JAWNOA010000064.1 coordinate 13,022,558, forward strand.
AATTTAATTTACCTTCTATTTGGCTTGTCAATTTATTTGGCGAGTATATGTATGCTGATTTTGAAAACGAATTTGCTTGATGGAACAATAACAACGAATTTCGTGTGACGGCTTATCAAAGGCCAAATTGAGTTAAGTCGGCACAAAAGCCTGCCATCTTCCAGCAGCAGCCAACTGCCAAGGGAGGCGGTCGATTTCCTTTGACAGGTCACGGTGGCGTATGCGCAACATATCACGCATACGCCATGGTATCCGAATACACTTAAATTTGCCGCCGTCACAACAGCAGATTTAACCACGCCTCATCAACGCAAATCGCCATTATGCAATGGCATTCTAAATATACAGTTTTATTTAAGTTTCCCACAAATGCGAGCGCTTGCATTTGCATAATGTCCGTTTATTTGCTTTTACCAAATTATTTCGGCCAGAACAAATAATGCAAAATTAAATTTAGCCGCATTTATATAATAATAAGTAACCTGTCCGACATTGATTGGAACATTATTTTATGGTAGAGATTAAACAATAAATAAAAGTAAAGATATATAGATAATAAATTAGAAAAGTACTTTATTATTTTTCATTCCTAATCAATAACAAATATTTACAGAAATAAAAAAGAAATTTATAAAATTGATTGGAAAATTAGTTTATTATTATTCATTCCTACTCCAAAAATAATATATTTACAGAAATAGAATGGAAACAGAAGGGCAGCTCTCAAAGGCATTTGAAAGGCAATCACTTAATCAATTTTCGAACCGGCATTAGGGGCATAGAAAAGCCTTCAATTTTTTAATAATTAATTGAGGGACAGGCGGTAGTAGGCTACAGTGAAATTCCTACTGGGGAAAGGTAATTTAATGGCATTTTAATTACAAAAACCGAAACGAAGCGAAAAGAACATAAAGGCATGGCCTTCGCTAGTCAACCATTTGGTTGCTGTTATTATTATTATTATTGCTGTTGTTGTCGCTTGTTACAAATGGCCGAGCTATAAATTGTCAGAGCCATAGTGTCCATCATGTTGAAATGCTTGAATTTTTCATCGCTTGCATTTCAATTTCATGGCCAGCCATTAAAATTGACAGCCTACCGCACACACACTCCCTCGACTGAACGCCCCCGAAAATGTGTTGAGGCAAAGATATATGTATATAGAGGGTAGGGAAAAAATAAAGGAAATATAAGAGACAGTAGGAAAAAGTAATAAAAAAAATATCCTGTCTACGATTCAAGTGACCCAAAAAGGGTTTCTCTGTTTGAATTTATATTGGCTTGGTCCCTGAATGCTAAGGTAAATAGTTCATATATATTCATAAATTTTAAGCCTAATAAATTATAACAGAATTTCCTTTTGGCTTATATTATATTTTGCTTAATTATCAATCCGTAAACTAGGGTACTAATACATTCGAACCCTTTCTTTATTCCTTCCTCAACTGTTGTCAATTTTTCGTTGCTCCCTTTGCTGGTCTCACTTTTTCTCTTGTTTGTCCTGTTTTTGCTCGGCATTTTTTGTTGCCTTGTATCCTTGTTGTTTTGCAATCCAAGCGCGATTGAGTTTGGCTTCTTCTTCTTCTCTGTGAAAATCTGCTGATTTTTTTCGCTGCTCGTTCTGTGCAGTAATTTCCCTGCGTTCCCTTTCGCGATGGCTGCCCTGGCAGTGCCTTAAAAGCATGTTGCATAATTTACGCGATGCGAACTGCCAACTGCCGGGTCTAAACCGGGTTGGGTTCAGCTGATTTGCCTTTTGCTTGGCTTTTGGATTTTGATTTTGATCTCGAGGCAAGGTTCCGGCGGGTGCTCGTTGGGATTTTGGACCCGAAAAGTGTGCCACGCTCCGTTTGAAATGTTTCTTTGCATTTAAGATTTGCGGCTGCAACAGCTGCTGGCGTTCAGAGTCAAACTAGCCGTGGAAACGGCTAATGTCAGCGGAAATTACGTATTCATGATTCACCAGGGAAGAGCAGCAGAGGTTGCTCCCATAAAATTGTTAAACTAATAACGAAAAATTCTCTTTCCTTTCTCCCTGTGTAGTCTATAAATCTGACAATTACCAAGTGTGTGCCGGGGACTCGAGCGATTGATTTATCGCTCGATTGAAACAATTTGATCTGGATGCGCTTGACAGTCGCTTGATTTACGCAAGTGACAAACATCGGGTAATCGGCCCGCAGACATCGAGCCATCAAATGTGTCCAAAGGACCTCCCCCCAAATGCGGATGATTAACCCTCTACTAGCCCCATCGTCCACAGGGAATTTGCACTCAGCGCGATGGAAATATTAAATTTATGCTCGCTAAACTTTATAATTAATTACATTCGCATAATAAACGAACTTAAATATGAAAATGAAGTGCAAATACAAGCAGGCAAGCCGGGAAGGTGCTTAAATTGGATGGGGATGGAATATTGTTGCTGTTGTTGTTAGAACTTGTCAGCATAAACAGAAAGCCACAGCAGAAGCAGCTCCGCCGAGCAACAATTTAATGGAATTTACATGAAATTAATTTCCACAAAATCAATTTCAATTTGGAATAAATAAGCTGATTGGAAAAATGGTGTCAAAAGGAGGCTAAAAACGTACCAATATGGCTGGAAAGGGGATACGGATTTCCGTTGTCGTTTCACTGCGGCATCGCTGTCAAATTTGCTTTTAAAAACCAAATGATGAAACACCAAAAGTGCATTTAGTTGAAAGCCACCCATACTTTTATAAAATGTTTTGCTAATGATTAGGCATTAAATAATAAAAGTTCTGCTTACTTTAATAGAAATAACTAAATAATATCCATAGAGTTCCCCTTTTTTTAAAAGGATTTCTTTGACACATTTTCTCAAGGGAGTCTGATAAACCTAACAATTTCCTTTCAAAAACATATTGAAGTTCTTTTCTATAACAACTTTATTTTGACATTTTTTATAATAAATACGGCTTTAAATGTGGCTTAAATAACGCTAGAATATTCTAGTCTTTTAAGGCATACAATTATATATCTCCGTTTGTGTATATTTAATATAATGGTGTCTGGTATATTGTTTACACCAACAACCCTGACAGGATAATGTGCATGAGAGGCCTGGCTCCAAGGAACACACTTACACACAGAAGCACGATTGCCTGGATTAGTCGTGTGGCATGTTGGGTACCCTCTGGCTCCCTTTGCTTCTCGCCTCTCCTTCCGAGGATAATATCATCATCAATCAGGACAAAACAGATCCGATATGCATGTGTTGTGCGTACTGGCAAACGATACTCTCGGGCACGCCAATTTGTAGGCACAAATCAAAGGATATTCCCGCGGGTAACTCCTATATATATTATCCATATTTTATATGCATGTCATTGGAAGGAATATAAAGGGGAGCCTAAGAGAGAGTCAGCAGTAATTTAGAGTGAAGTTTAATTAGGTTTTAGAGTTTCTCATTCCATGAATTTTATTTCTATTTCCTATCTGCTCTTGATAGTAAATTCATACAGATAAGTTTGAATATAAAACTTATCTGCATGAATTTACTATTATTTAACTTATTTAAGAGCTAAGCAAACTCCCATTTATATATGTCGATTAAGTGAACAGCAAATAGTTAGATAAATGCACTAAAATTTTCAGCCAGTCTCAAATATCTCGTGTGGGTGTGCACTTAAAAAATTTCAATGCCTGCTTTCAGGCTGCGAACCGGCTGATGTGGAAAAACAAAAGTCGGAGGGAGGAGATAGCCTCGGGGCCAAGCCTATGCAAATGGGATCCGAGACCGAGCTCATGGTAATTGAATCACGCTGCGAGTTGTAAGCGACTTGTAATGCATTCCCCTCCCCCATCAATTTCATCCACAGGGCCCCGGGCTGGCCATTAGAAAAGTGCACAAGTGGGTGGTGGCGTATGGTGGGATGTGGCTTGGGGGTGGTGACATTTCTGTTTGACAAACGGCATTTCAATGCTTTCAACGCACACGCAAACTAGCAAACAAACAAACAAATAACAAATATCATTACAGCGACTTACACATGCTAACGGCAGGCTGGCTTACAACTATAAGCAACATATAACATACAACTAAGATCAAAATAATAACAATATCAATAATGTATTTAAAAATATAAAATTTGGTATAAGATAAACAAACCATTAAGTTCCTAGTGCAACATAGCTCAAATTTCGCCATAAATTGTATTAAATAAATTTTTCAATTTCCACTTCTTATTGCTATTTTCTTAACCTTTGCTGTTTTCACGAATATGCACACTCGAAAGGATATGAAAGCCGGCGACGACAACGAGCATACATAAAAGATGAAGAAAAATTGCATATAAATACGGAAAACACTTGCCACGGGGGGAGCAAGGCAGTGAAGGCGAAAAAGGGGTTGCGGGTGGCTGGAGGCCGATGTGATGGTGATGAGAGAGCTGCTTGGGATTGTCAAGAGGATGTTCGGATGGGAGGCGAAGACAAGCCAGCCGCCGCCGTCACTTCGATTGAACTTACCATGGCGTATACGTAATTTATGCATCTATCTGCATACAGTCAAGCATGACTAAAAAATCAAAGTACAACTTGTATGCTGAATATTTTACTTTTAATTTATTTAAGCATCTTTTTATGGAATTTAACCAGTGAAGGATATTGTTTGTTTTAAATCCTAAATGTTTGATTTTCAGAAGCTCGACTGTTCGAAGTTAAAAGTATGTAAAATTCATGTCCTTATGTGTACCCTGCATACATATGTACATATATCATCTTGCCTCTTCGCATACATCTTCATGTCGAAAGCATTTTCGCGTTGACAGCAACAACAATAACTGGGAAATAGCATTACAAAAAAAGGGAAAATATGAATAAAAAGAAAAGTGGGGGGTGTTTAAAATGGAAGGCATAAAACTTACAAGGGCCAATATCAACACGTTCTAAATCGAATAAAATTTAACACTTTGTGGAAGAGTGGAAAAATCCACGACATTTTTTCCTTAGCTTTTAATATTGATTTTAAGTTTAAAAATATGTATTTTCTTGTGTAATATGATCCCAACATGAAGTTTAAGTTAAAATTAATTTGGCTATGACTAATACTTTAGATTTGAATTATTTACATACCATTTTTTTGCTTTTTCTATATTTTACCTAAGGAAAATCCTTTTTAATATTTTAAAGCCTTCTCTAAGATGCTTTTCCAACGTCCCAACAGTCTCACTGACACGTTGCTAAGATATTATTAAGCTGCCAGTGAGGATTTACAATGCTCCCTTGTATTTTTCTTTTATTTTCTTTCTTTATTTCACAGTATTTCCTCTTTGACACCTTCTTATTGTTAGGGAGAGCCCAAACGGGTTAAGTCTATGACATTTTTCTATATTCTATATTAAAATTTAAATGTTCATGCATTTTCTATGTCGCTGTTGGCTTAGAGCGAAAGCTGCAACAACAATCACACGAAGAGGAGATATTGCATCAACAGTCGTAACTTAAACAGCAGCAGAATATTTGCACTGGGATAGAAAGAGTATCTTTAAAGGAATAATTCGTAGGGTTGTCAGATTTATTTTAAAGGTAGTTAAGCGAACACGTTTATGTGCACAGATGGTTTTATATTTTAAAAATGCGATTCCTGTATTTTATGAAACTATGATTTAGTTGAATGATATTTAAAGTTCTCCAGCAAGCATTTAAAGTATTATCTGTATAAAAATGTTCTACGTATAAATCAAATTTTAAAGTCTTGGTTTATAAGCTTTATTTGATATAGATAGATGATTTTTCCCAAAGTGCAGTAGCATCTACCACTGCTCCTCCATCAGTTCCACTGGCAATGCGTAAACGTTGAACTGTTGTGCCAACTATGGCCAAGAAGTGGTGATGGGTATGGGGGTAGTAAAGATACCGAAGAGGGGTAGAATAGGGGTGAAAGGAGGAGGACAGAGGACGGATGCAAGGGGGCTGGGAGAAATTGGGGCTGGCAGTACATTTGTGCGGTAATCTTTGCATGCACAATGAGCTCTCGATGACGTCGCGTGTGTGTTTGCTCACGGCCTATCTGGCAGCCGCAGTGGCTGGCAACATTTTGGCCTCGCATGCAGCACAAACAACTCGAAGTGGGCTTAAAGGCAGCAGGCTTCATGGGGCTGCAGCAGGTGAGCGACTGAACAAGTGAGCACAGGTGAACGAGAGCGTGTGGAAAAACAGCCGAGGGCACCGTTTTCCCGGTCCGTTTGCACTGCAATTAAGAGTCTGGCCAAGAACAAATCCACGCAATTTTGCACTTGGTTCACATTTGGCATGATGACGAGCCTAATTACACCGTGAGATTCCAGATAAGAGTGGGTAATAAAGGATAATATTCGCAAATAGCAAATGCTTTTCCTTTGCGTCAAAGAAAATGATGTTTTACATTTTTAGAAATCTAGAAATTATAGTTTACAGTTTCATAAATTGCTTAAACAACATAACTCCCATTTCCCTCCCATGAAAACCAGCCAACATGACATTTTGTGGTCACTTTGAAATCGCCATACTGCCCCAATATTTCCCCAACACTTCGTACCAATTTAATCTGGGAAAGGCAACGAGCTGCCATCGACACTTGCTACCTGCCGCCATAACCATAACACAAAAAGACGCACTCAAAGCGCTCATAAAACACTTACACTCAGTGCCACCGACCCCACATTTGCTCACTCTCGAACGCTTTCCCAAAGACACACACGTGCGCTTTTATACACACATTGTGGAATGGGTATAATTAAATATGAAAACATATGTTTCCCCTTTGCTTTTCACAAAAGCCCGGGACAAAGTCAAAGGGGAAAATCAATAAGGACTCCGATCCCGGACCAGGGCCATTGAATTCGCAATTTATTTACCATATTTATTACGGACCAACAACTGGGTATGACTGGGCGTGGCCAGTGGCCATCGGCCAGTACACTGGATAATTTGTATTTAAGCAAGTTAAGTAAATCAGTTGACGAGTCGGCGAACGAAAATCGTCAAATATTTATAAGCTCCACGTTGAGCTCGCTACAAATTTTACGACAGCGCGTCCCCGGAAAATGGGGGAAAGGGTCTTGAAATTAAGGGTGGCGGCCTAGTGGCATTGTCAATTATGGGAATTATGAGCAGTGAATGCGTCAGAGAATACCGGCTGTTGGAGCTCATCCACCGCCAACTTCCTGCCTCGTTCTCCCTCGGTGCTCCCTTGGCAATTGCGTCAGCAGTTAATTTTTATGTATTTTTAAAGCGCTGCCATATACCCCGTCCCCTGTTTACGGGCTTAATAAGTAGGCCCCGGCAGATTAACGGCCGTAAGCGACAAGCCGGATAAATATCTCGGGAGCGACTCGGGCACTCGATACAAAATTTATGCTCTTCACTCGAGTGCTGTTCTTCCGCAAAGAGAAAGAAAATCATTTTAAGACAACACAGCAGAACAGCATGCAAATAAAAGAAATTCGACTTGGTTTTGCAATGTCGGCCATATTTTTGTCTCTTGTATTGTTTTTATTAATGTTTAATTAAAGCATAAATGGGTATCGAGAGGAGAAAGATTTCATCTTTAAATTAATATATAAAATATTGAATAATTGGTAAAAGTAAGACTACTGAAAGGCATCTGTTAAATCATCTTGAGTTTTGATAAAAACAATTTTGTTCTATTTTATTTTAAATATTCTTTTGCAAGATTTTAAGTCAAGATAATCAAAAAACTTTTACTTCTGAGAACCAAAATTAAAGGACCAAAAGGTAAAGAGATTTAATAAAATACATTTCGACATTCTATCTATAAAAAATACTGTTCATTATGAACTTTAAATAAACCCACCTAACTATAGACCCTTAAATATCAATTCTATAAGCATGAAATATACCCTATATACCCAGAAACTCCCCCAAGTAATGGGTACCTTTGCTGAAGAAAAGAAACCAAAGCCAAGATCATGTTCAACGCATTGAGGAGTGCACTCAGCTCGGGTGCTGGGATAAGTATGATGATGAGCGTGTTGTCGATGTACCGAGATAAAGCCATCGACTTGTTGTTTCCCTTGATGTAGTAAAAGTATTTCTTGTTTTTTTTTTGTTGTTGTTGCAATATGTACGCTTAAGTTCATGCACAGAAAATTACAAAGAACCAAAGGAGGACTGGGCGTCCTGGCTTCCTTGCTGCTGCTATCTGTATTATGCTCTCGCCCCATTATTGTTTCGCCAGCGAACTCCCCCTCGGATCCGGCAACTGCCTCATCTACACAATTGTTGCATTAAATAAATGTTTTTTGTGCTGGGCTTCGCTTTACGTGCTTACATACGAGTACACGGAGAAAAAATAAACTGTTTAAGGTAGAAATATATAAATTACCAGCCATAGATTTGTATTTATAAATGGAATATGGTAAGTGGTATCTTGTTGAACTGTTTATTTTGTATTTTAGTTAGATTTTTATATAAAAACATGGCTATATTTTTCTCTGTGCACATAAGAAAGCATTCCAGCAGAATGGCGGGAGGAAGCCTTCCAGGCACAGACGTTGATAGATTTCCCTGCATGGCCGACACTCCTGGGCGAAGGAAACGGAAATGGCTGAGGGAGAGGTGGCATAGTGGCGGAAATTTAGAAAGCTCACCCACCCACCTCCACACACACACACTCGCTGATGGCAATGTTTGCGGTGTGTGCAGTGCGTTTTAATGAGTTTTTTGTTCTGCCGTAATTATTTTTGCAGTCTGTTGTACTAGCACAAGCACAAATATCCCCGAAGGACCGACTAGCAATCAGGTCCTGAGCCATTTTAATGAAAAAATGTTAAATGCAGGAAATGCAACATATTCTCTCTGGATTTCTCTAGGTTTCATTTAGATTACATATTAATCTCCCAACAAATGAAATGAGAGAAGCAAAAGAAAGTATTTTAATTTAAATAAATTCGTACATTTCCTTTTCCCTGATGCATAATCCCATCAATCATAATAATAATAAAATATTTCAACCAACAGTTTTTATTTACTTTGCCAATATCTGGTGTAGCTATTCACCTCGTGAATGCAGAGAATTCCTTGCAACACATGTTTTCATTGAATAATCCTCTGGCTTGCTTGAATAACTCGAGGAATCTCTTCACTTTAAATTAAACAATTTAATGCATTACAGATTCCTTGGGAAATATGTTTGAAAATGGCTTTTCATGGCATAGCAATTAGTAAATTGAAAGCAAAAATGCCAAATGCCAAATGCAAAATGCAAATGCCCAGCGATTAAGGCTGAAACTTCGGCATTAATCGCCTCCACATGTTCGACTATGGCATTATGTTGTTGCCATTCCATATTTACATTTGTAAAATTGGAGCGCCACAAACACAAAATCCTCGACAACCCCTCCCCCCGTCTGCGTCTGTCAGTCGGTCGTTCGGCTTGGCCCCATTATTATTATTATTATCGGTGGAGCAGCCAACTGGCAGACTGTCCAACCACCTGACATCCCTGCCATTGTTTACATTAATTTGATTTAAAATGCAACGCCTGCGAATCAAGCTCCTGCTGCAGTCAGTCCCTTGCTAAGCTGCCAACTGTAAACAATTTGTGATTTGCGAAATTCTGCTGCTCCATGATGCCCGTTGGGTTAATTAAAATGTTATTAAAAGGGGCGGCTTTTCACGAGAATTTGCCATTTCCATGACAGCATCGCGTTGCGTATACGCCATGTATGACGGCATAAAAAGTTAAAAGGAGATCCGTGAATGCAATGAATTTGTAAACTCTTGAAATTATTAAATGAAACGGTTTAAAGCTATATTTTAAAACCAGGAAAAATTTCAATAATCTTTATTTAATTTTTAATGTTGGTATAAATTAATATTCAACTTTATACAAGGTTGTAACATTGTTCTAGAAATAATTACATATATTATAAATTTGGGTATATTTCGCAAAATAAAAGCAAATACTTTTGTATAAAACTACGCCATGAATTTCAAATGTTTGTTAGAAATTTTTGAAATTTTCCCATTGTTTTATAGTTTTAGGAATTCATAGTTCCCACCACTAACTCTCCATTTTTTGTTGTTTGCATAAATAACAGCAAAGATTAAATACCATAAAGGGCTATAGGGTTATAGTATATATAACGAGCAACACTTAGCCTTAATACCCATTATAAAATGTTGTTTGTTATGCTTATTATATTTCGTTTGCGTAAATATTTTGACCGCCCCGGGTAAACATACTACGTGGTTTTTCTGTGCAGCATTTAATTCGCTTGTTGTGGGAGAATTATTGCCCCGGTATTGACTCAGCGAAATGTACTTTTCCTCTTTTTTTTAACAGTTTACTATTAAATACTATAAACTAGCATACTTAATGTAGGGTTTTAAAGGTCGACGGGGCGGACATGTGTATAGTGTTTTAATTGCAGCATTTACACGCAATTTCTTATTACTCATTTAATTCGATCAATTTGCTTGTGCAGCAATTTTGTTTTATTTACACACACACGAACCTGAGATCCGGTGAGGTCAGGGAAGGCTATTTTTAATGCGGCTGTTGTTGCTGCTGCTGCTGCAGTGGCGTTAAATTTTGTTTTCAATTTTCAACACTTTTAATAGCCAATTAATTAAACGGGCAAACAGCAACAAACGACTATCTACACAAATATGAGCGAGCACAGAGGGAAAAGTGTATAAAAAAAATGTGTAAAAGATTTTTGTATTAAATATATAGTATTAAATATATTTTGAAATAATTATCTTTTTAAATTCTAAAAACACGGAGTTTAAGTCCATGAATACTTTTGCAGGTATCAAAATTCCTCCTGGTATCTAATCAAAAGATTTATTATACTTTTTCTTAAAGTTAATGTTTTGCTATTAAATAACTAACATCTTAACCCTATTCTTCTTGACTAACTACAAATTATAATTTTTATTCAAGTTTCAGTGTAACCATGCATAAATATACACAAGAACATAACTTTGTGAGGCGTGTGTGTTTTTACCATATATATATATTGAAAGAATTTTCCCGTCGGCTTTTGCACATGAACCAAACATTTTTATAATTGCTGGCCAAGCTTTTATTATTCCGCCGCCAGCTGCTCGCTTCCCAGACTACGACCTGGTACACCTCGTACACCTGCCACACATCCCATCCTCCCACCTCCATCCTCCAGCTGGCGACTAGTTTTGAGGCAAGGAACTTTTCGCTATCGCGCCATGCATAAATCATCGACCTACTTGACCCTTATAATTTATGCTGGCTAAAACAATTGCTAAATAATGATTTTTTAAACAAAAGCCAGCTAGTTGAGCCTGCTAGCCCAGCCGGGAAAATTGTAAATTATGAATGCGAGTGGCGAGAGTCAATTAAGAAAATTACTATTTATGAGGCTAACATGACAAACATTTGGGAGGGGGTCTGGAGGACCCCAGGAGATTAGTGGTAATTTGCAGTTTATCCTTGGCCCCCAGTACCGTTCTTGTCAAAGTTTTGTATTTATATCTACGCATGAATAATTTAGGCGTCAAGAAGGCCCCCAATGTCCGGACCGAACTTGGTTTCTGGTTAATGGGTGAGCAAGAGACTCGTCCTCCTATCCCCCTTGCCCTCGGGTTGTTTCCCCACGAACACTTTCCCCTCGAACTTTCTGTGTTTTAGGTGTCGGTTATTACAAGTTATTAGCATGTGCCAAATGCCACACAATTTCATCTTTGTTTAATTTAAAATTTTAATTAATTAAGCAAAGACAAATTATTTACTAGGTTTCCTTAAAAATTCCCAGAATTTCTCTTTTATATTTTCAAGTTTAAATTTAAAGCGTTCGCCTAAGTTGTGTCTAATCGATGGCAGGCTTAAAATAACTTCAACCGAAAATGTAATTAAATTATAGGGTAAAACAACAAGTGGCACATATAAAAGCCCGAGGGTTGACAGCAAGTTAGCCACACGAAAAGACTGCGGTCAACCCTAAACCTATACGCATTTAAACGTATTTATAGAACGAGTACACGAAACCAGGCAACCGGTATTGTGCTTGCCACACGGGGCGTATGAGCAATGAACTACTTCAAAAGGATGTCAAGCGGTCATCAATTCGACAATGGCCGTGCACACATTTATTTTCTGATTCCAGCCTAAGCCAAGGGCGTAACCTTTTTAAAACGACTTTTGGGCGTTACCAGGGGCAACAATTAAAAACGAAATCTCATATATATACATAAGCTAAGCCCAAATGGCGGCAGGAAAAGGGCCTGGAGCGGCTCACTGATGTGGCAACATTTGTCAGGACGGCGTCCAGTCCCAAAAAAGGTATCCCTGGCAACGCACAGAACTCAACTTTCACTTGATTAACAGGGAGGAAAAAAAGGCGAGAGCCAAATCTTAAAGGGAAATTGGCGGCAGGTGTGACAGGTGACAATTTAATAACAACTCGCAACCCACCAAGTGACTCAATGACGATTCGCATTCATATTGAGTCGGGCGAGGCAGCAGCTGGCCCGACAATCAATCAAAAAGTTGCCAAAAAGTATATAATTGAATGCTTTTGTTACTTTCTGCGAAAGTTACTTCAATTGATTCGATTTAAATAAGCCAAAATGGGAATAAGCGATTGTGGAAAGTAGGTCTTTTCTTTTTTTTTGAATAATAAAATAAATAATTTTGTATTTAAACTTCGAAGAGAAATGAGAAATTATTATTCAGTAATAAATTAATATTATATACTATAATATAATCAATTAAATTCCTACTTAAGTAATCATTTAAGAGATTAAGATTTAAGATATAAAATATTAAATTTAAACCATATAAAATTGAATTTCTTAGCCCTGCAATATAAAGATATGAAAGTATATAGGGAAAAAATACTCACACAATGAGAACAGCTCCTGTTCCTCTTCTAGCTCTGCATTCGTTTCACCTTCCATTTCCGCTTCCGGTTCGATCTCCGACTCCTTTTGGCCGTCGGGGATTGGCTGACACTATGTACTGGTCGAGTCGCCGATCGGCGAGGCTATGTTGCTATTGCTATTGCTGTCCGAAGCGGAGAGGGGGCGACATATGCCCAGGCGAGTGAGACCCGGCGGCATGGACTTGAGAATGGCCACCGCCTCGTCCAGCTCCAGGCCCTGCAGCAGGCGATCGCCGACGCTCATGAGACGGTCGCCCGGATATATCTCATTGGTTGCCTCGGCAGCACCACCGCGTATTAGGCCACGAATTACGATCACACTGCCCTCGGAATCTAGGGGATCCTGATAGTCCAGAATGGAGAAGCCAAAGCCATGCTCCGTCTTCTCAATATCCACGGCGGTCACTTCGCAGCTCCACAGGGCGAGGCCCGACACGTTCTCCAGCGACTTGGAGCGCCCTCCTCCTGCTCCATTTCCTCCCGATCCGCCTGCTCCGCCGCCTGCATCCGTCAAAGTCGCCGTGCTGGACGTGTACAGTGAGCTCTCCGACTGGGCCTTGCTCAGCAGATTCTGGAGGCTCTGGTGACCACCGGGCAGGAGGCTGCGCGTCTCAAAGGCCTCCGGGTTTTGCGAGGTATTTATCACCGACGGAACACGAGTGCCCCGGGCACACACCAACTTAACGCGGGCCGGCAGCTCTTTGAGGATTTTGACCACATCGATGTGACGCAAGCCCTGGAGCTTGTGCTCATTCACCTGCAGGAGCTCATCGCCCGGCCGCAGGATGCCCTGGCGGCCGACCGGCCCGTCGGCGAGTATGGAGCGTATATAGTGATGCGGACGCTTCTCAATGCCGCACTCCACGTCCACGGTGCCTTCGAGGCTGATCCCTAGACCTGAAAGTTTATTTATTTCGGCAACTAAAATTTCACTGTCGGGAAACTCACTTTTCCAGGCCACGCGCAGAGAGGCGGCGGTTGGGCTGGCCACCCTCGCAGGCGCCTCATTCGTGGGCGTGGGCATCTGGCCGGGATCGGGATCGAGATCGGGATCTGTGCCGGGATCTTCTGGTTCCTTAAGCTTACTCGACTCTGCCCTAGACCCCTTTCTGGCACTTGCCGCTTTCTTTCCCGTTCCCACTGCAGTTTCCATCTGCGTCTCCGTTTCTGGCTCTGGACACTGCTCATCGGTGTCGTTGCCACTGTCATCGGCCAGGTTCGGGCTCCTGCCATTGGTTAGCGGCGCCACTGGACTGGTCGTGGCCAGCTTTGTCACCCCGCCACTGTGATCGCTGCGGTCCAGCACGTGCGACATGTTTGACTCCACGGTGTCCCGCGAGGGAAGTTCCACAAACTCCTCGCCGGCTCCCGAAACGCCCACATCTTCCGCCTCGGCCTCGTCACCTTCGGTGGCTATGGAATCGGCATCCAGCGACTTGGGTGGCAGCCAACTGAGCGTGGCTATCGAGGGTGACCCCGGCATCGAGAGCTGTGACTCCTGATCCTGATCCTTATCCTGATTCCTGTCCAAGCCGGATGGACCAGCACTGCCCTTAATCTCAGTAAGGGCCACTTGCAGATGCTCAAACTTCCTGCCCCGCAGAAACCGCTCCAATGTCAGGTGAACCTCGATGTCTGTATTCCGAAGCAGCTCCACCGCCTGGTGGTTGGTCACCCCGGACAGGGACCTTCCATCCACGGCCACGATGCGGTCGTTGATCTGAATCTGACCGCTCGTCTCCGCCGCACTACCCTCGATGATGCTCTTCACGAAAATGCCGGAGAGATCCTCCTCCTCGCAAACGTAACCAGCTACGGTTATGCCCAGGCCATAGACATTTTTGTGCAGCTCCACCACGTAGGTTTCCGTTTCCGGAGAGTCCATGTAGGAGTCGGGGGAGCCGGAGCCGGAGCCGGAACCAGAGCCCGATCCCGAACCGCCATCTTCGTTGGCCAACAGCTTGCATTTGCTGCCGGCTATCACAGTCTCTATGTGCTGGTGCTGCTGTTCCTGAACGGACCGCCATTGGGTGTCCAGGGGCAGCAGCTGCAGGGCGGGGCGTGGCGGCGGCGATAGTATCGAGAAGGGCACTATATCCAGATCCAAGCGCGGACACGGTCGCTGGCCAGTGTTGGATTCCGCGCCGTTTGGATTGCCGCCCGGAATTGGTGGCAGTGGAAAGTCGGCCAGGTCGCCGAGCTCCGTCAGCTGAAGCTGCGCTGCAGGCGCTTCCACGGCGGACATCTCGGAGCCCTCGACGGGACCGCCGCGCACGAGACCCACCAAACTAGCCACGTCCATGCCTCCGACACAGATGCCGTCTCCGCCGCTGCCACCACCACCGCTGGATGCGGCTGCTGCAGCGGCTGCTGCGGCTGCTGCCACGGCAGCGGCGGTGGCAAAGCTCGGATTCTGGAAGAGATGACGCGACAGTTCTTCCGGGTCGGAGAGGAGCTTAGTTGGTATAATCGGCGCCTGACAGGCCAGCGTTTGGTAATCGATGGCCGTCGGCTCCACCGGCCGCGCCACAATCAGACGCACCTGAGCTCCGGTCTGACGAAGAACTGTGGCCACCTGCTCCGAGCTAAAGCCCCGCAGATTGACCTCGCCGATTTGCAGCAGATGATCGCCTAATTGCAGCCGTCCATCTCGCTCGGCCACGCCCCCCGGCGTCAGAGCCTTGATCACCACCCCAGTGCTACGCCCCCCCACAAGGATGAAGCCGAGACCGTTGCCATCGTTAATCAGATCGATAACCTCAACCTGTGACCATTCGGTGCTTAGAACCATCTTTCCCAGCTGCTGCTGTTGCCGCTGCTGCTGATCCGGATGCCTGCTCCCTCTGCTCTTGTAATTTTACCAAATGTCGTCGACGCTCGTCGTTGTGTTGTGTCGATTGCTTGTGTCGCGGCTCCTGCTAACATGTCGCAATGTCCGAAATTTTGCGGTGGTGCTGTCGGCAATTTGGGTTTGTATTTATTTTCGATGCTGCTGCTGATACTGCTCCGCCGTCAAGTGTGACATTGATGAATATTATGATTGCCGCCGCTGCCGATTTGCTTTATATTATTGCTATCGCATCGAGAGTCATTCAACCGACAATTATGGCCCGGCAACTGCGCTCCTGGCACCGACAGCGCCAGCCGCATCATCCACGACCGCAACAGCACAGCGCACCTGTAATTATGCAGCACACGCACGCCCATCAGTATGGATGTGTGTGAATGTGGGATGTATGTATAGTATATGGGGAGTACGCGGCGTATACGCAATACGGGGACAGAAGGACTGGGGACAATGAGTTGGTGCAGGAGTAGGCGTGACACGGGCGTGAAGCGGGAATTTAAATTGCTGCCCCGCCAGGCATAACATTCGCCTTTCCCTGCGAATACCCTTAGTCACGGCACATGATTCACATATATCTGCCAAGGTACTAATTGAAAGGTGTCTTTAATAATTCCACTTACTGTTAAATAAGGTTCAAGAAAAGGTACGAAGAGCTTAAATAATAAAAAGCTATCAGAATAAGGGGTGTCGCAATAATATCTACAGAGGTTCAGGATAAATCAGTGAGCAAATATTTTAAACTAATTCAACAAAAGTTATATTTTAATATTTAATATTAACGAAACATGGGCTTACAACCATATTGTGTTAAATAAAATATAAATATCTCAATGGGAAAATATAAACAGATATGTATTCTATTTCTATTCACCCCTTTTTTTTATTTGGAAAATCCTATACTTGACCCATCTGCTTAGTGAGTTGGCATTAATTTTTGATCAGGACTGCCTAGGGTATGCATAACTCGACATCGGTGCTCGTTTAACGTATCCGAGAACATATCCTCTTTTTCTTTTTTGCTCCTTTTGCCTTTTTAATGGCACCTTTTTTGCACGATTTTGTAATTTACATGCACACACACGCACTTGGGCAACAGAAAGTTTTTACCTTGCCGCTCACGTGCCACGCATGTTTGGCACCAGTCCACATAGCTCCCTACCCCGCCAGCTCTAATTGGAAAATGCCATGCCACGTAGGTGGCTCGGCGGATGAAGGAGGCCTCGTTGCGACTGCTTAGTGCTGCATACTCAGCGGCGCCGTCTTGGCAGCCAAGAAACAATCTGCAATCGAGCGATAAGTTTCGAGCAGCAGCCGCAACTGCCACCAATCACTGACAAGCCATATGGCTAATAATGGGGATATATAGGGAAAATGGGGTTAGGGGTTATGGGAAGAACTGTCGGAGGTCAAGTTGCTCTGCGGTTTTCCTCGAAGTCAAGTCTGGTCGGACACAGCGAATACAGCTAATTGTGCAGGGAGCAGCAAAAACGTTGATTTTATATAACTTCTCATCAATAAAGTTGTGATGAACGGAGTCTGGGAGTCTGGCCAATTAGGCTTTTATATAAAAGGGAAATCAAGGCATTTCCAGAGAATTTATTAAAGATTTTTATAAAGTCTCTTTGAAAGAGAATCATAATTAAAAAAATAGTATATAAAATCACTGAAACTTGAACTTTGACCAATGTAAGCTAAATATTACTTTAAACGCAATCGAATTTCTTACTTTCACCTGAACTCGTTAATCAAAAAATACTTCCTGCTTGGACTTAAGTTGAAGGTTGGCGGCTTACATCCCCCTTCTGGGAAACTCGAGCTGAAAACTCAAAAAAAAGCTCACTAATGACCTTCTCCTGCAGCAGAAGGAGGCAAAAACCGTAACCGTAAACCAAATCCTGTTCAGTGGGTTGTCGTTTTAATTGTACCCCCTCCCGTGCCCCCCTTGCTGGGCCATTGGAGTTTTGGGCCCATTGTACGGACGTTTCTGGCAGTGACTGCAGCTGTCAATTAAACGCTGATTGACTTTGCATTCGCCGGACATGGTCTGGGCACACGATGCGTATGATTAACGCTGCTTGTGCCGGTTCCTGGTTTTCGTCCTGTGCCTTGCATTGATCCCGCCCATCGCTGGCCACAACATCTCGCTCTTTGCCTGGACTCTGGTTAGTTGGTTTGTGACCAATCTCACGATTTGGCAGGGTACAGAAAAAGAAAATATTACACAAAAGATTGAACAAAAATAATATGAGAAGAATTTAATATGCTTTAGGTTTATTTATTCTTTTATCTTAGGGTTTTGGAAATCTAAATATATATTTCTTGTGAGAATTAAGGAACTTTCTTGTAGATATCTTTTAAAAGTAAACCTTGACTTTGCAGTAAAGATTATAAAGTACAAAATAAATGATGAAATCAAGTGTCAACATGGAATTCTGCACCAGACTAATGTTCTATTTGTTTTTCTCTGTGCCAGTAAGTGTGCTTCATTTGACTTGGTTGCGGTCCGACGGGAGTGCTGAAAAATGTTATGTGGATGCGGATGATGAAGGGGAAGGAGGGGAACCAGAAGCAGGAGCAGTTGACGTCCCAGGCCCATTACCCGGGAAAGTAGGCCAAGCGCGTTTGAAGTTGCTACTGCGTTTGTGTGAGTGTGTGTGTGTGTGTTGGCTGCTATTTTTGTACGCCTCAAGTAGAGTCAGCGGTTCGTTTTTCATCTCTTTTTCACTCCCTATCTCCCTCCCTTTCTCTCTGTCGCACTGGGACTCCACCGTCTCCTACGCTGGGCCCTAAGCCCATCTCTCTCACACTTGGCTTGTGCCAGTTTTCGGTTTCGTTTAGGAACGCCGTTGGCCACTGTTGCTTCTAACGCACTTCAAACTGCCGCGGCGCTGACCTACTGAGCATTATTAGCCGGCTCACGGCACAGGGCTCACAACTCGAGTTTTGGCCCAAGACCCGACGTCAGTCAAGCGTCGAAAATCGATAAGCGGAAAAAGAAAGGTTAAGCCCAAGTCGCCGAAAGCGAAGTTCTACGTACCCTTTGAGGGCGGCTTTAAGCCTTTTGTTTGTATTCATTTCATATGAAACCAGGTTCTATTTTATTATGAAAATTATAAATACTTTTTGGTTTTTTTTTTATAAAGAACAAGGTTCATGTTGTTATTAATCATGATAATTTTGTGGGTTAAATTATTGGACTTTCCGATTTTTTGTTTCAAATAAATAAAGCGGTAAATATGTGGGGCATAAATAAAATTTTTTTTATTTAAAAAGAAAAACTGAAACAATTTTTATCGAATTTCCTTTCCACTGAACACAGAAGTGCTAACCGCAAGCATGATTTAAGAGCAACAAGATACCTTTTTTTATAAACAAAATATAAACAGCCCATAAATTTAAATACCGAGGGAGGCAAGAGTTATTTACCGAATTAATTATAATAACTCAATTTAAAAGTATTAATATTTGGGTAAATAAATTTTTAGAAGCAAGCCATTAGTTTTATATTTTCACCATTGTGCAGGGTATGCCCCATCTTAGGAGTTCAGGCCAAGTCAAGACTTCATGCTGCCGTCGGTGCCTCTTGGTCTTGGTCTAGCCGCATTGACTGTGGTTCGGAGCTCTGAGCCGTGAGCTGTGAGCTCTGGGCTCCAAGCTTCTAGGTTCGAGGCTGTAGGTTGGAGGTTTCAGGTTGTGGCTGTGGCTGTGGCTGCGGCTGTTTGCTGGTGTCGTGTGGCTGCGCCTTTTGACCCACCTAGCCGCCATCGCCACCCGGCACCCGGCGCCCCACAAGCTCTTAGCCAAATTGCTGCAGCCAAAACAGGGCGAGAGCAAGGAAGAGGGTAAACAAGAGAGTGAGAGAGGGAGACGGAAACGAAATAACTTGTAAACTTGCGGCACGCAATTTGCAATTACTTAGCCGACGGTTGCAAAAGGACATTAACGCATGCAAAGGATAAACGAAAAACAAAAAAAAAACTAAAAATAAAGGGCGACACCCCCCGAATAAATGTTTCCTATTGATTTAACAACAATATGGGGACAAAGATTGCGTATACGCCGCATGCTATGCTTGCTTTTATCATTTGGAAGGGGGCGCAGATTGCGTATACGCCGCGTATTTCAGATGCGTTCGCAAGACTTTGTGCGGTGGCAGCGTCTAGGAAACTGGTTTAGATTGCGTATACGCCCTGTGTTCTCACAGCTGGCCAACATTGAGCATTAGGCAGCATAATTACCCGCACTGGCTGGCCAGTCGATGGGCCAGCAAACGATTTCCGCTGCGATTCCGTGGCACTTCATTCACGCACTCCACAAACACAAGCACATGGCACGCACCGCACTCGTTTGTTTGCTCTGCCAATTTTCCCGTTGCGGCCACAATTTTCTTACACACTCTCTCAGGAAATTTACGCGCGCATTTTCCGGCACAGCAACACGCCCGCACGCCACGAAGCTTCTTGGCCAAATGAATTTCCCGCTGGCCAACACCAGCCGCTGCTACTCGTACAGAAAGTCGAGAGCCTCCACGGAAGGATAGCGACTTGTTCTCCATGCCCATGCGCATTCGCTGGACACATGACTCCGGAATGCATTGGAGAACGCGGAGAACGCTAGTCGCTGGCCGCTCGCAATATTTACAATTTGAAGCTGCCTGCCAGGCGGCCTTTCATTCAACTGTCAAAATGGGGAAGGGACGCTGAGAGCGCAAGCTCCGCCGCACATAGACGGTGGTGGTGGAGCTTTCAAGGGGGATTTCCGGAAATTAAAAACAATAATTTTTATTTTATTTCATCTGATATGATTTAATATAGTGCTGTTACCATTAATGACATATAATTAGCTTCTTAACACTTGCAACTTCTGTTCAGATCAGTTGATAAAATCGTTCTATTTATATATATTATCCCATAATAAATCAGAAAGAGCGTTAATTGTAGATGGTTGAGTAATTGAATGACGAGTGTAAGATACCCAGTATTATAAAGATTCTATCAATATTCTACTGATATTTTTGTTCCGATATATGTACGATAATTTGATATTCTGTAATCCGCAAAGTAAAATAAATGGTATAAATTGTTTCGAGTATTTCAAAAATCTATATTTTTTTTAATTTAAAATTACGAAACTTCGTACTTTTCTTCTCGAATGAATTGCGTTTACCTCAGTATTTTATTAAAACTTTATTGTTTATAAAATCCCATCCTATCCAATTGCACTAATATTTAATTTGTTATGAACCTATGTTTTTAAGCTATTAAGCTATAATAAATAAGAATTTAAATATTCTTAACTCTGCTTATTGCTAATTCAATGTTGATAAATATAACATACATGACACGAGTAAGAGTACAATTGTCCTAATTCTAGTATATAACTCGGAACCTTATTTGCTCCGACTGGTATTCATTGCAAGTTCGACAACAGTTCGTCCTGGAGGATGAAAACTATGCGTAAATATGCTGCCAGGTATTCTGAATGCAACCGGTATGTTCGGATGTCATTCGGGCTTATAGAAGCAAACATAATATTATATATTATAATATTAATGGGCGGTATCCCTTTCATATAATATTTTGACAGTGGGACTTGGATGCTGACTGTAGTTAGTATTGCTTCTAAGAACAAGTGCAATGTGTTGTACGATGATAGGCAATACTGGTATAATTATTGGTTTAAAAACAAGTCTTAAATGCCAAGGATATGAAGGATAAATGTTTAACCAATCCCGGAGTATGTATAGTAGATGGTCTTTTCCGGAGCACCTAATTTAAAGCATGGGTTATTATTATTATTTATTCTTTAACGACAATATAAATATTCGAACCATTTTACACTAACATTGAGAAGAAGGTGTTATCTGCTGATGTTTACGGCTGCTGGTCAGGATCTAAATGGCGACATTTGCATTGCAATAAGCGGCGATATCAATAATATTGCAATAATAATGTATATGATTTACCTTTTGGTTTACTGCTTAAAAAAACTTCTTGACCAGAAATGCCGGCAATTGCTTCTCAGGCAACCAACAAACCGCCTGCGCCTGCTCCGTTGTCCATGGCAACCGATGGCAACGATAAATAAATATCCAGGTGTCAGGTGCGCTGGGTGCTGGCTGCTGGGTGGTGGGTTGTAGGCTGCTGGTGTCATGCGGCAAGCGGCAGGTGGTGACCGCTCACCTGGGCTCCAGTGACCGAACAGTCGTCGGTTGGCAGCGCCACCGCAAGGCAGCCGAAGGAGTCAAAGTAACAAGAAGCGTGGAATGCTCCAAGTTTCCCCAAGCAGAAGGAGGAGGAGGAGTAGGAGAAGCACCTGCCCCAACTCGTTGGGTGGGGGGTCATGTGTCAATCAAGGCAGCGCATCAATCCAGTCGGAAATCGAACCCAGTACACTATTAAATCGTAGCCAATACTCCAGGCAAGCGTCAAAATTCATAGTTTCACAACAAGCGATTCCGGGTAGTTCTCGATAAAAACTACAGCAAGACACATACAAAAAACGTTCTAAAAAGATTTTTCCCCACAACCATCACAGTACACCCCAAAAATAAATATAATATTCATCCTTGTGAGCCGTGGAAAAAGCGCAACCAACGCATACTGTTACGATAAGAGAATGTCGGTAGCCGGAGAGAACGAGAACTCAGATGAGGAGTACTATGTAGACGAGTCCTTTGAGGAGGACTCTGAGTCCGAGGTTGAGGAGCAGGACCAAGAGCAAGAGCAAGAGGAAGAGGCAGAAGACGAAGACGTCGAGGAGGAGGAGATTGAGGTGGATGAACTGGACGCAAATACTGTTCTGCTCGAGGAGAGCGACACGCAGAGCGAGAGCGATGTGGAGGCCGAGTTCCTGCGTGGCAATGTAAGTCCTCCTCGCCAGGAGCTGACCATATCCCAGTTCAGCTTTAATGCCCCATCCGCGCCACACCCACAGCCGCACGCCCGTCGCCAACAAATGGTGACCAGCCGCTCGACCGGTGGCTTTAACCGTGATCGTATGATGGCCTATCCGAGCTCTTCGGACGATGAGGAGAGCCAGGTGGTCATCACGAAGACGGTGGCCGAGGTGAATCAACTCAGCCTGTGTTTAGACACACCCGATGACGATGAGACGCCCTCGGTGCGGACTCTGATGCCGGGCAGTGCCCATGCACCGACTGAGGATGACGACGACGACGACGATGAGGACAATGAACTCGAAGAGGTCGAAGAGGTTGAGGAATTCGAAGAGGAGGAGGAACTAGAGGAGGACGATGACGGAGCCCAGAGTGATGGCACCATGGCATCGAACCATGGTCGCCAGTCCGACGAGGAGAGCGACGAGGAGGAAGCCACTGATGTGGAAATTGAACAACTCGAGGAGGATGAGCCAGACGTTCCTGTTCAGAAGGAGAAACCGCCGCTACCACAGGAGGATCTTGTTTCGCTGGTGGATGCCAGTGACAACAGCAGCGAGAATAGTGTAAATACCATTGGCATGGCCGGTGCAGAGACAGACGTCACCCTGGGGGATGCTTCTCCAAGAATACAAAAGCAAGTGAGCCAGGAAAAGCCACCCGAAACATGCAGCCAGACTGAGCAAGTTACGGTGATGGAATCCAAGATTGAGAAAGAGAAGAATGAGAAGGATGCCGCGGCGGATCCTCTGAAGACCTTGGATAACTTCCTGGGCAGTAGCGAGTCCGATGTTGTCCAAGAGTCGGATGAGGCTACCGTTAGGTATCTGGAAAAGCAGATGACCCAGATGTCGGAGATGATAATGAAGACATTCCGGATCAACGGTGGTGCCACCAATAGCCAGGCCTTTGAGCAGTTGGCCAGGGCCACAGAACTAATGCATAGCCGGAGACGCGAGGAAACCGAGTCCGAGGTGACATCCATGACGGAATCCGTACCGAATAGTGCTCGTAGCTGTGGCGATGAAGAATCCCCCATGAGAATGCGCTACCAGCGCTCCCAGGAGGCACTAATCACAACACGATCATCCAAAATACCCAGGCCGAAGTGCAGATGCCCTTCGGAATCTGAACTTCGGCAGCAGGAGCAGGAAATGGGCCAAAGCATGGGCATGGGTATGGGCATGGGCATGGGCATGGGCGAGGAACTAATGGATCCTGGAATGCAACTCGGCATGGGAATGGAGCAGGACTATCTCATGGACGAGTGTGGGCAGGGGGATGGGCTGATGCGGCATCCGTCACAGGGCAGATCCTCGGCGTTCAACCGGCGCGCGGCCAGTAGCACTCCGAGCAGCTTCACTAGTGACGGACGCCAATATCCCATCAATGTGTCGCGTTCCCGCTGCTCCAACGAAAAGGTCAAGTGAGTATTTCCCTATTCATATACGCAGATCTTTATTGCTTCTATATATACATCTGTGACAGTTACAAAAACTTGGGCCGCAAGAGCTTCACCTTTACCAATGTCCAGGTTCGTGAGATCGAACGCCAGAACCAAATCCTACTCCGAAAGATGATGACTGTAAAGCCCACGGCCACTATCAAGGCGAGCACCAGTACCATGAAGTTAAACGCGAACGCCCCCGAGGTGAGTTAAGCCCAATGAAAATGTCCTCGAAAGATTGATTATTTATATCCCGTCGGCAGCGACAACCACCGCCTGCGCCGCGTCTCACCAGCGCTGCTGTGAACCGGAAGAAATATCAGCGTCAAATCGATTTGGACAACGACGTGCTCAAGCGGAAGCTGGAGGCCATTGGCACCCGGCGCCCGCAGTTCAAGTGACATCTCCAACTGTGTTCATTATATATGTTTAATGCGAATTTACAATATTAAAATTAATTGCAAGTTGAGAAATGTAAAAGAATCTGTATAAACGTAATATAATTAATGGGCGTCTAGAATTTATAAGCCAGTTGTAAAATAACAATAGACTTAAAACAAAAATTGTTCTTAATCAAAGAGTGAGAAATATAAAAAACTTTTACATAAATATGATAACTAGTTTTAAAGTTCATTATTTTTGTCTTGCACAATATAAAGAGGTGAGAATGTAAAATTGTAAAATTATTTAAAAGCAAAAAACTTTATAATAATTAACCATAAAATTCGAAAAACCGTCTAAGCTGTCTAAAGAAATTTGAAAACAAGTCTCATGCTCACAGAGTCACCTCGTTGATCTTGCTTAGAAAGGTTTCTCCCAATGCCTTGACTGCTTTGAAGGCAGCATCACCATTCTGCTCCTTGAACTCCTCCTCATTCTGGAGCTTCACTTTCTCGCGCTTCTCCAGATCCCGATAGATAACTTGTCCAATCTGAAACCAAATAAAGTTTTTAAATTTTTTCGCTAAAGAAAAGTTTTATACCCACATAAACATCAATGGCGGCGTACATAAGCTGGTTCTCGTCCAGCGGAATGACATGCCACTTGCTCATTCGGACTTTTTTGCTTTTGTCCATGGCCTTCTTGGCTATGAAATTGGCCAAACGTTCCAGGCTCCAACGTCCGCCGGTCTCACAGATCTCATTGCACCACACGCCCAAATCCACGCATTTCTCGATCAACGGTTCAGCGGAAACCTCAGGAAAATCGCGGGCCAATTTTCGGAAATCTCTGAAAGTTAAAAAAACGTTTAGGCTTAGCTAAATTCCTTTTTTTTGTAATTAATATACTCACGCTTTAATATTGACGCCGTGCAAGCGAACCTTGGGATGATTGATGAGGGCCACCAGGGCCGCGGGCAGCTTCTTTAGGTTACTCAGCTGGTACACATAGCAGCATTTTTCATCCACACAGATCTGGATAACCGAGGACTTGCCAGGTCCGGTTTGAAAGGAGAAGGGCCACTCCATGTCAAAGGCCATGGGAACCACATCCTCTTTTTGCTTCTCTACCCATTGCCTTAAGGTTTATGGAGAACTTGGTTAGGTTTTCAGATTTATAAGTTGCGTTTGCTTTAAACTTACATCACATCATCCGCCGATGCAGCTATATCCTGGTTTTCCGTGTAGTACTTGATGGCTCCGTTGTACTTAATAAATGGCAATTTTACAGGTTCTTCTTTTTCCGGGGACGGAGGACCGTCCTCAGCCATGGAACGGGTGCTCCTCGTGGTCCTGGAGCTCCGGCGTTTGGGAGGATTTTCGATTTCCGCCGTATTCTTCTCCTCTTTCTAATGATCCAAACCATTAATAATTTCTACGTTTTCGTCAAAGAAGAAAGTGTCCTTACCAATTCCGGAGTATCAAGATTCTTTCGCTTGACTGCTGCTGGCCTTCCTCTCTTTTTGCTCTGCTTCGGAGTATTATCCTCTTCCGCATTTTCCTTGTCCTTCAACTGTGCCGCTTTTGGCGTTTCCACCTTGGCTTGTTTGAGCGACGTTTTGGGCGTCCCCTTTTTACCAACTGCCTTTGCCTGCACAAGCAAATGAAATTATATTTTAAACATCAATGGAATACTTGATTAACTCACCTGATCGGGCATTTCATTGGCCTTTGATTTAATGGGCATTTTAATTAAGTATTTGTCCATTAGCGGAGTTCCTTGTATGTTTTTCTCGTTGTTTTGTTTATTAATGATTCCCGCCAAAAATAATGAGTGGCTGCATTACAAAAATACCGAACTTTGCTTTTGAAAATCAACCAAATAAATGCAATTTTTTTCCCGCCAGTTTTTATTTGAAAAAATATTATTACGCTGGGGTAAGAATTTCTCTAACTTTTCCGCGGAAAATCTAATTTTCCTGTATGTCGATTGGCACTTAGCTCGAGAGTTTCCAACAACGGATAGACGAAAACTGAAATAAAACCGCGAATTTCCTCGCGCAGTCTGGCAGCCCAATAAACTTCTCAAGAGCCATTTAGGTGTGACCAATTGCCTTGCAGTGGGAAATTCCCACATTGTCAGAGGAAAAGCCGGCAAACACATTTCTTAAAAGATACTTTGATATAATTTGTTTATATTTATATTCTTGAATCGCATAACTAACTATGTCCTCGGCTGTGGTATCCACACACTATATATCCGAGAAGGTGGCCCGCGTCCGCTGGCTGCCGGAAGCGCTACAGCAAAGCGAGCGGTTCGTGACCGGCAGCTGGGACATGGACAGGAATTTCGTCCGGCTCTGGAAACTTCAGTCGAACCAGCATGTCAGCGCCACGGGCCCAGATGATGTGGACCAGATACCGCGCTGTATGGACAAGGTGGCGATGGAGGATGATGTTACCGCCATGGAGTTTGTGGACAATTCCACGCTGGCTGTGAGCTGTGCTGATGGTGAGTGTTTGCGATTCTCTACCACCGATTATGTCTTTAAAAGTAACAATATATATTCCAACATAGGTCATCTCAGTTTGATGAGCGTGCAGCGAGCAGTGGAGGAGGATCAGGTACAGCGCCTAGCTCGAAGCGACCGGCTGCATTGTTTCCAGCGCAGCCAGGAGCCAGCTCCCTGCACTGACCTTGCCATCTACGGCACAGATATAGCTACTGCTGGCGAGGATGGACGCGTGAACATAGTCTCTTCTGAAAATATACGTCAGGTAAAACGCACCATAGAGGCGGACAGCATGGCATTGTTCTCCTTGTGTTATGTCAGCCAGCAGGAGCTGGTGGCCGCTAACCGCATGGGAGTACTGCGTATGCTGGACGCACGCTTAGCCACAGAGGCGCAACCCAAAATCGGCATCATGCTGCCCTGCCGAGATGACAAATCCTCGAACTTTGTCTCATCGATCACCACACATCCCAGCCAGCAGCACATACTGCTGTGCGGCAGCGAGGAGGGTACGATTACAGTGTGGGATCTGCGCAACCTGGAATACCCAGCCTCCTACATCAGTGCCCACGACAGTCCCATAAATGAAATTGGCTTTCATCGCCAGGATAACACAAAGCTATTCACCGCTTCCGAAACTGGTGAGGTGTGGATGTGGTCTGAGAACAGATCTTACGGAGGCGATGCTAACAGAAAGGATGGAAACAGCCCCTGGTTAAGCGGCGATCGGGTTCGTGCTCTGATCAATGTGGAGGGTGTTATCACGGGCACTCGCAAGGCTATGAATTCTTTTGATGTACACGGAAGCCGTTTGGTCTGCGGTGGAGATACTGAAGCCGTTTACATCATCGATAATATTGCCTGAAAAATACGTTTTGTAAATTATTTTCGTACAATATATTAAAGCTATCGTTAGTTACATATCTGATTGGTTTTGATTTTTATATACTTTAGTTATTTGTGATATATAGGTGAGGTAGGTAATGTATGTATCAGAGTAGTTTTGTTTCGGATAGAGGAAGGTATTGGACGTTATTGTATTGATATACTTATCTGGATACTTACTCTTGCATAAATTTACAAAACACCTTGGAAAATTACAATACATTACAATGACATTCTTTAAAATGTTATATTTGATTTTATTTCGGTATACGCAAAATTGGCTTAAATCAAAGCACCTGTCTTACACTTAGGCCTACAAACTATAATTATTTATATTATATTATATTATTTCATTATGTGTTTTATGTATGTTTTGGGTGCTGCTGTGTGGTTGGTCGTCTCATGACTCGTCCTTATATCCTATTTCGTTGGCTAATTTGGAATAGATTTATGCGTGTTTTTTCAACTATATTATTATACGATGAATACACTAACTTGGACTCAATAATTAATATTCTATTATTATTATAAATACATTATTTCTATTTACAATGTTGCCATAGGGCACTTCTCCACGATTTAACTGAAATTTTAATTTGAGCATTTTAATCTGCATTTTGGGACCTAGGAAAAAGTTATCGGGAAATGCCACAGAACTTGTTATTGGAAATATATTGAAAAGTGTTTCTGAAAGGATGCGATGCATTTATAATTTAGAGTAGATTTTATAATTTTCATATATTTTTTTTTTAATTGAAAACTATATACATTTCTGTGGCACCCCTGTATCAATATGTGTATATTTAAGCATTTCAGAGGAACCCAAATATTTGCTTTATAGCAACTCATATCGATGTGTGATATATATCCATGGGATTATCTACTATAGTTGGAATACCATTTCATAATATATTTAAATTTGCATGCTTTTACTTTAGTCACTTTTTCAATTTCGTTTGTTGTTTCTTTGTTTTGTTGGATTACCTCAGAGCTAGTACCTGGTAGATACTACCTATATAACATATTTATAAATTATTCATTCTCCTCTTGTGGATCCTTCAGATTCAAGGCCCTCCCCTAGTAGAATCGCTCGAACTTGGGCGGCTTATTGAGTGCGCAGAAATAATACCCTGAATAGTTTTGTGTGGCTCCGGGTGGAGTGTAATCGCCGATGCTGTAATTCCCGTAGTCATAGTTGCCCATGTGGGCGGCGTGGTGGTGATGATGCTGATGGTGCACATGATGTGGGTGGGCATGTGGGTGTGTGTGCGGGGGGTGGTAATGCTGGAAACCGCCTGCACTACGTGGCTTTTGTCATGTAAGAAGGCTGTTGCCCCCGCCACCGGCACTGCCGGCAGCTCCTGCTCCAGTTCCACCATTGCTTCCACTATTGCCATTGTTGTTATTATTGCCGTGGACGCGCATGTGCCGATTCAAGTTTCCCGATTGCGAGAATCTATGGTGGATGGAAAGCTATTAATTAATGTACAATTTTCATTGGTAGTTACATTTTCCGAATTATTTTTTCTAAGCAGAGTAAACGTAAACCTTCCGAAGTTGTGCTGGAAAGTATGCTATAATATCTTACACTCATTTTTTTCCTTAAATAATTCATCTATTCTATTCTATTCACTTTTTAAAGTATACCCTTTAAGGGCCTTTAATTAACTCTTAATTATTTTACTTATTAGTTTATATTGTTATTAATTGTTCCTTGAAGTTACTATCAACATATTTATTATATTTAAGATTTTAATTAAAGTTTTTTAGACCTTATATATCCCTTTTCTGTAAAGCCAATTATATTGTCCTAGTACTGCCCATTGTTTGATTGAGTAATTGAGTTTGAAAAGTTCGTCTTGTAAAGTTCGCCTGATTTCTGCGAAGGACTCACCTGAGCAGGCAAAGCTTGCACTGGTAGGGCTTCTCGCCGCTATGGATGCGAAGGTGCTTGGTGAGGGTGCTACTGTCCGAGAAGGACTTCTTGCAGGAGGAACAGCGGTACGGACGCTCGCCGGAGTGGGTCCGCATGTGCGTGGTGACGCTGGAGCTCTGCGAGAAGCGCCGGTCGCAGATGGGGCAGCGGAACGGCTTCTGGCCGGTGTGTGTGCGTACATGGGCCGTCAGGTTGGCGGCCTGCGAGAAGCTCTTGTTGCAGTCGGGGCAGCGGTAGGGCCGCTCGCCGGAGTGCGTCCGCAGGTGGGTCTTGAGCGTGCTGGGACGGGCGTAGGTCTTGCCGCACAGCCGGCACAGGTTCGGTTTCATCTCCCCACCACTGCTGCCCTCATCTCCGTCGGGATCCTCGTTACTGTCCTCCTCGTCCTCGAAGGCGGACAGACTTAGGCCGAGAGCGGCTGCTTGGTAACTGGTGGGACTCTTGTGGGGCGGCGTGTATCCCTGGTTGCCCACTCCAGTTGGGTAGTATCCACCCAGGGCGGAGCTGGCTGGCGGCGAAGGTGACTCCTTCTCGCCCACGGTGAGTGGGGCCAGGGAACCCAGGCCCGATGGAGCTGGTGCCCGGAAATCCGCCGTAAACGAGTATGTGGCCGAGGTGGGATAGTGGCCCGGACTCAGAAGCGGCGGATACAGCACATTCACCGCTGCTGCTGCCGCCGTGGAGGAGTTGCTAGGCGGAGTCCAATTCATTTGGGAGCACTGCATCGGAACACCACTGCCATCGGCTGCTCCATAACCGTGATGCATCGTCATGTTCATGCTGACGTTCACACTCATGCTGGGATACATGGCCGCCGTCGGTGGCGGAGGCGGGGGAGCACCGCCAGCGGTCTCGTAGTAACAGGCAGCCGCGTTGCCTCCTCCGCTGGAACCACCATTGCTGCCGCCAGTGTTACCGCTGCCGCCTTGGAGGAGCGAGTTTCCACCGTGCGATGCCTGGGCTTGGGATTGCTGTTGGAGCTGCTGGTGCTGCGAGTGCATCTGGCCGTGATTATGGGAATTGGGCGATATGAGCATCTGGTGGGGATGCACCGTGTACGAGAGCGAGGCCTGGTGCGGATTTCCGGCGGCGAAGTTATAGGAGGCGCCGCACGGCGAGAAGGGGAATAGGCTGGGCAGCGGATCAATGTCCAGTGGCGGCAGGCCCGGAAAAGTGGAAGCCATCTCGTCGGTGCTCCAGTAGCTGGGATTACCCGATGATCCTCCTCCGTTGTTGGTGCTTCCGTTGCCGCTGCTCGCCGGCGGTGTGGTGTTAATCTGGATGTGGCCGCCTCCGATACCCACGCCCACTTCCACGCCAACGCCCACTCCAATTGTGGGATCGAAGCAGCCGCCGCAATCGAAATCGCTGCTGGTGAGTGAGGAGATGGGCAGAGCGGTGTTGCCCTGGCAGGATAGGCAGCCGACGCAGGAAGCGGCGCACTCTTGCTGCACCACCGGAAACGGAAGGGAGAGAACAATGGGATTGTGTTAAGAAAAGTGGCAAAAAAACATCCTTAATTTAAATTTTGGTAAAATGTAAAATTTCAAATAGATTTTTATTAGATTTCTTTTTTTTTAAGATGTTTAGTTTGCGATTATTAAAGAATATTTATTTTGGTTTTAACCGAAGGTTGACCGAAAAACTGAAGAGTTAAGAAGTTGAAAACGTACAACAAGGACTAACTTTCTTTTTAAAAATGATATATTAAAGATTTAAGTTGATAAAAGAAAAGAAATTGCAATTTCAAAAGGTTATTTAGAACTACACAATTTTTAACCCAATTTTAAAATAACGAAATTATAGTAGAAATAAAGTTTTTAGACAGATACTAAAGGGATAATTCAAAAACTTATAATATTTTATTATAAATAAAGATACATATATTTTTTCTCAGTAAAAAAAATTGTAAAAAATACCGATTAATTATGATTTAACTCTGTGCAACTGGCACAACCGAACGCGACCCGTTTTCCGGAGAGATTGAACGCCCTTTAACAGGGATTCCAGGACTCACCTGGGGGCTGTCCAGCGCCAAGCCGAACAGGGGATTGTTGGGCACATAGCCCGTCTCTGGTTCCACAGGACCGCCGTTTGAGACATCGCACGATATGTACATAGCTCCACCCTCTTGGTCTTCCAGGGAATCTGCGCAGCCAGAAGGAATGACAAAAATAAAACAACGTTTTAACCACTGCAAATTGAACAGAGATGCTCGCCATCAGCTCGTATCCCACGGATACATTTCGCGTGCGGATACAACCACTGTGCGCTAAGCTCCGCCCATCGATACACAACGGAGAGACCGCCATTTGCTTTGCTCTCATGGGTCGTGGTGATTTTGTATCTTTGTTACTGCATCTGGGAACGGAGTGTTTCTATGTGTGTTAACTCACCCAGAATTATGTTCAGGAGTTTGGAACCCTTATATAACAATCCCATGACATGACTCCAGTTCTGGAACGTGTGGACTTAGCGCTCGGGTCTTTGTTTCTGCTTTTTCTACGCTTCATATTGATGCGTTAGCTGCCAACTGCAAGGCGAGAGAACAATATTTCCAGGTTACCTTTAGCACATTGCGTAGTTTTTATTAAATCAAAGCACTAAAAGCAGGATTATTTTGCACTTTGCCGATTAAATATAGGGCATCGGGTTAAGAACTGATTGGAAACTGTATTTTAACGAACTTTTTATCGTTTAATAATAAGGATCAGATTTTCAAAGGATATATGGATGGATATATTATGCCGGAAACGCAGAAAGTGGCCATATTCAAAAAATTTAAAGGTAGCAAGTATCATTTACCAATTTTTAAACATTCAGCGAAGGTGTAAGAGTATAGAAAGATAATTATATATCTGATAAATAGAACATTTTAAAGTTATTGCAATTGAGCAGGCGGTTAGAGCACTTTAAACTTTATATTTAAATTAGAGGCATAATTCAGTTAAATTAGAATATTGCCTCTATTTGCTTTATTATGGTTCCTTTGAATTCCATATAATATAAATATTCCATTCAAATTAGTCTAATAAATTCAATAAATATACATATAATATTTCATAAAAATCAAAATATTAATTTTCCGTTTTAGATCAATTACTAAAATCAATCGTAACCACTGAACAAATTCCTTTTCTTTTTTCTACGCTTTTCTTACACCTTTAATGCAGAAAAAACCATCAACTAAATTTTATATTTAACTTTAAGAGCATTAAAAATACTATCCTTGGAAATTTTTTAAATTATTATTATAAAAATGACCTATTTGAATTTTATTCAAATCTTGTGTTGGGATCTCATTGAGGTCTCTATTTTTAACACAATCTTTTTAGAAACAATTTAAATTTTTGTATATATATTTCTCAACAATTGGTCATATTTCAAAAACTATCTTAGTATTCAGAAACTACGAAAAACTATATAACCCTAATATTTTCCAGTCTTGTATACTTAAAACGATCCACTTTTCGCCAAATGCATAGATTTACTAAAAAGACATTTATGTATATTTTTTTACGATAAATTTATTGAATATCCAATATATTTGTGGTATTCCGCGTTTTATATACAACTTCATTTTTATATTAGCACCTTATTGAGAAAATCACGGATTTCATGATCTGAAGAACACCAATAAACAGAAAACTTCACTGGTTTTGTTTTTAACTATTTCTTTAAAGATTTTATATTGAAACAGCACGATCGTTGCTTCGCGATTGAATATTGGTTTGGATGTGTTTGGAACCGTTGTGCAAAACTTTGAGTTTTCGATCTGAGTGCGGGGCAAGAAGCGACTTTTGGCGACGAGCATAAGACGGCGACTAATTGTCAGTTCCAGTTCGAGGCACCTCGTCCCAATATCGACTGACATATCGGCAGAGCGGCAGCAAAGCGACAACCACAGAGGAAGAAGCAGGGCACAAAAAAAAAACACTCACTTAATTATAAACAAGCGACAAAAGGGCGCAAAAGACAACACAGCAGCGGCAACAATCTCACTCGCACTCACACCCAGTACCCAGATATAATGACACAAGTACCCAGCACTACACATGCAAGACCCTTGCCCAGAGCAGCCCTCTCCGGGGTACACTGTCCCACAGTCATGCCCACTCCAGATCCATCCACCACCACAACAACGTTGCCGTCATCGGTGTCGGCCAACCAATGCGCTCCGTCTACCGGCTTTTGCGGCCACTACCCCTCGAGTACCGACCTCCGATCCCGCCCAGTCCCAGTCCCAGACCCAGTCTCGAGCCCATTCATACGTAGCCGGCAACATCGGAGGAGCAGCGGCAGCACCAGCAACAACATCAGCGGCAGCAGTTTTCAGTAGTTTTTATTTGTCACCCAATATCTTTACAGCTCGACATCAGATATCAATGAGAGGGGTGTGAAGGGGATGCACTGTTAATAAATGTTGGGGGTTTTATGTAGTTAATAAAAATTATGCAGACAATGCGCCTGAAGATACAAGTAATAAAATGGCTAGTTTCTTTATAAATTCATTGAGTATTTTTATAAAACATATTTTTATTAACCAGAAAATGTATGGGATATTAATCGTTTTCGGGACTTAAACAGGATAATTTGTATGCAGATTAAACAAACCGTGAAGATTCTTGTAAAATCAAACCGACTGAAGTTAATCAATTTGGAGTAATAAAGTGCCTAGTTTTTTTATGAATCAATTGATATATTTAAACATATTTTTATTAACCGGAAAATGCAAGGTATATTAATCTTTTCTAGGACTTAAACAAGATAATTTGTATATAGTTTGAAGCAGTAGCTAAATAATAGATTCTTGTAAAGAAATTCCACCTGAAGACACAATCAATTTGGAGTAATAAAGTGGCTAGTTTTTGTATTAATCAATTAATATATTTAAACATATTTTTATTAAGGGATAATAACAAGATCCTGGATTTAAACAGAATAATTTGCAATATTACATATAATATCTGTTTCCTTATAAGCAAAAAAGAAATTCGAATTTTGCTTTACCGTACATTTTTATCGCAGTTGTTTAACCTTTAATTATTTACATTTAATATTTTCCAAGAAACAAAACTGGATGATTTTTTGCTCAGTGCAAGGGCTATCGGAGGGCGTGGGCAGGGGTAGTTGGTGCTGACTGGCTGGCAACCATTGATCGTCTTCGACGGCATTCTGCTTCCTTTGCTCCATTCCTTTTGTGGTTAAATGCGACAGTCCATCAGGCTGAGTCGGCAACCCCCTGACTTGACTGCTTCTGTAGCTGGTAAGTATCTTTGTATCTGCTGGTTACATGTGTGTATTTGCTTCTGTGTTGCCTGTAGCTGTATCTGTATCTGCCGGTGCTAATTCTCGTTTGTAGCTCGGCCAATGACGACTGTCTATCGATCGATGCTCTTGTAGCCGGCCGACAATTGCAAATAGTTTTGAATGTTATTTGATAGTTCGATTTGTGGTTGTCGCAGAAATAGCAGGAAAACAAAGACAATCCAAATGGAAAGGTGATGGAAAAATGATGAAATGCTAATGCCCCGGTAGAGATATAGCTGGAGATCTACCAAAATCTGGCAAATTCCCATTAAGCTGAAAAAGTTCACACGCCTAGAAAAAAATTATCACCCGAATTGGCCAAACCAGTTGAGTGTAAGGGCTTACACAGATCGCTCACACACGCACTCCGATGCCCAGATACACAGATATCCAGCTATATCCCCTGTATCGGCTTACCTTAACGATGGGAATTTCAGGTCAACCCCAGCCAGCGTCGTGTGTGTTAAAATCAGATCGATAGCTATAGTCCGATCGTAACCGAACCAGTTTTTTATTTTATTTTATTTTATTTTATTTTTTTTTTTGGTTTAATCTTGGTGTCGGTTTCATGTCAACAACTTGGCTAAGGACCTGAGCCACTCGGCTGTTCTGCTGCCGATTGTCAGATCGGATTAGGATCCGCTGCTCTCGGGGTTAGCTGGTAGCCAAGTCAATCTGGGTATCAATAACAATTAGGAGAGCTCTCTCAGGTGTGTTCAGGTGTCAGCTGATCAAACGCCCTCGACTGACCGACCACAAGAGTCCTTGGATCAGCGGGTTTGCAACAAATTGAGCCGCTGGATAAATATTTGGTTACCCCGCTCTCTCTCTATCTGTTTCTCTATCTCTCGAGGACGGGACCTGTTATCGCACCAGCCCATCATCCACCTCATCTCGGCCTGATTCCGGACACGTGGAACTGTTTGCTGAGAGGCTCATCGGTAGCTTCTGTTTGTTTTGCGTATTTAACATGACAAACAATGGCAGGACAAGATCCTGGCGATGCCAATCCCGCCCTGCAATTCTCATGT
Source organism: Drosophila birchii (assembly GCA_035046345.1). NCBI lineage: Eukaryota > Metazoa > Arthropoda > Insecta > Diptera > Drosophilidae > Drosophila > Drosophila birchii. The sequence goes on from JAWNOA010000064.1 coordinate 13,058,699, forward strand.
TGCCACCAGCAACGCCTTTTTCCATTCATTCTCATTTGACGTTATACAGTGGCGAACTAAAGTGATGGCACAGTTGGCATGCCTGACTTTAGGTCACCTTTTCAAAATGAAATATGGTGATATTTCAATAAATTAAAATTTTCTCATATAAATTAAACAATTTAAAACTAAATTAAATTTGTTTCAGAACTAAATCTTTTTTATTTAATTTAACAAAATTAAAAAACTAAAAAAAGCCAGATTTTTTCGGAACAAAAGTGATGGCACACCTAAACAAATATATTAAATATTAAGAAAATTAAACGGGTTTTAATGAAAATTAATATATAGTGGCTAAGCATTTTAGTTTTAAAACAGATTGGCATCGAAGAAACCAAATTTTGGGTGGTTTCTGTTTGAATATGACGACATTTCTCTATAAAGGCCACCTTCAGATCGGCTTTTGTGGATATGGCGCGTTTTCTTACCCGTCTGTCCAATTCTTCCCAATTTTTTGATGGGGTTTAGATCTGGAGATTGGGGAAATGATAAATCGAAGCCGTTTTGCCATTCGGAGCATTGTGCAGCGCTTCAAAGGAGCCCTGTTGTTGCAGAGCGCCAAGCGCACTGGCCGACCCGTGTCTTTGACTGACCCGGAGCGCTCTAATATCGTCAGGAAAGGGAAGGTTTACCCAAAAATCTATTCAACCCAGATTGCAGCAACAATTAAAAATGATTTTGGGAAAAAAATCACGCCATTTGGATTTGGAGGATACTGTAAAAGCTACCTTCAAGAGTTGTGTGGCAAGACGTAAACCACTCATTTCAAAAAACAACCAAAAAATATGAAAAAAACAAAAAATTAAACAATCCAAATGACTTTTGGAAAATATCACACTGTTCCAAAAGTCATTTGGATTGTTTAAATAGTTTTTTTCATATTTTTTGGTTGTTTTTTGAAATGAGTGGTTTACGTCTTGCCACACAACTCTTGAAGGTAGCTTTTACAGTATCCTAATTCTATCCAAATCCAAATGGCGTGATTTTTTTCCCAAAATCATTTTTAATTGTTGCTGCAATCTGGGTTGAATAGATTTTTGGGTAAACCTTCCCTTTCCTGACGATATTAGAGCGCTCCGGGTCAGTCAAAGACACGGGTCGGCCAGTGCGCTTGGCGCTCTGCAACAACAGGGCTCCTTTGAAGCGCTGCACAATGCTCCGAATGGCAAAACGGCTTCGATTTATCATTTCCCCAATCTCCAGATCTAAACCCCATCAAAAAATTGGGAAGAATTGGACAGATGGGTAAAAAAACGCGCCATATCCACAAAAGCCGATCTGAAGGTGGCCTTTATAGAGAAATGTCGTCATATTCAAACAGAAACCACCCAAAATTTGGTTTCTTCGATGCCAATCTATTTTAAAACTAAAATGCTTAGCCACTATATATTAATTTTCATTAAAACCCGTTTAATTTTCTTAATATTTAATATATTTGTTTAGGTGTGCCATCACTTTTGTTCCGAAAAAATCTGGCTTTTTTTAGTTTTTTAATTTTGTTAAATTAAATAAAAAAGATTTAGTTCTGAAACAAATTTAATTTAGTTTTAAATTGTTTAATTTATATGAGAAAATTTTAATTTATTGAAATATCACCATATTTCATTTTGAAAAGGTGACCTAAAGTCAGGCATGCCAACTGTGCCATCACTTTAGTTCGCCACTGTATGTTCGGTGTGTTTCTGCGCCTTTGCTGCTTTGTTGTATTCCGTTGTGTATTGGCGAGGCTTCGAAAATCAATGAAATACTTTTCGGGTGGCATTGATGGGGCTTCCCCGGGTTTTGGCTGCGCTTTGCTTTTTTTATGCTGGCTGCCACTCACTCGGGAGTCATTCAACATGTTAATGCCATTCGGTCATATTAGATGGCGGCTGAAATGAACTGAGCCAAGTCGGGGAAGTCAGTAGGAGTTGGAGATTCATTTTTGGCTTATTTATTTTACAATTACTTTAAGAGTTTGAAGAGTTATTTGTCAAATTTATTTTTGATTTTATTTCTTAGCTTACATTTTTTAAATTATATGTGCATATTGTTTTTAAATGTTGGGAAAAAGGATATCTCTAGGTATTTATTAAACAGCGAATTTATATTCAAATTAAAACCATTATAATTATCATCAAATGTGCTTTAAACCTTGTTTAATTTATTTATTATATCATTAAGCATAATTTCACTTCAAGTTTTATAAATTTGAAATAGATTTCAATGTATAAAATTCATTTTAAAAGGTATCAAAATTGTTTTAAGAGAAACTAGAATACAATACCTACAATACAAAGTTGAAGCTGTCTATATTATTAGTTATTAATGCTTCGATTTTAAATAAAGAAAGAAATACATTAAAAGCCATCCCTTTCTTTCCTTTCCTTCAGAGACTGTCCATCAAATGGTAAATAATATATCCTTCCCAAATTAAGCGACAACTGCTGCTGGTATATATGGTTTCCTTGATGGGCATTGACTTAGTGGGAATTGTAAAGTTCTGGAACTGGAGTTCCTAAACATCTGTGAGTGCAATTGCAGCGACCGATGGAGAGTATCGATGACCGCGTGACAGGCGCAGCCGTTGGCAGTTGACATTTGCCGGACAGGACGAACGGCTATCCTTGACAGCTGGACGAGCAGGGATCGGGATCGGAACTGTCGTCGCATAACCCACTTCTTATTAAAAACCTTAGCCAGCTTATTAAATGCGCGCGACTTATTACAAACCCTCCTCCACCACCTCGAGGAGCTGAAGGGCAGCGAAGGACTCCCCCAAGAAAGGAGCAAACCTACTTGAATTACAGCCGAACTTGGCCACGACATTGTCTCTTCTTCACTTGAGTGGAGCGCGCCAAATTGAATTTGTAAGTCGATACTTTTGGAAAAACAAGGAAGAGGAGTTCAGGGCCAGCCTGGAAGGGTTGCATTGCCCACCGAGTCCTGTGCCTCCACTCCACTGACAGAAACAAACCAATGCAGCGATGAAGACGCACTCGGTGTTTGTTTTTTATTGAGGAATCACTTCCGCAAACAAATGCTGTGAGAACATCCAATTGATAACAGGGAACATTGGTTTCTCCCAGGCCTTTTTTGTCCTTCAATTATCTGCGGTGCCGCACGCTCCCGTTATCTGCAATTGCATTTTGGCGAACCGCAAATGATTATCCTGTAATCCCTTGGATAAATATTAAATTTCAATTAGGCCCGTTAACATATTATTAGCCACCGATCGGCACTATCATCATCGCCGCGACCAGGAGCAGGTCACGTGCTCGCCCCGAGTAGCTGATGATAATCTACGCAAAAGCGAACAACCGCAACCCTCCTTCTTCGCCAGGACTCACAGGATGCCGAGTTGGTGACAACCGGCAGGAGATGCGACTGCAATTTTATCAGATTATGTCTGTCCGTGGAATCCCCTGGGTGTCCTGCATGCCCCTCAACCCTCCCTTTGAGCCACTCAACAGGTGAGAGAGCTCGGCGAAATTTTGTGTGAGAATATTTTGGCTTTTTCCCCGCTTTCGCCGGGTTCCCCATGTGTATCGGGTTACCTGGTCTGCTCGTCGGCGCTGTGATTTGTCGCTCTCAATAATTCTCATGGGCTGAAATTGAAACGTTTTGACTAAGGAAAAGATATACATAGCTCTTAACTGAATGATAAGACTTTAATTCAGTATTATTTGATTTACTAAACATTTCATGTTGGATGGTTAAGCAGCGCCTGTATTAACAGTGGCTTCACGTTAACAGCGACTGATGACTGTTATATTTTAGAGTGGACCACTAATGCAAGCCACATTTTAAAAGTTGAAAATGTAAGTAGGAAGATATATGGGATTGCATGAGTTCTTAGGTATATTTAATTTGTTTAAATTGTTTAATAGAAATGAACATCTTTAAACTCTTTTAAAGTGTAAATTCGGTATGGTTTATTTTTAGATCTAATATAATAAAACATTTAATAAATGAATATTGGTTCATTCATCGTTATTAAACTTTAAAAATACGCTCTCCTGATTAAATAAAATAAAATGTAATAAATATAATTAATTTCTAAAAACTTTGCTTTATAAAATAATTACATTTACTTTAGCTACTTTAATTACAGAAAATATATTTATTTCCCCCACTTTTTATAATTTCTAGCAAATATAAATATTTTGCAATTCCTTTAATCCCCATAAACAATAAGTAAATAATACCACCAATATTATTATAGAGTTTTAATATATTTTATTTTATTTATTGTGATGGAAAACTTAGGCTACAGTAAACTCCCCCTTAATAACAAGAAAAGCAAAATCAGTTGAATGCGCATAAGCGAGTGTATCTATCGCTAAGAGTGGCTGGCCAAGACACTAGTCCGGTATCCGGTTATCCGCTTAGATCTTGGGATCCTGGGGCGTCAGCTTGACGATCTTGACAGACTCCTCCCAGATCTTGCGACCCTTCTCCTCGTCCAGGGCGGCGGCATTCAGAGTGGCCTCCTTGCAGTCCATGTAGTACTTGCCAGACACATTGGCCACCTCATCGGACGTGGCCAAGTAGATGGTGGTCTGGGCTCCAGCCTTGGTGGTCTTGAAGAAACCCTTGGTGATGGCCATCATGGGCAGGTTGAGCGGGAAGGGCACATTGCGCCAGATGCCCGAGTCGATCATGCCTGGATGCAGGAAGTTCACGGTCACCCTGGTGCCCTCCAGCCGCTTGGCCAGCTCCCGAGCAAAGTAGATATTGACGAACTTGGACACATAGTACAAGTACGCAGCCGGGAAGGTGCCAATGGGATTCAGCTTGGCCAAGTTGACCGAGGACAAGCGGTACAGCTCAGAGGCCACGATCACTATGCGAGCTGGAGCACTCTTCTTCAGCAGATCGATGAGCAGATGCGTCAGCAGGAACGGGCCATAATGGTTGGTGGCCATGGTCAGCTCCACACCATCCTCGCTCGTCTGTCCGCGGAAGGCCAAGGCCATGCCGGCATTGTGGATGAGCACATCGATCTTGGCCTCCGTCTTCACGATGTCAGCGGCAAATTCGCGAACAGATTTCTGAGAGCCCAGGTCCAGTTTCTTCACCAGGACCTTGTTGTTGTTCGTCTCCTTGACGATTTCATCTGTAAAGATTTTCAAATCAAATTATAATTATGAAATAATAAATAATTAAGGGAAACCATTACCCTTGACGGCATTGGCAGTTTCCAGGTTCCTGCAGGCCATGATGACGCGGGCTCCACGACCAGCCAGATCCTTGGCCGTCTCCTTGCCAATGCCACTGTTGGCTCCAGTAATGATTACGGTCTTGCCCTCCATTTTTGTCTGTAATCAATGTCAGAGGTTAATCAGTTAATCGCAGACGCAAAGCGAATAATATGGGGTCTTGGGGTGGTTCGGAAATATCTGTAGAATAGTAATTAGTATGGACGATCCCAGTAATCGGAGTTCGCTTGGAACGGAATACATCTTAGCTTTGATATTTACTAGCAGAGCTCTTAATTGCTGAGAGAGCTTTGTGTGACTCACAGGTAAGCGATCTCGCAGATTGTAATCAAGATACTACTACGGCTTAGACGTTTATGGGATGCTTACAATGCAATGACAGGCGGAAACTGTATCTCACAGATGTGACGTAGCCTTAGCTCTCAGAAGGTATCTAATTAAATCTGTAATTAAGTCGACGAGCCACAACTGACCAAGGTAATAGTCGGACGTAAATACATTTACACTTGTTAAGTTCTTGCTATATAGAAATAATATATGTTATTTAATAATTGGAAACACGCCTAAAGATATTCAAGTGTTTGTGTCGGAACTTTTCCTAACTTTGAACTGAAAAGATTCACTCAATTAGAAATTACTAATTGATCCATAGAGTTGTCTAAGGTTTATTTTTAAAGGGAAATAATGGCGTCAATTTGTATTTATACAAAAAACAGTAAAAAAATATATGTGTTTTTTTATGTCTGCAGTTTTTTTTAGTTGATTTTCATTAGCAACTTAATGTGATCTTTGTCTGTTTTCAGTGTGAACTTGGCTTAGTGACCAATATCTTCCAAAAAAGACATCTAACATTGAATTCATTTATGTTATTTCATTGATCTTCCATATAGTAAGCCATATAATTTGTATTTCCAACTGCTAAATCTAAAAAGAATTCGCAGCGGAAGTGGCAAAAAGTTTCATTTAAGGCAAGAACTGTGTGAGTCTGGTCACGATTTTTGGGAGTGGACTGCTATTGGGTGACTTTTGGTTACTAGGACTGGGCTTGTGGTTCGGGGGAGGTGCTTTTGTTACCTCGGTGAAGCATCGTCCCGCCGTAATGCGCAGATAGAACCGAATGCTCATCAGGGTGGCCACTATGGCCGCCGACAGAGTCAGGAGAAAGATGTCGCGCACATAGTGCTCGGTTGGCAACCAACCGAAGACGAAACCCATCCTATAAAATAGTCCGAGGTGTGTATAACTACGTGTACATGTATATACATATATCTGTGTCAATATGCAAATCAAATTATATAATATCGAAGACAACAGAGGCCAGACGCTTGTCTGAGGGCTCAACGAAACGGGTTTGGTATTGGGTTTTGAGGTTTTTAGTTTTTTTGGTTTTTCGGTCAGCCTGCGAAGATTTTCACAACTCAAATCGTTTATCAAAGTTCAGAGTCTGTCATGAAATCGATTTTGGGGGCTGTTGTGAAAACTTACACTTTCACTTTCACACATGTGCGTAATTATGGCTTATTATGATGAAACGCCGAAAACAAAGTAAAATAAAGTTCATTGGCTGCCGAAAAACGAAGGAAGGTTGAAAAAGAAAGAAAGTCTGGGGTTTCATATAGTTTTGAGTTTCTGACTCTTTTTTTTCTCTGGGTATTTTTCTCCACGTCCACGTCACAAAGATTTCTGTTTCTGCTTTCCTCACAGAAGACTCGAAGACTCAAAGACTGGCTCTGGTTACGCTTGCAAGCACCGCTGAAGAACCCCGCCCCGAATGCAGTCGCAGTCCCAAAGAAGATATGTGTATAAAGAAATCTAGAACTGACCCGTTTTCGGCTTCTTCGCCAACAAGTTTTTTTGTTTAATGTGCACACTCACCTGTTTTGGCTTCTTGGCTGATCTATAATTTATTGCAATTGCTGCTGCCTGCACTTTGGACTATCTGCGAAACGAATCTGAATCTGAACCGCAAGCGAAATCGGAAATCGGAAGATCCAAAAGCTTGGTACAACCTTCGCCTTGAACGACTGCTCGGAGACTGAATCCGAGCTACGAATATGTGGCCGAGGCTGCGGAGAATGCGCGATCGTCCCCACCTGAAATTGGTATTGCTTTTGCCATAGTCGCGTTGATAGCCATAGTTATAGCCGTGGTAACAGGTTAGCCGGCGGAGAACCCGCTTTCATGGCTCCTCTTTGCGCCCGTCTTCTTTGCCGGCTCTCCAAGCAGGGTCATCCGCTTGGAAGAGAGAAGCGACGAGGCAGAAAACTAGTTAACAGCAGTAAGAGAAAGATCCGCAGCTTGGAAATATATATTGCCACCTGTCGTGAGCTTTTCAAACCAGGAAAATCATATTATGGCTTTAATAATGGGGCAGAAATTATGTGGAAAATAATGAGGAGTAATTCGTATTTGTTTGTAACCGAAACATTATTACTTCTCATACGGCAGGAACTCAAGGGGAACCCAAAAGGGGAAAGAGCGATTAAGATCATAAAAAGTTATATAAGTTTGCCAGTGTATCTGTAAAAAACTAAATACATATAAAAATAGACATAAAAGAAAGTTTTTTTTATGTTACTTACTATCTAAACTACAAATGAGAGCACAGAGAAAATTCTAGGTTTTGTTAAGAAATTAAATTCAATCTACTGAATATTCTGTATGACTTTTGTAATGTTTATAAAAGTAGAAAACAAAAACCTTGCCTTGCCAAAGACTTGTTTCGATTGTTTCTGTTTTTGCTTATAACTCATAGATAAAGGTTATCAGAAATAAATTCTATTCAAAAATTAACAATTTAATCCTTTATTTTATTTTATTTTATTTTCATTATCCAGCATATAAGATAAATACAATGCATAAAGTACAACATTCTATGAAAAGCTTGGCTCAAGCTCATCTAGTTCGTTGCCTAAGTCTTTCGTTATTCATTTGAGAGAGATAATTCCCAGAGAATTACCGCACAAATAAGATGATTCCCTTAAATGCAATTAATATTGTATTGTACATAAACACATATTTACATTAGGTTCTTGGCATTTCTATAATATTTTCGCTCAGTTTTTTCTACTTTTCGATGGTGTTTTGCTGGCGGATTCCTTGGTGCACCATGTCCGGCTCCAGATGCTTGGTTAAGGTGTTGTACCACTCGTTCATGTGGCTGGAGATGATGTTAAAAAAGCGCGAGACCTTTGTTTTTACGGTGGTAACAAGGCTTTGGGATAGATAAGTGAGGCTGGGATCCTTTTGTGTGCTCGGTGAGTTCCTGCTGATCTTCATTATCTTGGAATCCTTTTCCTCCGACGACTGGGTTGTGTCCTTCGGTTGAGCATCATCCACTTTGTACTCGTAAAAGGAATACCTTCCCAGAGGCATCATTTCTTCGCGATCTGTCTTGTCAATGGCATTCGATCGCATTTGCTCCAAGGAATTTGTCAGGGGAACGGCTCGACGTCTTCTCATTGCCGGTAGATCCCACCAAGAGGTGATCCCTTCATCGGCTGGCTTCTCGGGTAATTTCTTTGGCAGCAAAGAGGCTCCTTCCTTGGTCCCAAAGATGTTCAAACCGACTGATTTCTTTGCCGAATTGCCAGAATCCAAGGTTGCGTCTCGTACAGCTTCATCGCCCAGGGAGAACTCGTGCTCATGCTCGCTGATGTGGCTGAGGAAGTGCTTTCCCAACTCCTTTTGTGCCTGCAGAAAATCATTGGCCACATGTCCTACTTTGGAGTGACGCCTGGCACTTCTGGCACTTGGCACGGGTTCCACATCCTCTTCAGCCTCTTCCACGGGCTTCGATTTGCCTGGATCACTTTTAGCCATGGTGGCCTTTCTGGAAAAGGGTTCAGGAAAGAGCAGGGAGTTTAAGGTGGCTCCTAGATTCAATCGCTTATTCGGCCTTGCTGCAGGGAGGGCCTCAAAGAACTCTGTGGGCAACAGACGCAGCCTACCTCTACCCTCGGATGGCTCCTGTTCCTGTTCCGGCTCCTGTTCGTCTTCCCTTTCCGCTGGCATTTTGATGATTTTCAGCTGACTCTTTGCCTTGGACCTACGCTTCTGGGGCACTACGGGCTCAGCTTCTTGCTCAGCCTCCTCGCCGTCTACACTCTCAATATGCTTCAGGTGGACATCACCCTCTGGAAGGCGTGCATAGGTGGGCGGTTCCTCTGGCTGTTCCCCCAGACGCTTGAAGAACTTTTCCTCATCGAACTCGTCGAAATCGAAAAGGGGCTTGCTCTTCCTTTCCGGCTTCCGAATCTCCGTGATTTTTTTGGTTAAAGCTGTTTTCTTGCCATTTCGATTATAGAAGAAGGGGCCGGAGTAGCTGGAAGTGTCTCGCCTGGCCCTCTTCCGGGTCATATCGCTGGTTTCTTTGAGAACATGATGCAGCCAGGCCATTGCCTCATGCGGCTTCACCGATTGCGACTTGCCATCCTCGGTTTCTCTTTTTGCGGGAGGATTTGCTTCCTTGAAGTACTGCAGCAGACGCTCCAGGAGTGTGTCTACGCTCTCCTCCTTATCCGGAACAAAGCGGCGGTTCCGGTTGATCGAACTCTGAACCGACCCTCTAGCCACGGCGGTCTCCTCGATCAGACGCTGCAGCAAACGATCCGCAGAACTGTAGCGAGAACGCCGCTTATCCCCAGGGGATTCGCCGCTCGACTCGCCCGCCTCAACCTCCGTGAACTGGCAGTGCTCCAGATTGACGTCTGGCAGAACCCAAAAGCCCACCGACATGCTGGGAGTGATCAACTGCAGCGGCTTACTCGCATCATGGGCCTTGATCAAGGGAGGCAGTGTAGAGTTGACATGCAGACGGACGTTGTTCAACTGCACCCGCTGGTCCAGCCCGGTGAGCACAAACTGCCAGATTTCGCTGCTGCTCAGGCTACTGGCACTTCGCACCGTAATGGTGGTGGGCTGCTCCTCTGTATTGACCACCATAAAAGCCAGGCCACCGGACACAGCGTTGGCGCAGTGCGTATACAGCTTATTGCTTGGAGCGAAGACATTTAGGGGTCGTGCAGGGAAGACCCTTGAGCCCATGACCTTCTTAAAGACGGCCGTCACGTACAGACTGAAGTTGGGACGCTCGAAGTCCTCGAGGGTCATGCGTTTGAACAGCACATCAAAGCCACTGCTGGCCGCATCTCCGAGGGTCTGGGCCCAGCGCAGGGCATCCGTGGTCTCATCGCCCACAAGTCGTTGCGAGGATCGCTCTTCAGGCAGAGATAGCCACAGAGGCACACCCTGTTGCTGCAGTACCCGCAGAGCAGGATCGCTGTCATAAAGGTAACTACCCAGACTTGACTTGGGCAGCATGTTAACAGGCCTGGAAAATATTCAGAATTAAAAGAAAATTCTCTATCTTAGGAAGCAAAGACTTACTGCGTCCAGCCAAAAGCTGTATTCAGATCCTTGGATATGTCCACATATCTCTTTGTTTCATCCGCACTGCTTCCCGCTGAAATGTCGGCTCCCATTAGCCGCCAGTCGTCCACATATGGCTTGAAGGTGTCCGTCATCAGCTTGAGGGTGCGCAGCTCCTGGACATAGTCCTTGGCCCTCGAGGTGCCAAAGTCTGTGCCCAGCTGCCAAATACAGTCGGTGATGCCTACCATATAGGAGGTATTCAGGATCTTCAGCGTGTGCATTGAGTCCCAGTCGTCGGGGGCGTATGGCACCGGGATGATCATGGTCCAGTTGACGGCTCTTCGAGAAGGAAACTTTCGATGAGAAGGGATGCTGGGCAAAAAATCTGAAATTCCCTAACTTACCGCGTCCAGCGATTGAAGCCCTTCCAGATGATCTTTGTGGGATTCCTCAGTCTTGTCGGTGCATTGCTGGCAAAGTAGAAATCGCCAATGAACTTGATGTGCGCATCCCCCAGCAGATTGGCCAAGTTCGTTACGGCCTTGCGATTCTTTCCATCCAGGGCATCGTAGAGATCTTCTGGCCGAACGGCAAAGCTCACGAACTTCTCGTTTACATCGTTGTAGGGACGATTTATATTCAGCTGGACCAGTGTGTCCGCCCGGCATACCACCGCCAGTCCCAGTAGCACCACAGCCACGCGCAGATACCACATTTTATAACCTTTAGTCCAGTTTAGTTGGAGATTCGAAGACCTGCCAGTTGCTAGCTGGCTCCACTACTGCCCGGTGGTTTACGACGGCCCCGGCTAAATAAACTCCACCCGGTGCCATCGGATTCCGCTGATCTCGGCAATACTTTTCTGCTGAGCTCTGCCCTCGATGCGCTGACCTTTTTCCGCTGCACCGCCGACGTAACCCAAACCATCGCGAAAGTGGGCCGTGGGTTGGAATGCTTGGTTTATCAATGAACCAGGTGAGCTGACCTACTAAGGTTGGGGTTAGACCATGGGGGCCGTATTCTTGGGCATCCTCGCCCACGGTCGCCAGTCGTTAGAAGCCGAAGAAGGTGAATGCAAAAGACTTGCCTTGACCGCCAGCAGTTAGTAGAATTTTTCAATTGTTTTTTTTTTTAAATATATTTTGTTTTTATCTTAGCAAGGTGAAACAAAAGTCTAAAATTTCTATTTTAAGGGATTTAAATTATAAGGCACGTACAAACATTAAATGATCTCTGTTAAAACAAAGTTCGTGTTGTTTTAAAACATTTATTTTCATTTGATCAAAATGGTAATATGTACATCAATAAATTGTAAACCCAAATTATATAGAATAATCATTAAAAACAGGCTATAATTCATTTTAAGAGTTGGGTACTAAAGGTACTTATTTTACATTCAATTTGCCTTTTTGCGGGTTTTATTTCTCAAAAAATAAATATTTCGATTTGCCATCAAAATCTGAATTAATTAATAATAAAATATTGCAATACATTTATCAAATAAAACTGTTTTAATTCAAAAATATATTTATTACCAAGACAATCTATCAAAATATTTTTAGGGCACCAGTTTTCATAGTAATTGTGCGTTCTTCCCATTTTTTTAAATTTTAAATAGACTAACAGTTAATTTTCATTTTTTAAATCTTGTAATAAATAAAAAAATCTTAACACCCTCCCGCGTTTGTTTAAATTTAAACATTCCACCAGCGCCACATACGTTCTGACGTCATTTTGGCGCAACGCAACAGAAGCGAGTGTGTACACACTGGCGCCTTTTAAATTCGGAAACCAAGACCCAAAATCCCAGTTATTAAAAAATTTCTAAATTTGTTTGCATTTCTTTTTATTAAAATTAATAAAAATCAAATCATAAAAACAAAACTAAAGAAAAAGGTTAGTTGTATATTCAAACGGTTTAAATGGGTAACCGAAAACCGCTCCTCTTCGGGCCTCCGTGGACGCGCGATGATGACCACCTGGAAATGACAACAATGGCCAAGGTTGTGTGCTCTACTTACCCCTTTCAGAGAGACTGGAGGACTGGACAGGAGAATCGTCGAGTCCCACCGGCCAGGTGCTGGGTTGCAAGTGCGGAGCTGATGTCCGGGGCTGCTGAAGTAGTTGCGCGGCGGGCGTCTCTCATCGCTTCGCATACTTTTCGCAGCCGACTTGCAACGGAAATTACAATAATATATACATGGTTGTGGTAAATGAGACAGGGGAACGGGGGGAACGTACAGGTGGTGTTGGACAATTGAATTAAATTCAAATAATTGGGGGGAATATAAACCTGTTGACCGGTTAAGGTAGTCCCGCCCATAATAATTGCTACGATAAAAACGATATAGAATTGCTTTTGGCTGGCTTTTGGACTAGGTCCTACTTGCTGGCTGCTGACTACTTGCCTCTGCTACTTGCCTCTTCCTCCTTCTTCACTCCTTTTGCCTGATCGATCCTCCTGCTTCTGCTTTTGCTGCTGCTGCTGCTACAATTACAAAACTACAGGGCTGTGTCTACATAGATTTTGGGATCGAATTGATAGCAACAATGCCCGTGGGCGACACTCGAGATGTGTATTTTTTGAATCTTGTATTTTTCGCTACATTAAAATGTAAATTTTGTTAAATATAATTACGCTGACTGACCTCAGACAACTGCGTGTACAGACTGCTTGCTAAAAGGTATGGATTACATTAAGTGGTGTTTCGTTAAATCTAAAACAGCGGGTATAAGAAGTTAGTTCCATGTCGGAAGTAAGTTCCTCCACACATGGTCAAGGTTCGCTTGGAACTTGAATTGTAAATATTAAGTCTAGGGCAGCGTGCGGCGGCTGAAAATGGCCGCATCGCTCTACTCGTTTTAAAATTATGAGAACTTAGTCTAGTTGAAAGTCGTAATAAGTAATACATGTTTCTTTTTTATATAAATTGTGTGTGATTCTGCGCACTGATTATCAAAAGGTTACCAGCGGCCTCCGGGCTGGAGCTGCATTCTACAATCAAATAAACATATCTCTCGGCTGCCGCTTTGAAATTTTACATACAACTGATTCATTTATAGCTTGGGGTTCGTTGGTGTGGAAATACAAATGTTTAGCTTGTGGGCTTTATCGCAAATTACAATGTTACTTAAGTTGTTTGGTTGCTACAATCATGTGAAATTAAATTAACAATTCTATGGATACTGGATATTGAGTTTCGATGCGCCTTAACAATCAATCACCATGTGCAAACACAAATCGAATGGAATCCTGGCCAGCTGCTGATGCTGTGTATGTGTACTGCTTGCTTGCTGCTCGCTGCTAGCTGTGTGCGATCTGAGATCTCTAGTCTGTTTAGCTCGCTCACACACACAACACACACACTGCTCTGTACTGTACTGGACTGCACTGGTATGGTCTGGTCTGGCTTGGTTTTGGTACTGATCTCCCTCTCTGTCTGTTCTACTCCAAGTCTGAACCACGACTGCACTGCACTGATCCTGATTCACTCCCTCTTCTCTGTCATGTTTGGTTTGGTTTTGTGGTGCTCGGAAAACTTCTTATGTCTATGAACGTGCGTTCATACTCGTTATTGATCATTGAATTGCGTATCGTTTACTTGACTTTGATATTTGGGCTTATACTGAGCGACTTTTACATTATCACCTATAAAATGTCGATAAATGAGAAACGTTATTTAAAAACAATTGGTATGCAAAGGTGGGATTCTTAATTGGATGGTTGGTTGTAGGTTTGTTCTCTAAATACGTTTAGAAACTAAATACGTAAGGCTTAACTAGGGTTGTATTTGTTGTTGTTAAGTAGGGTGGGTCGGACTTTCTTAGCCATGTTTGCTCTTCAGTCCCAGAGATGCTGTTACAAATTACTACTATAAAATAACGGCCGATAAGGGCTCTAGTTTATAAAAAAAAGTAGTTAAAAAAAATTAACGAAAAATCAAACGACGGGTTAATTAATTGGCCATAGAGGGTTGGATTAGTGTTCGGTTAAGTAGATGGTCTGCCTTCGCCTTTGGGCCTTAACTAAGGTAGTTTATGGTGGTTATGATAATGTCTCACCTCGTCTGGTATCTCATCTCTTTCTCTGTCTCAATATCTGCGGTTATTGCCACTGTTATTGAAGCCCTGATTGTTGCCGCCATAGTTGCCTTGGTTGCCACCGCCTAAAAAAAAAACCAGGATCGTTTAGAACAAATCCACTTTCTTTCTTTCTACTAATCACTAAATCCACACTAGTGGAGTCTGCTTGCTGGCTACTCATCAGGACGTACTTGGACCGATCTTACATACGCACAACGTAGCGATGGCCAGCGTCAATTTAATCTCCAAACTCTATCCATGTTCTAACAGTTGGGTGTCAGGGTGCTGTGTCTCGTTATCTGGGTGTTTATAGATTCTTTGCTGCTGCTGATTGTTCGGCTTACCTGCTTTGTTGTAGTTGCCGCCTCCTCCCTGGTATGGCTGCATGCGGTTGTTGTTAAAGTTGCCACCGCCACGCTGCGGACCGCCGCCATAGCTTTGCTGGTAGCCACCAAAGTCATTGCCACCGCCGTTCCAGTTGGAACCACCGCCGAAGTTGCCACCGCCATTGCCATTATCCCAGGGACCCATGTTGTTGCCCCAGCTGTTGTTTCCACCGCCGTAGCCACCGCCGCCGCCGCCACCACCATAGCTGTTGTTGCCCCAGTTGTCGTTGCCTCCTCGGTTATTGCCCCAATTGCCGCCGCCATTCTGCAACGTCAATTAACCGGAGTCCAAATTAAAATCAGTATTCGGTTATAAGGTCATCTGACAGTACTTACCCAGTTGTTACCGCCATTCTGGTTGCCATACTGGCCCCCACCACCGCCCATATTGCCACGATTGCCACCGGGACGGCCACCCTGGCCGCGTCCACCTCCGCCGCCGCCTCCCTGCATGTCATTCTGCTTAGGCAAGGCCTTCTTCACGTCCACCATTTTGCCATTGAGCTGATGTTGCTTTTGCACTGCAAAGAGAGGAAATGCAAACTCAATTAATAGGTAAAAAATTATATAAATTAGCCCGGAAGCATACATCCAGGTACTAGTGTGCCAAATACTCTTTCATCGTTGGTGCACAACAGCAGCACCAACAACAATGATATAATACTGGCTGGGATTTCATCTTACAGTCACAAACGCCGCACGAGCGCATCGAACATCGCTGTGCGGAGCTGGGACTGTGGACCCTAATGTAATTGACATAAAATGCATTTGTAACGAGGCTGCGTGTTACACTGAATTGGTTTTTAATTATACATTCGCATAACATAGCGTAAGCCGACGCTCTAATTCATCTCACAGCGTTTAAAAAGGAAACTAACCAGGCGTGGGAATCAAGCCTGTTAATTTGTCAGTACTGTGAAAGCAGAGAAAAGGTTTTATCTATCGGTTCATATGTAGCACATACGTTTTCATCGACTATCCACAAAAATGGCTAGTCAACAAAGATATAATATGGGCCAGGTTTATCTTACAGTCGCAAACGCCGCATGAGCTTATCAAACATTGCTATGCGGAGCTGGGACTGTGGAATGTCAGACTAAAGATATTTCTTTTAATTTTTATTTTTCAATATGCTTTTTCCAGGTGAAGGGAATTACCAATGTTTGGGACCATAAATTAATTGCATCTATAAACTAGCTGATAGTATTAGCAATTGTAACGAGGCTGCGTGTTACACTGAATTGAATTTTAAATTTACATTCGCATAACATAGCGTAAGCCGACGCTCTAATTCATCTCACAGCATTTTAAGGGAAACTAACCAGGCGTGGAAATCAAGCCTCTCAATTTGTCAGTACTGTGAAGGTAACGAGAGGGTTCGTAATCGGTTAAAATATCCAGAAAGATAGTGTGCCATATACTCTTTCATCGTTGGTGCACAACAGCAGCACCAACAACAACGATATAATACTGGCTGGGATTCAATCTTACAGTCGCAAACGCCGCATGAGCGCATCAAACATTGCTATGCGGAGCTGGGACTGTGTACTTTGATCGAATAGAATCAATGTGCAATTGTAACGAGGCTGCGTGTTACACTGAATTGGATTTTAAATATACATTCGCATAACATAGCGTAAGCCGACGCTCTAATTCATCTCACAGCATTTTAAGGGAAACTAACCAGGCGTGGAAATCAAGCCTCTCAATTTGTCAGTACTGTGAAGATAACGAGAGGGTTCGTAATCGGTTAAAATATCCAGAAAGATAGTGTGCCATATACTCTTTCATCGTTGGTGCACAACAGCAGCACCAACAACAACGATATAATACTGGCTGGGATTCAATCTTACAGTCGCAAACGCCGCATGAGCGCATCAAACATTGCTATGCGGAGCTGGGACTGTGTACTTTGATCGAGTAGAATCAATTTGCAATTGTAACGAGGCTGCGTGTTACACTGAATTGGATTTTAAATATACATTCGCATAACATAGCGTAAGCCGACGCTCTAATTCATCTCACAGCATTTTAAGGAAAACTAACCAGGCGTGGGGATCAAGCCTTTTAATTTGTCAGTACTGTGAAGGCAAAGAAAGAGGGTTTCTGTTCGGTTAACCTATCTAAAAGGTAGTGTGCCATATACTCTTTCATCGTTGGTGCACAACAGCAGCACCAACAACAACGATATAATACTGGCTGGGATTCAATCTTACAGTCACAAACGCCGCATGAGCACATCAAACATTGCTATGCGGAGCTGGGACTGTGTACTTTGATCGAATAGAATCAATTTGCAATTGTAACGAGGCTGCGTGTTACACTGAATTGAATTTTTAAATATACATTCGCATAACATAGCGTAAGCCGACGCTCTAATTCATCTCACAGCATTTTAAGGGAAACTGTCGAGGCCTGGACATGAAGCCCCGCAATTTGTCAGTACTGTGTGTGAAGATACAGGGGTTGTTTTAGTCGGAGGCCACTGTGGCACATACATTTTCATCGACTACACATGCAGGGTGACTAGCCAACAAAGATATAATATCTGCCGGGTTACTCTGACAGTCGCAAACGCCGCACGAGCACATCGAGCATCGCTGTGCGGAGCTGGGACTGTGGACACAGGGTATCCATTTCGTGCACCAAGTCCCAGTCCCACTACTTACACACAACTTTGTCCACGGGATCGTAGTCATCGAACTCCACGAAGGCGAAGCCGCGCTTCTTGCCCGTCTCCTTGTCCATCACGATGTTGATGTCCACAATGTTTCCGAAGTGTTGGAAATAGTCGCGTATGCTCTGCTCGTCATGGTCGTCTTTAAGGGCTCCCACGAACAACTTTTTCACGGTGGCCCCGGCATTGGGCGAGTCGATTTCTTGGCGGGGCACAGCCCGCTTGGGCTCCACCACGCGGCCATCGATTTTGTGCGGACGCGA
The DNA here is from genome assembly GCA_035046345.1 of Drosophila birchii. NCBI lineage: Eukaryota > Metazoa > Arthropoda > Insecta > Diptera > Drosophilidae > Drosophila > Drosophila birchii. Next base: position 13,076,721 of record JAWNOA010000064.1, read on the forward strand.
CTTCTGAGCCTCGTCGATCATGCTCGAGTGCGAGTAGGTGATGAAGCCAAAACCACGAGAGCGCTTCGTGCGCGGATCCTTCATCACCACCACATCCACGATGTTTCCCCATTTCTCAAAGTGTGCCTTCAGGTTCTCGTCTGTGGTGCGGTAGTCCAGGCCGCCGATAAACAGTTTTCGCATATGCTCCGGCTCGGTGATAGAGTCCTGCGGGAAGACCAAAAATATTGATTTTCATCAATGACTCAACGCCTAACCTCACAACCGACACATGCGTAATTTTCAAAATGGCGACCGGCGAGACACCCGGGGACACCACAGCCATTTTCGACTGCACTTTACTTCATTCTACTTACGTCATCGTGTCCGTTGGAGTTCCCATTTTGGTTGTCGTTGTGTCCGCCCATAATATTTGTTAGTAGAACTAAATTTAATGTATTTTGTTCTAGTTAAAATAGAAAGTTTCGCTGACGCACACGCGTTTGAGTGAAAAACCGATGAAAAGTGTGACCGTCCCCGATTGGTTGGAAAATAGTGGTACTGAAAACATCGATATTTTTGCCGATGTTTTTGTTTATATCGATGTTTTCAGCATCACTAGGATGCTCTTTCAATTACCGATTGGGAATTCATGCCATTTCTTTTCCCGTTTGAGAGAAGCGAAGAAAACTGTGCCCGTTGCGTTTGAGTTGTGGAAATAACAATATATAAATTTGCAAGAAAATTATATATTTTATCACGACATTTTCTTTGAGAAAAATATATACCAAGAAAATTGCAGTATATCGTTATTTTTCATAGAAATAAAAAATATATAACATAAAATATGAAAAATATATACATATAAATGTATGTATCTTAAATATCAAAGTTATAAGATTAAAAAAAAACAAATTCCTTTTTTTTTGTCATCAATTGTGGTTTTCACTTTCAATTTTAACAAAAATTTAGAAATTAAATTTAAAACAACGCCCAAGCCTTAGAATCAAAATAGATTTATTTACTCTACAAAGGAGCAAAGCGTCCAGCAATTCATGACAGTCAAATTATTTATGTTTTGCAAAAAATTAAACCGAAATATGAATGTGCACCTATCACCTTCGTGAAGAGGATCATTTTGACGGAGCCGTCCTCTGTGGTGGCCAAAAAGTATGCTATAATAGCCACGCCGATGGACAAATATATAAATATAGTAGATAAATAGTTTAAGAGGATTACTGGGTAGTCAGTACTGACCGATTTAAGAAATATCACGTCCATCATAAAAAAAAGGCCATGGTGTTGGCGGCTTCATTAGGGTGATATAAAGCCTTTTTAAGGAATTTCCCTGCTGGGTCTATGTGGGTCTTCGGCATCAAGTAGCTGTTGCGCCTTTAAAGGAGCCGTAGAAAAGTAACGGAAACTTAATAAATTCATATTTTCTAACAGTGTGCCCGCCCACTTTTCCGTTTTTCAATTTTTATCTGTCTGGCAACATTTGGCAACATTTTTCAAATTTTTATACAAATTTATTTATTCAAAAATATTTCATGTAATTTTATAAAAATTTATACAAATATCAATACAGATAGGCAAAAATTATCTCTAATATACAATTAAAATGTATTACAAATATGTATGTATATAAACAAGTGTCAGAAAATTGTAATTTCCAGACATATTCGTTTTATGTGTTCGTTTCGTCCAAAACAAAACTAAACTTAAAAAAATAAGTTAAATTTAATGCAGCAAAAACAGCGTCGCACTATATAAACTATCAATATTTTGTTAATTATTTACCTAAGAACATTAAGAACATTTATCGTTAAAAAATAAATTACAAGCAGAGATTTAAATAAAATCATAAATAGCTTATATGATTTATTTTACTGTCAGAATAAGAATACATTTTGAGCTATATTTTCCCAAATGTAATTCTCTTGTCAGAGCGGGAAAGCCCACTTTAGTTGCACCAATAAAAAGAGTCCTCTTGTAGTTGTATTGTTATTTTTTATTTACGCCCATTAAATTGTCCCATATAAATGGCATATCTCTGGTTTATTTTCATTTGCCTTTGTTTTTTGTATGCATATCAGCCGTCGGCCGCCTTTTTGCAGTTCAGTGGCCAGCGCTCAAGGAATTGCGCCGTCGGTTGTTGTGCTGTGCCTACGCGTGGAAATTTGTCCTGGAGGCAGCGACTTTTCCAGCTCATTGAATTGGCCGGGAGGAGAGGCCAGGTCAAGATTTCTCCCCGGTTCGGCGGTGCAAAGGATGCGCGGCGGGCACGTTTAACAGCAACCACGTGACGGCAGCGTAATCTAAAGCCACATCATCATTAAATATTTACACTACATTATAATTCCAGTTCTTTTCTTGCGCGACTCGTGTCCCACTCACACGTTCACTGGGAGAAAATGGTTGCGAAGATTGTAGATTTAGCAGTGTTTTAATATTTTAAATAAATTAATAAATTTAAGTTCTATTATATTAATACATATTACGTTCTGTTTTTGTTTTTTGTATAAATTTGCCCAATTTTCCATTTTTTTTCGAGTATAACCAGAGTGAGATAGAGATAGAGAAATGATAAAAGCATGAGAACGAAGAAGGCTCACGACAAAAGGACGAAGAAAGAGTCGACGCTGGCGACACAACCGCAACATTCAATTAAACGTAATGTGTTGTTTGTTGTCCCTTGAAGGACAGGTTGAGCCTACGCCCCTTTCGCCGCCACCCCGGTTCCGGAGGACCCAAACCCGCCGTTTCTTAATAATAAATGTAAACTTTTCACTTGAAAAATTCACGGTGCGCATAAAGAAGGAAATAAAATGAGATGTCTACGGATAATACGGAATCGCTCTGGCTGTGGGTCTGGGTCAAGTCAAATATCACAAGAGAAATCCATTAACCTGTGTCTCATCTCGGTTAGCTCTCTCCAAGGCTCTCTTCCCCTTGGATAACTTTCGTGTGCGGCTTATCTTGAGTTTTTTTTTTATAAGAAAAGTCATAGGGAGATCTCTTAAAGTAATTTGCCAAGTTTAAGGTCCTCTGCCTGCAAGTAGACAACACTTTATTGCCGCTCGACTCAACAACTTGGAAAAAAACTCAACAATATATATACATACCATATGCACAGGCGCACCCATTGTTCACCTGCCAGCACTTGAAGGAGAGGAAAAAAATAACAACCACAAGGACAACAACTGCGGTAACAGAGTTTAGTTTTCTATAGGCCGGAAGTTGGCCGGGCATATAAAAGGCTTTCCGCTGCTTTCCTGCGAAATGTTGCATTTCAAGCATTCCCGGACATGAGCAGCCAACAATATGCACACCCGAGCAGTGCATCAACTGAGCCAGAAGCGTCTGAAGGAGCGCCGGGCACAATGAACTTCATGAGAATGCTTAATTCCGACAGACAGACACTGACACTGACTCGAGCATGTTGAGGTTAGCTTTAAGGAGAGAGGAAATTAGAAAGGATAGAGAATTCCATTGGATTACGTTAAATAATCCTGGATCTAATAATAATTGGAATAAGCCTCAAATAATATAATTTTTCACTGCATTTCTGCCTGGCTTCAGTTCTCAGGCAGTGAGCAAACATTGGCTACGCTCTGGTCAAGCATATTGCAGGATCAAAACCAAAGGACCTGCTTCAGAAAAGTGGGTAAACCGAGAGGGGCGTAGCACGGTGTGCGGAGGGGCTGTGTGCTTTCAGCACAGCACAAAAGGCGGTTGAGAATTGATTTCCTGTTTAGACATTTAGGCCGAATTGGTAACCATTGGGCAAAGTTCAAAGCGAGGACCGAAGCCACCAGGTGACCAGTGGGTGGTGCGATGCTGGGACAAGCGCTGCAGCAGATCAAAAGGCCGGCGTGGCCGTTGAGTCCCTGGCTTATGATAAAGCAGCTCCGTCCATCTGGGGTTAAGTATATATATGCCCCCATTGTCCATCCTAATCTTATTTATTTGTTTGGATTTCCCGGTAAGCTGAAGCCTGACCGTTAGCCAAATGAAATCGTTCTTTTTTTAACCCTGTATTCGTATTTTTCCGGCTTTTTTCTTCCTGACTTTTATTTTTGTTTTTGTTTTTGTCTTACTGCTTGTGTGAACAATTCAATTGATTTTATTTCATTCGCTCTAAGTGGCCGCATGGCATTAATTTAATGTAATACAATGTTATGTTCAATTCGAAACTTATGCAAATGAAACGGCAATTCAATGAAATTTAACAAGCCGACGGCTTTTTTCTGGAATGTTTCGTTTTTATTATATTATTTCATTGCTGGTTTTTACACGTGGCAAGTGCGGTGAGCTAATGAAATGTAGTTCATTGTATATATCCAGTTATAGGCATTTATCCTGCTGAAATAATACTTAATAAAGTGTATCAAACATATGTTCTGAGAGTAAGTACTCGTTTCCATATTTATTTGTGCTGTAATTGAGAAAATAATCGAATTAATATTACATATACTGCTGATTGTAAGGCTATTAAATAAATGTTAATTTTACATAAATTAACTACATTGTCTTGCAATTATTTTCTAAAATTTAGCTTAAAAATATTTACATTTTCTGACCAGCACAACTCGAATATCCTGTTAATGTCCTTTACCTCCGTGGCCTATCTGGAAATCCGTAATTTTCTGGGCTCCAACACAAGTTGGCAATTTGCAATAAAACACTGTCAGAAATATTATATATATTTCGGTGCGCCCATCTGCGTTTTGCTCTTCATTTATTTCATTAACTACAAAGGAGACGAACAATGGGGTGGCGGTGGATATACTCCGGGGATCGGCTACCTCTCGCACTGCTGAACAAAAACCCGCCACAGGCACTTGGCCAAAAAGTGACAAATTGTTTCAATTCAACAAAAGGCGAAGCCAAAGGAGCAAAAAACAACGAAATGAGTAAGAAGGCAAAAGCACAAAAACCAAAAAAACAATAAAGCCTGCACAATAATGGCCTAGACCGAAAAGATAAGGGGGTGTGGAGAGGGCGATTTTGCATGGAGCTGAGCTTTATAACCCTTTTTGGGGGCTCACCCCTTGTTTATGCTACACAGAGAAAAACTAAGCTGAGAATTGGTAAAATTTTTATCAAATTTAAAGAGAATAAAACAAAAACAAAGACAGAGGCTACTAACCGACGATCGAGATAGTTTTCATATTTCAAAACATACATTTTATATAAAAACTAAAACCGTAATTATTGGGAGAAAGTAAAAGGATACTTTAAGGTTTGCAAAAACCAAATCTAGTTCGATTAAAATATATTTAAAATTAATTTTTTTTTAATTCTTTTGATTCTTTGCGTGGAACAATTTTTTGTAATATCCTTTTTCGTTTTTTTCCGCTGTCGTTGTTTTCTTTGTGTCATTAGCCTCCGTGTCCGTGCCCGTGTCCCTGTCCCGTTCCGCGTCCGTGTCCTTTTTATCTGTTGTACATGACATTTTGGCCTTTCTCATAAGTCCCGGACAGGCGAGCAGAAAGCCGGACAAAAGGTAGTAGCAGCTTTCAAGAATGATGATGGCAATTTGCGGCTGATCCTTGCTGCTCTCACTCACTCACCCACTCACTCCGAGTCTGTTTAGTCCTCCTGCTTTTATCTGTATTTTCAGCAGGATCCATAATTATCTTAATTGTAACATAAAGCAGGCACAGAAATTTCGATGGATTTTTAGGCATTTGAACTCATTGATTCTCATCGTTATTTGGCTATGCAGTCATGGACACGTTCCGCAAGCCAAGAAATGAACAGTGGTTCAAATGTGATTTAGGTTGAGAGAAACGATGTTGAAATGAAATACCTTAGACCTTAGACCTCGGACCACTCAGCTTGAAATGGCTTTAAACCCCCAAAAGTACCATATCTGTATGCAAATTTAAAGCGAGTGATAAAAATTGAGTCCTGCTCTGCATTGGAAATGCAGTTCGGCAAAGCAAATATTTCAGCGTAAGTAAACTACATTAGCAACAGAAGCGCACATACAGACAGACATAGAAGCTGAAGCTATGCGAAGGTGGAACCGGCGCTAGTTGGCCCTTGGTGTATTTGCCCTGGTGCGTCAGGTGCAGTTGAGTTCAGCCCGGTTCAGAGCCACCTCAATTTATCCGTATTACCCATCCGCCCCGTGAGCCCGAGCTCAGTTTCCCGTATTTGTATCTGTGCGGTTGACAGCTTCCACAGCCTTCGCTTCACTTGCTACCGAGAGAGCAGCGGAGGAAGAGTGATCCGGAGCGAGGGAGAGATGGCCGAAAATATAAAATAGGTTCGCCGCAGGGCCAAGTGGAAAATGATAGAAAAAATAATGAGATGATTGTGCATACGAGATATACTCTCCAGGCAGCGAGAGAACACAGAGAATTAACTTTAATATATATTTGCAGGACCTCTATGAGTTACCTACTTCACCCACTTATGTACCTCAACTCAATAATCAAAGGTTATAATCAAAGACTGCTTTCTGCGCTACTCAAACATTTGTCTACATTTCGGATTTATAAGTTAAATATTGACAAAAGCCAGAAAGCCACTCACGAGAAATACAGAGGCCAAGGAGAACGAAGGAGTGTTGACAAACAAATGCGATTAAAACTTTGGCTGAAGACAAACAAACAAAAGTTTTAAAGACTTGTGGGGCCGCAGTCAGGCAGCCGAGCAACAAATTAATGAAATAGTTTTGATGACTTTTCGCTTCATGTCTACTTATATATATCCCGGCTTCTCACATGTGCAATGAGTGGAGTTCTCTGTGGGCAATTAATCGAAAGTGTTTGCTGCATAAATCAAGACGACTTATTCGTGCCACCGAAAAGTATTCAAAGTTATTTGCCAGCCAAGAATGCGGCATGCGCCGTAAGTTATGCAAACTATGCCACAAGGAGCACTTCCTTTGCTCCTCCAAGGGTGTCTGTGGGTGTGTGTGTGCTGGGTGTTTGATTCGGAATGTATGTGTGTGTGTGTGTTCTGTTGGGTAATCAGGCAGCAAGTAGGTCAGCGGCAATCAAAGCCAGAGATCCCACCGAAATGGAAATCAAATTGTATTGTTATTCGTGCCTGCACTCAGCTTGGGCTGTGCCGGCGCCTTGAGGAATAATTTCTTCCTTCCAAGCCACTGAATACAAGGTATTTATTGCATTCTTGGGTAGTATGTACGTTTTCAAGAAATTAGTGTAATCACAAAAAGGCATTCAGCCACAATAAAGCACACACACAAAGAAATCATACACAAATCAATGGGTTTTTAAAACCCTTTTAAATGGATTGACACCAAGTATCAGTTAAAAATGTAGTTCAATATTCAAAGTGAAATTTAAACACAATTTTGGACAGTAATTGTGGAAAGTAATTAGTCTTTTCTAAAGGATACAATTTTTAACTGCACCTTTTCACCATTTTTTACTCAAAACGTTATTCTTAGCAATTTTCCATTATATTTTGTCATTTTTAAGAGCAGCTTGCTTCGCAAAATCCTTTCCAAACAATTTCAAAAAATTTCAAAAGGATCCTTCCTTCTTCCCCTTCCGCCATTCGATGGCTTATTTTACAGAAAATGGCCTTCTCCTCCCCAGAAAATTGTTGTACTAAGTTAACCCTAATAACATTTGCTTTTTATAGCACAGCCAGCCCTCGCAGCGTCGAAACACGCCCTAATGCCAATTCAATTTGACTGTTCCTAATTACTATAAAATATCGCGGATATTTAGCATTAATGAGGCCAGTGCGATGGGAGACGAAACCAATTCCCATTTTGCCTTCTCTCCCCAGGAAGAAGAAGTTCAAGTACAAGTTTTAATTGAAATTTAAGCACTTAATTTTCCAAAAAGTAGGCAGAGGGAAAAGTGAGATGCTGCTGCTGGGGAAGAACTCATTGATTGGGGGAGGGAAAGATGGCGTGGGGAATTGCGGCTATATAAATAGGTTACGCCGGGAGGTGCTGACCCCAAAAGTGAAAGATACTCCTTGCTGATGATGTCGCGCAATAATTTACACCGGCCATTTCTCTCCTTCTCTTTATTTATGTCCCGCAGATGTCACGTGTTCCTTTTGTTACTTTTGGTCATCGCAATTTTTGGAACCGCTTTGGAACCGCTGAGTTCAGTGCTGGTAACATGGATATCTTATGGATATGAAATCTTACTAAGTAAATTTATAGATTATTGGGGATATTTTGTACATTAACTACATATATTTAATAATTCAACATGTTGAACGCTTTCAGATAATTTTGTAAGCCTTTTATGCCTACAAATCTAAATCTTAAATAAAGAATAGGAAATTGTTATTTTAATTATCCTAATCAGAAGTAAAAATATTTATATTTTTATTAGCAAAAGATTTATAATTAATCTCTATTTGAATTTTTAAATAAAATACATAATATTAAAATACGACTATCCATAAAATCACATATTACTTGATGTAAGTTTGTATTAAATAATGCTACATATATAAATATTTTAAAATATTTTTTTTGCTAATTTTTGTTAATTATTTAAATAATATATATCGTCCCTAGGCAGCTATGGCTGCACCACCCCCCTCTGTAGCTTTAGTTTTTAACTTTAAGCATACGGAATGTAAATAAATAAATAAATATATCGTTTATTAATGGCAGTAAATATTTAATTTATTATACTTGAAAAGATATTAATATATAATTTTTTAAAAATACAAATATGTAAATAAAATAATTTCTTACTAGTTAGTAAATTATTTCAACTGATTTTCCTTAACAAAGACGACAACACTGATGTGATCCCTGGGCGTGTTCCTTTTGAAATGTTAGCCTTGAGTGAAATATGGCGCAAGTTCATGGGGATACGACATCAGAATGATGATGATGCCTCCAAGTCGGACGGCGGTGACAACATTGTCGACGTCTATTGCAATCAAGAATTTATGTTTTCAGCGCGCAGTTTGTCTTGACGAAGGAAGGTGGGCCTTCGCCTTCGCCTTCGCCACCTCCATTGCCTTGGGGACTTCTTCCGGATTTTGAGCCCTTCGGTTCCGGCTGACAGGGGAATGGGTTTTTGGGCTTTTGAATGACTTTAGTTGGAGTCTCTGTTCGCTTGCTTGGTTAAACGCAATTTAGCGCATGGCTCAAATTTCCGCTCCGCTATCGCATTACCTTCCTTTACATCTCACTTTGGCCCCTTCTTTTCCACTCCTCAAATATATGTAGATATATAATGTGTATATGGGTTATCCTGTTGTGGACTTCTAAGCCAAGATGTGCAGAACTTAGCCGGAATAGTATGTGAGTTGGGTTACCAGTGGGTCGCAGGCCATTTGCTTTTAACTTGATGTTTGGCCACAACAAATTTTTATCGAGTTGCAAAAGGTTTTGTCAGAAATTGGATTGAAGTTTGCTGAATAAAAATTGGATTCTACCAAGTGAATGCCTTCTTTATAATACGAGTTGTGATCTCTGGGAGCTATAAAGTTATGATATTTATTTAAAAGAATTACAGTACGACTTTTTCTTTCTTTTTGGGTTCAGCGAACTCTGGAGTCCGATGTCCGTTTGATTCCCTTACAATCGTCAAAGCGAAAGCAACCACATTTCAAGAAGGCCACCGAGATAATTCATTAGCGGGCTTTCGGTTTCCTGGGAAACCAATTAGTACCAACCAGGAGCAACTCGGACCCATTTCAACTCCACAAAGCGTGGCCTACCGCCTAGAGGTGGCCACAGGATAATGTGCAATGGGTTTTAGCGGAAAAGTAGACAACGTTTGACTGACATCCCGGCAAATTTATGGGTTGGAGTTGGGAGAAGCCTGGACACAAAAGGACGACTGGCTGCCTGGCCATGTCAAGTGCAGTGACTAGAGACAGGTGAACGTCCCTTATTCAAGAACCAAGGAACACAGCGTGAAGGAAGCTTCGGACTTGGGGAATGCCTGACGATAAGAGGCACTTGTCTTGGCTGTAATGGATTATTCGACATTTTTCACGTGTGCTATGCCCTGCGGTTAGCGCTTAACACATCCTGAGAGCCACACGTGGCAAATATTAATTTGCGACCTCCTTTTTCTGGCTCCCAAGCAAGCTTTTGGTTAAACAAACTCTTTTGAGTCTATTTTCGGTGTCTTCTCATATATGTATATAATGTGCACTGAGAACACAGAACTAGGCTAATTTAATTAAATTTAACATTTTTAGTTAATGTTTAAATGTAATGGAATTTATAATCACGAAAAAACAGTATAAAACCGTCACTAGATAACGTTTAAGACTAGAAAATACATACCTGAAGCTGTTAATTATCATTTAGTATAATGTCTGGTTTTTTTTCAATTTATAACATTAAAAACCAAACTCTTAAATATAAGATATCAATAGCAAACTATATTAATGGTTATTTGTATATATTTTATCAAAAGAAGCTATATTTTTTCAATTAATTAGGTTTTTATTATTTTTATATATTTCCTAAATTTCTTATATCCCAAATATATTTTGTAGATTTTTTTCTCTGTGCATGGGTGCGTTTTGGAGCCGACGATAGTCATGTCAGCTGCCTATAAATAACCCCGTCTTGACATCAAATAATCATGGCGGTGTCAGCTTTGACTACATTTCGTAAAGGCACAGCCATGTCCTGTGTAAAATATTACCACAGGCGGTGAAATTGTTTGGTTTAATATGCGTGAACTAATTTAAGAATTTCCAGGCTTGTGTTTTGAGAAGCTTTAATCGGGTTTTGCTAACGAAATCAGGTAAAGTAGTGCAATCCCAACAATAGAGAGGAAGAGCTTGATTTATTTTTAGTAATTTTTAGTGGGGAATAACTTTCAGTTTAATTCTAATAAATTTTAAATTATAAAAGGAATTCTACCATTATATATTTAATAAATTTCATATAATTTTAGTGATCTCTATAGTCCCTTAAGTAACTGCAAAACTATAATTTAGGACCCAATCTCTTGACACATCCTCAACTTCTCAGGAAGGATAGGAATCTAGAGACTCGGTTTATCATTTCTTCCATAGATCCTAGCCCAAAGCACTTTTTCCTTCCACCAAGCCTCTGCAACTTTTCGCTTGAATTCTTTTGTTTGTGTTTGGGCTAACCGAAGAACCAAAAAGAATTTTGCGATTTCCATGCACGTTTTGCATGGCAAAAGGCAGAGCGAAAAACAACAGTGCCCTGAAAATGGGAAAAATTCACGGGGTAGGGAGGGGAAAGGTAGCTGAAAATAAAACATCAATTTTTATGCGACAATTTATTGCGTTACCTCCGCTTTTCTTTCCTTCCGTTCCGTTTGTTCTTGCCCCTTCAGCTTTCGGCGAGTGGCGAGCGTGTTGGGCACGTGTACTTTGTATTTTGGGCATACCTTTGGGCGTCTGATTACATAACAGAAAATGTCAATGTTTGTCAGCCGGCAGCTATTAGATTAGACAAGGCGGTTACCTCGAACCTGGATCCTGGAACCTGGAAACGGTCCCTGTTTCAGTTTCAGCTTCCCTGCCACATTTCTAAAAAAAATTATATATATTCGGACACAGAAAGAAAAAGATAAATATAAAATTTTTAAATATATATTTTCTTATGGAGTTTTATATATTTAAAGTTGGTATTAATTGATGAGAAATACAGTTTAAATTAAAAAGATATTAATATTATCATAGCTAGTTTAAGTTTATTATTGTTTTGTGTGTTCCTGTGTATTGGTAGATGAAAGATGGTAGATGGGAGATGTCCTCCCTGTTGACTGTGTGCGAATTGTCTGCTAATCTTTACAAATTTCAGGTGCGCATTTGTTTACGAGCTCGCAATGACAGTGTTGGAGCCATGACTTCTGGCTAAGCTTGGGCTCTTCCTTTGGCCAGAAAAAGAAGAAACAAAAACAAAAACAAAACAAGCAGGCGCGACAAAATACCAAAGTGCTTGGCCCGTAAGCCGCTGGAGTTTCAACCACAAGAAAGGAAACTGTTTAGAACACAGGTGGAATTATATATTATCCTGATCGGTTAAAGGGTGTTTAACTGTTAGGTTAAATAAACTATAAAGAAAATTTAAAGAAATTTAAGTAAAGGGAAATTTTTGAAAACCTGTTGGTAGAAGGATTGGTAAGATGAGATTGATATCTCATTAAGTCAAATAATAATCAAAAAAATGTATGTACAATAAAGTCCTTGCAAGAACTTTTCACTGCCTTCTCTCACTATCTCTCCAAACTCTATTCATTCCCCGTGTGAGCCTAATGTTCGACCTGTGAATTCTAATTCTGGGTGCTTTCAATCAACCGAAGAGGCAGCTCAATTGAACGGTTTGTCCATGCGTTTAACCCCATTCACATCGCATCGCTATCGTTCCGAGAATCCGTTTCCATGCAGTTAGCATTCGGGTGTATTAAGTGACACCCCTTAACACATCACCCAAGGGATTCGAAATCGAGTCGAAAACAAAGCCCATGGCCAGTGTTAAATGAGCGAGTCAGACTCCTGACAGCAATCAAGCAGAGATCGGGCTTGGGTCCATCAGATATGCAATTAATTTGGACATCAATGCACCGCAGGGCGCCGCTTTCAAGCTGAAAATTTAATAATGACTTTGATTCGGATGTAAAATGGACAATAAGAGGCAGAAATCATGCGGGGAAAATCATAGATTATGAAATATATACATAAATGAGATTTCTTGAATTTCAGTTTCAATCAAAGCTAAATGCAACTTGTTATTAATTTTCACAATAATTAAGTCCTAGCTCTGAGCTATTTGAGACGATTTCCAAATAATTTGCCTTTTCTTGAGAAAATTGAAATGTTTACTATAACAGAGTTAAAGGAAAGTGTCTTTTGTATTGACCAGATGCTTTCCTCCTTCTTTAAGAGACATTCTCTAGCTGATTAAGCCTTTTAAAATATTTTACATTTATTATATAATACGAAATTCCGCAATCGCACGTCAAAGTGGTAATGCCAGAGACTCACCTCATCCATTCTTATTTTTATTAATTTTCTTTGATAACCAAAATTGTTGTGGGCGATGGAGGAGACGTGGCTCAGATATAAAAAATGATTGCAACTTCCTGACCAAGGTTGGAGCGAAAATTCCGGGCTGCAGGCGCCAATAAATTAAGCTTTATGCGTGGCTAATAGAAAAAACCGTTTCCACCTGTGTGTGTGTGTGGTGGCCCACATATGCAAATTGTTGTGCCACCCACACAACCTTTTTCAAGAATACATAAATTACATGCTTAAGCAACAAAGGCAGAATGCCTGAAAAGGTTTCATAAAAATGTATAAAAAAAAGAATAAACTATTTTTCCAGCGATTTGCATTGCATGAAAAGAACGCATAAAATGCGCCTGGGCGGGAGGAAAGAGGGGATGGGTGGGAAAGGGTTATGCGGATATTGAAATAAAAATGGAGAAATGCAAGAAGGAAAATGTCTGCTGCATAAACCTGCAGATCTGTGCGATGACGGGGCGTATGCGTAATGCAAGTGGCATAAAGGTTGCCCATATCCTTGTAACTAAGGGCACTTTCCTCGCTTCCTTTATGGCAGTCAACTTTTAAACTTTATGAGAGAAGCTTCTAGCAGATGCTTTGACAATGGAAAAGTGCACTTTGAAATACATTTGATTAAGCAAGGCGTTTATATGTAAGATTGTGCTTTAATAAGGATTAAAGACATAGAAATACATATGTATATACAAATAAAAATTATATTATAAGACCCATCCTTATGCAATCACTGCAAATATTAATTTACAGATTAAAGTCCATTTTCCTGTTTTAATATTTGTAGACTTCATATTCTATTCAGAAACGAATCTGAGCACTCTTTATAGTATTTATTATTAATCATTGCCTTCGCTGATGATCTGTAACTTTTACAGACAAAACTTTTTCACATTCTTTGAAGCTAACTGAAACTTTTAGTTTAAAAAGGATATTGTCAAAGTATACTTTAACAAGTTGTTGCCAATTAGGTAAACTTGGTGCCCATCTTCAAGTTAATCTCTTAATATTCACCATTAAAAATCTCCTCTTGCTAAAAATTCCCTGAAAGCAAATCATTCAACGTTCAGACTTATCAGCACTACAAGCAAAGTCAAAAATTGGTGAGAAAAATAGTTGAAAAGCTCACTTTTCACTCCACTTCAACTATTTGGCTATTATATATTTGAAAACTTTTTAATTCGAGTGGAATTGATTCTTGCTGCAGTTTTGGCTAAGAGGCATTGGTGGTATTTCCATTTTTTAGCCACTTACAAATTTATTTCCACTTGAAACGATTAAGTTGAACAATGTTTGTTATTTGATTGATTGAAAACAGCTCGATGTTAGAATCAATAAAGTTCAAGTGAAGCCTGACAAATAATTTGCAGATGAAGAGTAATTTATTCTAATTGAGAACAGAAATCTATAACATATTTAAATGACGAATAGGAATAGAATAAAGATTTAACATTTATTTGAAGAAAATCGTCGTACGGCCAGCATATTTTGACCATCTGTTGGCCACGTAACAGCTTCCATGCTGCACGCCTTGTAATGTGTCCAATTGCATCAGGCATTCGGAAGAAGACGGCTGTCAGCCGCTGCGAGGTGCCACATCCATCACATCATTCCGGTGCAGCCAACTGGACTCGAAGAGTCTCGAAGAACTGATGGCTCCAAAGATGTCCGAAGGAGCGGATGTCGGAACAGCTGCTGCCATTGTCTATTTGCCGGATTGCATTTTTCAGCAAACTTAATTAATTCTGCAGCCCGTGCCGGTGGTGCCATAATAACAGCAATAATAATAATGGGTTATGATGAGACAGCACGGCAGCAGCAGCAGCGGCTCATTGAATTGGCAGGGCCATAAATTGCATCGACCGTTTGATTTATGGCCAACAGCCTTGTGCAAGGCCCAGCTCCCGATCCGCTGGACATGGCCTCCTCCTAATTTGGCACTTAAATGCAGCGACGTGCGTGGGCCGCCGAGTCACTGGCTGACTTATGTACGTATGTCCAAGCTCTTCCTAGCCCTTTTCTGCCGGTTTCCTCTCGCGCTTTGGTAGGCATATGCACACGTCCTTGCTAGGGATTCCTATCACGCGCCGCAAAATGGCTTTACGTGTTTGCCGCCTCCGATACTCCGGTGACTGGTGTCCTGCGTTCAACGCCATCTTCCAACTCCCGCGCGAATTCTGCGGCTCAGTGATGTCAACTATAGGAAAAAAGCAGAGGCTTAAAGGGGGCAAACTAAAACAAATTTTATTCTTTATCATTTATAGGTGATTACATATTTAATTACTTAAAAATTAGGTTTTCAAAATTTGGCATGGAAATAATGATGACTAAATGAGTTCTTAGTGAAGTATTTGGGATCTTCAACAATCCCCTGCTAATCTAATTTATATTTCTTTACTAAATATATTTTTTAATCTTTATAATAGTATGAAATGTATACTTTTTCCAGCTAATCAAAAAATCTGGCTAAATGTTCACTGCTGGTGAAGGTGATGGCTGCTGCATTTTCCTCAGATCCTTTGGCTTCCTGCAACTACGGCCCTGTTGCTCCTCTGATGCTGCCCCCTGGCATATTCAGTAATTGGCGCCTCTGGTTGTGTGTGGGTTGCTCTCTTGTGTGTGTATGTTGGTGTTTACTGAAGAGCGTTAGAGTGTGCGTTGCTGGTTATAGTGTGAGGTGGCGATGGAAAGTATGCAGCATTAAATTCTGCTCGCTACCCATCAGTGCAGGCTCGGAAAATTACTGCGAAAATTGATTCACAGCCGTGGAAAATAAGTGGAAAAAAACTCACGGAAAAATCATTGATAGTTATGTCTATGCGGCTTTTTTGCACGTCCTGTGAGGTCTTTTTTTTGGTTAGTTGTAGGTGTTTTTGTGTGATTTTGTGAATTTTGCGTTCGTTAAAAATTATGAAGTATATATGTATGTATATATTTTTTTAGTCTATCAATAGACATACTTTTAATACTCCTTTTGTAAGCTATAAGTGGAGTAATAGGAGAAATATTAACGAGAAATTGAAAATTCCTGTTCAATTGTTAAAGCAAAAAATAAATTTGTATAACATTTTGTAAAATCAATAATTTATCTTTATGCGGAAAAAAATGATCAATTTATTTATAAGCCAATATAATATTAATTAACAGACGAATAATAAAACTGGCAATATTTATAGACCTTGTTTATTATCAAGCCATAAATAACATAAATCTGATATATAAAATAAAATAACCGTATTTAGCAAAGGGTAGAAGAGCATAGATAATATTTATAATAATGGCCATTGATTTATTTCCCTCATTAAAATAGTTACAAAGCGAAAAAGGTAATATCTAACATTTGATTTTATAATTTATTTCAGACAATTTGTGATTTAATTCCAAAGGCAGTACATATTTTACTGCTAAACTGGCAATAAATTGGGTTAATAATTTATTGTGCAATTTTATTTGATATATTCTTGTACTCGTTTTTCGTTGCTTCGGTATGGGTATCCTTATTTAATTGGCAGCTAGCTAAATTTAGAATTCCAATTGAGCTTCTTGCACTTTAATGAACTGCCAATTGAGCCCTGTTCACCGCTCACTGTTCACTTCAGCTGCCATTGGGTTTTAGGTTTGCCTTTTGTGGTTTTTGCTGTTTTTGTACTTGTTTTGAGCGCGCTCCCTGGCCTTTTTTTGCCTTTCCTCTAATTGAATTGTTCGCCGGTGCAATTTAATTTCTGACCAGCATCGCATTTTCTTTATCGGGCAAGGAAACAACAAAAACAAAAGCAAAACAAAAACAAACTGGGCAAAAAGGGTAAAAACAATGGTTGGGAGGAAGTCCGAACCGGTCCGCAAATCGCAAGGTCATGCCGGGGGTGGCGGGGTTAGCTGCGTGGCTGCCTCTGCGGATGCAGAAGTAACAAGTGTTATTTGGGCTGCCGGCAAAAAAGGAAGCTGTGGAGAGAACCAAACGTGAAAGGTAACAGATGCGTGAAATTATCGGTTTACGGGGATGGGGAACAAACATAGGCGCAGGTATTGATTATTTAATCAAAAGGGGGTTTTTTTTAATAATATTTAAGGATTTATAAAGATAAAAAGTCTATATGTCAAATATCAGTTATAGAGTTATGCCATTATGCTGATTTTTTAATTATTTTAAGGGAATGCAAAATATATACTACTTATAGACATAATAAAGTAAATAAATATTCGAAGCATATTTTATAAATGTTTTAATCATTATTAATTCAAGATTTAAAGGGTATACAAATAGGCAGAAATTAAATTAGCATGTTATCATAAATGAATAGTTTAAAGTATAAATAATAAATTTTATAGCTTATAAAATATATATCAAAATATTAAGTTGATTTGTATTTAAATAAAACCACAAAATACTTTGTTCAAACCTTTTTGCACTTTGGTAAAATCTCTTTCTTAACTCGCAAAAAATATTTTTTGCTGAAGGCACATTCTGATTTTCAGGCTGGGTACACGAATGGGCTCACTTCGACTTCGAGAGAAAAACAATTTAAAACCAACTACAAGAGCGGCATGTATAATATTTTAGAATGCCCATAAATGTTTACTTTTTAAACGTAAACAATGAGAAGCTCTCCCCATTAAAATTATCGGGGATCTCTTGGCAGCAGAGACACCGCCTTTGCTCTTATTTATACACCAGCTGCAAAAATATAAGAAAATATAATAAGCTATTTAAATGATAAAAAGTAAAAATAAATAATAATGAATAAATATGAAAAATATAAAACAATAAATAGACAAATAATTTCTAGTTAAAATGTTATTATGAGTATTTATTATTTATACCAACAATTAGTTATTAGTAATAAAAATAAAGACGAAGATAATAAATAATAAATATATATGTACAGTTAATGTTCTTAAATTTTCTTTCTAATTAACAAAATACTTTGAGTTTTAATTGAATTATATAGCGATATATACCTCATTTTATTCCACTGTTGAATCGAAAGGGTTTAGAAGACAACGATCAGAGCGCGCAAAGATATATGTATATATACATATATACATACATAATAATGTGAAACAAAACAAAAAGCGAAGACAAAAAAGAGGCCAATTGAAGAGATCGAACGTCGAGAACGCCGTTCGAATGGCATCAGTTGGATTCGAATCGTTGCCGGGAAAACAACGCAGTCAAGAGCCGGGAAAAACATCGAATTTCTTAGCATCGTAATCCGGCGAGAAAAACAACAATACGACATTGACATTCAGGCGGGCGCTAATTGTTCGACGAACCCCTTTAACGAACGCCCGGGTCAAGTGCTCTCAATTGGAAGTGTCAGGTGGCAGCATGGGGCAGCTTGGGGCGCCCCTGCTGGGGCTCGCTTTTCTCGGAGCTCTGGTGCCGGTTCTGACCGGATCCGAAATCGCCTGCGGATCGCTGGAGATCAACGAGATTGCGGACTTCCGAAAACTTCAGAATTGTACCCATGTGGTGGGGCATGTACGGATCGCCCACTTGGACGTGCCTTCTGCGAACTTTAGCCTCCAGACGCTATCGAGCAACATTTCCGAGATCAGCGACTACCTGTTGGTGCACCGCTGCAGCGGGCTGAGGAGCCTGCAGGTGATCTTCCCACGCCTAAGGATCATCCGGGGTCAGGGTCTGCTCTTCGATCAGTACGCCTTGGTGGTCTATGAGAATAGAAACCTCAGGGAGCTGGGCCTGGTGGAGCTGTTACGTATCCAAAAGGGATTCATTCGCATCGAATCGAATCCGATGCTTTGCTTTGTGGAAACCATTGACTGGATGTACCTGATGGGAAATGGGACACAGCAACACTATAACTTAAAAGTAAGCCAAGTATAGCTTTATTTACTATAATAAATTTTAAATAAAATTTATTTTCATTTATTAAAAGTACAACAAGCCGCCGAGTCAGTGTCCCATGTGTGGTGACTTGGTCGCCGACTACGACTTCCAACAAAACCAATCGCTGCAGCATTGCTGGAACCTGAACTCGACCCAACTGCGTCCGGGTCCGCTGCGTATTAAGGATTGCCCCGAGGCCTGTGCAGGCCTGGGATGCGACAGCGCCGGAAAATGCTGTGATCACAACTGTGTCACCGGATGCTCCTCTCAAAATTGCTCCCTGTGTGCTAATTATCAGGGAAAGTGGGGCTGCGTGAATCAGTGTCTTGCCAGCTACGAAATAAACAGGAGGAAATGCATTAGCAATAGGGAATGCCGGGATCTGGGAAGGATTCCGTTGGTCCACGGATCTCTCTGCGTGGACAAGTGTCCCGGAAATCAGAGGAAAGTCGTAGATGGCAAAGGTTTGGCCCATTGCCAGGTGAAGTGCAAAGGTGACTTTCATGTGAAGACTGCGGCGGACTTGGAACTCCTGCAGGATTGTGTGACTATTAATGGATCCTTAATTATTGAATTGGCTAATATTAAGGGTACGTTTCTTTTAGGAAAACATTAAAAGGAGTTATTTGATTCTATATTTATTTTGAATTACAGAGAAAATTGTGGAAGCCTTGGAAAATACATTGGCCACAGTCAAACAGATTACTGGCTACCTGAAGGTTATGCATTCTGCTCAGCTGTTGACGCTAAGCTTTCTCCAGAATTTGGATGTAATCCGAGGAGATAAATTAGTGGAAAATAAGTAAGTTTTAATTTAATAATTTAATAATTATTTAATTCGATTTACTCAATTTTCTTTCTTCTTTTAGATATGCACTTTTCGTTCTAAATAATTATCACCTGGAGAACATCTGGCCACCCAACCACCAAGTGATCATTCAGCGCGGAAAGCTCTACTTTCACCTGAATCCTCGGCTCTGCTATGAGAAAATCCAACAGTTGCAGAGCTCCCTAAAGAGCGCCGAAAATATATCTGTGGCCGATGTGTCCCCGAACTCGAACGGCGAGCGCATGATTTGTGTGGATGCAGTGCGAACCCTGAGTCCAAAGGTGGATGATTTAAATTCCACTGCGGTGCGCATTATCCTGGACTACATAGACGGCGAAGCCTTGCAGACCCTCTTAGGGTACTCCTACTATTACAAGGAAGCCCCGCTGCAGAATGTGACCATGTACGATGGTCGACATGGCTGCGGACATGACAAGTAAGTGAGGATACTTAAACCCCCCTCCAGAGCTCATTTATAATGTTTAATTTAATTTTCTTCTGGCTCAGCTGGCTCATGAATGTTGTGCCCTCCAGGAGCCGGCGGCACGTCATCGGCGGGCTGAAACCATATACCCAGTATGCGTATTTCGTGAAGACCCTCACGCGAACCGATTACCATCTGAAGGTGGACGCATATTCGACAATTGGTTACTTTCAAACCCTGCCAGATAAACCCAGTCCCGTGTTTCGGATCCATGGCAACTCGGAGATCAGCTCGCAGATAGTGAGAGTCATTATTTATAATCAACTAGCTTAATTAATAAACTACACCCATTCAAGGTCCTTCACTGGTGGCCACCGCGTCGCCCAAACGGCGCCATCAAAAAATATTGGGTGACCTATGAGAAGCATAACACCACCAAGGAGGAAAAGTCCCACAATTATTTAAGTTCAATGCCCTTGGTCTCAAAAGGTGCCGATTGTGAGTGCATGGATGTGGTGCCCTACGATTCGGGTCCTCAGCCGGATGACGAGGAGTACTATAATAAGGATGCACTGACCTACGAAGAGGCGCTGCCAAATCTTATATATGTTTCGTAAGTGAATCAAAGTAAATCTCAATTATAATTGCTAATTTCTTTCACTTTCAGACGCTTTCAAACAACCCCGCAAAAGGTGTTCGATACGGTGAAGGACTATGCCGATCTATTGGCCATTGAAAAGCTCATAGCACTAACAACTCCACCGACTACCACTGCGGCTCCCACCGAAGCTGAATTGTTATATGAAAAGCTACATGCATTGAACTACGAAAAGATTCGAAAGAAAATCGAGCAGAAACAGATGGACATGCAGGATACGAATATAGAGACTTATTATATCCGTCATACCATGCCGAAGTGTCAGGGCTCCCACGCCTCCGTTGGACAGCAGGTGGAGGAGAAGTGTGTCCTCGAGGAGGTGCCGGAAGGCATCGATCTGCCCGGTAATCAGCACTCCTACACTCTGGCCCAGCTGGAGCCGGAGACCACCTACCGGGTCACTGTGCGAGCCTGTGTCGATGGCGTGATCAATGGTTGCTCCACTCCGGCGGAGGCCTTTGTTAAGACCACCAGTCTGCGGATGGAGCGGTTTATGAGAGGTGTTTAAAAGTGATATATATACATAGGTGTTCATATGACAGCCGATTAAGTGCAGAACGTGACGCTAGGAATGCAGTTGTTTTTTTTTTTTTTTAGAGATTTTTTATTGCCTTTTGACAAGTAAAAAAATACAGAGAAATTTTAAAATTATCTGGAAAATTTTAAAACTATTTTAGGCATTTTAATTGTATTGTTTATTGAAAGAATTTTTAAGTTGCTGAATTTTTTTAATTGTGTTTTATATCCTTGAAACTTTTATTTGTATATATCTTTGTCTATTTATTTCTCTTTAATTTCATTGTGTGATTAATACAAGCTGATGATTTTGTTTTGATTATATAATAAAATAAATAATTAAAATATCATTTTAAATATTCAAAAAAATTACATCTTTATATCTCTAATGTTATCAGATTTCTGTGAGATTTTTGTATGCCTTTCGAAACGTGTAATGTTTTTTAGTGTCATGTTCCCACTTTATCGCCGTGTCATTTGTGGCCAACCGAGTATTGTAAGTGTCTCCCGACTATAGTTGTGTTCATGTTCCTCGCAATGTATTGTAGATGTGTAAATGCCAAATAAATCCTCGACAAGCGACAAAATGTTTTCATCAATCTATGCTAATTTGACTTATCAGCTCGTTGGGCTTAACAGGATGTCGGTACAGGAAGCCAGAAAGCCCTGCTTCCAGGGTAGAGGAAGGGGAAATCCCGTACTGACAGCAGTGATTTTTGAAATTCTCAACTTGGCCCGGAAGGCGGTTACCCTGTTTTGGGCTTGGCTAAGGCTTAAGCCTAGGCGAAACTAACAACAGCAGCAGCTACCTGAAACTGCCAACGCATGCCACTTAATATGCAAATGTGCCACAAAAGAGCTTTAAAAACTTTAAAATACTGACAAAAACTAAAAATAATCCCGGCAACCTGCGCGGCAAGAATAGGGTCTGGGTGGGTCTTCGAGTCAAGTCGAGTACGTGTCATGTGTCGCCTTGTTTGTGGCCAACTTTTCGGCGCAGCTGGGAAGCTTCCATGAAAACGTGTCCCACTCAATGGGGGAAAGCGCTGCGTGATTGACGGAGGACGCGGCCAGGAGCCAGAAAATCGGTCGGTGGGTAAACTGTGGAAGGGCTTTCTGAGTGCCAGCAGAGGAAAAGGATTTCAATTCTGCCGCTGACACTGACGCGCAATTTAACTGCCTTAGACGAAGACGAGGTAGCGAGCAAAGTACTCCGAGTTACCTGCTGACTGTATGCCCATCCGTGCTCTTGAACATCCACTGAGCAAAAATTTATAATATATACACACAAAATAAATGAAAACAAACTTTTGATTGAGGCTGTAAATAAAAATTTAATTTAAAATATATTCATCAACTAAGAATATTTGTTGATTTGTCTTAATTTATTTAATATTTTCTCCAGTGTAAAGCTAAAATTTGGAGTAAGACATTTTCAGAGCTTATGAATATAGGATTGAATTAATTTCCCATTCAATATACGATGCTTCCCATTTAAATTAACTGACAGAACTTAAACTAAACTCCAGCCAACTCAAACCCACTTATCCCATGTCCTTCAGCGCTATCTTTAAGTGCCATCCTGTGGGCCCCTAGGGAGCCGTAGGGAGTTTAAAGAGTGTAAGGTGTGTTAGGTGTATTTCAGGTGTGTTTCAGGTGTCTATGTGTGTGTATCCTAAACCAATTGTATTTCAATATTTCACTGTCTCCCCTTTTGCTTTTACTGTTGCGCCATTTTTCGCGTTACTTCCGCTGTAGTTGCAGACGTAGTCCTTGCCGCGTAGCCTCGTTATCCTTGCACTCGTTTGTTATCTATGCACTTGCCAGGCCAAGCACTTTGGGTGCGGTTCAGCGGTGTCGGTGTGCCAGTGTCTCAGTTCGTCCTTCGTCCGTCAGTCAGACGGACAATATAGCTGAGTGCTCAACGATTTCAAATAGTGTTGCTGAAATAGTACCAAGAAAAATATCTATTGATAAAATAGAACATTTAGAAAATATGACTATGAATTAAATACTTAATGTTTGTTTACAAAAAACTAAAATAAAATAAAAGAAAGGACATTTGATTACCGAAAAATAAGTATTTTAATTTTGAATTATATTTTGAAACTATTATTTTCCCAAAGAAAACCGATACTTAACTGCTTACTTAACCCAAAAGATTGAAAGAAAGGATTCAATAAGACTGAATTGTTTTTATTAAGCATAATTGGCTAGAATACACCTGAGTTGGCAACACAGGTGGCTGTGGCATGGCTCCTGTGTGTGTGTGTGTTTCAATTGTCCTTGCCCCAACTGTGGAAACGAAAGTGTCGGCATCAGCTCCATCGACGCATTTAAGTCTGGGTTTTCGGATTTCGCTCGGTACGGTAATGGTAATGATGTGTACTCCTTCGGTTCCGAGGCATTGATGTATATAGTGTACTATACACTCTCCTTTAGAGCTTGTGCGTGTGTGCGGTTAAGGTATTGCCATAAATCTTTTCTTCAGCTGGAAAGAAAACTATTTTGAGTAGATAAAACAGAGTATTGAAGTCATAAAATTCTATAAATTAAATAATTTATAGGAAGTTAAAGTAGAGTATATTCATTTAAAAATAGGAATAGATAAGGCAGAGTATTACATGAATAACAGAATTTATTAGAGTGCAATTGAACTTAAATATATTAAATAAAAAATAAGAGTTATTTATATTATATTAAATAACATAAATCAACATATTGATCTTCATCTTTTTAAATTATTCTTCTAGCTTCCAAGCCAGAAAGAAGGTCAAACGATTGATTTGAGATATGCTTGAAACCTTTTTTGATAACCTTTAACCTCGCTCCTCTGACAGAAACACAACTGGACCCCCATTCCATCTTTGGGGTCAGCAGTTCGTCAGCTTGGAAATGCACGTCTCGCACACACCATTGTCCTTTTCAATGACCATTGCCATTGCTTTGTTATCCTGTCGTTTTGTCTGGCTTTAGTCACATTACAAATCCAATTGCCAATGCGAGATAAATGCGCTCGGATAATATAAACTGGCGTATGTGGGGAAACGGTCACTTAGCCGACAAGGACATGCACTAAGTGACAGTCAGAGGGAAGGTTGGTGGCAGATGGCAAGTAGCTGATTTTAATTTAAGTTAAATCAAAATGTGCTGAGGCAGGAGTCGTGTTTATGGCCCAATACCAAATGGAACACTCAAAGGATACGTCTGTACTCTCTTTAGGTTATTCTCAGAGGGCGTTTGCGCATCAACTTTCCTCTTTAAAGCATACTGTAATAAAATCTCGAAATATTATAAAAGAATTATTAATTTCAAAAACTCCTAAGCCATTTCTAGTAAAAACAACTTGTTTCCATTTTAATTTTTCCTTTTCGTTTCCTACTTTCGTTTTTTTTTTTTGACAGTGCAATGTCCCGGAACTTGCTTTTCCGAGCCTTTTGGCCTGACTGCCTGCCATACCTTCGGTCTGCTTGGTTTTCATAAATAATGTAAAGCGCTGGAAATAGTTTTTTTACGAGACCCCCTTCCCCTGCCCTTTTTACTGGGCAAGGTTCTATTAAAAGTCGGGCATGGCTGCCGTTTAGATGGCAGATAGTTAGTTTTCCACTTAATTGTTCTGGAAATAATTTAACCCCGTCCAGCATTTGTCAATTTCGGGTGAATAATTTAGCACGCCATTGACTTCACGACCTGACTCACCACCCGGGGGTGGGGAGTGTGCGTGTGTGACATAAGTGAATTCAATTTGTCGGCATTTTTCCATTTTTTTTCTGGGTCATTATGTATTATTTTGTATGGATAAGCATGCAATTTCCTAAAGGCTAGTCGCCCTGTGAGGCATTTTTCTCTGTCTGGTTCACCGGATCCTGACAATCGACAGTCATTGCTCCAGTTGTGTGCGCTAACCGATTTTGTGGTATGGGAAATGACAAGTGGAAAATTATGAATGGGAATATTACGAGACGGAAATAGAGGAGAGACGGCCTTCCCACTGATGGGTTGAGTGGCTTGAATATGGGGGCAATTCACTTTGCAGGGAGCCAGGTCTAGACTCTCGACAGTTGAAATGGGCGGAGACTCTAGTTATCTGGCTTATGACTTGGCGTTATTTATGAAAGAGTAGATTTTCATCATTATAAATATGTAAGTATTTGTTAATGTTTTCATTGAAAATTATTATTGAATAAAAACACTTTTGTATATAGACTAAAATTCTGCCAGTGTTCTTTAACTAAGCAACCATTTCACAAAAGGTCTAGTCTCTCCACTGATCGAGGCACAATACCTGTTCCACATATCCTTTATTGCTTGCTTCTCCATTTCCAAAATCGAAAATGCGGGAAAACCCATTGAAAAAACTTTGCTTTGTCTACCGCTCGCGTTCAATATTGAAAATTACACCTTAATTAAGTGGCGTGAGCGCATTGAAAATGTCAATAAACCGCTTCTGCCCGAAAACCAATATCCTCTCGCACTTGTCGTTCCCCCTATATTCCCTCTATTTTCATTCGCATCGATGTTTGTCTGCAAATTTGAACGAAAACAGTTTCAATTGTTGCCGCGGCGCCATATTTGTCAGCCATTTGCGACGCTTTTCTATATGGCCCGTGTGGGGTTTTCCAGCAGGATGGATGGAGGGTGGGTTGGTGGTCCTTGTTCGATTTCCGTTATGACAGGACGCATTCATTTCTGGCATCATCACGGTTGCATGATGCGTTGGCAAAACGTGTCATCGGCACAACGATTCGTTCCGCCTGACAGTTGACAACTCCATCAGAAAGGTAAACTGATGGCCAACGAGGGGGGATTTGTGGTGTGTGGCAGGTGGAGAGTACACCTGGTCCAGCTGCAAGTATGGGGAACAGCTAGTGGAAGTTCTCCTTGGTCTGGGGCAGCTCAATAAAATGTCATTTAGTGGTGTTGTACGTGTTAGTGGCACATACAGTAAATCCTGCGCAGGTAAAACCGATATTGATGAGCTCGAGAACAGCTGAACTTAAAACCAAGACTGGTATATAAAAGGAAATGTTGAAGGGATGTCTTTGAAGTCGAAATATTCCAATTCAATATTCTTCCTGAATGCATACGACAAAAAATATTTAAAAATATCCCTGCGAGTCTGTGAATTTCCGTTTCCGCTTTAAAATTAAATATTAAGCTATTAGTGTTTCTACTGTTACTAATGCGTGTGTTCGCTTGCAATTGGTTGATGGCCCGGCGTAATTGGTCTGTAATTGAAAACTTTGTGGATAATTAATTGCTGAAAGTTGCCTCACGACATTTATATGGTTTTAGCTGAGGTTTGTCCCCACCATTTGTTCTGACTTTTCCTGGTCTTCTCGTCCTTTCTCTTGTACTTCCTTTGAGCTCCCTGAGCTGCAATTGTAAGTTAATTAAGCGACAGCTAGAAAGCGAATTGAGAATACTTGGAGTTGCCTGCTGGGCAAAGTAAGTTTTTGAGATTTGCCAGGATATATAGTTAATGAGATTTTGCCTTGACATTAGAGGTAATAAAATAATTAAGTGCCAGATAAAACAAAAGATTTACTTTCTTTGTAAGAGGGTGTCACATATACTTTTACATTTAAAAAGATTTTACATTTTATAGTTTTAAGTAACTAAAGTGCCTTTCGTTCAGTTTCTTTACCCCCTTAATTGCCTTCATTAAATAATAATCAATATAACAGTGCTTACAGTGAAGTTATGCCTTAATTAGTCTTCATTGATTTCTGTAAATAAGTTCGCATTCACACAAGTATTTAATAAATGTGCTTGGCTGTCTGGGAAGATTTCATTAATTTCCATTTGCCTTTTACTTAAGTCACAGTCTTTGTTTCAATCAAATAAATATTTTCCCTTTGTTTATGGAAAATCCAAAGCATTAGTCGGGCCTCTTTGTGGAAAGTCCATTTGAGAACAGAGCCCGTAAGTCAGAAGCTAATGCCATCTGTATAAAATTAATGCATATTTAAGCATCGGCCATTGACACGGGCTACACTCGAAGCTCGGCTCGAGTACTTGGAAATTGGGAACTAATGAATTCTTAATGCGTTTAATAACACATTTCAAAAGGGGGCCACACCGGGGGACTTGCTGGGTCGTTAACACCGGGACCAAAGTCATTTGTCCCCATTCAATCCACTTTGCTGCCACCTCTTCCCCGACCTCGTCCTTGGCATATGTTCTGGGGCTCATCAGCAAACGGACATGCATTGGCCAGGACTATAAACAAAGTTCTTAATTTCCGCGCCACATAAAACTTATCTTCATTTGCCGTCCATGGCATTGGGGGACTGCCTTGGGGCCCCTCGATCCCCAGGGTTCCTGGGTCATAAAAATCACAACATAAGCTAAAAACTTTATGCTGAATGCAAACTGGCAAATGGCAAACCCAAGTTTCCCTTTGCCTTTTTGCCCAATGCATTTCTACGAGGCTGAACAGTGGTCTAAAAGCTGAGTAGAATGAAATTAATTAAACATTTTAAATGTAAAAACAGTTTGAATTTTTTAAAATATAAATAGATAAATAATTATGTGAGTTTTATTTAGGTTTTAGCTTAACTTAAATCTGAAGTATCTGGGTTACTATAAAACCCTGGTCACAGTGCCAAGATTGTTGTCCTTCGCCAAGCTCGTTGTAAGCAAAAGTTTTGCGGCTGAACTCGAATGCAGGAGAACATAGCCGTACGGAGAAGGGACATCGGCGAGAGGAGGAGGCGTATAGCTTGGACCTGGGACTAGCTGCTCATGTTGTTGCATTATCTTAATGTTCATTAGGTTAAGTTTTTGTGCATTTCCTTGCCGGCTGCTGGTTGCTGGGTTCTCGATGGTGTTTACCAGGATGCGGTGGCTGCTCATTTGTGGGCCAATCTCCCGTCGACATCCGGCGATGCTGTCAATCCAGCAGCGACTTCCATTTCCATTTCCACTTCAACTTTTACTTCTACTTCATCTGTATGAACACTTGTGACAATAAAAATAAGGTACAGATAAACAAAAATATAAATTTAAAGAGAATTAATAAATGAAAAATATGGTAAATATGTAATTCTTTTACTTTAGAAGCTAAATTTCATTCTTCCATTTTAGAAGTTATATAAAATGAAAATGAACAAGTTTATATAGAAGATATTAATTTTTTATGTATTTAGTTTGATTTAAAACTAAACTACAACTTCTACTTGTTCGCATAATTATGATTTCTTATTTTTAATTGCAACTGTCAAGGAAAGTTGGAAAAGTTTTACATTCCGTTTCCTAGGCAAACTCGTCACAACTTTTGTGTCCAAGCCTTTATTTCTCTCTGGGGATTTGTATTTCTTTTGGTTTTATTTTTTACCATTTTGAAGTGGCTACCTATCTGGTGCTCAGTCTGCGTCTTTGTGTTTATGTTTCCTTCTAAGATTGAATATAAATTTAATTTAAAAATATGCAAAACTTTATATTACCTATTTTTCCAGAATTTTCTTAATGAAAACTTGAAATTGGCGCCTGGTTTTATTGAATCGACGTTTCGATGACTTTTGTGTTTCACTTGTTTCGCCTGTGACAGTTCATTAGTATCTTACATCCTGTCGGATTTGTCGCGATTTGACATTTTTATTATAGCTCGTGCTTGTGGCATAATGGAAAAGAAGAAAAACAGAGAAAAAACAAAGGACTTTTTGCATAAAAGCAAGCCCATAATAAAAATGGCAAATGAGAGTGGGGTGAAAGTGGATAATTCTGGTGCCTTTGGCTTTGTTGACTCCTTTCGCCTTCTCGCCCCCTTTTTGTGTGCCTGATTATCCTTATCCTTTTGGAGTAGAATTTGCTATATTTAAATACCTTTTCCTGGACCCAAAAGGTATATTTATTTACTTTTTTTAAAAATACAAAAAATTCAAAGGACTATTAAAGAAAAAATTCAGCAATTTCATTAGCTTAAAAATAAATAAAACAAATTTTAACAGTATTGTTATCAGGAAAGTAAGAGAAAAGCAAAAGATTGAGATATATTTAAATATAGTAAAGAAGAAAAAGAGTATACAAATATCATTGCGCCAGGACTTTACTCTCGTCACGCTTTCCCAGCTTTTCCTTAGCTTTGGCTTTATAATCAGCCAACCAGTCGACCCACTCGCTGTGTGGGATTTATTAAGTTTTTGGTGTTGTTAAGCTTTTGTTGCTGTTGCTGCCGCTCTTTGTTGGTGGGTCTGACTTTGACACTTCTGTTGTAGTTTCCCTACTGCTGCTGCTGTTGCTGTTGGTGCTGCTGCTCCTGCTGCTGCCCCTGCTGCGGGCAAAAGTAATTTGTATAAAAGTGCAACCGACTTTTATTTGATGCGACACAATGCAACTCCTCTGACATTCGGCCAGAGATAATTGAATAAATTTCCTCTCGCAGAGGTGAGGGAATCTCACCGGAGGGTATAGAAGCCACAGCGCTAATTGGAATTAGCAAATTGAAGAGTTTCTTTGCTAAAACTAAGTAGTGGATGTTAAAATAAAATAGAAATAGGAGTTAATAAGAGCGGAAGTTGTTATAAAATTAAGGAAAAATGTATTATGTTGATGCAAATTAAGGGGTAGTCAGTCAATTAGGCCCGAATTTCCTTTGAATGTTAATGAAAAAGGTCCTGACCATGGCTTCAGTGCAGGGAACACCCACAAAAACCGAAGAGACCGTGGCCCAAAGCAACCAAACATGCAATTGGTTATCGGCTATGGTACAGGAACATGTGTAGAACACCACACACAAAAAGGGGCACACCTCAGCCTGGTTAACCTGGCAACGGCAACAGCAAAAGCACTCACCAAAAGAGGCCGTGCTTGGCATTGTACTCCTCCGGACTCCGGACTATGGACTATGGACTGTAGATTCCAGACTTCGATGCTCCAATGGAGACCGGTTACCAAATGGTAACCGACACCCGCACCACATCTGGCTACCATGGCCCCTCGTTGTACCAATCAACGGCCGTGTCAGTAACAGGCCAAGCTGCATTATCACGGCCGAGGCCCCAGGCTAAACGTTGCACTCACAGAGAGGCAGAAAACGGTGGTCAAATTGAAGATTTAAGCTTACTAAAAAGTGTTCTCAATAAAAAATTTTTTTATAATTTGTATGGGATTAGTTTTCAATCATTACTAAAAATATTTGAAAATGCAACAATATAATATATATATATTCCTTTCAGTGATACATTTCAAGCTGCGACAGAAAAGACAAGCGGAGAAAACTGCACAAAGGCAAATCGGAAACGGAAGTTGCATGTGAAAATGGTCGCAGTGTCCTCCACGGAGCGGTTGCACACTGAGCTGGCTTCGATTTTTCCTTGTTCTCTTAGTTGTCCTTGTTGCCCTGGCTCCCCATCCTACTTCCATTCTGTCTGGCTGAGACTCTTGAATGGCTAACTGGAATTGACAGGTTTTGCCTTTTTGTGCCAAGTTCTCTATATCCCCAGCCATCGCCTCCGCCGCCTCAATGGTCTCTGTCTTTGGCTTGTCAATGTTGGCTGTCAGGTTTTTCCTTTATTTTTCTGGCTATGAAATGAGATTTTCAGCTTTCCGACATGCTGCATAATAGTTTATTCCATATTTCATAGCAATCCTCCTGATGGGATTCACATTGTGCCATTGCTGCTGGCCACTTAATTTGTCATTTATGCTTTTTCGCAAAATGCAATTGCCGACATTGTGTTCCCAAAGGGGAATTAAGGGAACGACCGCTAAACAATTAAATGTTGTCTGTCGTCGCCTATAAGTTTTTGATTGGTAATGTGTAACGTCACTGCTTACTACTGGATGTTCCTGGCAATGGGAATCCCCTAGAAAAATGGTATTTCGTCTGTATTTGCATCGCTCGTCGACTGAATTTTACGGCTCGCTGGTTATCCCAATCCCTTGCTTTTCCCTTCCCTTCAGCGGTCGTTCTTCTTTCAAACAGTCGCCACCCACCCACCAGGCCATGCCACGCCCAAAGGGTCATACGCACATTTCAATAATTGTGCAACAACTGGAAGCGATTATGCAATTTCATCAGACCAAGAGAGGGTGGGGGGACACACAGTGCCACATTGAGATCGGGTGTAAAAAAATCAAGCAAATGGGGACTATGAGAAGAGGCTAAATGCGAACGAAAAGAGGGCTTAACTTCAAAGAAAATACTCTTCTTTTTATACCAAAAATAATAAAAAGAAGCAAAATTAATTTTGTATATTTTTATGATGAAGGTTAAGGATTAATTTCTCTTATTTCACAGCATATTAAATATTTTTGTTAATTATTCTAACATAAAATTTGTCAGGGTATCTCCCTGAACTCTTAGCTGATTTTTATATGTGGAAATATTGCAGAACGGGCCAGTAGTTGTTGGGCTTCGTTGTTATACGAGTATTGTATCTTTGCCTGTACATCTGCTGAGCTGATATGGCATTTGGGAAAACGGGCTTTATATCATTTGTGGGCTTCCCCTGTGCCGAGTCCGCACTCCATCATATCCACATATCCCATAGCATTGTGTTCGAGTTTGGATGGGCGTGTGGTATGCATGTCTGGCTTTCATTTTGAGGTTATGCAAATTGTTATGCTGATATCATAATTAATTCGGTGGGGAAACAGGCCGGAAACAAATTGGGCTTTGAATGAGTTATTGTATTTTTGCGGTGAGCTGCATTTTTGTTCTCTCTCTTGTACAAATATCCCTGTGGCTCTTGGTAAGGCGATAGTATCGCATTCTGCATGGCAGACACATACTACTCCTTGCACCGTAAACCAAAACACTAGCGACACATTTGGCTCCTCCACTTTTAATGAGTTTCACTGCTATTGGTTTTAGTTTCCCTTGCTTCGCTTTTTTTATGGAGCTGGCTAACACTGGCCACTGGCAAACATTATAGCCTGTCATAAAACGAGCCACAAAACACAGACAGCGCGTCATCAGCGGACTCTAAAAATGGGATAACTCAACTAGCTTGAGGTTTTCAGACACAAATAATCAGCGCTTTAGTGTCGGGGTTCTGTCTGGTAATGTCCATTGTTTACAGGGTTGGGTTCCTCCTCACCATTTGGATATGGATATGGAAAATCTAGATGTTCACCACCACTTCGTTTTTCCTGCAGCTGGGAAAGGGAATGATAAATTAGCTGCATATTATAAATTCCTTTGAGTTGAGTTGAGTTGTCGCACATGCGATGCGACGATGGCTGCTGGAGGGCTCATGTAGCCCATGGAGCTCATGGTTCATGGCTGCTGGCAATTGTCCGTGCATAAGTGTGCGTGTGAGGCGTAAGTAAGCCACATTTGCATATGCCAAGGGGAGATCTAGAAGTTCTCATGAAATATATATATTTAATATGGTTTACTTAAGGTAAATAATTATGAAAATGTTGATCGATTTATGGCGTTAAGTTTGCAGTATATAGTCATCTACCTTATAATAATGTAATATAATAATATAAATACGTTCGCTATTATTAAGACCACTTTCGTGACCGCAACTGTAGCGCGTTCCCGTGTCTCCGAGTCGTGGGGCGTTACGTGGCCTGAGTCGAGTCGAGTTGAGTTGCTTGTTTGTTTGTTTGTTTGTAGGTGGATGGATGCTGCCCGACTGCCTGGAGTGTGTTTCATTTTACCACCAAGGCCGTAAATACTGAGGCAACAACAGCAACAATGGCGATGGCAAGTGTCCGCCCGTCAGGACCGCCAGCCCAGCCCAACGCCCCCTTTTTGTGCCATAAAGCGAGTGTGTCACAGGGCGCAGCACTTGCCTGCTATGTGCGGTTGCCTCGGTTGTCGGTGGTCGGTGGCGTATACGCAATGTGGCCGACATTTTGCCAAAGTGTTTGTGTAAACAAAGTTGTAGGCCGTCCATTTGTTTGCTGTTTGTTTGCCAGTTTGTTTATTGTCACCAACACACACATGCAGACCGGTGTTGGTCTGGTAAGCGTTTACCGAAGGCATTTCCTTTTTTTTCGGCCATTGTTTGGCTTACCTTAAACATGCTTTGTACATAGGCTCGTTATGCTTCCGGTTCCTCTTCCGTTTCCGTTTCCGCTTGTGTTACTTTTTTGGCATTCGTCATTGAAATGATCATTTTGATTGATGGCTAGCGCATTTATATTGGGTCTGCCTTCTTCTTTCGCTTACTTTTACTTTCCCTTCCACTTTCCCTCCGTTTGGTTTCGTCTTTGCCTCACGGTTCATTGCCAGCTCCACCTGATTATGCCCCACGGTCCATGTGACATTTATGTAATTGTATTGCCGCTGAGTGAATGAGCGAGTGAGTGATGGCTCTGCCCTGCGGGGAACTGTTTTACACACACATCCATCCAGGTTTAATGGCATTCAATTACCAAGGAATGGCAGGCTCCAAAGGGTTGAGACAGGTGCGAAAGAAAAAAAAGAGAAGGCAAAGAAAAGCAGGAAAATGTGATAGGAAATGTTTTGTAGCAGGAAAGGTATTTGATTTAATAGTTTACTATTAATAAAATAACAAAATAATCTTAATCTAAATATTTTCTATGATTTACATATATTTTAATACAGAATTCGTGTCTCATCTTCAGTTTTTATATAAAATATTTATAGATATATATGAGCATGATGTACATATGTGGCTAATTTCATCTGACACCTTTAACTTCCTTGCCTTAAATGGCGCAAGGTCACTGCTTTTTCTTGCGATAAGCGGGCATTCCATCAATGCCTCCTCCTGCCCTCATATGTGGCCATCTGCTGCCATCTTCTCATCTTTTTCTTTTGTGGTGTGTCTGTGCCACACGGATGCCCTCATTTTGTTTGGCTTGTTTGATTTCTATTATCCTTGAAAGAAGATGTCCTTTTTGGGACGAGCTAAATAGATGGCCTCTTTGCTTAGGCGCTGGCCGCATTTGTTTGCCTTGTGTCCTGTCTAATTCAATCTCTTTTTTTTGTCGGATCCAGAATCCTGGCCTTCTTTGTCTTGGCCTAGATTTACTGGCGGAAAATTAATGTGGCAGGTTTTCGTGTCAGCGAATGGCGGGCGACCAATTTGTTTGGTTGCCGTTGAGCCTTGAGTCTTGAGTTGTGAGCCTTGAAGGATCAAGGTGAGCTATGGCTGCTCCTGTAGCTGCCTCAAGTTCTCTCCATTGCTTTAAGTGGAGGGAAAAGGAAAATGCACTTGGCTTTAACAATTAAGAGCGTCATACTGGCCTCTTCCTCGCTCCCTCCTCCACTCTTGCGGCGGCAATTTCAGCTAATTTGCTGGCACTCATAACATTTGAGGGCGTCGTAAAAAGGGGGGATGGAGGAAAGAGCTTAGGAAAACTGACGAGGGGCTCTGAAGCCCCTACCGGATATTAGCGCAAACAAAATGCAACACTTGAGCTGAAAAATTACCGTAATGAACGAGCTGCAGACTCTTTACCCTTCCCCGCCGCCTCGGTCGCCTATTTTGCCCTGAAGGGTTGCGAAAATTGTTTAATTACTGCAAATTCTTGCACTGGCTCATAGCTTGCTGCATGGAGAGAAAAATATACGAAAATATAGTAATATCTTAGTATTTTATTTCTTTTAAATATTCGATTTGCTTAACCAACTTAATTGGCTAAGAAATAGATTATGTTTATTACAAAAGCATTTCAGTTTGATAGTTTAGCATATTTTTCCTCACGGTGCAGCCTGAACAAAATTAAGGGGAAACATGAAGAGTCAGCGGACATTGGCTTGACACATTTTCCAGTTCTTGCTCTCTGCTTCGTTTTTCGGGTTGGCTGATTCTTAGCCTCAACTTTATCCATTCTCTTTGCTGGGCTGCCGCTCCTTCTGCTGCTCGCGGCGGCTCCCTACATTTCATTAATTTGCTATTAATTTGTATTTTCTTTGCAGTTGTTTCTGTCGGTCTTTTTTTCCCCCGCCGGTCCTCTGCATTATTTCAATCCATTTGGGGGCTAATGAACTTGCTGAAGGGTTCTCAGTCACCCAGTTTTCGAACCATTTTCCACACCCACCTACCCACCCACTCCACTTGACGTGTGCCAGACTGGCTTAGTTTTTGACGAAAAGCGCTTTGAAAATGCCTCTTCGAGTGGCTGAAAGCAGGCAATGATAAATTTGCTCGGGGTGCGGTGAAAAGCTGTTTGAGTTTTTCGGTTAATTCGAATGACAAATGTGCCTGGGTACCCGGCAAAGAGCCCAGACATCGTTGGCCAAATGATTGTTGACTCTACTTGAGTTCACTTTGCTGCAAATTGATTGGGAGACACAAATGGTTTTATGTCTTTGACGAGTCCCAATTGGAGTTTTCTTTTGGAATGGGAATGTTGGTCCATTTCTCCTGCCCTTCCTTTTTATTATCAGTGATCTTTGTTGTCTCTGTCATGGTTTCGTTTGGATTCCTCTGCTAGTGATTGCCTTATAAATAATTCAAGTATGAAAAAGAATAAACATTCAAAGTTGTTCAGTTTAAAACTAAGGTAAAAATAGTCATGTATGCTTTTCAAGTAGTAGTTTTGGTCTAGTTGGGGGAATCACTGTGTAAGGTTAATTAGAATATATGGAAATTAACCTTTAGTGACCCCCAAAAACCATACCCAGCTATTATTATTACTATTTCTAAATATCCAAAATTCCGATGACAGGCAACACGATTAATAATTGTCAGGACTTGGCCTTAATATTCCAGCAATTCCATCTCATTCCTCTGCTCCTTCCTGGGAGCTGCCTCTTAATCTCCCCAGAAATCTCCAAGCTGCGAGACTGAAAACTGTAATTAATGACAGGGAGGGGAGGCTGCGAGTAGCAACAAAACTGTCCATTTCACTAATCTGTAGTGTAAATATTTTATGAGCACACTAACATGGCCGGTATCCCGACCCCTTGTCCCTCTCCACATACATACATATATCTTTATTTATGTATCTGTGTGTTTGCTTAATATTATGAACTGGCTGAAACTCTCCATCGCAACCCAGGGGCAATCATATTCAAATTAATATACCCAATGTGTTGTGCAGTCATAAATTTTAAGGCCCGGCCAGTAAATGACTGCCACTGGTTACAGCCACAATTTGCTGTTGGTTTTTTGTGCCCAGTTTCGGGTTCAGGCCCTGAGCTGGGGGATGGTAATGGAGAAGGCGACGGGAATGAGAGTTTTCCTGGCTCGGCACCTTCACCTTGTAAACAAGATAATTATGGCAGCAACTATGACAGCGAGCTTCCTGTTCCTGGTGGTGTGCTGTGTGCCGTCCTGGCCCCAAAAGTAAATTCATTTCCTGCCAGACAATTTTGACTGCTGCACGAAATGTTGACAATGTGCTGGAGTCCGCATCGAGGACTGTGGGCCACTTAATGAGAGTCGTACTGAGTCATTTTGGGCCAGGCCAGAAGTTGGGGTCTCTCGCCTCAATTTACATGGCTTGTTAGCGCGGCATGGGTAAACATGGCTAGATGTCGGTTTGTTTTCCCAGCGAATGGAATTTCTGACAGTCTTTCATCTTTGGGGTTAGTTGTTGCTTTATGGCTAACCATAGTTTTGGGTTTAGATTTGAAATCTCTTAACCATATTTTAGAAATGATATTTGGCAGCTCAAGCTGCTCTTATTTTGTTTTATAGTATTAATTTAATACCAATTAAAATGTTCAAAGAAATAATAGCAACATTTATTTGAATTTCCATGGCACAATTGTCTATGGGTTCTTATTAATGATAATTAAAATGGTAAAATGCTTTTAGCCTTGTTATATTTTTTTTTTGCATTAAAATATGTACAAATAATGACCAAGTATTTTTGGTTTAATTACATTAAAAAGCTTGCCTTCATTATTATTTTAGTATTGAATGTGTTTCACATTATTAAATTAAGTACTAAAGTATTTATATATTTCAGCTTTATAAAAAATATGGCAGACTTTATCTACAAGATAAGATTTCTCAAATGTATTTTAATTCCCAAAAAGAAGTTGAATTATGTATAGACCCTAATTTATTTTATTTCCATAAATTCCAATTTATAAACAAGTTTTATTAAGTCATTTTGTTTTCTTTTTTAGATCAGATCTCCGTTGTAAATTGTTTCAGCCATGGCTTAAATCAACTTCTCGTCGGACATAAGACGCTAATCGAATCGGCCCAATCATATATCAGAGTGGCAAGAAGTTAGCACCGAACTGGCCGAGGAGGGGCTCATTGCAAATCATATTCATTTGAGCCTATTATTGGAAAAGTTACTTCGATAAGCTTTTGTTATGATGAGCCACAATGATGATGATGATGCGATGAGCCCTGGGAGATGCAAAGGCGACCGCAGATCTAGCCAAGTGCCCATTAATAAGTGGCAAGCCACAGTTTGTTGTACGAGTATTATCAACTCTCCAATGGCCAACACGTGGCCCCTCCTCACCCTCTCTCTGCCAAAAAAATCGCAAAACTTTTCTGTGTATATATTTTTTCTCCTCTTCACATTGATGAAGTTATCGACAGCTTAAGCTCACTCGTTCCTCCTAAAAAATTCGGGATAAATAACAAATATAACAACCAGAATGGAAATTTAACCAAGTCGAAGGGTTTATGCCCTTTCTGATTTTGTTTCTATATCAAATTGGAAAATATTAGAAATTAAACTAGATTATTATTAGCCTTTGATATTTAATTTAAATAAATTTAAACTATACTTGAAGCATGCTTTAACTTAAATATGAATAAAGTAGAGCATAAATCTCTTGTGGCTTCAAAAGCGTTTGAAAACCTTGTCATTGTCTCATTTTATTTATCATTTATTGACATTTTATACTATTTTTTTTTTAATTTGATTGTTTAAGATTAATAAATATAAATATAAGTAAATTTTGTAATTCTTCTTCTGGGAGTCCGATGTCTGACCAAAACTAGAATACCCGCCGAGGAGGTATAAAAAGGAGAGCCAAAAGTTTGTGCACACAGATCTGCCCGGAGCTATGAGCACCGCTCCGATGCTTCGTGGTGCTCCTCTGTACTTTATCTCCTGGTCCAGATCTCCCAGCCACACCGCACCGCACCGCATCCCCCGTGGAGCATTAGAGCGTAACACGTACGCCAAACTTATTGATTTTCGGTCTGTGTGGCATGCAGTTTTTGCGGCTTTTGGCTTAGTTAGCGAATTATGAAAATATTTGCGCTGCGCCAACCGGAAGCTGTCCGTGATGAATCACCGGAGCGAGGTGAGCAGCGTGTAGGACTCCCGGACGGAGAGGCGCATCGGGATGAGAGATGAGGTATGAGGAATGAGT
Source organism: Drosophila birchii (assembly GCA_035046345.1). NCBI lineage: Eukaryota > Metazoa > Arthropoda > Insecta > Diptera > Drosophilidae > Drosophila > Drosophila birchii. Next base: position 13,115,189 of record JAWNOA010000064.1, read on the forward strand.
GGGTGTTGTGCGGGTGTGTGTGCCGGCAATTCAGAAATCTCTGGTGCGTGCCTCGCGTATCCACACATGTGTCCTTCAACTCGCTCACTCTGCAGGAGATTCGCTTCAATGGCAAATAAAAAATACAAATAAAATGTTGGTTTAAGCAGAAGGTCAAGGATACGAAGGAGAAATACCTTTTAAGAATGAAAAAGAGGGTAAACAAATAAATTAAACATCTAAATAATTTAGATCTTAAGATCAGAAACTGATTTAAAGTACTACAATTAATTTATTTATTGTAAATTGTAAGCTTCTTATGGATCTATTTTAATCACCATTCTTAGATTTCTTTGTCTTTTCAACGAAATCAAATACCTTTCAAAATATTCCTTGTTAAAATCAATGAAAGGCAACTACTACTTACCAGGTCGTAAAACCAAAACTCCTAAAACAAGAAATCCGAACGTGAAACAAACTATGTAGTAACATCATCTATAAAAAAATTGTTTTTCTCATGTCGAAAAAAACAAGAAAAAATAAACAAAAAAATCAAAATAAAACGTGGTCATTGAACAGGAGCCATAAGAGTTAGACAGTTGGCATAGAAGAGTGGATCGAACTGGGTTGGGTGGGGGGTTGTATCACTATACACCATATGGGCTGAGGGTGAGAATGAGTGGAGACCTGCAGCAGTTGAGCCATTTATGTGTTAAAGTTGCGGCATTAAAACGCAGACCCAACCGGTCGCCAAAGGGTTAAGGCACTGGCCGGGGCCACCATAAAAATTGTTTGTAGTTCGCCTCGTTTTCCATATAAAACGAATTTGATGGATGATGTTATGTTGTTGCGCAACTTGGGGAGCATGTGTTTTGAGACTTTTGCCGGGAGCTAAGCAAATGGTATGCTGTCAAGGATCCGGAGGAGCAGCAGGAGCAGGAGGAGCAGGAGAAGGAGATATAGCTGGGCTCCAAGGGAGTGAAGTTCGGCTTTCGTCAAGCCAGATGCCTGGATGCGTTGAGATTGGAGGAAAAGGCTTGGCGGCGACGTGTGGCTAAATGAACTGGAAAGTGGAACCCCTACGACTGAACTGAAATACAAACAAGTAGAGGAGGAATTTTCGTAGGGAGAAAGATTTTTATCACGATTAGAATACACTTGGAGATATAAGAATAGAAGGGAGGTTACTTTTTACTTATTTTTTAAGACCATAAACCAAGTTTAAAATCTATAATAATCAAGAAAATATAATATATTGAACTTATATCTCTGGGAATTTAAAGAATATTTACAATAATATAAATATTTAAAGATCTTTACAAATTTAAAATAAATTTATGAATTTTTTAAGTTACTCGATTGGAAAAGCTCGAACTTTGATTAATTGCCATTGCTTAAGGCCTGATAAGAATCAATCATGTTTGAGGATACTTTCCTTTCGATTGCTTGGCCGAGGTATCTGGCCGCCAAGGACTCGCATCGTCACAGGGGATCGAAACCGATGAATGAAGCGAAAATCCCCGGCCAGGACATTGAAGCGACCGTTTCGGGGCCTAAGCTCCGAGTGAATCCCTTGCAAATCCCTGCACATCTCCTAAGTGCGTGGAGGCTTTCTTCCCAGCTCTTCGCTTGCTTCTCTCGCAGGACACGGCTGTCAAGTTTTACACCGTTGGGTGCTAAAAATCATAAAATCAATGCGTCATAAAAGGCAACTCTGGCCGTGCGAAGGCTAGAAAGAAATTGTTTGAGCTGCGTATTTTTATTTTTATGGCTTTTCAATGCCCGCACGCAACTCACACTCGCACTCACATGTGTGTTTATGGCTGCACTGAAAAGAATCTTTAGAAGGACGTCTGTTTGCGAAGGCACTTTAATCAGAGATAGTTAAGTGCGCGTCTGAGATTTCACACAATTATTTGTTTGGCTTGGAAACTAATTTCAGCAATTTCCGGTAAACAATCGGATGTCTGCACAGCTAAAACAACAGCAGCGAAAATATAACAATAAAGTAAATTGCACAAAGTGAGCGAGAAAGCATCTCGTTGACAGAAAGGGCTTCCCGCTGCGAGTGCGAGTGAAAAAATGGGAGTGCGGGAAAGTCTCACTCGGAAATAATTAAATAAATGAAGCAGCTGCAGAAACATTGCTGAATTCCGCATCAGACAGGCAGATAGGAGGACAGGCGCAGACACAGACAAGATAGACATCGAGTCAGTTTCGAGAAGAGTTGCCACTTAGAGATGGGGGGCTTACTCACCTAGAAACTAAACTGAAATATCTAAAGATAATGTAAAATAATATAAAATATAATATATATACCAACCATATGTTTCCAAATGTGAACAGAAATCTGGTTATAATTTTGCCATTCCTATAAAATATTTGAAGCTCAATATTACGTATACGTAATATTTGCACACCATTTCATGTTAAAATCTAAAAGAATGGAAAATATAAGTATTATATACGAAATTTAGCTTTTAAATAGTTAACAGATTTCTTATTTTGGGATATATATCGAAATATTTACAGAATTCTGCTTACTATGTTACTATTTCAATAAAATAAATCATTTGAAATCTCGTATTACGTATACGTAATATTTTATACACTTGTTTAATATCAAATCAGTATCGTATAACATACGATAAAATAGTTTAATAACAAATATTGAAAAACTTTTGGGCACTGTCATCGCTAGAGACTCCAGTGAAGCGTTTGAAACTTTTGCCAGCTGAATGGAGAACATTTTTAAGCGACCGTGTTGCTGCCACCGTTGCCATGTAATTTGATTTGATGTTCTCTGCCGTTCCAGATACTGTGCATACTATATTCCTGTTTTTTCTGTCGCTGCCTGGCGTCGTACTTTGCGCATTTCTGGCACATTTTGTGTCGCCTAATGAATGACAGGCAGCAACAGCCGCCGCCGGCGACTGTGTGTAGGCATTAGACGGAGGGTAGTAGGGGTAGATCTGGGGGAATAGGGCAGCATAACTGCCATAATGCTGATGATAATGGGGATGATTTTAAAACGCGCGTGTTTCGCCTGCAATTGCTGTCATTCCGAAGTCATTTGCGGGCTGCCTCTGCTCGTCTGCGTGCCGGAAAGTGTCGCCTACTTATTTGGATAGAAACTTGGCAGAAGTCTGAGCAAAAACAACAGGCGAAGGGAAACGTAAAAAGGAGTTGAGTGGGAAATTTTGAGGCCAAGGATTAAATGGGATTTAAATTGGAGAGTGGCAAGCTTGATCTACAGAATAAAATAAAATAAAATGAATTCCCTACATAGATGTCATTCTATATACTTCACAGCATGAGCCATGGAAAGCTTTATGTATTATAGATCACTTGTTTGGCTTATGCTTTCAAAATATATAAATTCAAATAACTAATACGAACTTAATAAATACACCAGTCATGCAAATTCAATTTGTTTTGTCCACCAAACAAAGTTCTTGATCGATTGCAGACATTGTTTGTTTTTCATTCGAGTATTCAGTAATAAAGTCACCAATTTTCCCATGTGCTAAGCTGAACGAGTCATAAGCCCGGCCATTATTTAAACAAAATAATTCAACAGCATCGACAGAGTGCTAAGCCCTGAACCCCGAACTCCAGCCGACACCAACACGTTGGGCACTTGAATAAATGCAAACAAATAATAAAATGGTTATAAATGCACTTTATACAAATATTTTACATGCCAACACAACAAGCAAACTTCCATGCCAGAAACGGCCTCTCCCCTTCACCACAGAACAAACCAGACCAGCACAAGCAAAACATCATCATAAAAAGCATAGCAGAAACAGAAACATGGGAACCACCGGCAGCAAATAATAAAAAAATAAACAAATAAAGTATAGAAAATATAGAAAAAATCATGAAGCAATAAAAAGGGGAGAGGTCTGCGGCAAATGCCATGACAGGCAGATCCATAAAAAGTTATGAAAACGTGTAAAAGCGACTCGCTGTGGCAGGCATTGAATGGAAAATATAGGTGGGAGAGGGCGCAACCGAACCGCAGGGAAAGGGGTCATGTTCAAGTGTTCGAGATGGCAAATAGATACATTCCGAGCTGCATTCCCAGTCCAGGTGGGAAAAACACAAAAGACCACTGAGCCTAGTTATAGTAGTTGGCCCAAACCGCATTTACATTCGATGGTTAGCCAGGTAACAACAAAAGGGAAAACATTATTTAGGGGAACGTAAGGCTGACATAAGGCTCAGGAAGGCAAATGGTATAAATACATATATGTTTTTATATTGAGAACCAATAAATATTTCAATTAATTATCAAATGTCCAATAAATTATAGCACTTGTTTCACTAGGATAGGGACTAAAAATAAATTTGGTGCTTATCTAAATATTTGTATAATAAATTCAGCAATAAGTTTAGAAGCTATAACAAGCTTTTTTTATTTAATACAGATATCTATTATTAAATAAATAATTCTTAAATTTCGCTCACTAAAACGTAATCACAATCCATTTATGAGTGAATTCCCCCACCGATATGTCTGGTCAATTAGGATGCCTAATGGAGCTTATTATTTATTGACATTTAACGTTGAATTAATTCCGACTGCAGTTGAGTGGAAAACGCACAAGGCTTAAGTGCCACACCACTGACTTCCTTTTCAAATCAAACAATTTAATTTAATCTCGACAGCAGTTGCTTTTTTCGCCGCTTTAAGAACATAAGCTCAATGCCACTCGGCCATATGAGAAATTGCCCGCCCAACTTTTCCTTTGTTTAGCTTCGGTTTTGTTTCTGTTTCTTGTTCTGTTTATGTTTGCTTTGTATTATTTGTGTATTTCTGCTGGCAAACAAAGTTTCCAGCTTGTGTTTTTGTGTTCATTTTTTATTCCCCCAGCAGTATGCTTCTGTTTTGCTACGCCTAGCGACAGAAATGAATTTATTTTGAATTGTTTCCAGAACTGTTGCAGAACTTAAACATGCTCTTAATTTAAGCACAGAGCAAAAAGCATACAGAGTATATATAGTCTTCATATTTGTTGCTGAAATTAGCGCAAAAGTTGAGGGTTTATTGTACTTACGTGCCTTCAGGGGCGAGCACTAGAGTCATTCTTATGAGAGAAGCCAGACTTCAAGAAGTCCTGGGAGTCACAAGTTTAGCCAGGGCACAACTTTTCTTACGCTCTCGTGGAAAGAATGTTGTTGCATGCGAAAATGTATTGTCTGGTGCGCAAATAATTTTGATAATGTTCAAATGTAAATTTGTTCTTTTTCTTGGAGCTTGCTTAAAACAATGCAATCTTGTTAGGTGAATTATAAACTTAATTTAATTACTAAACAGTGTTGTTGTTTGATTAATTTACAACTTGGTAGTAATAGATGTACTTTAGTAGTTCATTTACCTATAACTTGGGGTTTAGTACTTCCATCCAAACTTCGTAGGCGATCAATACACATTAGGAGCCCTCAAATCTCAACAAAGACAATACTCCTCCCCTATCGGTTAGGAAAATGTCTCAAGTAACTTGGCTGGCTTTGAGTTAAGTTGTCAGAAATCTCTTGGCAGACACTTGCCAGTCTGAGCCACGACATTTCCACCGACAGTCTGCTACAATTGAACTTATTTGCTGTTGTCGGCGTCATTAGCCGCATTTGTGTGAAATTAAGTTGAGTTTATGACAAAGCCAAGTACAAAAACAAAAAACAAAAAAGAAATATATATATAAGAAAAGACAAAACCCTGGGCGACAATCGAATTTTCCTTTCATTTGGCTTGCCTTTTTCTTGGGCTGCACCATTATGGTTTTTATTATCATCAATATCGCATGTTACTCGTATCCTATATCTATATATATATTGTGTGCCATGTGGAGCAATTAATTTGGTTTGTCTTTTTATTTGTTCTCGTTTTAAGTGTTTTTCCTTGTCTCCCACTCCTCGGGTGTCCCAACGTCTACATATTTTATTCCAGGACACCATCCTCCCCGTCCCCTTCTCCCTTCCCTTTCTCCTGGACCATCGTTTTTCATGGTTCTGGCTTTATGACAGCGACAGCTTGAGACAAATAAAGGATGTACGATTGTATCGCCCCGCGTTCATTAGGTTTTTGGTAACTAAGTCCAAGTGCCGGGTCCCTTCTCTTGCGGCAGTTTGCGCACTTTGTTCATGCGGTCGCTTGAACTTTATGACAAAATAATGTGGCTCATTAAAAGGCTTCGGCTCGGTTGAGTCCGCGAGTAAACAGGACTTGCTGCTTAATGGTTTGTTTAAGGACTTTTGGTGCGTGTACTTGGCTTTCTGATTGATTCACTGATTGCGATTGAATTGGTGTTGGAAACTTTGAAGTATAATATTTGTTTTAGGTTGTTTGGGGATTATTTCCCTAGTAGTCTGAGTCATCTCGATTAATGTCGTATAACCATATAACATGGAGGGTTTATTTTTATTCTATTTAAGCAGTAAAAAATATATGTTATTATTTTTTAAATATTTCTATAAATTTATTTTCTTGTAAATAATATATATATATTCGAGCAAATACAAGTGTTCAAGCATCAAAAAGGCACTTCCGCTTCCGTTTGCCGTAATGACAAGCGACAAGGGAAGGCGAGTGTACCGCAAGCTGCCGCCAAGGACCTTCTGAGAATGTGTGCGTGTTTATTGGCTACTTCCTTTTGAAATAAAAGCAAGAAAAGTAGTACGACGAAATATGTCAACTATCCAACTTCCTAGAAAAAATAAGCGCGAAGGGTGACTCACTTTTAAACTATATAAGGATTATTTATATATTATTCTTTGAAATTGAGTTAAAATATTGAAATTTTTGTAAAATGGATTCGGTTCTTAATTTGGTTGTAATATCTTCCAATTAGTTTATAATTTCCTTCTGCTTACACAAAGTTTTAAGTTACATTTACAACTGTAGGGACACCCCATTTTGCGACAGTTTTTCTTCCATTTAACGAATGAAAATCGATGGCGGCATCGTTTTTCTTTTCAGCTGTTGTCTTCTTGGTGTTCTTCCCTGTTTGTATTTGCTTTCCCCCCCAGAAAATGAAAAATAAACAAATTTCCTAATGACAATTCCTGGCATCACATCGCATCGCATCGTAACACGAGAGAGTGAATTGATATTGATGCCGAGTGCTGGACCGAATCCAAGGGGCGTGAACTTTCTACGGTTCGAGTGCCTTAAAGTTCGAGCTCTGCATGAGTTGAAGTGGAAAATTAAATTTTTAAGTTGTCCTCTTTTCACTTTTATCTCCGGCTGGGTGTGGCCTCCTTTAGAGCTTCCTTCCTGTTGAGCTTGGCTTATCTCTTCCGATGTGGCTAGCTCTCTGGACAGCTTTCTTAGCCAATCAGGTCCTTCCTGTCTGGCCTAGAAAACTTATTACCCAACCCGTCCACTCGCCTCCTTGCTCACCTCACTCACCTTTCCTAGAAGTATGCTATATAATCGCATTTGCATAATGTTTTGTTTTTCAGCACTGCTGCTCCTAGAGCAACGTTTGCTTTATTTCCACTTCCATTTCCATTTATATTTCCATTTAATTTTCCTGTTCTTTGGTTTTTCGGCGGGGCTTTTCGCCTATCACAGATCACACATCTAGGCCTTGGCAACTCTTTAAGTGGAAATTCCAAAAATATATACTCCCCCTTTGCATTACGTTCGTGTGGCCAAATATTGTATAATATGCATAAATCACACAGACAATTAAATGCGTTGTTTTTTGTTTTCCTACACATTTCATATGTAAATGAAAGGGAAACGAATTGTTATTGGGACACCTTCAGTCGGTTGTTCCAAGCCTGCATCCGTCTGGCGTTGGGTTTTTCTGTCAGAGGCTCCCTGCCATAAGCGTGTCAGCAGGCCCGAAGAGGAAAACTCTGTGAAAAACTGTTTAAAAATTGTACAACAACGAAGTTGATATGCACTTGTTAAAATATTAAAATATAGTTGTATTAAAATACTAAATAAATAATTGTTTTAAACAAAAAAACTGTTGTATTCCTTTTGAGCTTCTGTTAAATTTAATTGTTGTCCTTGGTAATTCATACTTCGTAAATATATTTAAATTTTTAAAAATGTAAATACATTTTCTATTTCAGTTGTATGCCAATTAAAAAAGGGTATTCAAATCCAACTAACAGAATAAAATCATATTAAAGTAGAGGAAAATAAGTTGCTCACTCACTCACCAACAAGCAAACATACATATAAATCACATAAATCTTTTTATTTGTCACTTTTATTGGTTTTTATTATTGTACCTTTTTGGGCTGTGTGTGGCAAGGAGTGTGTGTAATGGATGTGCCTGTGTGTGGGTGTCTGAGTCGTCGGCAGTTGACACATGCGTGCCAGATAATGTCGCGAAATATTCGCTTGTTCGCTTGGCTCTGTCAGACACTCAGACGGCAGCTGTAAGCAAAAAAGAAAAAAAAGAAAAGCGAAAAGAAGCAAATTCGTATTACAATTGTGGTTTCAAAAAGAAAAAGGAAAATAAATAAATAAATAAACAGAAGTGTGTGGATGTGCGAGTGAACAACTACATTTTCGCCAAACGCCAGAAATATTAAATAACAATAAAAGCAAAATATATGTTTGTATTTATGTGTTTTGCCATTTCTTTTTTACTTTTATGGCATGCACACCTCCATATTTGTATCTTTTTAAGGGGGGAGTATCTGTAGCTTGTATCTGTATCTGTAACTGGGCCTGGGCCTGGGCTTGGGCGATTTTAATCAGAGGCCAAAACTAGCACAAGGAGAAATCGGTGATTAAATGATATTGGGAAAAGGGTTAGCTAAAATGTGAACAGAATAAATAGGGATTATTTTATTGTGGGCAATTATATTTTAAAATGTTCCTAAGATTTGCTTTTAAATATATGATTTTCCGATTTAGAATATCAATATTTCGTCAAAAAATAAATAATCGAATATTGTTTGACAATGTCCAGTGCAAATCTATCTAAATTAATTCCTTTCTTTTTGTTTTCTCCGGTGTACAATGACAGCAAACAGAGACAAGCCGGCAAATAAACAAACAAAACGCTCGAATAGGCAAAAGAGCTTTCCTCCTTTGTGCGACCTTCTGACCCCCGGGTATGCTCCCCGTTCGATTTTGGCCAAGACCCCGAGGCCCCTAAACCCCATTGCCAATGCCAGACAGCAGTTTTTCTTTTTCGCCTTTTCATGCAACACAAAACTTGACAAATATACTAGCCCCATGCCCCGTTTGCCACTGTTTGTGTGGCGGTCTCAGATGGCGTCTTTTGGCCTTTTGTCGGCGGGTCTGTTGTCAAAGCGTTTTTAATTTGTGCGGCCACCGAAATTGAAAACTGTCAAAACTGTTAACGTGGCCTCTTTGTGTGCTCCTGATTATAGTTATTTATTGTTAATCCTTTTGCGAACAGGCGAAAAGGAAGCTTAAACTGATGTGCGACGAAAATATAAAATGGATCAGATATAATTTAAAGCCAATGCCAAATGCCTTACGTATTACAAAGTTTCGACATTAATTGAAATTCTTGGCTAGCGTGTAATAATGTAAAAGAAATCTTCTTGCTTAGCCTAAATTAAATGCAATTAAAATTCATTAAATTTTTTGTAAAATGCTTTATTAAAAGTCTCCTAAAAACCAATAACATTTCTTTTATTGCGTTGCCAGGACATTAGCTGCCATAAATCAATATGCTGATCCCTTTATTCAGATAATCTGAACTATTTATATTGTCAGGATTAAATAACAAACACAAATTGCTCGCTGGTTTAATTAAAATTCAAATTTAAAAAAACATGCCACAAATTAATCAATCAGTAAAATCTTGTTTAATATTTTCGCCAGCGAAGCAGATTAAAACACCGAGGAAGGGGCGAATGTTTTTAAGCTGTAGTAAAATTTAATATTTATTAAGGAAGGATCAAAAAAAGGCGGGGGCTGGACGAGATGGAAAAATGGAGGCGGAAAGCAATTTTACTGAAAGGCGTATGCCATTTTCACCGATAACTGGCAATAGTTCGAGCTTAAGCGCATATGTAAATGTGCCTGTACGCGTGTGTGTTTGAGTGTGCTTTTGTGTGAGTGTCTAACGGTAACGGTGTGAAATGGCGCATACGTAAGCAGCGGCACCATGGATTTATGGGCTTTTACCCAGGAATTATAGACGGTTGAGCTTTGGGCCTTCATTTCTTGCTCGTTGTCCGACGTCCGTTGTGCGTTGTCTGTTGTCCGTTGGCTGTTGTCCGTTAGCTGTTGTCCGTTGTCTGTTTTCTGTTTTCGGTGGCTTAAAATCCAATCGACACACAGGATCCGCACACGGTGATATCCTTCGAGTCCTGGTTGGCATTGGCGAAGGCGTGCGTGTTATTTACTGACCGGAATTACCACTTTCAGCGGAATAATAGATTGCACGCATCCTATACAAAACTTGTAATTGCTTTTGCCTGTTAACGTGTGAATACAGATGACCAAAATGGGGCGTGGCCAAGTCCGCCAACGCCCACACACTTGTGCATAGCTAATGGCCTATACACCAAGGAAATGCAATTTGCTAAACTTTACGCCAAAGTTGCTAATTCGAATAAATTTCAATTAATTGTGGAAAAGATTTTATTACCAATTTTAGAGCTTGAAATATTTTTCATTATTTTCCTTTTGTCAATTAAATTTGGAGCTTACCTTGTTGGGAAACTATCATTTAGTTACAAACGGGTGTCTTTAAAAATTAAAGTCACGGTAAATTAAATGAAATAGTAAATAAATATAAGTATCATTTCCCAAACAATGAAAAGTGAGAACTATTTGTTTACATTTTGTTTAAGAGAATAAATTTATTTACCTCTAAAAGAAAATCAGCTGAACAGGGAAGTTCAGTAAGTTACTTTTTCCTTAAAAAAGAATTGTTGCAACAGAATTTCCTTTCAGTGGCTGGCCTAAATCTGGCGTTCTTCTTTTTAGCTATCATTTAGACCAATATCATACGAATTCAATTGGATTTCTGGGTTCATGGCTCATTTAAAATGCGAATTTCTTTGGGCTCACTGGTGTGCCCCCTTCACCGAAAATTGATGACCCAAGGCAATCGCTATGACAGCCTGATTCAAGTTGGATTTCAGTTATATAATCGTAAAAATTGCACATTCCGCACAAAGTCCGTTCCGATGCAATGATGACGAGAGAACAGCAACAGCAGCTGCAGAGTATTAAGTGATAATTTCCAAAGTATACACAGACATCGGGATATTTGCTATGGCTGAGCAAATAACCAGATGAAGTTGTAAGGGAAAATGGAGAATCCAAGGAGGGAGATTTGGGAAAGGGAATCGAGGGAAAGCATTTTTCCTTGAAAATTGAGTGCGCAATGAGGGGATTTTGAATGAGACATGAAATTACATTATGATTAATGGTATATTCTCTAGAATTTATGAAGAAATTTTAACTTTTGATGTAAAGATTGAATGGGTTATTAAATTGAATAATTTCAGGGAATATATTCTTAGACAAACTTTTTATCTATTTTATTTAATTACAGCCTTCTTACCTTATTTATCAATTAATATTTTTGCTTTTAAATCATATGTATCTTAAGTATTTCAATTTAATTACAAATTATGATTCATTAATTTTAATAACACCCATAAACTCAGATCATAATTAATCGGATTTCAGCACCAGTTTGCCGATAACTATACCAATTACAGATTGACTTACTGATATCATTATTTTGTATATCGGATTCGAGTTGAGAACACTTTAAAGCGTTCTGTCACGCCCCGAGGCCAAGCCATCATTCATTATTTACGCGCATTATGCCGAGTAATCTTTCATTAAGCCCAAACTTTTAACAACAATTTCCAATCCCCCTTTCCCCCCGCCTCTTATCTGTGAATTGCCTTTGTTTCCCCACCCCACCCTTCATTTGCCTTGCGACCAGTTTAATTTTCACATTGGCCGCAGCACGCGCCCAAAGAGTCAATAATCTCGACTGTCAGCACATTCAGCTGAGCCATAAACAAAAACAAACAGACAGGTCCGGGACAAGCTGAGGGGGATGAAGGGCCATTTACCTATTTTTTTAATTACCATAAACAAAAACAACCAGCGAAAAAAAATAAAAACTTTTATCATTTATCAAGCGAACATTGTTGTTGCTGTTCGTTATCGATAAATGCAATAAATCAAAACGAGCGCCACGTAAACAATCAAGGAACAACCGAGGGCCAAGGATGATCCAGGACTTGGCATCGGGAAGGGGGAAAAGGAGGGCTTGCTTGGGCTCCCTCCACCATTTTCACAAGCTCAAAGTTTTCATTAATTTTCAAGGCTGTGCATACCTTGCAACTTTTATTCATACATATATTCGTTTATTATTTTTTATGCTGCCAACTCGAAGAGCTTTCCAGCATCGCCTCAATTACTTCTCAGACTTTTTTCGGGCTTCGGCTACAGAAAATAAAGTAATTTCGTCTAGGTTGTAGGGGATCCAGGATTGGGGTGCACGGACTTGATGGGTGAAATTTAAATTTAAAGTTTATTTTTGATCAGAAATAATATGTAGATATTTAATGAAATTAATATAATGGTGAGCTTTAACATATTTTTAAAGCAAATAGTAAAGTTTATTAAGTTTATTTATTGAGTTAAACTAATTTCTAAACTTCAATTTATCATATTTAAAATTTTGGTAAATATAAATTTTCACTCACCCTGCAATCCTGAATTTTCTCAAATTTTACGAAAAACACACCACACCTTCCCCTGATTTCAATAAAAAAGTAAGCTTTAATTACTTGTAATTTGTTTTAATGCCACTTGGCGAGTTAAGTGCCGTGCGGCAAAGCGCTGCAGATTAAGGTTGGAAGAGTTGCAAGGGTTGGCCTGCTTTCGGTGCAGTTAGCCATTTGATTTGATTTACTGGGAAAGTTAATGAAAGTTTACCGGTTGCCAACAGCTAAGTGAGTTATGAAACAATCTGGGCCATATACCTACAGATATATAGAGTCAGTGCACTAGAAGGCGATCATTACGCATTAGAATTGAACTACAGTCCCAAGAGAAAGGCTTCAGTCCACGATTTTCCACTTATTTTCCAACACACACACAGTCACAGTGGCCACGAGGATAATTTCGTCTGAAACTCATTTCGTTTAATGGCGTTCAGGTTTATGCGTCAATCAGAAGCGGCCAAGGGTCTCACGAATGTCAAGGGGACAGGAAACGGATGCCATTCCGATGATGTCGCGCATTCAAATGGCGGATTGACAAACTTTTTCCTGCATGTGTGCAGGACGAGTGTCCCTCGGCTGGAAAGAGAAATGAAAGAAGCAGGAGTAGCGACAATTGCGCAACGTCCTTTGCCTCTTTGGATTACAGTGAAACACTAACCACTGATCGGATATATGTAGGTGTGACAGATCGATATCGTTGCTTATCCATTATTAAAATTTTTAAACTCAATAAGTAACTCGAAGCAAGTTAGAAATCATTGCATACCTTCCAGGGATACACTGCTTCACTCCTGGCTAATAGGAATCGAGAAACATCACACACACATGCACGTAATTTCAAATAGAGCCATTAGTTCGCGGCAGGCAATCACCACTGTGGTCGTGTGATGTGAGCAGAAGCAATTAAAATGCGGCAAACGACGCAGTAAATGAAGCAAACGCTCCAAATGCGTTCGCCAAAAGCATTCTGACCCATGCAGTGTGGGTGTGTGTGAGTGTGGCTGTTGGTGTTGGTCTGGCAGTGTGTGCGTGTGTGCGGTTTTGGGAACTAAATTAACAAAGCAACAGCAACAACAATGCCAGCCAGCGACTACCAATAACCAAAAGCCAGCAACTTGCGTCATGTAACTTTGGACAATGAATGGCGACGTCTATATGACGGAGAAAGAGAAGACATCACTTGACGTTGGCAACTAGAAAGAGAAGGCGACTGGCAACGATAGGAAAGAGATGGAGATGTGAAGTTGGGCTGAGCTGACGATAATGGTTAACAGGGATATTGGGCACTTGGACAGCCACATACGAAGGACACTCTCTGCTCGGCTATGCTCTATTTAAGTTGCGTTGCATCGATCTATACTTATTAAGGGAAAGATTGTGGTTTTACTTTCATTACTAAAGATTCAAGCTGGAATTTCGTAGGAATATCTTTGCTAAAATTATTAAAATGAATTCATATTACCAAAGGGATTGAATAATAATTCAGTTAAAGTCAAAGAATACTTAACAATTAAATAAAATCTTAATAATATTAATTAGAACTTTGCTATTTTCGAAATTCCATTATCAAGTTCCTTTATTTACTTAACCCAAAAATCAAACCAAAAATCGTATTCTACCTATAATGGGTAACCACTCAGTAGGGTGCGTAAGGAGCAACCACAGCGTAGCAAAAGGATTCAACTGCAAAATTACTCAAATTGAGTTGGGATTTGAAATTGCGTGAAAAGACGGCAGCAACTTGCCATTACCATTCCATTCCAGCTAGTCGAGCGGCAATCATAAAAGTCAAGCGGAATCTGCTGGCCCCCGACCCTCGGTTCCATCCGCTTTGAAGTGCGGAAGTCCTTGGAGCAGCGACCAGGACCAAGACTAGCACCATCCAATCCCACTACATCACCAGCAAAACAACCCACCCGCCATGGCAATCACTTTCACTTTGCCATTGTGCATAGTTGATGTGCTCGCCTTTCTCCGCGCAGGTCCTTCCGCCCGCCTTTGTTTTGGCGTTTTAATTAAGTTCTCGCACTTGTAATAAACGACATCGCTTGATTTGCTCAGTGCCCGAGACTGAGACCTTGACTGCCGCCACTGGCCCCCGCTGTCGCCCACTGGCATTATTATGGTAATTGGAGGAACAAATTTGACAGTCAGAACTGATTGAGCCCAGGCCATCGCCTTTGGCTGGCTGACAATTTGCGCTGATCAGACTTATTTTTATTTATCCCCCTTGGACTGCAGAAGGGCACTAAGGAAAAATGTTGAGGATAATAAGAGATTGTGAGGGTCCTTATGTCAGGCAAAGGGAAAGATGGATGGGGGTGGTATCTAAAAATACTTGAAGGTTCCTCAGCTGATAATTAATTAAAGTCCTGAATTATATTCATGAAAAGGTTAAGCTTGTCTTTAACAAAATATTCATATTTTTATTTCTCAATTTTACAACTGTGTAAATGCCATTTTAAGCTGGGCTACAATTTGTTCTTTATTTGCTTCTGCTTTGCAGTCACCAAACAAATATGATATGTTTATGATAATCCAATTCGTACAGTTGATGGCTTTGTTCTATTTTACAATGCAACCAAATCCATGGACAATATGAAAATGAATATTTCATAGCCTCATTTTGTGCTCTAAATGCACAGCTGAAAGGACCCAGCAAAATGAAGCCATTTTAGGGTCACTTATCATACTTTACGAGCGACCTCCAAGGTCTGGCATGGCTGAGGAGAATCAGGCGATGTTAATGCTTTCTTATCGAGCAGAAGACACAAACACTGGCCCAGGCCAGACCGTGATTTCTGGCCATTAAAAACCCACCCAAAAAAGAGTAAAATGCCTTTGATTTATTTGCTGGCTTAAAGCAGGCCCTTCGTCTTGGCCAAAAACGAAGCCACTTAGACATGCAATATCAAAATTATAGTTAGCTTCTGATGGCATGATTACATGTTTATTTTGAAACTAGCCTGGGCACACAGGCATGAATAAATAAAAATGCTACAATTTGTGTACATATTTAATTACATATCTCTCGATGAACTTCCAAGAAATCCAATTTGCCGAAGCCTCGCAGATTCCTTTATTTGCATTAATGAATATTGATGAATTTCATTAGGGGAAAATCAATTTCACAGAATGTGAAATTCGGTGGAAAATTGAAGCTCATGAGATGCTTTTAATTGAAAGCATAAAACGCAAATTACATATTACAGGTCTTGAAAAATTCAATTAAAGTGCAATCAGTGCATTCTGTGACATATTATTAAATTGTAAACAACCTTTTGTGGCAGCCGCAAGTGACACATTTACTGCATTGGATTCGATTTTCATCAGCGCACTCTTCCGGTCTATAATTAACGTAGTATCATCACCATGGACAGAACCGAACTTGATTATGGTCGCATTACTGTCATTTGATTAACCCAATACCCTTTGCACAACCACCCAAGGACGTAAAGGTTAAATCGCTTTAATTTGCTGAATTTAATGTCAATGCGAACATTTGCTTTTCGTATTCTGTTAGCTTGATTTTTATAAGTTTTATTGAAATTTTAATTTATTCATATGCTGCGACATTCGCGGGTGGCTCGAGGGCTTTTCCCACAGAGAGAGAGTGAAATTTAATCCACGTAAAGTAAACAATGGAATAACAAGAAAAAATGTTAAAGCAAACACGGGGTAGAAATTAAAATTTATAAAAACGATATTTGCAGTATGTGAGTTGCATGTACATCAGGCGCTGGATGAACCTGATGGGGATTTCCACTGCCCAGCCAGTAATACTTAACAAATTGTTCCGGATGGATTTATTTGTGCATTGTCTCTGTACTCAAATACAAAACGTTGTCAACTATGGAAAAATATTCAATTTGTTTATTCAGATCTTGAATGGTAAAACGGATAAACTCTTAAAAAATATATATATAATATAAATAGTGAAAACACATGAAAATATAACAACTGATGTTACCTTTTCTATTAATAAATTACAATAGCATATTTTCCTCATAATTTGAAGGCTTAAAATCAATAAAAATAAGGACAGTTACTACTCAGACTTCCACAGAATATAGTGCGAAGCCTTGGCCTCAATTATAGCTAGCGACAAGTTAATTGCCGTGTAAAACAGAATGACATTAAAATACACATCATACACATGTAAGGGTGCAACGGACAGAGTCCTTCGAAGTTGGCGGTGCAAAAAAATTGATCAAATGATAATTAAAAACGAGAGCAGCCCAATAAAAAATGGGCGCTTAATGACATAATAACAGATGACAAATAATAAATTGTACGCCGAACGAGGCGGACGAACTGCGCAAATTATTGCGCCAAATACACGCAATAAGCAGGGAGGCAGGATCCGAATTCCGACGCAGTAACAGTTGCCGGGTCCTTGTGAATTATTGCAGTAATTAATACGCACAGGCAGTGTTCATTATTTTGCAGCCAAAGGAAGGGGGAGCGGCGGTCCAAGACGGAAGAGGGATCCGGGAGACAAGGTATTATGATTACCATTAAGCATTAAGGCCGAAGACCCGATTCCTAGATATACAAGCCAGATATATGGCAAGAGCGTCATTAACATAAGTATCAACATAATCTCATGTTGAACACAACAGCCCAACGAGGCCCGAAAAATATGTAGCCTGCAATGAACTATGGCTCACTCAGGGTTTTCTCTTCCTTCTGACATACTTTTAGAGGGTATATTTACTTCAATAAAATGTTTGTAACGATTCGAATATTAGCATTGTTTTAAATTATAATTTACTAAATATAAACAGCTAAATAAAAAAGCAAACGTTTATTAAATAGTAATAGGTTACATTTTATTTGTTACAATAAATTCAAGTTTTACAATTTTTCTTATTTGTCTTTACAGAATTTAAATTTAAATATATAACTTAAACTTAATTTTATCTCAAAAAACATATCAAACTCTTTTTGTTAGATTTTTGTTATTAAAATCAGTGTACACTAAAGTCGTTATGCTGACTTTAGCATCCTTTCTCGGCAACCTTTCACCACCTTGTCCTTGGGGGTGGTTACCTGTTCGCTGGCATAACTTAATTATGACGAACGCAGTGAAACGGAGCGAATCTCGAGGCTGGTAAGCCGGGAGGCGCTGGCGCCTGTGGTGGTTGTTGCTGCTGCCTGGCCGAGCAAGAAAAAGTGTAATAATAACTATTTGCATTTTATGTGGCGCTTATTTTAGCATAAATTTTGTAGCTTATGAAAATTATTCGTGTATCCAGCCCAGCCCAGCCGGCAGCAGCCTTCACCAGCCTCTGTGCACCCGATTCCCAGTTGGCTGCGCCCCCAAAAGTCACAAGGCGAGGCGAAGTAATGACCCGACCGGTCACACGGTGCGTATGGGTAATTGTGAAAAATGCATAAAATAGTTGTAGCTTTCAGCGACGGCTCAGTTGTGTTTCACCTGCTTACGTAAGCCAACCAACGTTGGGTCGGTATTTAAATTTAAAAATAAGGCTATGCATAGGAATTGGATGAAAGTTTTCGGGAAAATTTTGCATTTATGCAAAGAAGGCCAAACACGAATTGGGTTAACTATCTTAATTAGCTTCCCAAAAAGGTGCAAATGTTTATCATTTATAAATTTTAGCACTGTATTTTTTTTGCCTTTTTTTTTAAAAAGAATTAAGTGGCTCTCAGTCTTTAAATTTAATGGGAAAATATAATATTTTTCTACCTGCGCGAAAATAAATTAAAGTTGGCATATTTAGTATTTCGGAAATACTTTTTTATTGTACAGGTTATTCCTTTAATTTCCTAGCTCAATATTATAATTTCGCAACTCAAAAAATATATAAAATAATATCAAACTTAATAGCAAAATTTAAGCCAAGTCTAAAATTTCTATTTCATATCATTGTCAACATTTTAGGCAGATTGCGCTCTCTCTGCTTTCGGCATTGTGGAAATTTATTTTCCCCTCGCGGCCACTTGATTCTCCCATTTGAATATGTTGCCGGGCACTTTATATCAATTGGATTCAATCAGCACTTACCAGTGCTATATTCCATATACAATCGACTCAAGGTCAATTACAGTCGTTTGCCCTAAATGATGCCATTCAGTAGTCGTGGTGCTAAAAGCCTGGCCAACAATCTAATCATTAGCCACTCTGGCCATATTCAAAACGCATTTTATAATGGGCCTAGAGGCTCTGGCTTAAGCCCACTTGACAATGGGACAATTCCCCATAGAATAGGGGATCCAACGATTCGCAGCCATCGATTTTGATCATGATTTTCCCAGGAGCCCACTTTTTTCAGGATTTTCCAGAGACTCTTTATTGTAGCCAGGACCTTAACACAATCAAGATAAATCGACGACAATTGTGGCTACGTGGCTATGTGGGAGTGGGGCAAGTGGAGAATTCAGTTTATTGACAAGACGCCGCTGTGGCGCATTTATTGATTTTGTTATTATTTCGAATAATACAAAAAAATACCGGAATCAGAGAAATGCAAAATAAATAAATTTAAATAAAGTACTTTGCTCGAGAGTCGGCCATTTCGTGTATAATTTCATTTGGCCTGGCTTTCAGGAGTGTATGTTGTCTGTGGACTGGGCTGTTAACCAATATTTACCGAAATTGTGGACGCATAAAAACTGCAAAAATATTTTTGTTTCCGTTTGCCTCTGTTATCCTTGTTTTTTATTCTTTCTTTTTACTTCGGCAGGCAGGCGCGTGTGTTTCACATATTTAAATATTTAATTAGCCCCCCAGGAAGCCGACATCTGAGCGCCGAAAGCCTTCAGCTTTGAGCCGCCGGCATTGCAGCCTCCTCGCAAAAAGGTCAACTTGAGTGTGGGGCCTGATTCTTTAAGCAAAAACCAATTAATTAAGAAGGTCAATATTTGTGCCTACAGTGGGGAGACATAGGGAAAATCTCTTTGAAAGGGAGCCATGAAATATTTAAAAATGTTGAAGCATTTGCCAGGAAATTTGAGCAATCGAAAGGCTCGAAAGGGAAACAGGAATTAATAAATAAAACAATTTTGGCAGGGGCGTGAAGTAAACAATAATTAAGTACGGAAGTCTAAGCCGGTGCGGAATTTATATTGTGTTCTCCTTAAATATATATTCAAATAAACATGAAAACAATGAAAACATTCTTAAATAAGTAAAAACATTTTTTAAAACAATTTAAAATAAGATTAAACCATTTACCTTCGCCTACTTTAATCTTCCTAATTTCTTCTTCCACAAAATGTTCTGTCATGCTCTTCCAATTTATGTTTATATAATTGCTCCTCCCCAAATGTAATTTCTAAAAAATATTACAAAATAATAACGCCAGAAACGGAAATGTTCCACATAATGAAAGCAAAGCAAAAGCGAAAAAAAAATGAAACCCAGTGCCCTGCGGGCAAGGATAGTCCATTTCCGAGCTAAACACGAGAAATTTAAGGGAGAATCGTATTAAAAATGTGAATTTCCACACAGACAAGGAAGTTACCCGCTGTTGGCACATCAGAGAATGTTAATTAAACGCAATTGTAGTGGCGAACAAGTCCGCTCTGGTTTCAGCTGCCCACGCAAGATGTCAGGAAAATGTTTTCATTTGTCATTAACAAAACGGCCTAACAGACCGTTAAGGAGCCAAAGCGGAACGGGGCGACACGACAGGACACACAGGACGCGGCACAGCATGGAAAGCGCACCGAAAGGTCGTGCTCTCGGCTATAAAAGCAATTCAGAATGTAATTACGGCACGACGGCATGAATAATGCTGTCTGGCCGGGATGTGTAAGTGAACTTATTATAATGTGCCGTGCACGCGATTCCGACCGGCGACAATTGATACTGTCAGCGGTGAGGCATTGAAGGGTTCGCTCG
Source organism: Drosophila birchii (assembly GCA_035046345.1). Lineage (NCBI taxonomy): Eukaryota > Metazoa > Arthropoda > Insecta > Diptera > Drosophilidae > Drosophila > Drosophila birchii. Next base: position 13,135,749 of record JAWNOA010000064.1, read on the forward strand.
CGTCACTTGCAGGCTCCCATCGTGATTCTGATCCTGGACACCGGCCAACTACTGCATCTGCCCAAGTGGTTAAATTCAGATGAGCAGCGCAACCGGACTGGACTTAATGGCGGCCATAAAGTCGGCCAGAATCGTGCGAGATTTAATTGCAGTCCTGAAGCACAAAGAAAAATCTGTTAAAATATTTTCATATTTATTTAGATAAAATTTAAATAAGATTTTTGATTTGCAAAAGTATTTTGCCTATATATTGTAATATCCCAAATATTTTTTGTTTTAATAAATTCTTAAAACTCTGGTCAACTAAAACATTTTCTCACTGTGCCTGTACACACACTTTCATTCGGATTTAGCGCCAAAATGAAACAATTAAAAGGCTCCGCGGCGAGGACTTTTGCGTGCTGCCCCCAACAAGCAAAAAACCAATTTGAATAACTCAATTAATGACAAGGCCAACAGGGCCACAAGTGGAATATCCTCGAACCCGGCCAAGAGAGCAACGAAAAAAATCCAATTTTGATTTCAATTATTAAATTTTCTCGGGAAAAAATAAAAGACAACCCCCGACAGCATGGAGAAAGTTATATTAAATATTCATTATAATAATCTACAGGCTGGAATAAGTCAGCGCAAAAGTAAAAGTTGGCATTTGGTTTTCTCGGGCTTTTCACACAGCCAGAGAGCCAGACAGTCAGACAGCAAGTCAGCCCCCATAATTCAAGGGACTTTCGCTTCGCCTAGAAGAGAAGTCGAGGGAAAAGTTTACCCCAAAAGGAGGAGGGGCGAGGGACCAGCGCACATTTTATATGCCGGCAAACATATTGAATTCCAATTTTGCGCTTCAAAGTTAACGTGCTGCCATTACATTAAACGTGATGAGAATTAACAGCCCCCGATTCATTCAGCCTGTGTTTCTGTTTATTTCCCATCCCTTGGCGATCATGTGTGTGTCTGTGTGTGTGTGCTTAGGGGCGGATGTCCTTCTTATTGGGGGCGTGGTCATAGGCAATAGCAACGCCTGACCTTTTCCCAGCACTAAATTAAATTTGATGGCCCACAAATAATGCTGAGTGTCTAATTATTTTCCTGCTCATCCCCCGACAAAGGGATGGCTCTTCAAGTATACTTGGCACACTCTGCGTATACGCAATTAGCTTATGAACGTCATGGGCGGAAATGTATGAGAATATGCAAAATATTTACTCAGCACGTTAACTGCAGACATTTGCACTTGAAAGCAGCAAAGTGAATAAGCAAACATGAAGATATCATATATCAATGCATACTAAATGACTGAAACTATTTGGTTTCATTAAATCTGGAACAAGGCAGATGACAACATTCCTGGCCTGTCGACAGGACTTACGCTCCTGAAGCTATAAGTGGGGTTTGGCATTTTCAAGGATGACCGAAGCTCAAGTAGTTGAGTCTCTCTATTATGATTTTGGGGAAGCAATTTTGGTTTAACAACTACTCAGTTTAATTAGGGTCACTTACCAGGGGTATTATTAATGTTAAGCAGAAATAGTATTGTTATATAAATTCTAGTTAAATAATATAAATATTTATAATGCCTAAAATCTATAATAATAACGAATCTATTTTTGTAATATTTACAGCTCTATTTTAAAATGCAATAAACACCCAGTTTAATTATTATATTATGCCAAATCCGTTTACAATTTTAACCGAAACTTGTATTGAAATAATCTAGTAGTCCCTCGACAAAGCCCAAAACGTAACTGATTGAACAATTTGCAGTGTGCAGTTCCCACAACTAATACGCTTTTAATTACAATTTGCGGTTAAATGGCATAAAATGCTGCACAAATACTTATTGGGAGGTGCTGCCGGTCAAAGTCAAACAAAAATTGTGCAACTAATCTGAATATTTGATGAAATTGCCAGGCACACACAGCCGCCTCCAATCAAACTAAACTAATTTAAATCAAATTTGCCAATACTCCAAACAAAGGCCGCTGGCAAAAAGTGCAGCATAATGAGCGCCATTAAAAGCACAGAGGGAAATCCCCACTCTAGAATCCTATTAAAAGCACAAAAGCAAATGACGTGTGAGCACGTGAGGGGAGGTTGGCCAACGTTTTCATCCTTTTCCCCTGTTTTTTGCCATATAACTTATTTAGCAATTTGTCATTCCAGTTTGCGTATGCAGTTTTTTCCACCGCAAAGTCAATAAAACAAAGTTCAACGGGGGGTAAAACGGCAAAAAGAAGAAATCAAAACCGAAATCAGTGTGTGCCAAAACCCCTGCACAGTGAAAGAGGAAAAATCGAATAGCAAGTGAACAAGTAGCCAATGAAGTATGGTGCAATCAGATGCATTTTCTCTGGCAAACCTAACGAGGGAAAAACTTCGATTCATTGTCTCGCAAATTGATATTGTCCCAGCAGTGTGCCGAGGACTCGAATCGACAGCAAGGCACATACATATAGAGTATAGAATATCTGGCGAAAGTTGTCAAAGATTTCGGTTGAAATTGGCCCAGTTTGTTAGGCAACAATTCGTTTACATGATAACAATAAAACTGTTTTTGCGGCTCTCCCTCTGCATTTTCTTTAAATATTTGCCAGATTTATTAGCCTGCCAGATGCACACAAAACTTTTGCGGCCATTCTGCATTTTCGTATATATTTTTTTCCATTTTAAGTTCCTCTATATTCCTTCCCATATATATTTTTGGTCTATTTCCTTTTTTTCTACACACACATATTGCTTTTGTTGTAGTGAGCTGGTGGAATATAAATTGCAAGCCGCGCAGCGGAATGCGCAATTACAGTGGCGAGAGTTGCTAAAAAACGATGAGCCCATATGAGTATGTTCAGGCGGCCAAGGTTTCAAAAAGGATCTTAAAAAGGATATTATTCTGTTTTAAATATGACTGGATAGTAATGCTGTATAATAAAAATATGATAGATTGCCATTAAGAAAACTTGTTGGATTTCATGAAAGAAATCTACGGATCTATGAGATCCTTTTGTGAAGGGAAAAAACAAGATGTAAGAGTAGTTTACTATAATATAAATATAATTAAATATAAAGTATTATACCCTTAGAAATATTTTTGGGAAAAACGAATTTCTCTGAATTTAAATTTAAAAAAAATATTGGTTAAATTTTCTTATAAAATCAATGGCCAATATCCTAAAACCTTTTGAATTTAAACGTATATTTTGTCGGCTAAAGTAACTTGGCAACACAACACCCAACACACAAATGCTTTCTGTGTGTGTATGTGCATAGGTACACACATCCCTCTAAGTGTGTGGGTATCCATTTTGGCGTATATCTACGTGAAAGGGGGGCGGTGGGGGAAACTGTTATTACAAAGTAAAATTTTCAGTTGGTGTTTTCTTTAGCATTTTTTTGTATTTACCAGCAGGAGAAGAAGCAGCTCGCTATTGTGCCTGCAGCTCGCTTTTCCTAACCCTCTGACCCCCTCTCTTTCACCCGCTTGCTAGCCTCATTTGTAGTGAGGTTAACTGCTTGATGAAAGCAACATTCTGTAAACCAAGGCTTAAAGCCTTTCGAGTTTTACACAAAACACTCGAAGAAATTATAGGTGGCTCAAAAAAATACAGTTAAGAAAATGGTATTAAAAATATATGAATTATTTGTATATGTTTAATTAGAAGAGAAATAGTAAAATTACCAAATTTACAAAATAGACAAATTGATTTATTTATTATTTTATTACACTTTCAGTTAAAATTTTAAGTGCTTAGAAATAGCTCAATTAACGTAACTAAATGTACATTAAAAAAATATTATTTTAAAGCTATAAACATTCTTCTTTTGTTTAATATTTGCTTTAATATTATTAATTAATTTAAATATGCCTAAAATGGGCTAAATAAATTTTGAACATTCTCGTAAAAGCAAACAAAGATCCTGCTGTACCGATTTCTTTCAGTTCCTGAGTGTATATGTTGTGTGCTAACGAGTTTATAACAATTGTGGCCTGGTCCTGGCAATCTGGCACTGTAATTACAGCCATCTACCGGCGAGGATTCGCATTAGCAGCCATCAATGTGTATAGCACACCACCCTATGCGTATGGAATCCACGTAGCCCGTAGAGAGCTCCACAGTCTCCACATTTTGGACACGCGCGCGATTTTTATGATTATCAATAATACTTAGCCCCGGCGGGCAGGTGTACAAATTTCAGTGGATTTGGCAGTGAGAATTTATTATCCTGGCGGCCCATAAAAATGCATGATGCGTACGTGTTAAGAGGGCTTTGGCCAAAGGCCAAGGCTAATGCGGCAATGGGAGCGGGTCTCAGTGGAATACGAGTGCTTTTGAGTATCTCTTCCGATGCTTATGATTGACATTTTTATTTGAACAACATACTTTTCAATTACTTTCCCATCCCCATCCTCATCTCCATTCCCATTCATCTTAATTGCATTCTGTCACTTACCGCATATGGAAATGTGAAATATGAAATGTGACACATCTTTCACATTTTATTCTCCCTTTTTTGCGGTTTCATCTGTCACTAGACAAGTAAGATTTTCCAATCATTAACATGCCGTCAGCATAAAAGTCTGCTCCTGATTCCAACTTCATGGCTTTGTTTGTCTGGACATTTTTGTGGTTTTATTAAAAAGTTGTTCGTAAATATTTTCATGGCCTCCCTGACTCTCTCTTGATTGCTTGCCATCGTTAATAGTTTGATTTTATAGTGCTGTAAATGTGTGTCATTAATTGCTTTTTGGAAAGGCTCCTAAACTTTTTACGATGTCCGGCACTCTCGAGATGATGAGCCGGGAGCTGAGTCAGCGGTGAGTCAGAGACTTAAACCGAGTTAATTGCATTCGCAGAAAGTGTTTATATATGTGAAAGCTTGCACTTTTCCCAGAGCAGAGGTGATCTGAGTTTATGGCTAATAGATTTGCGGTGGAAGCAAGTTGATGGATATAGTTATATCCCTCTTTAATTTGTACCCATTATTATGTCTTCATATTTGTGTACAGGACACTCTAGACTATGGATTTTATACTTTTTGCTGAATGAGTTAGGTGATTCTAATTTTCCATTTTATTTTGAAGTAAATTAATTCGAAAACACATAATATATTCACCTTAATTCGTAAGAAACAAGACTTGTTCTAACATATTTATTTACCACAAATAAAACCATTATTTTATTGATTTTTCTCTTTTTCTATATCCTTGCAGACTTAACCATGACTTCAATAAGCGTACTTTCCATTATTCATTAATCCCTGAGAAAATTTCTGTTGTTTCTCTTCCTTCATTAGCCCCGCTCCATGGCAACTGTCCGAGTTAGTATGCAAATTATGATGCGCAAATACATTACATGACTTGCCTTAAACGCTCCGATTACAGTATCAAAGCCATCAAATCAGCCGCAGAGTCCTGACCTATGAATATATATCTATCTATAACCATGTATAGCCATCTATCTGAATGCCTGACTGCCGGCGCTGATCCCGCGCGTGTGTCGTGGAAATGTCAGAAATAATAACGCGAGATAAACAAGCGCAATTGACATGCAAATACAATTTTCGCATTGGCATGGGGGACGGGCGGTGGGGTTTTTGGGTAAATGGAAAAATCACGGCGCCAGGATAGGAAAACGCTGGCTGAATTTCAGCTGAGCTCAGTTTGTTGCCTCTGTCTCAGGCTGGCAAGGAGGATAGCTTGCAATACTTTTGTTTTCAGCTGCCAGCCGCATTTGGCTACGAAACAAATATAAAATATTTGCCCTGCCCGATTCTATTTGTTGTCACAAGAAATCAGAGTCTGTCTGGGTCCCAGCTTGAATATCAACCTGCGGCCGTTTTTAGACACAAACAAACCAAATTGGAGACGTCAGCTTAACGTTCCTGCTCCTTCATATAGATATATATATATAGTATAATATAAATATACACACAAAAAATTAAACAAACAAACATACAGTTTATATGAAAATTAAGACATGAGAAGCAATCCCTTTCGAGACAAAATATAAATATATAAAAATGTAGTTTATAGTAAAAATATGTATTAATATTTCGTATTTATCTCGGTTTTTTCAGTGCACTTTCCTCTTATATATTTTTATATATATGGCCAAGAGATACAAATATGTTGGGCCACACGCACGGGTAAACAAGTTCAATTAGCATAAATATTTCGGGCATAGAAATTCGCATTTATTGCCAACGTTTGCGTTTTTATGTTTATGTTATTATCCTCCTCCATGCTTTGTTGACAGTGAACGGAAATGGCAGAGCTAATTTACTAATTGTTTTCATTAATTAGCGGGGGATATGTGCAAGTGGCTTATATGCTTAGTGACTATTTGATTGTTGCCCAGAGATACGGAGTTCGAGCCGGCGAAACATATGCCACTTCTCTCCGGCAGGAAGTGGCGAGGGATGAGGCTGATGGGGAGGAAGTTGGTCTCTGTTCAATGACCCACTTGGAAAGTGACAGAGGAGGAGCCATGGAGAGCTCACTTACTGCCACACTCTGCCCTTTTGCCATTGCAAACCAAATAAATAATCAAAGAGGAGCCATGATGTACGAGTCGAAGTACAGCGAATAAGCATATGCTCTTCTGGAAAGTGTGTATATGCAACACTTTAAATGTATTAATTGGTATATTTATCCATTAATTTAAAATAGATAATAAATAAATAGCCTAAAATTGATTTAACACTTTGAAGTATGGGAAATAATTTATACGAATTATAAAAAAGATAATTTATACGAATTATAAAAAAGAAATGCAAATAAAAGTTGGAATGTTTCTAATCAAATGTGTTATCGTAAATATTTAAACTTTATAGAAATACTCTTTTTTTCCAGAGTTTCTACCAAAGTTCAGGCAGCTTGGTTTTCTACTTCGTTAGCTCTTCAACAGAAATGCACTTAATCAAAAATGGCGGGCTGTGGAAATATACCAAGAAATAATAAAGAAAAAAAAAGCCAACCCGAAATTGTGGCCAAGTGAGGTCCTGGCGTGGCAGAAAACCGAAAGGCATCCACACGTCTGTTGCCATTGAGTGCAGTCGACCCAATTCGACTCCAAACAGATTTCAGGGCAGTCGTCGCCCAGCGAGTTGGTGAGTCAGCCGCCCATCAGATGCCAGCCAACTTGAACTCTAGTCCAGAGTCCGCAGTCCGGAGCCAGAGTTCGGAGTCCTGATGCCTTCCGCTTCCGCTCAGCTAGGTAATGATCCTAATTGCAAAAGTTCAATGCCTGCGGCCGCATATGCACACGATGACCTGCCCCTAAAAGGCGAATTTGTGAAATTGCAAAAGGAGTTTGGCAGGCAACATGAGTTGGCAGATCATTTGGAGACCAAGTGCGGCATGACCTGCTGACCAGACCCCGAGGCGACATCCTTCATTAGGCGGTGATGAACTTTTGGGGCGCTTTGAAATTTCAGGAAATCTCAGGAATTATACTGCATTTTCAAGAATTACCTCCATAGAATTTAAAAAAATATATTTTTAGAAGAATTAGAAAATAAGCTACTACAGAGTCAGTCCCCAAAGCTGGATGTTTACTCTAAAAACTTATTTTGGATATTTTTTCATTTCAATATAAACTACATTTTGAACTAACCATTAATCTTCTTAATTTGCCTATCTGTGTAGTATTTATTAATAGCTGTTCGCTTACGTTGTGGAGCGTAAGGAATATAACTCCGCAGAGCATAACCCAAGAAATTTTCCGGCATTTCCCACCTTCAACTCAACTGGGGAAACTTGGCTAAGATTTGAGCCGAGGCTTTTTAAAATGCGCACGTGTTGACATGCACTAAAGCCAACTGCCACTTAGAGATACTCTAAGGCTAAGTAAATATGCAGCCTGACTTTGGCATTACTCATACGCCATGTTGCCGCTTATGCATGCACGCGAAAAATCAATTATTTAAATGGAAATATTTCTCAACGTTGCGTCGTCCTGGTTGCCTTTTTTGTGCTGTGGAAGGGAAATATGAAATGCATATGACCAGGCAGGCGGCGGGTGGTTAACTAAAAATATTAGAGCAACTTTGGCAACATTTTTAATCAATTTGGTCATAGGGCGGTCAGGCCCCCAAGCTGTAAAATGAAAATGACACAGAGCGGTGTAACCTGCCTCCTGCAGTTCACATTGTTTGAACAAAAAAAAAAAACAATTTAATAAAGCATTCACAAGAGCTGTGAAAAAAGAGGAAATATGTGCCAAAGGGAAAACTTATTGCACACTCGCAGGCGCGACACGTTTTTGGTCTGTATGTATGTGTTAGTGGCGGCTAATTTAATTGCGAACGCTAAAAGTTTTGTGGCACGCATGGAATTTCAGAAGTTTCCAGTTCACTCTTTTTTTTTCTACGGAATTTATGAAAAATTACACCATTCCCGATATAGGGGGTATATTAGGGGGCCATATTATATATGTGTATGAGGATGCAGAGTATCAACGAAACACATGTGTGGTCGCTTCAGGCTAATTGAACTGAGCTCACAAAGACATGCCATACATATTTTAATTAATTTAACAGTGGGTGAAATATGACAGAAAACCTGTAATCAAAACAAAAATAATATCGTTCCGGACTTTGCACAGTCGTTGTAATTTAAATTAAATTTTCATTTAGCTAACAGCATGCAACTTGGCAACTTGCAAATTGTTTTTAAGTTTGCACTAGCATCTGGATGTTAAGCCCCTTACAAAGTTGAGGTCTACTTATACCTAATGAGAAAAATAAACTTGTTAAACATTTTTGAAAAATTTATTAGGTGACAAAAGTTCTTAAAAATCTATTAGATGTAGTTGCATACAAAGACTAACATTTCATTTGAGTTCCTGTTTAAATTTAAGAATATATTTCAAACCCTGTCACTTGCTGACTGGTGCTCGTCGAGAAATATCAAGGCAATATAGGTATATTGACATTTGTAGACAAAAGTGGCTTGGTAATTATCTTATGTGTGATTAGTTTTGGTAATTGCCAAGCTGTGTAGCATCTTTCTTATTCCTCTCTGAGCCAGAGTACTCTGGCAGCACATGCATAAATCATGAAATTATCTAATAAGGCCGCCGCATGACTTATTAAGCACTGCTCTGGGTGGATTTGATGGATATATGATATGTATATCTGTGCTCGTGTGTGGGTTGCTAAATAAATAAAAGCTTTAAGTATATTTTCAACTAATTTACTAAAATTTGTTTGCGCAGCACCCGAAACGATTTTACTTTCCCACGAAGCCATTTAACTTATTGGCCATCTCGTTTGTGGGTTGAGTTTGTGTTTAGCTTCTTTATCGTTTGATGTTGGCAGTAAGAAAGTTTTAAGCTTCTTTTCTGGCTAACCGCTTACTCTTAACAAATAAAGAGTATTCTTGGAGCTTTGGACTCATTAAAGGTTGTTCTGCTGACCAGCAATGGAAAATCTAAATAAATTCGCATTATTTATGGTCATTTTTGGAACTAAGCCAAGTTCTACTTTTACCATTAATCTTTATAATTTTTATTGCTATTTCCGGAAAAGTTTTCACTTTTGTTTGCTTTACTTTTCAGCTTAAAGACAAGGAAAGTTATCAAATAAAAAGGTTTATTTGGGGATTTATTTTTATCTAACATTATCTTCTATAAAATGTATGCTCTTTAAAGGAATCTTTAATATTTAAATTATATTTTTATTTAATTCTATTCTTGTATCCTTCTGTCTTTAGACTTTTCCATTTTCTTATTAGGCTTTTGTTATTTGCATCTTTTTACCATTCTATTCGCTCGATTCAGTTTGTGATAACCAAACCCAAAACCATAATTGACTTGTTAAGCAAACGAATGCAATGAATGCTCGGGCCAGGCTCGAATGGAATTGGAATTGGCTTAGCAATGGGCGAAGCCATTAAAGTTAATTTAAAGTGACTCGATAGTGCGGCTCTCTGGCTAAATTAATAATGGTTTATAGTCACAGAGGGAGACAGCCATACTTTTGCAGATTCGTGTGGCACATGTGGCGTATGCGCAATGTTTGTTTCCCGGCTTGCAGTTATTAAAATGCAGCAAGCAGCAGCAGTAGCAGCAGCAGCAATGGCAGAAGCCAGAAGCAGAAATAGTGGTGGCAGCTGTTGTTAGTGCGCTAATTTCGCTAAACATGCAAATCACATGTACGACTCGCTGCCAATGGTTGTGGTGCTTCCCCTGACCCCACTCTTACCACCCACCATACATACACACACTGACACACACACAGCCTAATGCAAAATGCACCCTAACTGAGTTCAAGCACTTCAGTTGATGTCGCGGCCCTGGCACGCGATGTGCGATGCTCTTGCCTGCCGTAGGCATTTTGCCTTGCAGGTTGTCATTACGATGAAAATTGTGCGCACAAGTACTTAATAACAAGTGCCGTACAATGTGGCACACACGCACACCAACAGCTGCTATCCGTGTAAGCCAACACGGCGAGAAATAGTGAAAATTAGTTAGGATATTTGAAGATAGTTTAAGCTTAAGATGAGTTTAAATATTAATTTTAATTTCCACTTAGGAAAATATATACAATAATTTTTTTAAAACAATATTTTGTATAAATTATTAATATACTTTTCGCTCTCTGTACATATTTATATAAGTACTCTGTTTTGGGCGCACTACAAAGTGTTGCTAGTGAGACAACGTGTCGCATTAGCAATGTGTTGAATTTTCAATGATTTGTAAGTGCCAGAGCTCGGCAGAATCTCCCACTTCAAAGTTACTGCGTCGTACACGGCGTATACGCAACATTGTTGTCCGCTCCTTGCAATGGCAGCTGTTGCCTCAAGCCACTACCTCCCTCCTCACCCATCCCCTTTCCAATTGCATAAATTGGCAATAGTGTTCAATGTATTTTTAACTCTTTTGCATAATAGTTCCCTCCGCAGCTGTTAGACAAGTTTAAAAAAAGAAGAGAGTACTACTCAAACTGTATAGAATCTCTTCTTGGTTGTTGAATTTAATTTGCTGCATTTTCCGCTGCGGTCAGATGGAAATTGCCGTTCAATGGCTTTGATTAATAAAGAATTCATCTGTTCTGAAACTCATCGCAAAGTTCACTTCGAAGCACATAAAGTTTAGCATTTGCGATGTTTGCATTCTTGGAATTCATGGCTCCTAGTTGCCTGATTGCTGTCTTGCCAGCCGCAGCAGCAGCAGCAGCAGCAGTGGCATGTTCATCTGTCTGGCTAGGGACAAACATCATCAAGGAGCAGATGCTCCTGTTGGGAATCCCATTCCATTCCATAGCCTCCCCCAACGATTCTCCCCGGAGGCTGTTTCTGTTGCGGTAAGAAAATTCTGAGGCTCCCAACATTTCCCCGGGCTGGATGCTGCGTCCTCACACGTCTCTGATTTCCCGCTGTGCTCGTCGTAAAAAGAAAATTAAATAAAAACAACTACGGGCGGAAGGCATCCAGTTGTTGCAAATTCAAGACAAAATTCCCTCGCTACACTGGGTAGTGTTTGAGGGAGTACTTTGGTTCATGCAGTTTATGTAACAGGGAGAAGGTCCCGAAATTCTTTGGGGGAAATCAGACTTTGACTTTATGATGCTGTACTGTTGGTTCATTCGCCTCGGAAATATTTTTCACTGGCCCACTAAGTAGTGGGTATTCTATTGTCGGGACGCAGCCTCAATTATTTCTTCATTTCGGCAGAGTGTTGACTAGTTTTAGGCGCCGCTCCGGGCCAAAGAATTCTCGCGTTTTTATTTCAAGCAATTTACATGCGTCCTCGGCAGTAATTTGTAACCAGAGAAGGCACGAGGCACATTCCCCCCATCAAATGCACCCAACGCTTCTAGCTTCCTCGCTTTCGGCCATTTTTGCTTTCACTTTTAAACGTGAGTTTATATTCAATTTATTTGATTGTTTGCCGTTCGCCAGTTTCGTACTACAAAAGCGGCGAATTCGCTTAGTTTTGTGGCATTTGCATGCGACGTCATTCGGCTTGAATACCATTTCACTTCCCATTCAATTTCACTGGGCTTTAACTTTGTGCCATGAATGATAATTGAGTTTTACTTGCCCTTTGTTATGGCTTCCCCTATTGTTGTTTTGGTTTGTCATTGTTTGCCATTTGGCCAATAAAAATGGCCCACAGAAAATAAATAAATGGATATATTTTGTTTAGAGCACTGACTGCAACAATATCTAGAATTTTCTTTTTTTGTTTTGTTTTAAGGGTCAAGCACGTCAATTTTGGGTGAAATGTTGAAATATATTCAGTTTAAGGAATGGATTATTTGTATTTGAAATTGAAAACGAAAACTTAAAACGAATATAAATTCAATTTACTGTCAAAATATTATACTTATATTATTATATCGCAAAACAACATATTCTTCTATTTAAAATATCAAATTTAATGAAATTCTTTGGATGCTCTCTTTCAAATTCATAGTTTTATGAGTAGTTTTTGTATGCTGGTTATTGATAAATGCATCTAATCAATCTCACTTCAAGCGCTAAAATCGCTCATGAATGCATCCATAAATTTCAACAATGCCGCCAATCGCTTCGGCCAAAATCCCTCGCCTAATCATCCCCTCTTGGCCATTGAGTTATGCAATCAATAAATGTGGCCAGTGGATTGTTCGCTTGTCGAGTATTTTCAAAAATTGTGTGTCGTTATAGTTTTTAGTCTGGTTAGACCACGAGCCTGTTGTTCAGCCAGAGTATTTCAATTATTTTAATTACAGCTGGCAAACTGTAAGTTCGCAATTATTTGCCAATTGCGGTTGTCACTACCGCCCCGACCGTCCATCAATTTGGCTGGCAATTAATTTTACATAATTTTCGCGATGCTCTTGCCCGTGTTTGTTTGTGCGGTCTGCCGACCAGGTTTTGGCTAACTTTCAGCTCAAGAGTGCGAATGAAAATCAGTCAAAATGTTGCAGCAGCGGTGCGCGTAATGAATGTGTGAATAATTTACGAGCAGCCTGAGTGCCTGAGCTGCGATGGTGTTATAAAAGCGACAAAAGCCGTGTGAGCCAGTAAGGGAGTTGGGTGGCTATAGCCCCGAGGCACCTACAATATTTATGCAGAGAGAAAAATAAACGCAAGGCAACCCTTAACTGGTAATGATTTAAGCATAAACTTTGGATATGAAGTCGGTAAAATGTTAAAGACAATCTTATAGAACTTGGGATGTGAGATTCCAGAAAAAAATTGCCATACAAATTAGAAATTCACAGCCTTATAATCCTTAAATATACATATTTATTGTTTAAAATATAGATTTGAGCAGTATTATTTACCTATTATTCTACGTGTAGCACACAGTTTCCAAGCTAGTTTCCCGGTGAATCTCAAAGCTGTCTGCTTGCGGTTCTCTTTTGATTGTCCCTCGCTGGCCGGCAATCAATCAGAGCGTCTGCTCGAGGCATTCTGGCCGAGACTCTGGCTAAAAGCAGCCACAACTCCGGCACTAGAGGCGGCAGCTGCACCTGCTGCCCGTCGGGCAACTTCATCTTGGCCAGAGCCAGGAGTTTCAGATCTCCGGCCCCAAAACGCATGAAATGCATTAGGGTTGCTTAATAATTCAGCAGCTGCTATAAGCCATTGCAGCTCAGCTCTGCTCAGCTAATTTCAACGTCTAAAACTGCGCAGAATGAGATGTGGCGGCAAAATGCAAATTCTGTGCTCAGGAAAAAGCTAGGAAAATGGCAAATAATCGCTTAGCTTAACGGAAAGTGTTTCCAGGCGATGGGTTGGAGTGTTATGAACAAGATTTCAGAGGTGTCTGCATACCAAGCTTAGAGCTCTAACAATTAGTTCAGTGGAGGTTAGACAGTAAACCTGGAAATGTTACTTTTTTATTGATATTATTAATAAACTGGAGTGCTCAATCATACAATCTGATGAAGTCTTAGAGTATCGAAGCGTTGAAATAATGACTTTCTTTGTATCTTTGTTTTATTAGCATTATTTAAAGTAAATATTTCAAGGGAATTACTCAAGCTGTGCCATTTTGCCATTTTTCCGAAATCACAAGGCCAGCATCTGAAAAACTCTTGTTCACTTTTCGTCAGCTTAATTAAAAGCTCACTATTTTCTATTCACTTACTTACTTTTTTTGTAGTGAAAGAGGAAACGCAATAATTACAGGACGCGCTCTCCATTGCCGGCTACTATTTATATTGGTAATGAGCGCACTTTGCTCCTTCCCTCGGTTCATAAGGAATGCGTTACTAATTATTTGTAATTTGCTTTGATTTGTGCCACTGCTGCAAGTTGGCAGTCAAAGTGCCGCTTAAGCACATTTACGTGCTGTCCATTAATTGGAAATATTTAAGGCACTCGAGTGGCACGGATTCCCTTTGGGCTGTATTCTTTCTGCTCTCCCCCCTGTTAAATCATTTATGTTCATCCAATTAAAAGTTAACGTCTAATTATTACGTACAAACGAGTGCAGCTGACCCCGCGGCTGTGTAATTCGGCCCATGCGGCGAATGAGTAATTTTGAGGAGAAGGTGCGAGGGCAAACATTACGCGGCCTTCGGTGATATGCAAACGATTTTCGCGTGCAAAATGCAAATTAAATAGATACTTAGGCTGCTGAAAACAGCGTTCGAAATACCTTTTAGTACGCCAGGCCATTTTCCTTTAATTTTCGGTTGGTTTCTGGTCGGCAAGGTGGCCAACAATGCATGACGTTGATTGGGCTAACGTTTCCCTGCTGGCTGCGTGTTTTTGAAACTAGGCTTAGCATTTGGGGTCACTGCACATATGAGCAAAGCTTGTTTAGTTTACATTAAAGAAAATTCAACATGAACATATTTTTAGCAGCTCTTTAAAGAATATTTCCCGCTGGTATAGAGTTTTCATATAGAATTTTCAATTATTTTTTCAAGGCACTCTTAAGTCCATGTTGATCTTCGATAAACGTAAATAAAGAGATATCATTTTTTGTAACACTTTCTCCATAACCTTAACCATATTTAAATAAATAATAATCCTTGGGTTTCGCCTGCTGAATTTTCATCACATTTTTTATGCTGCATAGTGTAGTCAATGTTAATTTCTGGCGGCGATAAAAAGGAATTTCGGCTTTTTTGGACGTCCAGCTGCCTGCTGTTGTCGCTTATCTCGCGCAACACAAACAGCTAAATAAACAGGTACACAGGACCAAAGTCTCGAACACACTACCGCACACACTCACACGGACACTAGCTGCAGCTGCAACAACAAGGACTTGCCACACATCGTTGCCCGTTACAGAAATCCAACAGAATGGGATTAAAACTTATTTAGCTCCGTGCAACGTTTACTTTTTTGCCCCTGTCTCCACGCGGGCTTCTATAAATTTATGACACGCTTCGGTGTCCTTCCGCCACCCACCCACCAACACATCCACACATACACTCATACTAGCTCCCTTCTCCCCTAGAATGCCACACCATTTTATCCTCAAGTCCGCGTCTCAAATTCGAAATACGCAAATAAACTGGGCAGCATTGCACAGCTGCATGTTTGCCGTTTTGCTTTATGCTATGCTTTATCTGCCTCGGCTTTTGCCTTTCAAGGTGCACCACCCCCTCACCCCTCTTGGCAAAACCGCCCCATCCAAAGATAAATGTGATAAATGCGCGCAAGTGGGCAAATAGCGTTATAAGCTGGCCGCAAGCTCTGCAATGATATAGTTGTTGCTCCCTAAACATGGCTAATGTGCAGCTTTATGCGACGGTCCGAAACCACAAGGACCAGGAATGAAAAATATAAAACTTTAAGTTCTCAAAAATTAATATTTGACATAACATACATATTTGTACGCCCCAAGAGTTAAGTCTTTTTCCATTTTCAATGCCAGTTAGGTAAATCAAAAGCCTTTGCCAGCGGGAAACTTGATATCTTCAGGTGAGTTTGCATATTCAAAATATTTGCCAGGCAACCGCAGCTCTTTCACCTTTTTCGGCACTTTTTTTTAGCTTTTGACCTCGGCAAACATTTTTTGTCTCTATGCAAATTAAAGAAACACACAGATTCCTGTGTATGTTTTCCCTTTTCCCTTGCGGCGGGTATGCAACTTTTATAACAGGATTTAGTTAAAAAGTTGATAGTAATTTCTGAACTCTACAAAAGTTAGTATAAGTATATATTTAAAAATGTATTTTATTTTGTAATAAATCATTTATAAATGTAATTCTTACTTGTCCTTAGCATCTCTATCCAATTGCCTTGTTTTATTTTAGATTTTTTTCTTTGTGTGCTCTGAAAATGAGTACCGCATGGTGAAGGAATTTTCGCAATGCCTCACACGTGGCTGAAGCTGTGGCATTCGGTGCACTTTTGTTTGCATTGCGGCTAGGCGAATCCTTGTCCCCTATTCGGCACCCCAATGGCCCCGTTCTCGGTTGTATTTAATTAAAAGTGCACATTTTTACATATTCGCCAAGTTTTTAATTTCCATAATTAGCGTTTCCAGCGTTAATGTTGTTGTCAACCGCCACCAGAAACAACAACAACAAGAACTACGGCCAAATGGCATTTTCGAGTATGTTGTGACACCAGGGCTCACCTCACACACACACAAACACTAACACACACACAAACATGCAGCCTGAGCTGTTTTCGTTTTCGTTGCCTACTTATCCGGGCCGCAGTGTCACATGTAAGCAGCTGCCAAAGTGCTCCACTCACAGCGTCGGTGTGTGTGTCTGGTCATGGGTGTATGGGTGCCTGTGGGTTGGTGTGAGTGTCTTGTGCAACATAGTGAAGAGCGCTTGATGCCCCTGATGATGCTGTGTAGTGTTTTTGTGGCGTTGATTTTGTCGTCGTCTTGCAGGCAGAAAAACGTGCCTTAAAACCTAAAATTTGTGATCGAAATGGTAAACGAGAGCAGAAAGGGATTATGCTTACCATAAAATTTTTTTCAAGTGAATACCCCAATATTTTTACAACTACAAATTGATAAGTGGAGTTAATTAACTCGCAAATTTAATGATTTTTATAAAGCTTTTAAAATAACTCTATTCTAAAGTATAAATATTTTTAATTAGACTAAATGCTTATTTATATATAAATTTGCCAGAGCTTCAAAGTTATCCTGCTGCTATTTGCTTACCACCTTCAGCCATTCGAGATTTGATTTTAGCCAGCTCGGTCTCTTGGCCGCATTATTAACTTGTCTTCGGTCTGTCGGTGGTAATTTGTGCACTGTCAACAAGCCGTTTTAGCGGTTCACTCACAGCACGTGTGTTGCCTGCGGACTGACTTAACGTGTCCTCCGCCAATCGGAGTGACAGTGACAGTACCGCAAATCAACTTGTCTTCGCCTTCGGCTTCAGTAATTACACCCAATTTCAGAACCAAAAACGGCAAAAAGACCGAGTAACTATGTAGTTATTGCACACCACAAATATATATTGAATGAGATAAGACAAAGGCAGCTGGTGGTTAAATTTGGGACTTCCACTGCCCTCCTGAAGTACGACCAATGGAATTAGAGTCTAATTTCATTGCAAAACAATTTCGAACAAAGGCAGTGGCAGGAGGAACCTAATAACAACTTCCAAATGTGTTGTTTACCCACTCATTTTGGTTTTCGGACCGACAAAGGAGAATTTCGGGGGGTACTACAAGGGGAGTAACTCCCTATAATGCAAATTGGCTAAAGCTCCACAAGGCGATCGCAGGAGTTGTTCCGTTCTGCTATTGTATGGGTGTATGTGTGTGTGTATTCAGTTAGCCACAAAAGCCGGAAATAACAGCATGACCTAGATTTGCATGCACACACACACACACACAGAAGTGGTGCTCGTAGGGTGCTATCCATGTTTATATAAACACCCACCTTTACCTGCTGCTTGACTGCCACTTGCTGAAATTTAAAGTGTAAACTGCATTTGACATTTTGCCATTTAAGTTGGCCAAAAAGGCACGAATTTGCACAATTGTAGGTGTGGATTTCAACGGAGAAACAGGCTTAATTTTCTTTTCTTCTTCTTAATTGATTTTTTAAATTTAAAGCAATTCGAATTCCTTGAATAGGTTTATATAAACATTACTATACGAATATATCCCTCAAAATGGGAACCTTTCATATTTTTAGCATCACTTCTTCTTCTCCCAACACTAATTTCCTATAGTTAAGCCCTTGCCTTGTATTTACATACTGAATCCCCATAAATTTAGCAGCATTCAACAGCCAACCAACTTCTTATCTCTTAATATACTCATTAACTTTTGCCCATATCAAAACAATCATCGCATGGAAAATTTTGCGCCACATGGAATATATAACATATATTTTTGTTTTTCCAGCGGAAACACACTGAGTTGGGTAAAATGATTTTGTATAATTTGTAAAAGAGCGAACAATAAACGGGCTCAGCAGGTCACAAAACCCTCGATCCCTGCGCAAACCCCAACACTTGCATACTTTATTAGTTCAGAGCGCTAAATTAATAATAAAAAGTTTTGAAATTTCAGCCAGTACTGTGTGAGTTTATTTTGTGGCCTGGACCGGACCTAATACGCAGTCGGGTCGAGGTTGATTATTAAAAAACAAAAGTAATTAGGAGTCGGGAATGTGGGAGCAAACTATTTGCGACTAAAAAATGGATTGAAAACTGCGCACAGCTAGACTGTGGCACCATTTTAATAAAACAACACTCCGGCCCGAAACTGATGTATGCATAATGTATAAGAAAGTTTTGTTGGGGGTTTTCGGTTGAAATTGCCTCCGACAAAAGTTGATGAGCAGGCGGAGTGGCATAAATCTGGAAAAAATGAGACCGGCGGACAGCCTGGCAGCCTCACTGCCACACTCAGATACCTACATTCATACGTGTGCTGCTCGTGTGTGTGTGATGCAGACTTAAGCCGTGGCAGAAAGTTCTTGCCAAGATTTCCTCACGCATCCGTACTTGCACTTTGCCCTTTCACAGTCACCGACTCAACGCTGCCTTCCGTCTGCAAGTTGCAAAAGTCGGAGTGCAAAATCCAGGCAAACAGGAAGTGCATTTGCAGATGTCGCGCACGCAATTTAAACAAGAACGAAGCTCCAGCCCGAAGTGTAATTTCCAAAATCAACCTTAATTCCATCAGACAAGTGCGGCACTGCAAATTGACTTTGGAGGCCAGTTGGACAGTTTGGCGAGTTGCTGAGTTGCGGAGTTGCTGCCCGGCCTGCCGGGCTGGCGACTTGGCCAACGTGTTGACAGGACAACGAGGCGAGTCGAGTGTCTCTGACCTCGTCACCGAATTCAATTATTCAGCAGCTGCAATCCTGAAAATGTGTAACTGTTGCCTGTTGGCAAGCCCTAAAATATTAATTAGAATGGCGCAGCCAGACGGTCGGGTGCAGGGGCAGACAAGAAGGCAGGAAATTCCTTTAGATGTTGTTGCCGCAATTGCGCCAAATGGAGGCGTGGCACTGTCGGAGAACGCCTTTTTCATTATGTTGTTTGCAGGGGTTTCGACCCGTCAGTTCTTCGTTGGTCATATTTTTTTCTACATGGTCAAAAACTCAAATAACTTAAATATTTTAAAGAGAATCACAGAGTTTAAAAGCTGAAAATATTTTTTTTTCTTGTTTCCTTGAAATAGATCATTAAGACTTCCGTACTGGGTAACATTTTTAGCGGTTTCTAATGGTATTTTTTTTTTTTTATTTGTTAATTAATAATAACAGTACTTGGAAACGGTAAGATATTAAACAGTTTTCCCTGTGCATTTTTGCCTGATTAGAATGCAGCATTATAAACCAAATAGAATGACAAAGCAAGGATACTTAGAAGGAGAGACTGAAGGGTAGAAAGATAGAGAGGGCGGCACTTGCAACCATTTGCCTTTGAGCGGAAACGCAATGGAGTGCGCTTCACCCGGGCCATTATGCATAAGTTGTTGCTCCGCACTTGTTGCTGTCCAAATGGTCGCTGCTCCTGCCTCCGCGGACCAGAACAGTCCACCCTATGTCTATCCTGTGGACAAGGTCACGCGCTGTAATGCTTTTAATTAAGCACAGCAGTCCGCCTCGCCATGTTTTTGTTTTTCATTAGCGCAATCTAAGTGGCACAATGGCAATTTGCTGGAGAGCTTCTCGAATTGCAGCATATTGCTGCAAATTTTGAGTGACAAGAAATAAAGAATGATTTTAAATATAGCTGAAAATACTATTGCATAATTTTTGAGTTTCTTAAAATTAGCAACTTTGCAGACTATAAATCGCATAAGTAAATATAATTTTCTTTTTCCCAAGAATAAACGAATAAAAGTTTTCCGATTCACTGACTGTATATTATTTTTGCCTGATGTTTACATTGAATTAATATTTAATTTTTTGCAAATAGAGGAGACCGACAGAAGCCCACTCCAATTATCCCCTGACGAAGCGCACTGGTCATTCACATTCATGGCGGATCACACTCCCACGGTATTCAAACAAGCCGTGTATATTTCACACTTGAATCGTTATTGTATTGAATTTAACTTGCCATACATTTATTTACAAGGTATTCTTTTTTATTCTGTTGTAAACAAATAATTGAAATTAATTTCTGAAATTCTCTGGCAGCAATTTACTGGCAAACGTCGCAATCATTTCCATTGAAATACTTTCTCTGAACTTTTTATTGAGTCATTTGCAGTGTCTGTGTGTTTGTGTGCAATGCGGCGTATACGCAATATGGCGCTGCAATAGGCAGGCCTACAAAAAGGGAAAATATAAGGGAAATTCGGACAGATGATTTGCCGAAAAAAACTTTATGAAGTGTATTAAATTCACCCGCCACGACAAATTTATGTACAATTTTTTTTTGTCGGTCGCCCGACTCTGGTGCTGCCCGTGAAAAGTGCATAAATTTGCATTTATTTTTTCATCTCTTTCAATTTTCTGCCTACGTCCAATGTAAAAAATAAATAAGAACAAAATGGGGGCGATTGGAGGGGTATCTTTTCGCCTGTGCCTATATGATTAATGAGTGCACAATTTAATAGGTGCTCGGAAAAGTCCAGTTCCCGTTCCCATTTCCAGTTTCGTCTCCGCTGCCGGTTTGTATGCATTTTCCGGGCATTTCCACATGATTGCACTTAATACTTACACAAATACATGCACAATATATGTATGTATGTATGTTTATTTATATTCATACAAGCCTTATCCCATCCTATTTTTTTACTCACTGTAAAGCCATAGCCCCGAAAAAGTTTTCGTCCTGCTTTTTCTCGTCCCGTTGTGATTTATTACTTCAATTGTGTAGTCGCGGAAAATGCATTTTGCGCATTGCATTTCACATGCCGGCAGCGTTTGTTTTCAACCCACCCCGACCCCCCACTCCACTGCCCAGAATCCCCTCAAAAATCGCACCCTGCAAAGCCCCCTGCAGTCGGTGAGGTGTGAAGTCGGTTTCACACACAGCACACACGCATGTTTGCGGCCGCTTTCCCACGTACGAGTACAAATACAAATATACCCATTTATGTGGGGGGGCTAGCTTAACCATCTGAGGTTTTCCCCACTGGGGCATATTCGGCCAGCGAAACGGATCAAAATGAGTCCAATTTGTTTAATAACTGAAGCTGTAGCCGAAGCCTAAACTTTAGGGT
Source organism: Drosophila birchii (assembly GCA_035046345.1). Lineage (NCBI taxonomy): Eukaryota > Metazoa > Arthropoda > Insecta > Diptera > Drosophilidae > Drosophila > Drosophila birchii. The sequence continues at coordinate 13,157,314 of JAWNOA010000064.1, forward strand.
TTCCTTTTAGTTCCAGAATTAAAGAGAATAATAATAATAATAATAATTGATATACTTAGTATTTAAAGTGTCAACAACTTTATATATTATTAGATTAGTTTATAATACATGCTGATATCAATTAGGATCAGATTTCATTAGAAGAAACATATTTTTAGTGAGTTTAAATAGCTTAAAAAGATTGCCAGAAGCTATTAGTGTTTTGATCTTTGTTTGGTAATTTTACATGAAATGTTTATATTTTAAATTAAGTTACTTTTTTGAAATATTTCTTTAAAATATCTCTTTTTCTTAGTTAAACTTAAATAAAAAGAGCATTTTAAAAGCCAACCAGAGACTGCTGTCTACCATTGGGCTCTGCATTCTTTGTCTTGCATTCACTCGGCATCTATTCATTTCATTTCGGGGCTGGGATTTTTGTCTGCCCGTCCCGTAAATCACACAAATGTCGGGGCGGCTATAAAATCGTAGTCGTTGCATACTCGGCAGCTTTCTGCCCCCGGAGAGAACGGGGACATTTTCGAGGAAGGCCGACTGTGGTAAAATAATTTGTTAGCCTGCAAACTCCATCTCACGAGGTGGACTTTATTTAATTACACCCATTGCATACCATTCCAATATTGGAACCTCAGCTTCCAGCTGCCTCTCTCAAGGATTCCCCGGAAGTCACTTAAATTATGCAACAGCTGCCTAAGTTCGTAGTGGCGGCGATTCATGAATTCCGATGATTATGCCGATCAGGTTGAGGAGTGTGAACTCAATTTGTATGGCATTCCATCATCGACATCGCACAAATCGGCTCCGACATCGGCATCGCCATCGGCGGCAGCTGCATCTGCCCGACTTCCCTGGCGGAATTAGTTTTTCATGTAAATTTAAGCCAAACTATATGTGTGGTCAGGGCCCACCTCTGTTGGCCAAATCCCCCCGACCATGGCCAGTTTCCCATGTGCGTTTATTATAATTTATGTAGCAATTTATCATCCCGAACCCCATCGTTCGCAGTCCCCTCTCCCGAATTCCATGGCTAATGCCCAATGAACAGCGGCAGCAACAAAGGCAAAGTTGTCCCTAATATCCATGAGCCGGTCCGAATTTTCAATTAGAAATTCGGCAATGTGTGTCCAGGCCTGGGGAATACGAGTCGAGTGCGAGTGCGCCGGGCAAGTGCATACATTTTTAATAAATTCTATTGAAATATCCACTGACCAGGAGAGTCTGGGTAATTTACCTGAAATGTACAGGGATGCCCAGGTCAGGGGCATCATCATTTTTAGCTAAACTTTTAACAAGTTTGGTTCAGCAGCCTGGAATTTTAGAGGTAATTTATATAAGAAAGAAAGCCCTCCACTTGACAGAGCATTGTTCCTGAATTAGGATTGACCGATCATGTATATACTATAGTTGGCTTTAGTTGCAATAAACACTCTTGTTTCGATCAGAAATAATAAGCGACAAATGTTGTATTTCTTTTTTCACTTGGGTAAACATTTGACACACTCATTAATTGTTTTATATATCCCTTGGGGGCTCTTTGATAAGGGCTTATGACGTAACTTCTTCGCATTGCGAACGAAAAACTATTTCCTATTGATAAGTATAACTTTCAAGATTTTTGGGAAGGGGAATTAATTGAAATCAACTGTCCTTAGCGAATACGGATAGGGCTCACAGTGCCATAGAGAAATGCCTCTGCTGGAAACCAAGAAAGTCGTTCTCAAAAAAAAGGTATTTATACTCGAGCTCCAAACTAAATTGGAATTAGTCAAGAATCCGACTACAGTCTTTACTTTTGACTTTTCTTTAAATGTCTTGCGAATATAATGTCGTTTCTATTAAACCAAGTCTCTCGTTTAATCAGAGGTGGTTCATACCTATACCAGAACCTCGAAGTTTCTCTTCACTTTACTGGTGAATATGGTAAAATTATTAAGACTGTGAAGAGTCTCTTGCGGGGAGGTGCCTGCCAGCTGAAGTCCTTCATATGGTTCTGCTACCGCTTCAAGTATATGCAGCCCGATGGCGTATGCATCGATGGGCTTGATGGAGGACTTGGACCCGATCGATTCCTACCTAACTGTGACCCTCCGGAATGGTTCCGTGCTCAGGAGGAACTTACTCAAGGATTTTATCGTGTTAAAAGACACAATGCGGCTCCAGGACGGTTGGAAGGAAGATGAATACACATTGTACGAGGTAGGTGGGTCTTTATGTCCTTGGTTTCCCAGACTAATTTGAGCTCCTTAGACCGGAAAATTGTTACTTTTCATCACGAGAATTCAGAAGTTTTCAGTCTTCCTTCTAGTTTTATGCAGTTTCAATACAAGGTAAGGAGTGAATATTAAATTATGAATTGTCATTTAATCACTAGCAAAACTTCACATAATCTTTATTTCATTTCCGACATCACTTATATGATTTGCCTGGGGCCATATTGCCTTAGCCATATTTGCCTGCCAAGTGGAAAGGAACTTTGAGGTCCTGGTATATGTATGAGCCATTTGGGAGCTTCTGACTGGACGAGATATAGAAACCGAATTTATAAATTACCACAAGAAGCGCTTTAATCTACAGTGAATCTTCATTATGCCTGGAACATATTCAACGGAAACCAATTCTTGACTAATTCTTTACAATAATAAATATTGTTGTTTTTAATAATATTAATAGCTATTTGAAGTGTTTAAATGTTACCCAGGGGGGCTTTAATTCAGTTTATATGATACATTTTCATTGCCATGTTGAGAAGAAATATTTATTTATTCATTGAGGCAAAAAGTTCTTTACCCCAAGTCCCATAACGGACACTTAATAAAATAGATCATAAATTCTGAATCTTGAAATTTTAAATTGTTTACAATAAATTTAATTTTTCATAAATACAAAAGAGCAAATATTTATAATTTATTAAATGTATTTTGCTTTTCAATGTAAAGATCATTTATAATTTCGTTTGTTCATAAATTCTTATGGAGTAGAACATGAAATTATTTATTTACGAATTTAGTTTAAGATTTGATTCAAAGTCTATGCGATAGGATTATGCAAATATTGTTCTTATTCTGGTTTAAAATATTAAGCACCTTCGAACTTAGCAATGCTTCTCTTATTACCACAGTGAACTGAAATTGGTTTATATATTCCTTGGATATAATTAGTGGAATCGTCTTTCAGCTAAGCCATAACTCAAGCAACCCCTTGATATACCAACTTGGCAATTTAATGCCATTTCTCAAGCATATACCATATGTATATTATAATGGAATGGCAGTCGGCAAGTGGCAAATGGCAAAAGGAAAAAGGCAAATGGAAAGTGGCAAGTGGTGAATGGCCGACAAGCTATGAAGACGCGCCAACTGCAAGACCTACAACAATAAACAAAACTGGCGGACGCAAAGTGTCGACGGCATTAGACAACATCGCATATCAATGCAATCGCAATCGCAATCGCATTCGTATTCGCAATCCGCTTTGGCACTAGATTTATGGACACTGCAACGCAGCAGGCCAACTTGGCAACTTGGCTTACAGTAAATATAAAATGGCTGAGACTGGGAAATCAGCAATTCAAGGGGATTTGCGTGTGCAATCTGGCGACAGTTGGCGACACTCTACGTTCCGGGAAAAGTCGGAAAACCAGCACGGCTAGGCACGGCACGGTAGTCTAGGAAAATGGGGGAAACGGCGAGGACAGCAAAAGGAATCGTGAAGAGCAGAGCGGCGAAGGAGGTCCCCAGCTCAAGTTGTGTGCCATTGCAGTGTCAATACAATCTGGCAATGGTTCAATAGTTGGCAAAATGTTTGTCTAACCGCGTGTGCACTCAAAATGCACATTGGACATTGTTTTCGGTCCGGGTGGGCGTTGGACTCGCATGGAGAGTGCCACACACTGTATGCCACCCATGAGCATGTGCCATGTGCACGCCTCGCCAAGCATACAATCGGCATGGGTCGCGCCACCGCAACAAATGAGGGGCAATCAAAGCTGCCCGAGACACAGACTGCTGAAAACTGAGCACTGAACATGAAACCGAACGCTGAACACAGAACACTGAGAGCTGAAAGCTGACAGCTGAAAGCCGCCACGATTCATTTGCCTCCGCGGTCGCTCCATTAAGCGGGTAATAGAATCTAATGATAGCTACAAATAATTTAAAACTAACAGCCTCTCAGCTTGCTTTTATTTAATGTTAAATAAATTAAACCCAAAGAGAGTTGGTAAATTAATAAAGAGCTTAAATGTGGAACAAAATTCTTAATTAAATTATTCTCACCCAGAGATACAACTCTTTTTACTGTAATTAGGCAATCATTATCTGTTTAGTTCCAATTTAGGCAATATAAATATTTGTTTATTTATTTAACAATAATTTCTAATTGTGCTTGGGGTATGGAAATCATAAAATAAAATTCATAGAGTTGAATTTTCTTTTTTCATAAGAAACCAGCAGTGACGTTTTTATTTTTAATTGTAATTTTACTCAATCAAATGGCTTTTTTATAATAATAAATATATATGGCATATTTAAATTTATGTATAAAGTATATTAAAGATTTTAAATGTCCCTTTTTAGACTTAATTAGATAGTCGCATCTCAGAAGAGATTTTTGGAAATCTCAGGCGTCTTCTGCGGCTCACTGCCACTCGACAGTATTTAATTTTGCGTTAAGGTTCCACAAATATTGTGAAATTCATATAGAAGTATCCTGTTGGTGGTAGCAGCCGCTTTAGTTTTGCCAGAAGCACTGCCAGGTGCTTCGCGAATGGAGGGGCGTGGCAGCCGGATCCGGATTGTTTGTTGGCTGCAAGCGACAGAGGAAGCGGCAAGAACTGGAACAGCAACAGGAGCAGGAGCCGAATCAGGCGACGTGCTGATGCTCCGTCATCCTGCTCTTGGCTGTTCCATATACTATATACGTTTGTATGTAGCTGCGGCAAGCCAAACACGACAAGAATTTAATTAAAATCTGAAATTACTGCCATCGGCAAGCATTTCGGAAGGGCCAGGATTTTGAGAATTTCTAGATGTAAGCATATTTTTTCTTCAGGTACGCAGCTTAAACCGAATTTCAGTTTAAAAGAACCACAGATGTCTCAGCCATATTGGCAATGGAAAAATATAACAGGTTCTTAATGTATCATTGCAGGATACAGATCCTTTTAGGCTGTGCCTTTAAATACTTTAATTCGTTCGTTGAGGCTTCGACATCGAAAGTGGCACACATTCTCCTAGATATTCCCCTTCTTTATGCCCGCCAGATTTATACTATAGTATTAATGCCGTTTCATTCGATTGGACAGGCGAAATAAAAAGAATTACTCCAGATGCACAGCGAATTAAATGCGTTGCATTTTAAATTTTAATAGGATAATGCGCCCGCTTGCATCTGTGCTCGTGTGTGTATATCTGCCCGATTCTGACGTAGATTGAATTATTCGCAAATATGGCTGTCAATGGACCTATAAACAATGCCACAAAAGACAAGCCTTTCTGTTGAAGCCTGGAAGCCACGGCAATTAATGCCCTTGGTTGAACTTAATCGAATTTTTATGTTGTTTTTAAAGAAGTTGCGTTTAAATTAAATATTAAGAAACTTTTATTGAAGTAAAGGATTTATCATTAACTTTAAAATAAAAAAGGCAGGTATGGCAGGTAAGCATTTAAACTCTTCAATTGGATTTTTATTTTATTCAAAATACAAACATTGAAAACCATTATTCAAATATATATAGGAATATTATTAAAAATATAATTATACGTTTTATAAACCCTACGGCTTACGATGGATTTTACTTTTCCTAAAATTTATTTATTTATTGATTATTAAAATTATCCTTATGATATTTAAGAACATTCTTACATAGTATTCTACGTATTACATCTTTCTTAATTTTTTCCATGGCTTTTACTTCAACAGCAATATTTATTTAAGTATAAAGTATTAAATAAAGTACGTTGATTCTATATTTTTAGAATATATACATTTATCAATATACATAAATAAATACATTCAATTGTTAAGGACATCTGTGGCCGGGTTTGTTAAACATTTCCGTCTTTGATTTTTGCGCTGCCGCTCCATACGGCGTATGCTTAATTTGTAGCCGCAAACAATTATAAATTTAATTATAAAATTAATGCGAAATGGTTGGAGTTGTAATTGTTACTACGCCAGTAATTGTATGCTTTTGTGAGTGTTTTTGTGTTGGCTTAGCAAAACATTACCGGGGCGTCACACACCCACAGAATGGTACAGATATGTACATCCACATGCAAACTTGACAAGTTAGTGCAAATTTACAAGATAAATTCATTAAAAAGGTACACAAAATGCTGCAAATAGTTTACCGATTTGTTGTTGTTACAGTACCTATGTTGTTGTTGTTGTTGCTGTCACTGCAATTGTCAGTGTTGGCATTGCATGTTTAGTTGATTCAATTTAATTGTTTTGCAACATGCACAGCGAAAAGCGGGCGTCCGTAAAGGGCGGCTGCATTTGCCATTTGTTTTACCCGATTTCCGCTCTCACAATAGATTTGCGGCTAAGTGGAGGCGGAAATATATTTCCAAACAAGCAAAAAGAAACATTTTGCGGCATCCGCATAAATTATTAGTTGCACCGATTGCCCCCCCTTTTGTACCCTTGCCATTGTTTTGGCAATTCCTGCTCATTTTAATTAAAAATCTTTTCACCGCAACAACAATCAGCGAAATGCGGTGCTAAAAGCCAAACTTTAATGCACATAAACACAGACACGGAATGCGAAATCAGCATTTTGCTGCTTGTTGCATATGCAAATTGAGACCTGAAAACAAATTGTGTCGACTAAATAAATATATAAATATTTGTAGTCTAGGCAAGAATCAATTGCAGGTAAAAATATATACAATATATTTTATTAAGCTCTAAATAACTCGACAATACATTTATGGCATACAAATTGGAAATGCTTGAGAATATAGAACATAAAACCCTTACAGAATTGTAGGCTTAAAAATACAATTGCCGGAGAAATAATAGTAACAATTTCACAATTTCTAATATAACCGTGCTTTCAGGCATTTTTATAAATTTTATATATATTTATCTGAAATTATAAAAATCAAGAGAGGTTGTATTATTACTTACTTATAATTTATTCCCGCTTCCCAAGCATAAACCTATCCCACATGTTTTGCCCGAGTCTAGCCTCTTAAAAACAATCGTAGCGTCCAGCTGGGCTTGGAAAAACATATCGCATCCTAAGAAAACATACCCGGTGGCAAGAGGGAAACGTAAACCGAAAGCTCTCAAAGTAAAATCAAATGGAAACGCACTTAAACGAGTCCTTTTTGCCAGCATTTATGACTGCAGTATGCGAGAGTGGCGTGATTTGTAGCAATTTACTCATAATTCCAGCCTGCAAAAAAAAAAATAAGAGAAAAACGCTGGCGCGCAACAAGGAAATGGAGGGGAAAAAGTTGCTAAAGCAACACACCATTATTATAAATATTTCATTAAGTTTTAAGTGCCTCCACGCAGCAGCACAACAATAAAAATGGGCCACGGCACGCGGGAACATTACTCATACGCAGCGTGGGACTTTTGATGCGTGGCTAACGTCGCCAGTCAATGAGTGCCCACTGTTGTTCCGCTGCCTGGGCCACCTTCTGTGGACTCAATAATTTTAATTGCGCCTCCAAGAGTGTGTGGCGAAAAAGCTGGTGGTATAAGCTTTTGTTTGGTCCTTCCACCGACATTTTGGCTCAACAATATAAATTAATTTATACCCCCCGCAAGGGGACCACCCGCAGATGTTAAGTGTTTTCATTGGCTGCTCAAGCTTTTAGCATAATTGAGTGGTCGGAATTATATTATTGACAATTAGAAGTGGCAATAAATCTGTTTTTTATTTCTAAACGTTCCCCTTTTCATAAAATCTGCAGAGACATTAAAAGTCCCTTCTAGGGTTTGGATTTTTTTTGTAGATTTTGACATTAAGATCTGGCATTTGGTTAGTGCATATTTAATATTTTTTGTTTTTATTTTATATTTTGTCATTGATATGTTTACCTTGATTCCTTATGGGACAATTTCCTTCATTCCTTTGCTTTTTTAATGAAACACCAGTTTGAGACCTTCAATCCCGCATTGTCCTCGAACGGCACAACAGATAATATGAATGATATATTTTGGATTCCTCTTAAAGCTAAAATCAGTTAATAAATATTTTGTGTTCCCTTGCATTACAAAATCATTTTATATTCCTTTTAAGACGTGACGTAATTGTATGAGATCCATATATATCTTATAATGCATTAATATAATATTTTTACTCGTTCTCCATAAATATTTTGTCTTCATCGAATATATTTCTGGAGAATGATTGGCGATTGAACAATATCCTAAAGCAATTATTTGTATATTTATTGAAATTACCTCAGTGCCATTTCGAGCCCTGGATGTGTTCTTATTTTTCTGCGACTTTCTTCAATTTTTCATATTGGTTTATTTATTTTTGGTGATTTTCTTCACTGGTTTATTGTGTGGGCCCGGGCTGTAAAATCATAAGGGCAGGCTGTGGAGGCGAGGCGGGAACAGACATTCGTTGGCAAACACATCTCATCAGGATTCTTTTGATTTTTTTGCCACACTTCAATACGTATTCGTGGCGGGGAAATAAAAACAGAGCGCAAAAAAGGAAACCCACTGGGGCAGCGGCAGGAAAAGCGAAGGAAAGAAATGAAAATGCTGCAGCAACAAAAAGGAAACGAATGACGAATGAATAAACGCATGGCAGCCTGACACACTGCCCTGCTGCCACGCCCTCTGCCCTCTCCTCCCTTTTTCAGTTTGACACTGGAAAAACTGATGTTAGAAAGGCAAAAAGCGATCTTAATCAGCGAAATCATACAATATAAGGCTGTCTGTCCATATCTTTTACATAAGCTTTAAAAATTTGTTCCTAAACTTTTAAAGAATGAATGTAAATACTGCACCCTTTTTGTTATTTTTGAAATTTCCCTCAGTGACCCGAGCCGGAAGAAGATATGCTTTGCCCAACACGTTTGACTGACATGAATGACAAGAAAACCGTTATGTGCTCACGCTGACATTAATTGAGACTGGTACATAAAGAGTAATACATAATAATAATAATAATAATAATAATAAGGACATACGTGTGTGTTTTGTGTTTGTGCCAAAGGATTCCCATTCCTACCACATCAAAAGTCTCGTTTAAGGTCCTGAAGCGCATTCTATGGCTGCAGCTGCATTCCTTCGGTTTCCGGTTTCCCAGCTCCCTAGATCTCTGACTTTGTGGCTCTCTAGTTCCCTGACAAAATGAAGTGCTCCGGTGGTAATGCAAATGTTATGCAGATTGCACTGCAATGCCAATGCGAGGTGATGAGGCTGGGACCACAGCCGCCGGAGTGATTAGGAATGGCGGAGTGAATGGAACGCGAGACTGCCATCAAGTCGACTGTGGCTTGATTTAACCTTTTCAGCTGCGAGTGAACAGCACCGGGCGGAATTCAGTGGGAGTTTGTGGTCGTATTTGGGTTAACGCCCGGCCCCATAAATATTTAATGTTACGTGACTCAGCCGGTTTTGCAAAGCAAAAGAGCAAACAGCAACTCAGGACAGCCAAGCCAGGATGCCAGGCAACATGTAATCGCGCTTGTAATTCGAATCTGACATTTTACTTAGATTCGGGTATTACATGCTTTTTAGAAGAGGTTTATATATTATTTAATAGTTGGAGTTTAGCTTACTCCCAAATATTACAAAATAAAAACTTGCCAAGCAAAATAAAAAAATATTGGGATGGTAGATCCCAATTTAAGCAAGAGATTTAATGTTCATTTTCGAATCTCGAGCTAAATGCATTCATTCATGTTTCCATCACTGATTTGGCTTTCAGGGAACCGCAATTAATTACACACTTGTTTTCCTCTGATGTATCTCATCTAGACTACTTGAAAGACGGCCCTAAGTAATTTCCATGAAAACTATTTGGGAAACCGAATTTATTTTCCCGCCCAGGTGAACACACGCACGTATACGAGAACACCTCTGAGCTCAGGTGAGGAACGCCAAGGTTCAATCACTTGAGAAAGTTTCTCAGCAAACGAAATCGGCGACGGCTAAAAATAAAAGTGGGTGAACGAGCAAAGGCAGGAACAAAAATAAAACCCAATCGCTTTGCTGATGGCCACTTTGTAGTGTGTAATTACGGATTGAAATTAAAATTGGTTCGATCCACACACACACACCACACCCACGCCCTCGAAATATTAAAAATAAAGAATATTAAGGAGGGACTCGCTCCGAATCGCTTGGGATCGATCCAACGGCCGACACTTCACTTAAACTTAATATATATTTCCGAGAGCAGAGATGACGATGGAAAAAGCAAGTAGGCAGTGAAATTAAAAATTCAATATCCTGTACAAACAATGGGAAAATTATAAATAAGTATTTATTGTAATTATTGCATTTTATGTCTCTCTGGCCAACATTTGCGCGATAAGCAGACCAAGGCACTGGCGCACCTGCTGGTCCCAGTAATTTCTCCCCGGCTTTTCCGGGCCAGGACCTACTTTACCTTCGTTTTATTCATGGCTACGCTTTGTTTTCCCAAGTGTTAAATTTTTTACGTTTATTGTGCCAGATTTTCCATCTCCGGCCGCAGCTGCAGCTGCAGACTCCGCCGCTGGAGTACTTGAAATTAATTTTTAACTTCCGTCTATATTTCTTGGTCGTTCCTTCGGACTCCCTTATTTGTTTTGTTTTGTTTTTGTGTTTTTTTTTTTTGTATTTCTTTTGCTTTCTTATCGCTCATTTTACCCTGAATATTATTTTAGCCGGCTTTCTTTCAGTCCTGTTTGCTGCTGGCACGTCATCTTTGGCTCATTTGCCGCACGCCATTTGGCTGCCTTCCGGCCTAATGACGAACATGCATCAAAATTAGTTGCCAGCCAGGCGTCATAAACATAAAAATGAGCCCCCATTTTTAAGGTCCGGGAAACTAAAATAAATAAATAAATAATTATGATAAGCCATGATCCGGGCCTGTTTTCCCAGCGCTGTGTTGGGACGGACTCAAGGTTTCTTTTCTGAGTAAATTTACTCTTCGGATTGCCAAGATTAATGCTGAATAAATTCAGAAAATAAGTATGTTGATACATAATTACTATAAAAAAATTTATGATTATTAACCAAGGTTTTGTAACTTTGTTTATCAGTTAATTAACTAGTTCGTAATCAAAGGGAAAATATTGAAGCGTGGTAAAAAAGCGGATTTATTAATTCTGTAAAATGTTTTATATACAATAACAGGGATTCGAGTTTGATATTAAAATGCACTTGACTAAGTTGTCTTCTTCTTTAATATTTATTAAATTGTTTATTATTTATATATATATTTATATATTAAATGTTTAAATTTTAAAAGCCTTTTTTCATTTCAAAAAACCTTAAAAAATCCTTCTACCATTTTTCGTTTCACTTCCGTTTAAGCCTGACCACACTTAACATTTTGGGAACTTTCAGGAATTCGCCCACATTTATGGCTGCCAGTGTTTTTGTTTTTATGCCCAGGACTTGTGGTGAGCAGATGAAGGATGATGCATGTGAAAGGGGGTAATGGGGATAGGTGGGTTGGCTAACTATAAAACTCGGCAATGCGTGAAAAGTACCATACAAATGCCACACCCACACACATACGCCCACGTCGTTTGTGGCTCCTATGAATATTCGAGGAATTTTCCTGGGCCCCTCGCCACGCTTTCCCGCTTTCCCAGGCTAGGCATGAAATTTTTAATCCGTTTGCTGGAGCAATAATATAGTTTTGTAGTCCGCCTCTATGCGAATATATAAATTAAACGGCAGGGCCCACACACACAGGCTCGAATAGAAAAAGTTTTTTGCCAAATCCTTTATGAAAAGTTTCGCCTTTTATGGCTTTCCACAGACAACTCTGTCTCTGTGTATGTGTGTATGTGTGGGCCCTTCATTGTAAAAGCTAATTAAGTCATTATCAATTGCCCCGACTGAGCTGTGGGATAAAGTTTAGCCTGCCTTCTCGGGGATCTTGTCTTTGAGATTCCCGAAGTGGAATGGCTCGGCTCACCTGCTCATAATTTCTGCCCACTACACATTTCAACCCGATTTTTCCGCTTATTCCCCTCATATTTTCCCTGAGACCGTTTCCCCTGCCATATTAATCAATTAGTGACCTTCGGTGCGGCCCACTTCCCACGACTCTTGGCGAGAGCGGGCCAGGCAAAAGGTTAAAAGTACCAGGCAACATTGTCGTAGTTGTCGATGGCCATGTCGCTGATTACGGCCTCAAAGAGAGCGGAAAACGGAGTGAAGCCAGGGAAATTCGAAAGCAACTGAGAGAGCTTTTTCGAGAATCAACCTGGAAGTTCGAATCGCTAGAGACAGAGCAGCCGAGAGACCGCCAGAGAGTGAGCTAAGAGAGCTTTGTGGGGATAGGTTCTCTTGCGAGCTGGCTTTGTTTGCCTTACAGACGTCAGAATTAGAAATTATAATTGCCGCACATTATTCAAATCGTATACATGACCTACACCCACCCACACACACGTTAAGGTGAGCTTTGGCCGCAACGCACTCGAATAGAATTGAATTTTAAATATCTTTCCTCCTGATTGTAGCTCCATTGATTTGGAAACTGCAGTGGGAAGCCCAAGACAGTAGTTGTGGTAATTCGGGGAAGTCCTTAGCTTCTTTATGATAATTTTTTTTAAATTTTAAAGAGTATTTTAATAAAATTTAAATTTAACCGAGTATGCTTTTGCATAATAATAATTTTTTGATAATAAAAAGAGTTTATTTGTTGTTTAAATTACCCTCAATAACAAAACAACATAAAAACGTATAATTATACACAAATATATCATATCTCAATAACTTTACTTATCCTTTTTCCATCTAGTCTCTTAAAAGGTACAGTATTTGACATTTGGTCCCATAAAACTCTCAGTATTTGGCATTTGGTCCCACGCCCACTGACATTGTTCGATTGCACTTGACAAGCGCATCGAGGCTGCCAGCCTGCATATTTTAGCACTTGACCTTCGCCCCAGCAGCTGTAGCAGCAGCAGCAAGAAAAGTTAGTTTTCCACTCCTCCACATTTGCATTTCCACTTTTCAGGACCGGCTTTAAAATATATTCTCTCTGGCCAACCTTAAATTCTGAAATCCTTAGGGTTAGACAGCTGTCAGTTGGCTTTCATTTGTTAGCAGTTTTTATTTTTCCACCTGCCAACCTGCGAAGGCAGCTTGAGATGTAAAAGTTGCTGGAACTGAGTGATAAACACAGCTTTTAGCTGACATCTGCAGAATGTTGAGTAAATATTATACAAAATTTAATGCAATAATTCTAATTATTTATACAAAAAGTAAATAAGAATTTATATAAAAATTCAATTATAGGATTAAAGGAGGACATAGTACAAATTTTCCAATTGTTGGTAGCCATTATTTTATTCAAACTAACAAGTTCGTTAGAAGATCGGTGAAAATATTCCATAATGAACACCAATTTACAAATAAACTTTGCCTTTGGTGACTTGTGTTCCATATGAACCCAGGGAGAGGCCAATGATCTAGGCCATCAGTTCTCGCTGCCATGCCTGACCCGAAATAGACCCAGTCCGTTCTATTTATGATAATTAAAGCCATTAAGGAAAATTTATCATAAGCCATAAAGCAGACTCTACTACCTCCAACTCCCATTCCATCTTGGCGACACTTATTAACGATCTCGCCGAGTCTCTTAATGCCGAATGCGAACTCTCTGCGGGATGGTTCTTCATCTTGACGGGCAAAACTTTCTCCAGCCAGCCTTGGCCATCAAAGTTTGGCACATCAAACACATCTTAAATCATGCATGTGAGCTGTGGGTTATTCCCAGCGGCCCGACTGGGATGCGGACCATGGTGGATGTGGGTAAACTAATCAACACTGGTTGTGCCCCCCGGCCCTTAACCCGTTGCCTTGGGGCCAAGTTCAGCACTAAAAATCTTAAGTGAAAGTTTAAAAACTTTCCATCCCTTTATGTCGTCCTGCTGTTTTTGCCACTCTGGCTGTTTTTTTTGGTGACTTTCCCGTATAAGTGGAAAACTCATTAGGGAATTTCGAGGAGGAGCATTCCCGACATATTTCAGATACGGAGCCCGACTCCCCGGCAACTCATCTCCACACATGTGACCGCAAAAATGAGGCGTCAACCGCAAATGCTGGGCCGGCATGCAAATTATGCGTAGTTAATGTGCCCCCTACCCTGTTGCCTTGCCTTAACCCTTCACCGCCATGCGTTTGGTTAATTTCCATCTTTAAGACACTCAATGCTGCGGTCAAGGCTGGCTGGGGGGTCCTTTGAGCGAATCCGAAGCCGGTGGAACTCAGGGCCCAAAGGCATTCCATCTGGTCGAGCCACACCAACCACAAAATGCCTTCAGTGTCCAGGACGTAACCCACATCCACATTTCCATTGCCATCCACTGCAGCTGCCAGTTTATTCAGTCAGTCAGTTGCTCAGTTGGTAGTATGGAAATATTTTCCACACACAGAAAGACAGAGAGAGGAGGAATGCTTGCCTCCTGGGGAAATGAGGAAAACGGAAAAAGGGGAAAGAACTTAAAGCGAGCCGCTCAAATTCTTAAATATGCTAAGGAAAATAATGAATGAGCTGAGGGCATTGCTGGCCCAAAACCAATATTCAAATAAGCAGTAACCATTACATTTTGGTGAATGCATTTGTGCAAAATGGTTTCCAGAGCCAATATTTATTTGTAAGTGTTTTCATTGAACACGCAAAACTAACATAAAATTGGAAAGGCTATAAAAGTAAAAGAAGTAAAAGAAAATGTCTAGACCAATGGGGTTGTTTTTGTTGATTAAGATAATTCTGAAAGTCCCTGATCGGTTTGGCTTTAACAACGGGATTAAATATAATTCAATCTGTGGCGAAGTTAATGTATAAGATAATAAAGATAATGTAAACATAATTCCAGATGTATTAACCAAGAATTTAAAATAATTAATTTATTGCATATATATGTGTCTTATTATACCTTTATAAAATTTAATAAAATGTAAGAACCAATTTAAGTTTCTAGAATATATATTTATGGAAAACTGCTTAAACATTTAAAGCTTTTTCCTTTGCATTCTTAATTTGTTTTTAGAATAAAAACAAAGCCTTTATATTTGAGGATTTATAGTTTCGTATTATTTTACTAACCTATTCAAGTAAATTCAAATTCTTGTTGGCACTTAAATTTATTTTTAGCTCTCCAATTCTCTACCCAAAATCAATATCTAGCCAATTTTCTTGTGGCATTTCAAATTTAATTTCCAGAAATACAACCAAATTAAAGTCCGAAAAAAACCAATCGGAATCCATGTGGGTGTTCAATGTGGTGCCATCCAGATATTCCATTAAGCTGAAATCAGAAACGGAACACTCAAATCAGTTCACTTTTGTGCGGTTCAAGTGTCTGGCGCACATAAAACTGTAAAATGATAATCAAAATTGAGCATTTTAATATTTTTTATTGTAAATTAAAACAATAAACATTCAAAACTTTGGCTCTTACAAAGGAGCGAACAAACACAGGGGTTCGCTCCTGTTGTTTTGGCCGTATCAATGGGCCATCTGTTTTCATTGTTATAGGACAGACGCACGCACGCTCCCAAGGACGAAGACAATTCACCCCGATGCAGGACCTCCTGCCTTCGGTGAGGTGTCGGGCGGTTGAAAGGGCAAAGGGCCATTTCGAGGGCGAGGAGACAGACATATCAAATCGCTTTACGTTTGTCAAATTTAATTTGATTTTGTGTGAAGTTTATTGGTAAAACGTTTTGGCCTAGAAGGGTGTGGGTGATATTGTACGGAAGGGGTTGTTCAACAGAGTCCTTATACGTGCGAGTGGCTATGTAACCACACAGTTGTATATGTGTCCACCCACACTCTGGCAGCTGCCATTTGATAAATGACAGTTGCGTTTCGCAATTTAAATTTGGCCAAATGAAATTAAATTAAATGCTACAATTTGGCGTCAAAAATTCTAGGCTAATTGTATTCAAATATTTATGGCAATATTTTTGTTGATTTATAAATTAATTATTCATAATGTGACGGCAAATTTGCTCAACCCATTAGCCAGAATTGTAGGTGCAATCAAATTAACATAGAAGCTGGAAAGAAAAATATAATAATATATAAATAATAAAGACTAAGTCTATTTAAGAGAGAAGAGAAACAATATAGCAATAATAACACGTTTATGATAAAGTTAAAGGACACTTAATTTAAAAGGCGACTCATATCCTTTTCCCCTGCTGATGGGTATTCTCCATATGCGGACAATCATTCTCGTTTCCATTGAGACGAAAACTATGAAGGGGAAACTGGAGAAAAGTTTTCCGTCTGCTGATTGCCTACCATCCATTGACGGATGCTGGGAGAATGGAAAACGGTGGGTGAGTGGGAAATGCAATTAAAGTCTTTGAGCTTTTAAGTTCGCCTCCTTGGGCACTTTGGCCCGCTCATTGAATTTATTGGCGGATGTTGGGGGCATTGCGGATAAGCGCCATAAAATGTACAGTGGCAGATGCCGAATATAACGAAACAAACGCTCGAAATTTTATTTATTTCTCTTCAGCAATGTCCCGACTCCTCTCCGAGTTCGCTGTATGTTCGCGCGTGTGTGTGGGTTAAGCACGCCTCGACTACAAATTAAAAATTTGTCGTTTCCAGCGAATTTCGGCACAAGGGCCAGCAGGAAGTCACTCAGGCGGCTACCTCGTGTTCTTGTAAATAAAAAAAAAGAAAACAAAACGAAATCCACTGAGAAACTAATTAGAAATTGTTTTATTTCTGGACATTTTCGTATAAGAATAAGGGCTGCCCTAGCAGGACATTTTGCTATAATAATTATTAAATTATATTTTTCACAATTAAAAATATATTAAAATTATATTAATTTATATTTTTTCTAAGGCATTTGATTGAATTAAATTAATACAGCAAAAAATGCTAAGTAATTTATATTTCTCACATTTTTTCTCCATGTCCTTTAGTGCCCATTCCATCGAACCAAGCATATAAGGAAACTTCTCCATCGATGTTGATGTTGGCCTTTTCCAGTTTGTTTGTTTTGCTCTTCTACCCCGACCAGTTCCCCTGCTCATTTAGGCTCTTTTGTGTTGATGTTACCAACCAATTGAGGGGAGTGTGTATAAATTCAGTAAAAAATTAATACAACGCGCAATTATGACCAACAGCAGCGAGCGGCGAGTGCCTCTGGTGGCCACTGGAACTGTCAGGAGCAACATGGGCGCGAGAATCGTCAATTACCGTCGACAGGAGTGTCACAGGAGGGTGGAGGGGTGGAAAATACAAGCGCGGAAGGGCGGAAAAGGAGGGAAAACGGTAAAATGGTGAGTGGGTTTTTATTGGAGAAAAACTTTACTTTCCAGAGTTTTTTAAATTAATAAATAAGCTAATAAAAATTATAAATTATTTATTTAATATTATACTAAGACCAATTCTAATTTCTGCCGAAGAAGATGAGTCAAGAAAATACAACTAAATAAGCATTTTGCTTAATATTATAACACTTTTTAAAGTTATAATTAAACACATTTAATTTAAAATTAAAAATGCTTAAACTCTAAACTATTTGTTGAATTCTTAAAGTTTCGTTGTTCGGAGTTCAAAGTACTTGGCACTGCGTGAGGCACTTTTCACATATCAACAGACCATCTGAAAGTGTCCTGTCCTCCTTTTGTCCTGCTCCGTTGTTATTGGCATTTTGGCTTCGCATTTTGGCACATTGTTTGTTGGAAAAGGACATTTATTTAATTGCCCGATGCTTCGGGGGGGTCATTACAGGAAGTACCCAAACGGCTGGCTGGTCAAACCGAAAACAGGACCTGGACCTGAAAGGCAACTGCAAAAAGGAGAGAAAAAAAGAACACAACCATATTAAATGCGACAATGGCGCCGACCGGAAGTAAAAATTATGTTGAAACTTTGCTGGTGTGTGTGTGTATGCTTGGGGGTATATTGGAGTGGTTGTGTGTGGTCATGATGATGTTGCCAGGACTTTGTTTCGGGTTTCTCCTCCGGTCTGCGGTTCATAAAAAGTCAATAAAGCGAGTTTATTTCGCTGGAGTATGTCAACATCATTTTTGCTGACAAGTCATTAAATCAAGCTAAATTTGGAGAGAGAAAATACATTAAATTAAAAAAAGGAATATTAAAAACAAAAACCTATAATGCTTAAAAATTGGTTTGACAGCTATTTTTGGTGTCAAAACAAAGGTGCCAGGCAAGTGAGGTCATCTAACTTTATATCCTTGGGTACTCGTGGCAAGCCCCTTCGATTTGATGTCATATAAATTCTATTTCGTTGCTTGCCAACTTTCGATGCCGCATTCGCCTGCCAATTTTTATTTGTAAATTAATTCCCAGGCAATGCCAACATCGATTTGTCTCTTTGAGTGGCAAAGGAGCTGCAGCAACAGCGGCCGTAAGGAAGATATAAATCTTGTGCATAAATATAAAGTAAGATGCCAAAAGGCGAAGACACTTAGCAATTTAAAAGTGAAATAAATCTGCTCGACTCTTCGCGACTTGTTAAACTTGCATATGCGATGTGCCTGCCATTTTTATCCCCTTTCCTCCATGTTGCATTGTGAAAATTGTAGCGCAAAACTTTCTGGGCTCTCTGAGAAATGGCGGCATTATTAAAGTCAGAGCTCTGCAGCACTGCAACTGCACTGGAATTGCCAGCCACATGTTTGATTTTCCTTTTTTTAGCATATTTCATTCTTTCTGCTTATTTTCGGAAATTTTTTCCTTGGCAATGTTTTTTGTTGTCCATTAGCAATTTAGAATCCGCTTTTGGAGGTTACACAGGTGCGCAGTAACAGCAAGCGGATTTTTTCTGCTGGAAAATGCGAAACATTTTTTAGGTACACAAAAAGAAATTATCTAAACTGATTGATTTTTATTTAATTTATTTTTAAAAATAATATGGGTAGTTCTGTAATATTATTTTAGTCTAAAGTGGTTGCTGTAAGTGCATTATTTTTATAATAAATAAACAGAAACCAATTACGACTTGAATAAATGATATTTTCACAGATGTTTTAATACTGTTTTATAGAGCATAAAAATCCCCTGTATATATCACAATTTACACTAGTTTTCCCATTTGAATCCACTTTTCCGAGTGCATGCAAAGCGGCTTTGCCGGCGGCCCAATCGAGGGGGGAAAGTAGTGCAAGGATCCTTCCCCTTGGCCAATGCGCCTGTCTGCATGCAAATATTTATGCATAAAGTTGGCTCTGTGCTCATTTTTGCCCACTATTTCTGCGCCGCCTCGTCTGGGCCATGTTTGTGGCTTTTGGCATTGTTTGCCGGCTGACAACAGTCAGCAAAAGTTTACGCTGCCAGCGGTCGACTGCAACTCAGCCTCGGATTCAGTTTCAGCTTTCGCTGGGCACATAAATCATCTTTCCTCCCACTCTCCCGCCCCCTTTCCCTGCCCGCACTTGCGGCCAACTTAGTTAACGTGCCGCCGACTGCAAGCTTAGGCAACTCTTGCATTTCGGGCATCCAATCCTCCTGCTGCATCCAAGCCCCTCTGCGGCAAAGTGCAATGCATGCAAATGTAAAACTGATTTGTTGTGACGCAGCACCAGCATCCGACTCAGATATACGAGTCTCGAGATCCCCCGATGACACCCACCGGGATGCCCATCAAATAATGCCACACAATGGCCAACCTGCAGCATGCAGCATGCAGCCTGCAGACATCCCAGCAAACATTTGCGAAATTTTGTCAATTTGTGTCCGACAGTTAACCCGTTGAGGATTTTGGGATAGAATTCTTAGGGAATAGGGTTATTTATTCATTTTAAATTGGTTTATAAAATAAGTTTAAGTAAAGTAAGGTTTAAGTATAAATAAATATCAACAAATCATAAAATATCTGACGATTAATTAATTTTTAAAGTCTACTTTCTCTAGATATAATATAAATATATATGTATAGTTTGTCTCAGTATTGTTCTGATCTGCTCTTTAATGTGCAAACATCATTAATATCACATATCTATTCCAATCAATTTCCCGCTTACCATAAACATCAAATGTTTGCAGCTTAACCCAATAGGGCGCACTTCAGTGTCGAGGGTTAAGCCATAGCCGTGAGTGTCAGCAACTTGTTACCAGGGCCAAGTGCTCTCTGTGGGGTGTGGGTTGTGTGGGGTGTGTGTGTGGGGGCTTTTGCTGTATGTGACCCATGTGCGATTATCATCACGTAGCAGTGGCATTGCGTTCATTTCACATGCCTTGCCGTGTGCCATTCGCCTCACAAATTGCTGCTGTTGCAGCTGCTCCTTCACTGCGTTGCTGTCCCTCACAATTGACAGCTGCATCCTGCGTCCTGCGAATAGAATCCTACTCACGCAACATACATAAAATATGGATATATGTTTTGGAGACTTTATAAAACTACTGGAAGTTTCTAAAATGGTGCTATGATATCTTAAATGACTTCAGTTGAAACCTGTCTCCTATAAATGAATACACTTTAAACCATTCAAAGATCAAGTTTTAATTTAAACGAATTATTCGCGCACTCCGCTGCACCCCTTATTCAATGCACTGCTAACGAGTTCGAAAAGAGTTTATTAAGTGCATTTGCCATTCTGTTTGTTTTATCCGAGGAAAATTCCTTTTTAATTTCGATAAAATGAAATTTAATGAAATTGCTCGCTCGCCCGCTCGTTCGTTCGCTGGGCAAATAAAGAATCGTAGAGCCACTGCTAAAAAAGAGATAAATAAAAACATAAGCGGAAAGAAAACCATTTGGAAATACATTTTCGCAGGCGAAAAATACGAAATATCGAACCGTAGAGGGGGAGACTTTCCCAATTCCCAGAACCGGCGGGCTGAGTTTCGCAACAGATTTGAAAATGGCGAGTGGCTCCGCGGGCAAAGACATCAAACCAATTTGAAAAAGCTCACTAAAACAAACAAATAGCATGCAATATTTATATTCTGCGCATTTATCTTTTTCCAGTTCGTGGATCAACCCGATGTTATTTCCACGGATGTTTTCGCCAAGGGAATGCAATTGTTGCTGCAGTTTCAATTTTTGTTGCTACAGGGATTTTTTTTAAAGCCGTGGTAAGTCAAGGAATTCAGCTTTAAACTGTCATTTACTAGACAGTTTTGCATTTTTAGATAATTCAAGGGTTTGCCAAATAGAATTAAATTTTTTTATTAATGCTTGACATTTGGGTTTCCATATTAATATATAATAAAATAAATCTACAAATGGATGAACGTCTTTGATTACTAAGCAAAATATATTCTTTTGACAGCGAAAAACCCCTGCAAAATCAGTCTACCGATTCTTGTTACAAGGAAAACCCTGAGAAAAATAAAATAAAAGTCAACCCCGCCGCAGACATTGTCAGCAAATTACGCAGTCCAAATATTTGCTTTGAACAGATGAAAAGTTTCCTGGCCACGGCCCTGGCAAATTGACACCCGGCCAAAAAGCCAAAGTGCAGGCCAAAAACTTTTCGCTGCAATTTGCGGAGCTCCTCTGGAATATCATGGTGGATGGGGTGACAGGATCTCCTGCTAAGTGCAGTGTTTAGCCCGAAATTTGCTTAAACAAATAGAGTTACAGGCCCAGAGAAGGAAAGAGGCTATGGATACACTTTGGCTGGCCATATGGCCACATTTCGTAAGAATTCCAAACCGGAAAACTTTTTGGCGTATTTTGATTGACTTGACAGTTCCAACGTTCCGCCCTTTCTCATCCCACCCCCCGGGCAATTTTCCATTCCCACCCCCTACATTTTCCGCCGCTTTGCCTTTCGCAGCCGCTGGCATGTCCCTGGAATTTCAACGCTACGCCCAAAAGCAACAAGCGAGAAATGCTGATAAAAATATTTTACTTTGTCGTATAATAAAAATTTCATTACGATTTTTGCGGTGTGCGGAGTTTTTCCTCCCTTTCGGGTCTCCGTCTTTTAAGTAAAAATGTAAAAATGTGCAATGCATAATAAGCTCGATGGCGGCAAAGAGGAAACGAAGGATGTGGAGTGGCGGGAGAGGAGCGAAGAGAACATGGCGCAGCGGAAGCAAAACAAAGGCAAAAAGATGCGCCGCCATTGGCAACAGAATGTGGCCAAACCAAGAGGGACGGCCGAGAAGGACGAGAAGCGAAAGAAAAACTCGGCTAAAGTAAAAGCTGCAGGGAATTTGCATATTAGCTGCACGAAACCGTCGTTAAAGCAGTGTGCAGGACAACCCGATTGATGGTAGGATTGAGTTTAGGGGGAAGAAGGATCGGGGAATCAAGTTCCTGGATCCGGTGACTGCTTCTAGAAGCCCTTTTGCATCGACAAAAATAGAAGGAGAAGAGAAGATGGAGTTAGCTGTCTTCCAATTAGATGCAAATATATGGCAATTCCTGTTTCAAGCTCCACTCCCTAACCACAACTGTCAAAAGGCGATGGAACAATTCCAAATATTGTCCATGGATCTGCATTATAGATAACTCTGGCTTGCTAATGCGTAAGAGTGTATAGAAAAGAACAAACAGTCCTTAGTAGATGCTCTTGCTATTAGCAGCAGCATAAAATTATTCAGAAGACAACAGGCTCTTCAGAATAAACTAAATATTATGTATTAAATTCCATATTTTAATGCTGTTATGCCTCAAGTATTTTTAATATATTTTTAAGAGCTTAAATATATTTCTTGAACACATCGTACATAACCCTTTTCAGATAACTCCTTAACTTCCGCGAACCACACGGCGTATACGTAACGAGTTCACAGACATAATCAGGCAGCGATTGAAGCTCTTCAACGTCCTCTCAGGAGGTCTTCAATCCCCGTGAGGCATTCTGCAATGCGCTTAGAGCATAATTTGTTTCCAATTGCGACGTCTCGACGTCGGCTGCCGCTCACCCCTCTCGGGTGTCCCATCAAACTGCAGTGCCATCGCTTCTACTTTCGACCTCCAGGCGACCCATAAACCAATCAGCGAGCAGGGGGAGCAGGTGACCCGAGACGAGGGACCGAGTCCTGGGACCGAGTGCAACCAGCACACATCATAGACACCGTCGCCATTGCCATAGCCATCGCACTCGCGTCGTCTTCGTCATTCATCATTATGCAAAACGTGCTCCCTGGCTGGCATGCATTTAGCCTCCCCTCCATTTCCCTGTTTGCAGCCAAGAATTGTAGCAACATTTGGTTTTTATTGTTGTGGGCCGCCAGCCATCTTGCCCCCAACTATGCATATCTCGGGCATTCCCAACTGCGGCCACTGCGGTGGCAAACTTTACGCCCAGCATTATTTTACTTAGTTGATAAACTTTTATGCTCGTTTCGTCTCGTTCCGGGCCTGCCTCTGTACCCAGTACTCGATCTCCCAGCTCGCAGCTCACAGCTTCTAGTTCCCAGATCCCAGTTCCCAGCTCCCAGTTCCCACGTCTAATGTCCCAGCTTCGCCATCTGCACAGAGAAAAACTATTGCCAAAGAGCGAAACAATTATGATTTTTACATCAAAAGACATTTCCTTTCGAGGATTTTCCCAAGTATAATACACATATTTCACCCTGATTATTTATTTATTTTTCCAGAAGTATAATATTCTCTTCACCATTTTATTTACCATACATTTACGTTCCTGTATTGCACTGTGAGCGTTGCTTGGCGCTCTGCTCGGGGACCTTTCTCTGGTAGTTTCGCCTGCGTTCCACTTTTTTTTCGGGTTTTCCAATTTGTCACTTGCCTTTGTGCCTGGCTGGCTTTTTGTTTATATTTTTGCCAACTGCTTTGTGACAGTTTGACGCTCGCAATTGAAGTTTTTCTTTCCGTTCCGCTGCGTTCGTTTGCCGAAAAACCACAACAATGTGCCTAGTTGCTGCGGAGGGAAATCATAATTTTAATTATGCAGACCGGGAAATAAATTTGTCATTGATTTTCCGATCACGCTGGCCTTGCGGGTTCCGGATTGATGAATGCCAATGTGGGAAAAAACTATTGCAAATTTGTAGTTTTAATAAATATATCCATGGTTTATGGTTTTGAGGATACATATATTTGTACCCTAAATATATTTCAAACTGGCTAGAATTTATTATATTTTTAAATCTGAATACAAATTTGGCGGTTAATAAGATCAATTTATATACTTTACACCTCATGGCGGGAAATTATCATCTTTCTAAATTAAATTAATGCGTTACAGAGCAAGACATCTTTCCCAAAACTTAAACTTTCTCAGCGGTCTGATCAGTATCTCCCCTCCGTCCTCATCCAGGATTCTCCTTTAAATATTTTCACTACCTCAGGCCTCAGTCAGTCACTCAGTCAGTAAGTAACTTACTGCGATTATAGTCAGCACTCGGATTCTACTCCTCTCCTCCACCTTTGGCGCTCCGCTTGAAAAAGTTTCCTTGGTCATAAGGACGAGTGCGATGGCTGGCTTCCTTATTGGTGCTTTTGTTGCCATAACTGCTGCGGCTGCCTTTGCCTTCTGCAACCTGCGGCAAATAAATTGAAATTCGTAATTATTCCCAACAGCATGGAAATTTATTCCGTTTTAATTGAGTTTTCTTTTGTGTGTGTGTGTAAATTTTTGGATTCGATGCAAAAGTGAGAAAAACCTCAGGGCAGACCAACTGGAATATAAATTGAAATGGAATCTGCATTATTATGAAATAAAGATTGAGTGGGATGAGCATTGGGAATGGGCAGGGTGGAGTCTGAGCTTCAGAGGGTCAAAGTTTTGGGGATTCTCAGCGTTTTAGGAAAGGTTTCGGTATAAATTAGCTTAGCCAAATTTGGGAGATTTAATTTGGAAATTATTACAAAACTATTTGCGTTTCTTTGGATTAAATTGATTGTGCAGAGTCTGTGCCTGCAGATATTTTTTAAAAGAAGTAAACAATATAAAAATTGATTTATCTAATATAAACTAGCACAGAAAAAGTTTTCGATTTCAAATTTATAAATATTTGTCTCAATTATGAGGGATTTCAGCTTCAGATCT
The DNA here is from genome assembly GCA_035046345.1 of Drosophila birchii. Classification (NCBI taxonomy): domain Eukaryota; kingdom Metazoa; phylum Arthropoda; class Insecta; order Diptera; family Drosophilidae; genus Drosophila; species Drosophila birchii. The sequence continues at coordinate 13,182,433 of JAWNOA010000064.1, forward strand.
TCAGGGATATAAAATCTTAGAATTTTTTTCTTCAATTTTTAGTTTTGCACGTTCTTGAAAAATATGGCTCAAACGTTTTTAGAATACGCATAATTATTTTCAGCAAAAGTTGTCATAAAATTCTCATGTTGATATTCGGTCGGGCATTTTCCTATCAGTTTCATTGCATTTTGTCAGCCAAGAGAATGACAAAATGTGTCTCGATTCGGCAAATGTTAAATGATTTCAATTGTTGCTCCGTTATCGTTTTGTTTGACTTTCATTTGAATAAGCTTTTCCGACTATCCTCTGAGCACGTACAGAGTCTAAGGCAGACAGACATAAACGGACCTAAAACCAAATCTTATGCAACACACAAATTGCAAGCTGTCCTGTTCCGTGTGTGTGCGTGCCAGGGTTTCATCTTGTTTTGTCTTTTATTTAACGTTTTCATAAACTACCAGGAAGCCGCTCCGTCCCTCTGCCCCGTAACGATTGTTGCATTATTTGCCTGGCAACTTTTGCCAGAATATCATCAATCAGCAAACGAGCTGAGCTGCATTCCCCCGATCCCGGATCTTTGGACCGACTTTGAGCTGTAATCTTACACAGAGTAAACGAACTGAACACGTGAAAAAATAAATGCAAGGATGGGATGTGTGTTTAAATTAGTTTGCTTTATATAATTTAATAGTATTGCTGACTATTAATAAATAAAGCATGTATGTACTCAAAAATATATATATTATTTATTTAAAAGCTAAGATTATTTCTTTCAAGTGCAAAAACGAGAAACCTTCCTTCGCCTTTGTGGATTTTGGACAGATTTTGGGCATCTCCCTGACAACGTATTATTTATGGATGCTTGTCTGTCCTTACTAATGACCCTGGGTTAGTAGTTAATTTAAAATAAATTAACACAGACCAGCGCAGCATATGCAAAATTAGTTTCAACTGAGCGCAACGAGCTTAAAAGATTAATAATTCATTTCGTTCACATGGAAGGGGGTACATTTTCTCAGCTTTCCACCGAATTGTAGGAACATCTTTCCAATACATAAAATTTCTGCCTAATTGATCAATATATTTAACTGTTACTTCCTTCCTTCCGTTGCTTTGTGCGTGAGTTTGTTTGCCATTTGAATAACAAATGCCAGCGAAAGGGTTTTCCGCGCCATAAAAAAGCCATAAAGCGGCGTTCAGCATACACAGGGCTGGATGCTGGATAATAAGTATAGTTTAAAAATTAAAATTAACCAATACAGGAATTTAAAAAATATACATTTATTTAATTATACAGAAAGAATCATTTTAGAATATTACAAAAAATAGAAAATGTGTGCTTTAGTTGAATGAAAAAAGAGGAATTATGTTTTAACATAATAATAATATATAGTATATATTTTTTGTTACATTTTCTTATCAAATTCTGTGCCATCCCTGGCTAGCTGTTACGTGCAACCTCTGACCCGTCGCTGTTTTAGCTACCAATTTTCCATCTGCTGGCTTCACGATGAAACAGACAGCGGAAAAAATAAAAGAATTCGCCGAAATCGCGATTTGTAGCCTCTTCCAGTGAAGCGAAATTTGGCACGCCAAAAGACGTTCACTTATTTTTATTTACTCACCGGATTATGCTAATTTTTAAAGTGATTTAGTGTAGCCAATACGAATTCAGAGAACCCAAAGCCAAAGGCAGATGGCCGAGGAGAGGACCCAACTCGGCGTACTTGAGAGGGAATAAAAATAAAGCTGAAATAAAATAAAGTAAAATCTAACTGGCTGCCCCGCCCCGTCCCATCGCCCCCTCCTGCTCCCATTCAATTGCGTGTGCTGCAAAATTCCCGTTGACGCACTTCCTGGCCAAAAAGGGGATTCCCGCTCGCCGACTTTAAGGCAAATCAACGTAATTCTTCAAGTTTGATTTCGTGTGTTTAGCTGCGTGTTTGAGTTGGCTTACTTAACCAAAAGCTGGCTTGGAAAAAAAAGAGAAAAACGAAGCAATATATATCGCTGGGAGAGGAGAACAAAAACAATAACAATGAATGTGCGATAATTTTACATTTTATCAAGTTTCGAAGGCTCTCTCTTGGCTCCCGTTCGCCATTCGTTGTCGTCGCCATTTTTTATGCGAGCATTAAGCGGCTTTGGCTCTAAAGCCCTGCCACTTCACTTTGCCAGGACCAGGACCTCTCCCCACACACAGAGAAGTACAAACACAGTCAGGCGCACGCACCCTCAGCAACCATCGTACGTGTAATATATAAAAAGTAACAAAATGTTGCGTATACGCCCCAGCGGCCAAAGGCAAATGTCACACACTGAGCAAAGAAATCCCACCTCCCTGCTCCCGCTTTCCGCTTTCCGTTAACCGTAAGCAGCTTAGTGGTGTCGTCGAAGGAGCGACCTATGTATGTATGTCTGTAACATTGCTGCGGTTATATAAGTAATTCGATTATATGAAATTTACCAAAAAAAAGTGAAGGAAAGAAAGAGAAGCTAAGGAAAAACGGGGAGAACCAAAAGTGAGCACTGAAGCCGCACGCATGGCGTTCATTTATAATTAATTAGTAGAAATTTTCGTTAATGGGCATCAAAATTAAACAAATGGGCTCTTGCCTTTAGCCGTTTAGAACCCCTCTGAGCGCTTGTGCTAAAATATTTTCAAGGACTCAGGGAAAATTCATTAGACTGTGAATCACAGGGAATTGCGATTCATGAAGGTCAAAGCGGCATGTGGAAAAAATATAATCCTTAATTAATGTGTTGAAGTAAATTATGCGCAGTGATTTTAACCTATTTATATAGGTACTCACCTATAGTTGTACTTGGTATGCGTTTTTTTTTTTGTAATTTACTAATTACTTTAATAATATACCAAAATTACTTTGAATGTTATTTTAAAATCCCTGAATAACAGTTAGGCTAGAAAATATATCTCTCAATACACTTTATTTTTAAAAACAAACATCTCCAATTAATTAAGAGAAGCAAAATATATTATATTCAGTTGGACACCATTTTTATATAGTTGTTTATTATATTTTGTGATATAGGACACGCTTGGGCCAGCTCTTAACCCACTCGCCAAGTGCATTCGGCATTTTAATTTGTTACATTTTGTTTCGTTTCGTCACTATAGGAGGCAGGAGCATAAAAGTGAAAGCCAGGGGGACAGGAGATGTGAAATTTCATTTTGAATTGCAGCTTGTTATGTTTCTGTTTGTCCTGTTTCACATAGCATATGCATGGGCGGCGTGCGAAAAGAGGGCGGGGCATAGCAAAAGTGCAGCCAACGTGTCAGCTTCGCCCGTTGCCACCATAAAACTGTTAAAGTTTTAATGACGGCCGTTCGCATGCGGAAATGTACTGAAAGAAAATTATGGGTGATACTTATAGAGGCAAAGTAAAGTTTTATAAAATGTATTTAAGAAGTATTCAGAGCTAATAAAGAGTAAATATTTGGGTTCTAATTTTATGAGCCGCATAATGTATTGGTGTCTCTTAAATTAAGAAGCTTTCTTTAACTTGTTTACATATTTAAAACTATATAAGTTATTTCCTTTACATGTGTACTTTTTCTTCGTAACTCCTTTTTAATTAATTATTAACAAGACACTCCTTTTTTCTCTGTGCACTCGTGAGGTATAAGGTCTTTGGGCTGTCAGCAGTTAGAATGACATTAACAATAGTTGACAATGCGGCAAAAGCAATTTTGTGCAATGAAATGAAAGGGCAAGTCAGCGGCAGACAGCGACAGCAAAGGGACGACCGAGAGAGGGTAGGAGTGACAAGGAAAGGAGGAGAATAATAGACAGACAAGGACAGTTGAGGTATACTGTCAGTTGCTAAATGTCATGTGGCCGCCGGAGCGCTCTTTTATTTTACCGTAAAGCTGCTGCCGGTGCCGGTGCTGCTGCTGCTCCTGACATGTCCCTCGACTTCTTGGCTGACTTCTTCTAATTGCAGCATGTTGCACGTCGCAGGTTACTACTGGCAACGAATTGCAAGTTGAGGCTGCAATTAAGCAGCGCCACGTCCGTGCAACCTCACGATTTAGCCATAAACAGGCTGCACTCTGCATACAAATAACTAAACAGGGAGATAACGAAGCCTTTAAGGAAGAACTGCTTAGTTTACTAAGTTTTGAACAAAACTTCGATCACACTTCGGTTTATTTTATATTTATTATTTTTAGCTTTAGGTTAATTTATTTTTTACCATCTATAACAACTTTTAAACTTCATTTTTCCTCTCTGTATGTTTTGTTTTAGTCGCAGAGCTCCTCTAAACGTTAAATCAACTGCAATGGCAAAATCGTTTCCTCTAATTTGCTGATGTGCATACAGATTAGATTAGAAAGATGGTGAGGCAGTTGCCGAAAATGGGCGACCATCACTGCGGTTTGGGGTACTCCTCGTTTCACCACTTATGGTAAATCAATTTAAAACCAATTTTCCGCAATGAGTGAAAAGTGAAAGAAAAAGTCCCTGCGGTTGCCGAGCAAATGAGAAAGGCAAACGAAGAAGCTTTGTTACTCGCCCGTATTAAATATTCATTACTCTAAGCTACTTCGTTCGAGCTCTCAAGACTGCAGTTGCCGGTGAAAGCGAAGACTTTCCCCAGTCGCCCTTTTTATTTTCTTCTTTCTTTTTTTTGGGAAACCTCCCGGATTTCTCCTGGTTTCCTTTGGTGAGAAAGCTGTTTTTAAAGACATCGAATTCCAATTTCCTTTTGCCGGGCTACACGTTTTGCCATTTTGCTGAACGTGATGCGAATTTACACACACATAAAGCATATGCAACAAGAGACAAGGGCAAGACGTTAAAACCTGTGTACAGACTTTTTCACGAAACACGGCGAAGTGTGCTCATTGCGGCATATGAAACTCATTGTTAGGGAATTCGGTTGAAGAAACTAAGAACAATTTCTTAACTTAACTTAACTTAACTTAACTTAACTAAAAGGAAAACGGTATTTTTTTGTTTTGTTGTTTTGTTATTAATTAAACACTGCTTTTTGGCTCGAAGCCATCTACAACTGCATTTGAATTTAAGCCAAGCTTTCTTAATCATTTTAAAATGTATTTTATTTGGTTTACCAACCAACCTTTGAAGGAGTATATTAATAAGGAAAACTCTACATTAGCAAATGATATATTCGAATTATTGAATGCTTTTATAGATTTTACAATAAGATGCCATAGTAAACCCCTTGACCTTTGATGGCGTTAAAAAACTAAGCCTTAACCTAATTGAATTTCTCTCCTCTTAGACTTCAAGGAAATGCCAAGGCATTTATTCCGCATAGCAGTTTATTTTATTTATTTATTTATAGCATCCCACAATATACCCCTAAATTAAGGTGGGGAAACAAATTTCTTGACAGACAGCTCTTTGGGGAATCAAATATAGCTTGAGATGGGTAACGAGCTGCGGGTTTATTTTTAGTATATGCCAAATTAAATTTGCATAAACCCGAAAAAAGGTGGCAAAGGTATTTAAGAAGATGCGGAGAAACACTACCGAATATAGGCCAATTCAACTAATTAAACTCAGTGTGGCTGGCTATATAATTTATCGCAAAATGAATCAAAAGCAAATAAGAAATTAAATTCAAGAGAAAGTGGAAAACTATAAAGGAAAATAGAGGAGCCAGTTGCCTTGGGCCAAGAGTTAAACAAGTTTATCGATGTCAAATTAGAATCCATCTGTCTCCGGCAATGTTTTGTGTGTCTCATCTCGTGTCTACGATTATGCCAAGTGTATTTAATTTCTGCCTGGCAATTGCTTGCAGAGCAAACAAAGCAATCGGCAGATGGGTTTGCTCTCGGCCCACACTGCGTATGCACAATGTATTAACAATCGCCAGCTCAGTCTTATCTCTCCCAGAGGCGCACGCTTCGATGAACCAAAAAACGTTAGATGAAATTACAAAATTAGCAAAACACTTGGATAAACATTTGAAGCCATTTGTGTGTGTTCTACCATGAATGCCAGGCAGCACCTCAAACTTGAGATACCTCACCAGACGTACCTGGAACCTGGAAATTTAAGATAAGTTCTGTGTGGTCAATTTGGTCGATTTTTAGGAAATTAAGAGAAGAAAGAAAATTGATATATAATATCGAATTATTGTCGGTTTTATCTTCTTCATTTCTTGTGCCAGATAGTAACTATAATTATACATATTTATTACTCATTTTATTATACAAACTTTATGTCTTAATATATACCAGATTTTAATACGTTTTCCCTGTTTATAAATTAGTCCAAGCTATACGTATTTTATTTCAAATTCTTTAGCTTATTTTTAGGTGGCCTTCATTGGCAACCCCTTTGCTGCCAGTCAGTCAGATGACTGGCTCATTAACCCGGCTGCGTCAACACTCGTCGAATGATATATGTCGCATAATTCGCACTGCTCAGTTAAGCACTCGTACGCTTTACGGCGACTTGAGCTATTTAACTACACATATCTCTGTTTGCAGTCGCAGTAGCACTCACTCATCCGCTCACCTGCTGGTCTGGTCCAAGTGCGTTGGATAAATATTTATTTGTGCGTCCCATGCAAGGGGAAATGCAGCAGAATTTCCCTGCTTGCAACACTTCTTCGCGGATGCCATTAGAAGCTTCACTGTTGTGTCATATTTCAGCGACACATGCGAAGCTAAATGACGTCAAGAGGAAGATTTCTATCTGCAATCTGGCTGAGTCCTTTTGATGCACTTAAAAAAATAAATAGTATGGATTTAACTGAAACTTAAACTTAAAAATATATCAAAAGAATGGTAATTTATTTATTAAATTATTTAAATATACTAAAAAGAATGCTAGGAACCCCTTTAAAGATAGTTCTAATGTAGTCTCCAGCTGTATATTCAATTTCCTTTATAAAACTTATGAAATTGGCACAACTTAAACTTATTTCCTGGTGCATACCAATGTAATTTACTTGCGTTCTGTACTCCGGGGTCTGATTTGGCATCGTAACAGTGCTTTATTGTTCGCTGGCACTTCGACTTGTTTTTGTTTGAGAACCCGGAGCCAACTCCCCAAGTCTCCTGCTTATTACAGCCAAGCACACGTGCTCAAGACGGGGGTGTCCTTGTCTGTGTGTACTAGATGTACATACGTATGTACTTTATGTAAATCTTCGCACTATTGTCTGCGAAATCTCAAGCGCAACAAGAAGAACGGGTATGCAAACTCGTCTCTGGGGCACGCTTAAGGCAAGCTTAATTTTTCATGCTGTTGGCAATAACTAGCTCACACTCGGCCCGGCTCTTGGGCTCCACTATCAATTTGATTTTGATCCTGCTGACGTGGATGGGAGTGCAAATATTTATAGTTATTCAGCAGTTTGGCAAAGGAGGCAGATTTGTAGGTTTTTTGGGTACTTTAAGTAACTCTAGCAGTAATAATATTTAATGAACTTGGAAAACTTGTAAAAATTGGGTTTGGGCTGGTTGGGTTTTTCCTTTGTATCCATCGCCGGATTCAATTAATGGTTCGCCCTTTCCGGTATATCCTGAATCAACCCACTTATTGCGAACCATGTCGCGCACATTACTCATCCGCCACGTGCACCGATCCCATACACACCCTCCGGCTTCTGGCCCCCTCCACCCTGTCACTCCGTTACAAGTTGACGTGCAATTTCAATGGTCAATCAGAGCGTTCAAAGCAGCTTCCTCGCTCCGTTTTTTATGGCCATGACAATGGCAAGTGAAATTGCGCCAAGCCCCCAACGAAATTGCTGGCATCGATCGCAGAAGCGGGAGAGAAGGGAGAGGAGTAGCAGCAGGAGCAGAAGGAGGAGGAGCAACTGCAGCAAAGGAAGGCGGCTCAGAGGGCGTGGCAGCGGCGAATCAATGATGCGAACGGAGCGTGGCTGTCTGGCAATGGGAATGAAATGAAGCAGCTGCTGCCGTTGCCACAATAAGTTTATGGCACTCCATCTGTAACTGTATCTCCTGGATGCTGCCATCGATACGGATGAGTATCTGTATCTGCAAGATGCATTGGCAACGGCAGCGGCAACTGTAAAAGCAACTGCATCACCTGCCGAATGCGTGGCTCGATTTCGTTTATCTCATGCTCCACTTGTAAGCCGAGTAAGTAGAATAATTTCCAAATTTGACAGCAGACATATGAGAAGCCGTTTCGTCCTGAGTTTCACTCGCACTCACAGGCTCCTCACCTTTCATGCCGTCGAGCTAAAATGCCGCCGGAAACTGCTCTACGGTGTGGTAACGTATGCCAAACGGAAACTCGAACGGAAACATTCAGATTCAGATTCGGATTTGGCTTCGGAGGTGGGCGAGTGACGAGGTCGAGGCTGGCATACTCGTGCATTCAATGACGAAAAGCCCCGGTCGTCTATTCTTCTCTTTTTTTCTCGTTCCCGTGGAGATGCAAATGTATGCATGGCTGGGATAGTCAATGGCATAAAAAAGGGGATATCGTAAAACGTATAGCCAGAACGGGTTTCCGTATCCTATTAAGTGTGGAAATTACTTTCATATGCACATTTTGATTTCCTAGCTGCACTCCACCGTTGCTCCCATGGCTGATGGGGCTATTCTCTGCTGGCAAATGGCCTGAAAGGTAAGCGACAGGCTTAAAGGGTTACCTGGCGAAGCTCTAGATTTTTTTCTGTATTTGAATGGTCTTAAATAAAAGAACAGCAATTTCAGGAAAAATCGTAGAATATTGAAAATTTTATTTACATTTTTGTACTCTCACTTTCAATCAAACCCCTAATTTTCTTTCCAGACTAACCTTTAAATATTTATAAACATTTAATGAAATGCTATAAACATAATAATTCACTGTACAATTTGATTTATGTCAACAGCTGACCAAGCACAAAAAATGAATTTAAATATTGCCATAAATTACTACCCGAAACTCTGAAAAATATACTCAGCGTAGCTATTTAATTAAATTTAATTGTTTCAATACAATTGTTAACTGCAAAACAATTGCCATCTGATTTGCATTAAGAGACAACATCGTAACATCATGTAAGCAGAAAAAACTTGTTCAATTTTTAAAAAGAAAAACACGCCTGCCGTTTATTGTTCCTTCTTCATAATTAAATTGTTATTAGCTTTATTACCTGCCATGTGCTGCATTTAACTCTAATTAATTGCTCGAGGACGACAACAAATAATTCGGAATTATGGAAATATTTTCGCAACTACACAGTGAGTACATGTAGGTTACGCGTTACTTATTTTTGGCTGCTATAGTACTACTGATTTATCGTAAACAAATCTATAAATTTGCGTGTTTCAATTTAAATATAAACATTGTGGGGGTTCATAACTTATCGGCGGGCATTTCAATAAATCACCAAAGCCAATGATGTTTAAAATTAGCAAGAACCAGGAAAAATAACCAAAATAGAGGAGGGTAGAAAACAAATAATAATAAACCTTGTTACCGTGACCATATAGGCCAAATGAAATATGACACAAAAGCAAAAAAAAAACCAATCGAAAAAGCGAAAGCTAAATAACACGTAGAGCAAAACAATAATAATAAAACTAAGGGAGACGGGTCCAGGGCCCAAAAAATACCCCGTCGATGATGGGTGAACGGAGGGGTTAAGGTAAATTGAGACTTGACGAATGAACGAAGTGTAGTATACCCTTTAATTGGTGTTCAATAACTTCATTTTCATTTGAAAACTTCAATGTATTTTCAGTGTTAGGTTGAGTAAATAATATTATAGTAATTATTTATGTTTTAGAGATATTTATTATTAAAGGAAATTTATACAGACTAGCGGCAAAACTATGTAAAAATAATAAAACACACAATTCCTGAATATAATTGTCTTTAGAAATAAAAAGAAAATAATGAAATAAAATATGATAAATTCTTGGGAATAAAATAGGTAAAACCTTTGTTATTTGAATTCTTAGGATCACATATTAAATTCCTATGCGTATTATCTTGTTTATTATAAACCCAAAAATTGTATATTATAAAAAAAACTCTCAATCATCTCCCATATTCGCGAATATCCTTCAATTAGAGTGTGTGACGAAGAAAGAACAAGCCTGCGCGGCCTGCGTTTCCTTCAAGCGATAAACCTTTACACTTCATTAGGCTTTGGAAATTTCATGCTCCAACAGCTTGAACGCTGCAGCAACGGCATCAATGGGTTAAGGGCCCAACAGGAAGGGCTCCCTTTCGACCAAAAAAAAAAAAGGAAACTGTTCAGTGTTTAATCAATGAATCAGATGATTCCGTCGATTCAGCGCCAGTGTCCATCACTCAACAAGATGCAAAGAGCGGAGGATGGAAGAGATCTCTTGACGATTGCCACGAGAATTGTCCTGCCCTTGTGGACCATTCAGGTTACTCTTTTCCTGTTTTTTCCCATTTTTTTGCTTTTCTTCAGTGTTTTGATGTTTGCCAAAGTTGTTTGTGCATTTCACTTACGCACACTTTCCCCAGAGAAAATGGCTCAAGGTGGTGACATTGTGTTGACATTCAAGGCGCCTTGGCCAACGTTGCGTATACGCAATATTGTAATTTATTCGCCCAACAAACGAAGTTGCCACCATCCAGGTGTTGCACTGTTGCAGTGAAAAATAATAACAAAAATATATATTGCAAGCCAATGGGTAAAAAAATGTATGTTCACACGAACGTGCAAGTGTGTGGGAAAGGTAAAAATAATTGCACGTAAAAGTTTTTTAATTAAAAACTACGCGTGACTTGTGTCAAATGTGCTTGAAAGGTGGCAAAATAATTGAAAACACAATGGAAAACTCTGATAAAAAATACCGTACAGCGGCATAACTTTAAGATATTCGGAGAAGTACATATGGCTGGCGACTTAAGCTCGGTAAACCAATCAAGCGGGAGCCTGAGTCAAATGCAGACATCCGCCATCTGACAAAACCAAGAAAGACACCTCTGTAATGAAGAGGTTACACAAGCCATTCGCACACATTTTCCCAATGGCAGGAGGGCACACACTCTAGACATTATTAATTTTAAACGCCCGCTGAGCTAGGCCCGCGACCAGCAGGTGGTCCTGCCTCAAGATGCTCTGTAAATTGGTTGGGAAAATACTAAAGGGGGGAGAAGGGAGGTCCCTCGAGGCTGACGCTTTGTATTCCGGCGTTCATTCATAAATTTTGTGTCATAAGCGCGTGAAAATGGTACAAGTATTTGAATTTAATTATGAACTGTGTCACTGGGAAAGACAATGCGACCAGGACTGGGACAGCGACTCTAAAGTCGCTATGATAAATGGAACACACACAGAGCCAGAGTCCTCGAAAGGGACAGAGAAATGCAGAGAGCGATAGAGAAAGAGAGAGAGAGAGAGAGAGAGTGAGAAAAAGAGATGGGGAAAGCGAGAGTTGGCGACTCCTGGCTGCCACTGTCGTCCAAAGCATGCTAAAAATGCTTTTGCTGCATTTCATTTTTATCTTGTTTGCAGCGCTGCCTCTTCACCAGCACAGTCCCAGTGGAAATAATAGGAAATTTGAGCAATGGAAGTAAGTAGAACTAAATAAAAAATATGGATAATAAAGCTAACAACATTAGTTTGAGTTTTGAAAGACGTAATAAGAATGAATAAATAAAATCTTTTACTTTAGTTTCCTTGATTTAATAAATAGAAAATTATGCCGGATATACATTTTTTTTGATTTTTCCCCTCCTTTGACATACGCTCTATAATTTTGCCCACAACCACATGCATTGCACGTGCACTCAAGTATGCATATTTCCATTTTTATAAGAATATTATTTACCTGCATGCTGGCCCATTACTCCATGCTCCCCGCCAATTCCCAGCCATCACAGGACTCCAACAGGACGCCGTGCCGCCTGACAGAGTGCTGTGCTCAAAGGAAACGCCTCACTGCATGCAACAATGTGCAAGTCAACGCGAACTGGCTGCTCTGAAGGGTTAAGGGATGCGGAGGCCACGGGGACATGGGTTAAGCATCAACCAAAGTCTCCTTTTCGCCAGTGTGCAAAGTGTGACCCCGTGCAATGAGAAAGAGAACAACTCGACTTTACACCTTATTGCAATTTACTGCAAAATTGCACACACTGCTGCCTCCTGCCTGATGCCTCCTGCCTCATGGATCCTGCCTCATGGATCCCTTTCTGCCCAGTTCCGTTTACTTTGGCCTCACTTTGCCTTCTTTTTTTCGGGTGGCTGACATACACAGTTGTGCACTTTTGATTGGCAAAGGCAACCGCCGGGAACGCAGTCAGGAGTCAGGAGCTGCGTCAGCACTTCGAAATGCGTTAAGTGTTCAGCAAACATTCGGATTACGGGGGTTCTCCAAAATCTGAAACAGATTTTGCCGAGCTTCCCCCGAAATATACATATTTATAATTCCTATTAAATACCATTTATTTTCGGGAAAGGAGAAGAGAATCTCTCAATGGTGACTTTTTAAATATAATATAAAGCATTTATTTGTTTTAAAATTACTTAGTTTATATAGATTATTCCCACATTTCCCTTTAACATTATTCTATATTATTTATTTATGAATTTAGCAATACAGATCCTGAAGGTACATACATTAAATGAGATTTTAATCATATAATTTTTGGTGTAAATCGGATGGGAATCTGTTTTAAAAGTTCACCCTTACATTATAAATATTTCAAATATATATACATATATTCTATATTCTTTAACGTCACATCGTCAAAAGACGTTAGGCCATGCCGTAAAGTGGCCCAACGTAATGTATCCATTAACGATGAGAATAAGTTAACATTATTTTTATGAAAGGCTTTCAGAGGGCTGGCCGTATGACTTCCATAATCTGAAAGCGATCCGAAATTACGTAATTCCATTCCATCGCTATCCAATCAGAGGGCAACTGGAAAACATATGGGACACGGCACACACACACACATAACCACGCACTCGAGAGAGTGGTATCCTGGCTGATGGCACAGGTTATGCCATTAAATTGCAATTCCTTTCGATTTGTGCTGCACTGCTCGGCCATTTATCTTTCCCCAGTGTGTTTCTCTTCTTTTTGCCTTCGTGGTACACAGAGATTAATACATATAGATTCTCATTTCTAATCAAAGATTTAGTATTAAATGTTGGTTAAGGTAAACAAACGAAGAATTGTCTTAGATTTGCTTATAGCTTAATTAAGAGTTATTTAATATTTATTGTATACATTTTAAGTTCAAAGTTCCATTATTTTCTTCAAATGAATATTTAAATTTTAAAATTTTACTGCCACATTCTTTTATTTGAACCTTATTTTTCTGAGTGTAAGTGTGTGCCAGTATCTATACCGTATGCCATCTTCCCGGGCCGTAGCCTTTAATCTGCGTCGTGTACTTGACACAAATGCCGCATAAAAACAAAAACAAAAGCAGCTAAAGTTTTATGCAAAACACACTTCCACACACACTCCGGCCAGAGAAAGGGAGAAAGGATGAGGAAAAGGAGACAGAGAGGCCAAGCCGTTGCACTTTACATAAACGTGAAGCGTAAAAAGGCAACGGCATGAACTTACCCATATGCAGCAGCCAACGGGAGTTGCTTGTGCATAAATCCCGGCTCTGAAATGTATGCAACACATTTATATACACAGCCCCGATCTGCAAGTGTGTGTGTGTGCGCATCTTGGCCAAGACAATAGAAGGTAAAATCAACTGCTGCTGCTACTCCTGCTGCTGCTGGCGACAGCAAAAAGGCAGGTAAAAATAATAGCCATACAGACCGGGGAGGGGAAAAGGCGCTGCCTTTATTAATTCTAAATCAGAGCAAGCTACAAAAAGACCGGATTCCCGCATTATACTGTAAACTCCTCGCAAAAGAAACGGAAACATCTGAGAATGCACTTAAGCTCTCGGCACCTGATGAAGTGCACTCGCTGGCGTTGCATTTGTTGCCATTAACGGGTGAATGGCGGGTGATTGGCACCCGACACCTGGCACCTGGAGGGTTCAACGAGTTCAGTAAATAGCCGGAAAGCCGGAAGCGTTAGGAGACTACGCCTAATTCTCGACCCAAATGGTCCCTTCGTCCGCGTTCCGCTATCCATCGCCTGACATTTCGTATGCCGCATCACGTTCGCGGCGCAGAGTGGGAACTCTTCACAACAAAATGTATTCACGGTACACTGAGAAAAAGTCTATATCTATGTACAGATATATTTTTTTTATAAAGATATCAGAAGCAGAATAAATCAGATAATAGAGCAAAAGCCGTTATTGTTCAAATATCTTTGACATAAACTTGTAAATTACAAACAAACTTATTTTTCATTAAACCTTGCCCATTAATAATAGTTTTCTCTCAGTGTCAGCGACCCCAGAAGCCATGCAGCGGCATTAATAGGCTTCGTAGAAAAAAAAAGAAATGCAAAATGCTTAGACGTGCCTGACCCAACAAACTCTGCCTGGCAGCAGCTACAATGCCTTTGTGTGCCATGACCAACGTTGCGTATGAGTAATGTGCGGCTTGCCAAGCCGTCGTGGTCGTTGTTGCTTCTGTTGTTGGTGTCTATCTGTCTCTGTTAGGCTTGTATGGGTGTGGACTGGAAAGTAGTTTTCAATTAGCTCAAACCTGATAGCAAAAAACCCATTGAACAGCATTGAGTGCTTTGTTTTTCGACTTACTTCCCGCAATGGTTTTGTGTATTGGCAAATCGCTGCGATTGAGGTATTTAATCGGTAAGGAGTTAACTTTATATATATTGGGAAAGGAAAATACAAACTTAATGTCTTGATTTATATATGAAAAAGGGAAATAAGAGCTTATTGTTGTGTTATTAATACAAAAATATTAACAAATCAAGTTAAAGATGCATTGTAAAATTAATTTAGAACATAAGAAACTGGAAAATATATTACTTAATTTTCCTGTTTAGTTAACAAGTTTATTTTTTATGAATATATTATATGTGATTATGTGATAAATAAACTTAATTCTTTCAGGGTATATAACCTTCGTTCATATTTTGCCATTCCAATTTCTCCTGCTTGGTGTTGCTGGCCAAAGCAACTGCGAAAGCAGAATCATCTGTTGAGGGCCAATTCCGAACCGGTTGAGTGGGCATAGAGGTGGTGAAAGAGGTAAGGAAAGGACTGCAGACTGCGGCACATTTGTTTTCATCGGCAATTGGCAAGTGAAAGCTTTTAGCGCGAATTGTGGCAATCACATCAAGAGGAGAAGAAGCCAGGACCAAAAGCTGCTTCCCGATATCTTCGTTCGTAGTTTTTTTTATCCCATCTTCGCATCTATCTCGTGATGGTGAATTTGCTGCAGGTTTACTGATATTCAAAAGGGGGTATTTTAGTTTTTATATAAAGTATGCTAGTTGGGCCGCCACGAACATAGAAATAAGAAAGCTCTCCCAAAAGGGCTTAAAAATTAAAAGAAAAAATATAAATAAGAAATTACTTTATTGGTAATGGGTTAATACACATATTTTTAAATCGACATGTAACATAATATCTAGAATCATATTATTTAGAAATTCTTTTGAAAATTAATAATAAATAATAAACTCAATTTGTATACTCCGCAAGTTGTCAAAGTCAAATTCAGTAAGATCAAGATTACAATTACTTCCTTATTCACCAATTAAAACGCGATTTAATATCGCCTCTACCCCAACAGCAGGAAGAGCATCTCCTCTCTGCCAATAAAATCCTTACCACTCCCCTATCCTTTAGCCACCTGTTTCGACCGGTCGAATAATTTCCCGCAAAATGCTAAGCAGATTACTTTTAATGCCTCGAGCGTAACGACTGCGGCAGTTAAATTTTGTGTTCGCCGTCGGATCCTTGTGTAATGCAGTAGTAAATTTTTTAATGGTCTTTATGCCCTGATTCCGCGCGTTAAATCAAATTCCGGCTTACCCAATCAGGCCATCAATTTTTCCCTTTTGCTTTGTTGTTCCGTGGCTGGCGGTGCTGTGATTATTTGAGCATTGACTTCAATTGACTGCAGGTCACCAGGGGGGCCCGCTGGTGTCCTGGCAACGCCTTGATTAATAAAGCTACACGGGCCCGTCGTCGAATTTGTTTTATTCATAAATTTATAACCAGCGGCCGTAACGAATGGCGGCCGTTTGGCAAATGTTTTATTGCGTACATAAATTGCAATTAGTCGCAGCTCCCGTCGGGATAAATGTGTGCACACGCATGTCCTTGTCGCCAGGGAGTCGCTTGCCACTCAAATGACGAACTGCCTGGCCAGCTGGCCAAAGCCATGCCGCGCCCGCCATTCCCGTTGGGTTAACAAAACATCAATTGACTTATTAATGTTTGTTGTGCTGGAGCTGGCGGGAAAAGCTCGCAAAAAGAAAAAGAAAGACGAAGGGAAAACTGCCGCCAAGACGCGGTCGCCTCAATTGGGTTCATGTGGCGCCCGTTGGGACATTTCGGTGGTCCGCTTCTCGCCGCAGTCACGTCTGCATTTAATGTGAAATTATGACTTTAATGGCCATACAAATATATGCTAGAAAAAGTTGGGTATACAACCAAATTGCTTAATTTTTTATACACTTCAAGGGGTCCCTTTAATTGCCAGCAAAAAGGTCAATGTGCTCTTCAGGGACAAGAGAATATGAAATTACAAAAATATTACAGAAATTGCTCGTATTTTTTACAATTAGCTCTGGGACTCTTCGGGAAAATTAAGCTTTTCTATAGCCTTGGTAAAAGGGACAACCTGAAAGGTATTAATCAGTGCTCAAGTCAGATATAGAAATTATATTAAAAGAAATTTAGGTAGCTTTGTGATTACACTTACAAAATATATATGTTTAAAGTTACACTATATATTACACTTCCTGGTACCCAAAAAGAAATCCCAAATCTATGAAAACTTATGGAAAATATATATAAAGGTTGAATTTTAATAATAATATTATTTTTCATGGAACGCTCAGAAGAGTCAAGCGAGTTAACTGACACTTGCAGCTCTCGAGTATTTTGTGCGATGAAAAAACCTGAAAAAGTGCTAACCAAAGTCCAGCAAATGTTGAATGCCAATTTGATTGATTGACTTGGTCAATACGTGTGTGTGTGTGACTGTGTTTGCTCCGCTTCTGTGTGCATAAGTGTGCTTTGGTGAGCGCGCAAAAAAAAGCATGCTACACTTTTTAACTCCCTGCCGTATCCTGGATCTGTTTGTGTGAGTGAATGTGTGTTTGGGCTGCGGCTTCCTTTCATGCTGTAGGCAAACGCAGTGTAAAAACATTTAAGGTTTCAATTAAGTGAAATCCCAAACGGCCAGAAAAATAAATGGCCGAAAAAAGGCCAGGACTCCGCAGAATGACTGAAGATGCCCGGGAATGAGGCAGAAATTTTTCAAGCAATCAATTTGGGCTTTCGAGTCCAAAGAAAGGGAAAAACCAAATATATATACATATATATATACATCTTTTTTGTTGCTGGGTAAGCTGGAGCTGGCCCAAGTGTTTTGGGCTTTAAGCTGGACCCTCTTGGAGCTTACGTGCAGCATGACAAACGATGGCTGCAGGTCCCCGAGAGCGGAGGACCAACCCTTCCATCAAATGTCAGAGTTCGGACTGTAACAGTCACTTGAGTTATATTGAGATTTATTAGAGAGAAGAGTGCCAGC
The DNA here is from genome assembly GCA_035046345.1 of Drosophila birchii. Classification (NCBI taxonomy): domain Eukaryota; kingdom Metazoa; phylum Arthropoda; class Insecta; order Diptera; family Drosophilidae; genus Drosophila; species Drosophila birchii. The sequence goes on from JAWNOA010000064.1 coordinate 13,200,031, forward strand.
TCCCATCATTAATTATGATCGACCGGCTGGCAGCGATTTTATTTGTTTTCCCCTCGAATCTTACACGACGGCCACCCGACTGCAATTTATGCGCCATCCGCCTGCATTTCAATTTCACTTGCAGTTTTTTATGAACTGCCCAAAAGTCCGGAAGGCATTGGCAAAAAATGACTCTTGGCCATTGGCCAACTCTGTTTTTGTGGGCGACCCCACCACTCGGAGGGCGGTGAGTGACCCTGTTTCCGTTTTTGTTTGCACTGGCTTAAGAAATCAACAACTTACACTTTCTTTGGCCAAAAGCAGCAGCAGCAGCAGCCTTGCAGCCAGCCAGTTGTTTTGACACTTTTGGGCCAAGCAAAAGTTTCTACTGCCAGAAAGGAGGCTTGCTCCCGTTACGAAAAGACCAGCAGATCTTTCTAGAGTCATTTTGCCAAAAAATGAAACTTGTAAAATACTTTTCCAAGTGTACAAAATAGTTGCCTAATTGTGCCCACCCTTTTTTTCTCAGTATGCAAGTGTGGCATAGGGTTCGACCATTTCTGTGTGTGTTTGTGGGCCTGATTAAAGAGCTGCACAACTTTCGGCAGCCATTGGGCCCTCCTCCGTGTTTTTTTTCGGGGACAAAGTATTCGCTTTTTTTGGCATTTTATCTGGCCGTCGATGCTTGTGGCCCTCCAGTTTCGCTTAACCCAGTTGCCGGGTTGCTTTACCAGTTTTATAATCAGCATTCTCGAAATAGGGAAAACTTTGCTATGTAAATTAAATGCCGAAGCCCGCAACTTTGTCCTGACATTTCTCGCCGCTAACCCAGAAATAAATAAATACAAAAAATATTCACGAAACAAAAAAGTCGTGTATATATGTTTGTTTGTTTACTTGTATGGCGAGGTATACTTTTTTATTGTCGCCGGCAAATAAATGTGGTTTAAACATGACAAGTCGCCGTGGGCTCCCAGCTCGTTATCACCAAATATTTTTGCACACGAAATGAGTGAATAAATAAGCCGGGAAAGCCGGGAAAGCTGGGAAAGCCAGCGAAAAAAGCGCAGGGGGAACACGGCAAATAGCTCTACGGCAAGTCGGAGGTGGACCGAAGGCACCATGGCCACTGCGGTAGCGGTTGGGCCGCCGTTTATGGTCGTCACTTTTTTGGCCGCTTGTTTGACAAATAAAACGTGAAATGTCAGCCAGCCGGACCGAAAGCCAAACAAAAAGAGTAACCAATAAAAGCTTAATTAACTGTTTATGGCCATGGCATGTTAACGGGAACGTGCCGAAATTCGTCCTCAGCCATTAATCTCAAGTGGACAGGGTGCCATCGCCCCCGAAAACCGCAAAAAGGGAAAATACCAAAGCCAAATGCCAAGGGTTTAGTGAAGGAAAACACTTCAAGATTATTGATTCTCATTATGAATACCTCCATATTTAGAAACCAACAAAAATTATACATTTTTTATAGATCTAAATGTATAACTTAAAATTTTTCTTTATATATTTTGATCCCCTCTTAAGTTACAGGTATTTCGACTATCAATATTTCATATTATTGGCTGTCATCTTGTGTTCGGTTTGCTCAAAATCAGATTCGTACGGGGAACAGAACAAAATACACTTGTACCTTGTACCTTTTATAATTTTTTTTTAAATATTTTGAGTATAAATTTGGGCATCTCTCGCTGCAACCGCAGATCATGTCAGAGGCAGACAGCATCGTCTGGAGAAAGTTCGAGATCTCAGCAGCAACACCGAACAACAGTCAAATTTCGGTTCGAAGCGAGCTAGAAATTGTTGTGGAAAAGCAAACGAAGGCTGAAGAGCAGAATGAGCTAAATGAAAGTAATGAAAAACAGCAGGAGACGGTTACGGAAGAACAGGAAAACTGGTCAACTTCGGAGAAGGTTGAGAATAAGGAGCCAAGAGCAGATCTTGAGGAAGGCTTGGACGAATTTAAAAGTCCAGAAAGCAGTGGTGATACCGAGGTGCTTTCCTTCGCTTCGTCCTCTGTTTCTAAGAAATTCAGTCAGTCGGAGGAAGCAAGGGAGTCTGAAGAAGAGCTAAAACTTCAAGAGGGCTGGGGCGATTCGAAAGAACTAAGTGCCCGCTCGTCCTTCCTTTCGTGCTCCTCCTATGAACAGCTGCGGAACTCGATCCTCAATAGAGATCGGCACACCTCCACATTAAACGTGAGAAGCCTCGTTGATCTGGACTACGCACAGGAACTGAATACAACCTTATCCGGCCTCCGGCTTAGCTGTTGCTCTTCGGCTAGCAGCGTTATGAAAGGCAGATCCCTGAGCCTAACGCCCAACAGCAGCGATCGGGCAATCGGGTTGGACACCAACAATACTTGTTGGCCCTATTTCAGGCGATCCGACATAGATAGCGCCCTCTCAGTCTTCAAGCAAGTGGATGAGGATAAAAATGGATATATATCGCTGTGCGAGCTCAAGAGATTCCTCGAGATCCTGGAGATGCCCCAAACCCACTTGAAGACCAAGAAGATGATGTCCCAAGTGGTAAGGGGATCGGAGGACAGACTTAACTTTGGCGAGGCTCTGCTTATCTACGGATCCTTGAAGCATCGCCTGGTACCGCTCAAGTGGAGGCACTTACAGCTGGAGACGGGCCAGTTTGTCTTGAACGATGAGGTCGACGTCGCCCAGGTGGGCGTGAGTGGGGCCAAGCTCTTCTTTGAGGCCAAGATCGCTTTGCAAACACCTAGATACCCGAGGGATAATCAAGGGGTAATCAAGGGCAGCCCCGAAGTTGTCAAGAAGCCGCAGAGCGAGCCCTGATCCTTTCTGTTTAAATTTCACGTTGAATAACTACAAAATTTCACGTTTATTTGCTGACTGACCTTGGGTCTACCACAATAAGTTCCCCATAAATCATTTTCCAATAAAAAGGCGATCCAGAAACGCGAACTCGACTTAAGTGACCAATCAAAGGTAATTGGCGGGCGGCAAAAACAATGCCCACATCTTCTGATACTCGGCCACTTTTCAATTTTATTTTCCCTTTTGTTATTTCTGGTTCTGGCGCAGAGCAAGTAAGTTGGTGGTTTTTTGGCTGAAATAGTTTCTACTTTCAGCTTCTAAATATTAACTTAGCTTACCTATAAGATATATTATCTCATTTAAAAGACAAAACAGTAACTGCATTATTAATCTTCATCTTAACAGTCTTAACTTACCTGTAAGAAAACCTCTTATTTCTTTCTCAATGCAGAATATTATTTCTAACAAGAAAACCCGTCACCACTGACTGCTGGCTTGTGGCTCTTAGCCGTTTTCCAATTCCTGTTGGCTGGGGCAACGACTCCCCGAGGAGCCAAATGGGCGCCACACACGCCAAGTGGCAAGTTGTGCGACTTTTCCGGAAGTTGCCCGGCGGCCTCCAGTCCTGGGGGGCATACAAATATTTTCGTGCAAATAATTTGCGCGCTTAACTACGCCGGGCATTCGGATACGTATTTGCATGCCTTGTGGCCCGTCCCGCCACTGAGCGCCGATCTTTTGCACAGGATATCAAAAAGTTGGCTAGCCAAAAAAAAAAATATGTAAGAGCTGGCACGCCATATAATTATGCTGCCATTACATCGGCTGGCTGTGTGCTAATATTTACAACTGATTTGGATTTGGGTCTCGAACCAAACCGAACCGAACACACGCCATATACAAATTAAAACGAAAGCGGCGGCCAACGCTGCGTATACGCAATATCCCGGCGAATTGTGTAATAAAAATCCAACTAAAGTCATGCGAAAATAATGAGCCTAGGCAGAGGGCGACGCTTAACGCGAAGCAAGGGAAATAGTTTTCAAATTAAAATAAATGCCGCAGCTGAAACAACTTTTATGCGCCCACAACCAACGGCAGGAGGACGGTGGAGGAGAGGACTCTCCTCTCTCCGTGCTCTCAGCCAACCAAAATGCCATGAAAGTAAATTCACTAGAAAATTAATTATGAACGACGATGGCGATGGCAGCAGCAGCAGGGCTCTGATGGTGACGTCGTAAGTGAAACCAATGCAGCGTTTAGCGGAAAACCCAAGGGTCGCTGGGTGAACGCCATGGGGCGTGGTGCCAGGGAAAGGCATGACCAGCCATACCTTTTAATGGCATTGCCATCAATTTCGCTCAATTGCGCTTACAATCGCATCTAATCACGTTGGAACGACCCCCGAAAAAAACTAACTTTAGGCCAAGAGAAAGATTCAATGGTTTCTAGACAAGCGAATACCTATTAGCTCGAGAAGTGTAAAGAAAATCAGCAAGATAGCGATGGAGAAATGTAATTACTAATTGGGTTTACCAATAAAAATATAAATATAAAAACCTTTTTAAATATAAATACATTACATACATAATTATTTGCATTGTCAATGAATTTGGTCGCTTGTTAAGCTCTTATACAAATATTTTATGTATTCATTTATTTATTTATATCTATTGTAATTTCAAAGTAAAGCCTGAAACAACTTTAATATAGAGTCAAAAACATACCTTTTCGTCCTGTCTGTCATACCTTTGCCAACTCCAGATGCACTGCTGTGAGTAGGGAAAACTTTTTGGATACCCTTACAAAATGTTTATGGTTATTGCTTTATGACTGCTTCGGCCTGAGTGTGTGCGTGTGTACACGCGAGTGTGTCTGTGTGCTTGTGGAGGATGTGAAAAGGGGAAAAGGGTCACGTGTCAGATGTCATTGACATGGTTTGCCTTGCCTTTAAGCGCTCGCAAACAAGCCAACACAAACACACATGCGGATGAGAGTGAAAGCATCAGCATCAGAAGGATGGGCGCCGGAAAGTATGCCACGGTTTTTGCCTCATTTGCGCTCAACTTTTTCTGGGTCCCGAGAAATCCTGCAAGACCTCCTCCACATCCACATCCTCATCCACATCCAACCGCGCCTTCACCTCCCACTCACTACCAATTGCAATTAGTTGATGTAATAATTTTTGGCAGCTGCGAAGAATACCCAGGATCCTCGAGCCGTGTTCTCCTTCCTCCACTCATAATTGACAGGAACCCAGATGCACAGGCCAGTTCTCTAGGGATGAATAAATAGGCACATGTCAGAGCTGTCGGCATGCCTTAAATTCAATGTCACCCAGGGCACGATGTCTTATCCTGTGTCCAGTAATTCAAGTCCTGTGTGCTTTGCATACACTGAACATAGTATTACATATTTACATATTTTAGACATTCTATTAAGAAATCCCTAAAAAAAAAGAAAGCATTGAGAGGCCAAATAAATAATATAAATATATGTATAAAATAATATAAATTTTATTTTATGTATTTAAGAATCCATCAAATGTACAGCCCTAACTTAGTTATTTCATTTTTTATGTGTGCAAAACCTTTTAAAATAAAACCGAATTTTTTATCTAAAGCCCTCCTCATCTTATACCCTTTCCACTAAGTTGTCTTTAAAAAAAAACCCCTAGAGAACCTAAAACAGAAACCATATCATATTCTCCCATGTGCGTGAGTTGGGAACCTATAACATACATACTTTTCAATTTTAGAGCTACAGTTTTGGGTCAACGCCCGAGTCAAGTATCAGCAATAAATTTTATTGGTAGACCACGTGTCTAGCTAATTAGAAATTGATACAATGTAATGTGGGAAATAGGACATTTGCTGGCAATTAAATTTGATTTTAAAATGACATCAAAAACATAAGTATTAATAGTTCCAAGTGCTCAAACACAATGTTCCCTTGAGATATTCGGCTGCAATAAATGAAAAGGATTAATAAAAAATATAATATATAATTGATAATAAGTTCTCTTTTTATATTTTTATGCCAATTAATTCCTTACTTTTCTAAAAGGGAAAAAATTTACAGCTTCCAATGGGAAAATTAAAGTTTAAAAGTTGTAGTTAGTCCAGCAGAATACCTATTAGGTACAAACTAACAACTGATATACAAAAAAAAACTGAAAATGTTGCTAGAATAGTTCCGGCAAAAGGATTTCATAAATTGAATTCCACTTTCAAGGTGCTAGAAAAAGCTGGAAAGTTAAAACCTACAACAAATTTTATTTTCCCTTTACACGCCAGTTATTTACAAAATAAACCAACTAACTACCTATACGAAGGCTTCTTATAAACGAGTCCTTCTTTATATTAAAACATTTATTTAATTTAAATTTAAATTTTATAACAACTTGCTAAAGTAACGAACTATCTAAACGTATTCAGTCCTTCTTTACATTAAAAGCTTTTATTTATTTTAATTTAAATTCCATAACAATTTGTTAAATGTGTTAATGTTTCTTTAGAACATTTTCAACTGCGTAGAAAACAAAAACTAAAGATTGCAGCAGGAGTTGTAAGTATGTTTGAGAAATATTGTTCAAAATAGGAGGATGAGCAAGTATCCATTGAAGGGGCACTAAAACCAATCGTTGGCATACCACAACACCCTTAGATCCAGCGGAGTTGTTTCCCTTCCCCTCTTCACCATCTTAAACTTGCCTAGTTGATGTTTTTCTTAACTTTATGGCAAGAGTATTTTTTTTCAGCTCGCAGCTCCGGCAAAACTGCAACAAGAACCAAGCTTTTCGATTCAATTTCCGTGTTCACAATGCGCTTGTTGCTATTTTGCATACTCAGGAAGGAGCAGGGATTGGGTTTCGGTAGGGGATTTGCATGGGCATGAGGGCATGAGGATGTGGATGGAGTGGGAGTATTGAAAACATTGGCAGCTTCTAGCGTAGGCGTGACTGGGTTCCTTGTTCTACGCTGAAAAGTTTCCTTCGCCCTTCATCCTTAGCCCTAAGTAATTCGCTAACATTGCAGGATTTATGCACTCGACACCGGCAAAAACTTGAGCTCTAGTTGCATTTCGCTATGCCGTTGAAATGCGAGTGGGAATTAAGTGGGTTTTTTGAACCGTCATTTGGTGAGTAATATCCTATCGAACTTGGTAAACTTTAGTTACAGGGTGTTGTTTAAATATATATTGTTTAAATATATTGTACTATATTTTATTCTAACCTTCATTGCTCTTTTATTAAAATCTTCCGACTTCCGACAAAATTTTTCGACTTAACCGGAGCTTAGCTGCAGCTGAAATCCATATTAGAGGAGAGCAAAGGATCTCTTCTCAGACTAACGAGTTAGTTCCGCTTTATCCTTAGGTTGGTGCTCCGCAAGAAAACAGAAACTTCCGGCTGCATATCAATAACGAAATAAACTTGTTTTATACCAAAGCTTCCTTGGAGAAAATCTGGTTGGCCAAGATTGAAAAGCATCGGTTAGCTGAGTTTTAGCCTTCTGAAAGAAAGTTTCAACAGAAACGAATCAGTTTTTTCGTGGCCACCAGACAACTTAAATGAAATGAAGTGTTAAATTATCAAAGTAGCCTCCTAGCTTACAAATGTCATGATGAAAAACCAAAAAAAAAGAAGCAAAAATCTAAAGAAAGTTAAGGAACAAAGCAAATCCTCAAGCCGCCAATCTATGCAACATTCATTTTTCTTTTGTCATACATAGAAGCCAAACGAGCTTGATGTTGAAAAATTGAAAAAACGCGACCCAACGCCGGGACAGGACTGGAGGGGGAAAAAAATGAAGAAAATAGGGAAATGGGCGGAGGAGATGGAAAGTCTTCGCCTGACGCGCTTAACCCTTTGCCCTCGAGTCCTTTTTTGCTCCCATTCCTTCAGATGATACTGAAAGGCAAGTTTCATAATGATAATAATTTTGTGCATGATTTATGAATGAACAAGTTTTATGGCCCCGAAACGAAGCGAACCAGGCCAGGCCAGGCGCCTTAGCCGTAAAGCCAATGCAAACGTTAATTTCCAGGGAGTTGGGGGCTGACCAGAGGTCCTTCGTCCTTAGTCCTCGAGACCGGCCCACCTTATTGCACTTTAATATTTATTTCGACTTTGGAGCATAGTAAATTTGCATCTTTCAGCGTTCAAATTTCCACGAGACCCGGCGGAGCAGGTGGAAAACTGGGTGCTAGTCGAGTATATGTGTGTGTGTGTGAGAAAACCCTTTGAAAATCATTTCGGTGTGAAATTGTGTCCGCCGAGGGAGAGAGGCAAAAACGAGAGAGAGAGTGAGCACGTGAGCTCATTGAAAATGCGCGCTAGTAAAAGTTTCCCCTGCCCGAGAAGCAGTGAAAAGCTGGCTGGGAAAATCGGAGACCAGGGGGAGAGCAGCATGTAGGGTAGAAGGTAATGGTACTCTGGTACTTGCTTTGGCCCCGGCTCCAATTCGAGTCCGGCTCTGTTTTTCGCCATTAAATCGAGGTCCCAGAAGTACGCTAGACTTTACCCATTTCTTTTCTGTTTTCTACACGAGGTAGCCGCAGATTAGGCGGGTATATAGGGTCAACTGTAAGGATTGTCACCTATAAAACACACCTAATTGAGTGGTACTTAGAGCGGTTTTATATGGGATATTATCACTTAACCTTTGGTAAAATTATTTTATATTTTATATAATAATTAAGGCATAACATTTGCTTAGCTAACTTAATATTTGTTTAGCTTTAACTAATAATAGGTAGCTTCTAAGTCTAATTTAACCAATTTTGAAGTATATTTTTTTTTGTGCTGCCACAACAGGCCATAAGTTGCGCCCGGGTCTCGCGTTTTATAGCCGCTGGTCCACTGATAATATGAAATTAATGTCCGGCTCCCCTTGCCCGCATTTGGGCCAGACCAAGTCCAGTGCTGACCCCAAACCAGACGGTGCAGTTAGCCCGAAACCGAGTTCGAGTCCGAGTCCGACTGTTACCCAGAGACTGGCTAGGATTTACGGGGCATGCAATCGATGACCAGTTGTGCGGCATGTTGCATGCTTGCAATTAGGCGCTGGAAACTCGACAAACCACAAAAATTATGCACAGCCAAGAAGGTCAAAGTGTGTCATAAATGGAACTCTGTGCTCCAGTGTGTGTGTGTGGGAAATTTTTCTTTACAATTTCGTTTTGCTTTTCAGCCGAAATTCGCACGCAAATCATGGAAACCAAATTATGCACTGCAGGAAGTTCCGAGAAATAATTTCGTTCAACAATTTGACCAGTATTTAAAATAAACCAAAAGCTAAATTGTATAATATATAAAAAGTCACATTTTAACAACCCCTATCCTGGGGTTTCCTTTCTTTTTAACAAGCATAATAATAACAAACCTAGGCTCGAGTGGAAAAGCAGGGGGAAAACCTTTTAAAGAAACATGAAAATGATGAAAACAACTGATAGGCAAGGGTCGGGGAGATGTTGTAACTTCGTACTTAGTCATAAATTAGATTCTGTTCGTGATAAAATTGAAAGAGAAAACGTTTTTGGTAACACATCAAAACTCCATTTTTTGGTTGCTTATTATCACGAATATGTATGGGTGTATGGGTTACACTAGCACACACAGAGCGCACTTGAGGGCGCCATCGTGTATTTTCAAATAAATTCCCCAAATGTGACAAGGACATTTGCATAGAAATTCTAATACCACACCACAGAAGCACACACACACTCACACATATGAGACGCAAAGGGAAAAAGGATCCGAGTAGAAGGGCACAGGGCGGTAAGGATAACCAGGTGGGCTGTGGACACTCGAGTGATGAGTTCTCGGCAAATGTTTGTTGCAGTTTATTTGCGCATGTAATTGAGGTCGTAAGCAACACAAGACACCCAAGCAAATACCAGGATAAAGGATCGGGGAACAGGGCCAGGAACATCACAAAAACCGGGGAAGACAACAGACACAGGATGGCACACATATGTGTGTATTCCCTCCGTTATGCCCCCAAAAACAGGGGCACATATCAGCCAGGATTCCGATGGGACCCGGAATTCATGTCGATGAATTCCCATCAATTGTTGTTTGACATGCAATTAATTCGCTTCACTCTCCACTATGCGAAGTAATGTCTGTTTAATATCTAGCAATTGTGGCAAATTTAATTTACTAAAATACATGCTGCGTAGCTCCCGGCATTGCCATCTAGCTTTTGCAACCGCAACTAGTCTATGCAAATTATTCAATTTCGATGCAAATGCTTTGGAGGGATGTGCTCCAAAATGAAAGGAAAATATAAACATATTAAGCATATTAGACAGAGTCATCTTAGGGTGTGAAATTTATTAAAATATAAAATAATACTATAAAATATTAACTATAAACTTTGCCTCCACTTTGAGAGTAGAATTTCATTATTATAATTCGCGGCAGAAATTAATTTGTTTCTATCCTTCATATACAGCGTATATTTAAGCCCAAACATATTATTTATAATATATATATTTTTTTAAAGCAATCCCCTACATTCCCGCACATCTACAAAGTAACATTTTTTGTAATTGGTTCATATTGCTTGTCATTTTAATTGAATATTGAATTGAAAATTACATGCAGAGTCCTCTTTTTTCGTTTCGTTTCATTTTTTGCCGCCGACGTCATTTAATTAAATAGCGGAAATGAACAATTTAATTAATTTATAGCATATGACAAAAACCATCCGCTATGCAATTATTACTAAAACAACAAAATGAAATAACCATCAAACTAAGCGAAAGCTTCAAGTTTTGCATACATTAATTCCATCATTAGTTATGCAGCGTCAAGTGAAAATGTATGAAACATAAGTAAAAATGTAGTAGGGAAGGAAAAGCTGTATAAAATATATATACTGTATTGCACTTCCCTCTAAAGGGATAAAAAACATATTATTTAAAATCCTTCTGGATTTTGGGCTTAAGTTCCCAGACAGCCGCTAATTGCGGCCAACGCTTGATGGCTTTCTGGACGCCAGGACGTCTGCTCTTAAATGGCTTAGATAAGGATCACACACTCTTCGGGGTCGTCGTAGTAGCTGCTAATCACTTGACAACACGCGAGCTTACAGCAATCGCTCCCCCGGCCTCTCAAAGCGACTCGAGCATAAACCAATAAAACAGTCACACCAACCATTTAATATGCATGCACAGGACCCCCTCCAATTGAAATGAGTGGAAGGAGCGAAAAAAAGCCGATGGCATGTGTGGGCAATTCATTTATTTTAATGAAAAGTAAATTTCTTATTTACATACGGGCAGGTAAACAGGGCCCCGGGCCCAGGAGACGAGCAAACAGACAGCTGAAATATATATGTATTTTTTGAATGGAAATGTACTCCTAATTGGGTAAGAGGCCATCGCGTGTGTAAGGTCTCATTAAAGTGATTGAGAAATAACGACAGATTCCACTTATGGCATTCATCAAAAGGAGAAAGCTAAAATAATGGCTTAAAGAACTATACATATGCAAACATTTCTGCAACAAGGTATTTATTTTGCTGCCATAGAGATTTTTAATTAAAACTTTAATATATATTTTTATAAATTCCGCAAACCCGGAAGCCTTTAATTTAATAAAGAACATGGAAGAAAATTCTCTTATTCCTAATTTTAAGGCTTGCCACAGGCACCATAAAATTCTTAAAATAAAAGGTAAAATGGTTTTTCATGCTTTGAAATTTATAGTCCGTTTTTTTTTGGCACATAGCCCACTTGTAGACGCACCTTAAACTCTGGCAGAAATGCCATTACCCTTGGACGGGTTTAATTAAAGCGCAGCTGGATGGCAAGATTATGCCATTCTGCCACAGACACAAACACACACTCTCGGTCGAGCAACACTCAAAAGCCGCACAACAAATGTGTACGTCAGAGCTGGCATTGATTTATTCAACGCGCGCGCGGCTAAAGTCGCGCTGAAGTCGCGCGGTAGTCGCCCTGCAACCGCCTGATAATCAAATGTCATTCCTGGCGGCGCCCCACCCGAAATACTCACGACAAGTGCTTAATTTATTTTGCATTAAAGCCTCATTTATCTTTTCTTATCGCCTGTGCAACAACATTGAAGATTTACTCAGCCAGCCGGCAACACGCCCCTCCGAAAAACAAAAGAGGAGGGAAGTGGCGGCTAAATGTAGTGCTCGCAGTGTATTTGTGTCCACAGACAAAGGAATAATTGATATTTTCTAGAAATAAATGAAAATTAATTTCCATTACATTGCAAAATAATTGTATATTAACTACAATTTACAATAAAAAATCCAAGTTACTTAAATATATAATTGAGATGTTACTTTAATTATCTATATCCCCCTATTTTCCCAGTGTATTTGTGCGGCCGTGTTTGTTTGTTGCGCCGCCCGACACGCCCCTAATTTATGTGCCTTCAGTTGCAAGCAAGTCTATGGTCAACGCCTTCTTTCCGCAATTTTTTGTGGGTCCTGCCTCGTTGCTTTTTGCCTCAAATCGTCTGGACAAGCTGCAAGTTGTTACTCCTTGTTGTTGCCGTGTCAATGTCCTGTGTCCTTCCACCCGCCTACATCTGTATGTCCCTCTGTATGTGTGTGGTTGCGGCCTTTATTAATTGCAACGCCTCAACAAAAATTGTTTGGCTTTCTCGTTTTATGTTTGGCCGTACAAAAAAATTGTTTCCCTTTCAGCTGACAACTGCAAAAATGGAAATAGGCACCAGCGACTGGCGGAAAAAAATGTACGGGCAACGCCTGCGGTTACGCTTTAAATTGTTGCCAATTTTTTGTGTCTGGGCATTGTCGCTTGCGGCCATTATTGAATTAGGCTTTGTGGTTCAGCAAAAAAAAAAACGAGAAGAAAAACCCCAAGCCTAAGAGAGGGAAATAAAAATGGGGAAAAGCGAGCATAACTGATTAAACAAGTTGAATAAAAAACCTTCTGTCAAATTCCATCAAAAGTTTTGGGACCTCAAAATGCAAATCGAGTTTATGTTGGGGTTTTTCTCAAATTTCCGAATGAAATATTTTAGACAACTAGTTGAATTTTCTTTCATACAACATGGCCAATTTTATCAGTATATTAATGTGAAAATTGGTACTTACATTTTCCGAAAAGTCAAGGAAATTTTCAATTGCTACTGGGACTGAGCTGATTTCGTTAGAGAATAGACTTTTTTGTGAACTAAATATCTACCGAATTTGAAAAAATATATTAATTAAAATACAAGTTTTTTTGTCCTACATTAACTCTTAAAGATTTCCATTTCCTTTACATTCACACCATAAAAGTAGATCCTAAAGTTGAAGAGAGTTGAGAAAACAACCATATTGCTTCTGGTTCTATGGTTTCGTGTTATGATTTATTGCAAAGCAAAGAATTCAAAGTCAAGAAATCAAGCTTGTGTATTCAAGAAATGTTTACAGTCATCAGTTAATTACATTTGCTGCCTGCTTTCGCAATTAATTTTTGGCTTCAGAATCGTTCACCTGATTTCTAGATTTTCTTTATGGCCCCGCCAGCACCTGCAAGCAAAGCACAAAGTTTTCCCCGCTTAGTGGGTCAATGTAATAATTTGCACAACAGCAGAAACCAAACGATAACAACGCAAACGTGCAAAAAGCTTGAGTGAAAGTGCAGAGAAAGTGCCGGCAAACAAAAACAGCCATCGAACATCGACAAGGAAACCACCATTGCTCCATTGCTCCCTTGCTCCCATGCCGTGCTTGTAGTGCTGTTCTCTGTTTTAGTGTTTCATCGTTTGCTAAACGGAAATCGATGGCCAACTCTGTGTTCAAACGAGTTCTCGCACATTGTGTGGCTTATCGCCAGGAAAAGTGTTCCCAGTTATCGTTATGCGAATCGCTTTTCCGCTTTTCCCGCAACTTTTTCGACCAGGGACAGAGGACAACGATTGAGCGATAGAACAGGTCTGGGTGGAATCCTTTGAAGAATTATTATAGATATTGGCTTATTAATTACAACTCGATTAATTCAATAATCAATTTCAAATCAAAAACAAACTCTGATTAATGTTTATATTTAAACATTAATCAGAGTTTGTTTTTGATTTGAAAAAGATTAAAAACATTAATACATTAATACATACAAAAGCATCTTAGCTGAATCAAGTCTGAATTTTAATTAAAATCAATTCGACCTGTGGAAAGCCAATCTTGAATACACGAAGAGTAAACATTTTTACGAAACAACCGCGAAACACCATTTGTGGAATGGCAGCACAAACACATTTGCCAAGCGAGCCGTTTTATGCATTAGCATTTAGCCGCCAACAAACTGCATTTGTGAGCGAAAAAGAGGAGCGCCTGCGAGTTGCCTTGACCATTGTTGCTGGGTCTGTTCTGGGGCCGTATAAACCGGATGCCTTTGGAAGCCATAACACGCATAATTACATGCCAAGCAACAGTTTAGATGCCAGCCATTAAAAATTAACTGCCAGCAGCGCAGTAAAGGGCAAACTCGGACGGGAACGGCAGCGGACGGGAGCGAACATAAATGAAAACTAATTTCGAGTTTTTTTCAATCTGGGTTAAAAGGGTCGAGTCGCACCGCCAGACCATCCGATTGCCCCTGTTGATGTTGCAGCTGGCACTCGCAATTTTTAATCAGAAGGCAAAACCCTTTGAGCCCCCGAGAGGAGCCAAAGGATCCAATGGGGCAGCCATTCAGCGCTCTTCGGTGCTATAGCTCTATATATCTCTGTGTGTGTGTGTGTGTTGGTAATTGTAAACTGCTGGCTGATGTTTTTACAAATAATTTGCAATTCATTTGCCAGGCACTTATAAAACGTTTAAAAGCGAGTTTTTAATTACGACCAGCTTGCAGATACTGTATCCTTTCCACGAGTAGTGTCTGTACGGCGTTAGTATCTGTAACTGAGCCAACGAGTTGGTGGCTTAGCTACACGGAAAACAAAAAAAATAAATTAATTATTTAAATATAAATTAAAATCAATAGTGATAGGATGGCCTTCCAATCGATGTAAAAAACCCCTTAACTTTATTTCCAATTTTCCACAAAAATTCAACTAAAATATACCCAAGTGTAGGCAGTTCCAGGTACGAGCTCTTCAGCAAGGTTGGAGTATTTGTTTCCTTTTAACTAAATCAGCCGTATTCAAGCGTCTGATGCTCCAGTGCTCGACTGCCCCAGCGCATCCTTGGCATCCCTCTTCCCTACTCTTAACCATCTGAGCTCTCTTGCACCGAAAGCGGCTTACTTGCCATTCGCCAGCTGGAGTATGCATCCCAGTTGTATCCCGATGATGGGACTCCCCTCCGGCAATGTCTGGCACCGTCATCAATGTGGGGAACTGAGGAACTGGGCAGGTCGGGCACTCGGCAAAAGGATACTGCCTACAGGCTGCATTTAGATGAGCCGATGGATTTGTGCTGATTGTGGGTGGGGAAAGCGAGCTCAGGCCGTTGCTCCGGTTGAGTGGAAAGTTCCTTAAAGCGCTGGGAATCCCGCTCAACAGCCAACCACCTTTGGCCACTTGGCAGTGGCTCAAATAGTCGTCCTTCGGCCATCTTGCGACTCGGCAATCAGTGGCTATTGTGAAGGAAAGGGGAAGAGGGAAATGGAAAGCAAGAAGGAGTCTGAGCTAGCCTGTAAGTACCTCGGGGCAAGTCCAGCATCGATGGCTGCTCCCAGTACTACTTCCTTTTTCTATTCCGCACCAGAGATTTTCCAACTGGCGGCTGCCACTCAACTTCAACTGCTGCCAACGGCATGCATGATGCACGCACTTGGGAAAAATATTATTATAACCTTTATAGAGTCCAAAATAAGTCTATAAAAAATATAATAAAATAACGATAATAATATTTTAATATATTCTATTGATTTTAATAACAAAACCCAACTTAAGTTTATACAATTAAATACACCAAGAAGTATACATTTTATTTACCGTGTGGCCCGAGCAAAACAGGGAAAAAACTAGAACGACTGTAAGGCTTGCTCAGTGTTTGCTTACGTCCCCCCTTGCGAGGCAGTTTACTATTTATCCTGCCAGTTGTGGGCTGCAGATCTAGAGCCCGATCCAGAGCCAGGGAGCCACTGTGTTTGTTTGCTTTTTAAAGTTGCAATCATTCTACACATTACACCATGGCAAACATGACCCATTTCGCCAGCAGTCCTCGTCGCCCTAGCTATTGACTTAAAAAATTCATTTCGCTAGATTTTCTTTTTTTCATTAATTGCAAAATAGGCAGGAGCCGAAACGGTACCCAATCCTTTTCAATATTTCATTGCTTTGCTACAGAGCATTGCTGCCAGTTGGAATACCAATCGGAAAGGCCATTCCCCTCCTGTTAGGCTTAGAAAAGGCAGTGTTTTCCTTTTTAAATAATAGATATGTATATTCCAGGCAAGTGCAGATGATAACTACGACAATCACGTTTTCAGTTGGCATTGCTTGTGCTTGGGTATTAGCCTTGTTATGTAATTTTATTGAGGGTATATAGGTAAGTTAAGTTATAAAGAATTGTAAGAACATATTAAAAAAAATTTACGTATTTGAGAAAAGCTCTTATAAATTAAAAAAAAAATTAGGACTTAAATTATGAAAAATTTAAAACTCATAGCTTAAAAAGTTAGCAATAATTAGGATTAATTCTTAAATAAGAAATCAAAGGAAAATTATTATAATTAATTTGTAATTAATAAAAGTTTTTGACTTATTTATCCCTCTTACTGTTGACAATAAAATGAGTGTTAGCCATGTCGTATCTTTCCCGTTTTTTGTACAAAAATTCCTCCATTATTTTGGCCGTCATTCTTTGAGCTTTCTGCCTGCATTTCCGTTCGCTGCAGCTTTGTTTTGTTGCCGTCGCCTCAGCATCTTTGCCGTCGGTGGCTCTGCAAATTTATATATATGGCCAGGCAAGATTCCTAGACGCCTCCGCCGAGCCGTCTCACTTTGGCGTCACACTCCCTCCTGCGCGGTCGTCGCCATGCGTCAACAATGAATTTTATGGCTGGCCTTGTGCGTGAGCTCGTATGGATTTTCCCCATTCTCCTGCTTTTTTCCCTCTTTTTTTTGCAACACGCTCTTCCGTCTCTGGCGGTTCGTGTTCGCCCATTTTTATGTAGATTTAAGTTAGTGCCGAGCACTTGAAATTGATTGGACAACTATTGGCTTCAAAAAATTAGAGCGCAACGCTCACATAAAACTTAACTTCAGTTTCCAAGCGAGGGCGAGTGTGTATGTGAGCGGGCCAAATGCAAACATAAAAGTCTAAAACGGAAATGGGAAATGGCCGCAGTGGCAAGAAGAAGAAGAAGAGAATGAAGGGAGGAAGTGCCTCCCTAAGTGAGTTGTTACAATATGAACAGTTTGTGGCCAATTTGTGCCGGGCAAGAATTGTTTGTAAAAGGTTTTTGCAATTTTAAGAAAGCAAATAACAAATTGGATAACAGTATTGATATCGAAAACTACGATTTGTTTTGCAATTATACTATAATTTAAATAATTAAATAAGTTAAAGGTCTTTGTGTTTGTTTAATAAGCGAAAATGTGCTAGAAATTCGAATATTTATATATTTTATTAATTATCTACATCTTTAGCCCCTTTAGCCATCCTACTACCAATATTAGTCCTTAAAATCGGATAAACAAAGATGTAAATGAAAAGGAAGAAAATATTATTAATACTGAACAATAAAGCCTATTATAAAATATACACAAAATCTTTATATCTTTACTACATACATATAATGACAACTAATATTCTTTTTTTGGCTTTTATCAATCACCCCACTTAAATACCTGGAACGCGACCAAAATTGGCAGACAACACTCAAATCGTAATTATCCTTAGATCCAATTTGATTTCCCAGGTAAGCCGAGCGAGTTCTTTGACCTTTCGCTAGGAGAATAAACATAAATAAAGAGAGAACGCTGGCTAATGGCAAACTGGCAGCAAAATCTGCATCCGAAGTGGGTTAATAAACCACAAAATGCCAACCGACGAGAAAATCCGGCTGAAATTCCTGGATACAAAATATAAAAGGGGGCTGGAAAAACTCCTCCTCCGGATGGCAATCATGGCAATACGATAATGGAAATTGAAATAATTTGCCCACTTTTGAGCAGGCCCAAAAGAATGTCAGGCTGGGCTGTGTAAAATTCCCGTTGGCCTGCCGCATAAATCACAAATGTGCGGCCAACTTGACAGAGTCAGTGGATGGCAGCGGGGCATTGGCAGAGGACTGGCCAACTTTAACACACAACAGCCAACAGCCACGCAAACGGAAAAGTATGCTACACGGAGCTAGTAAATACAGCGAAAACACACACACACACACACCACATGGAAATGCGGGGCATATAATAATAACTTCATGGCTGCCGCTCACAACAAACAACGAAGAATATTGTTGCCTACTTGCAGGCGCAGCGCGAAAGCAGAAAAAGTTTTCTAGCCCCCTCGCCGTCCTTTGGAGCGCACGCAAAAGTCTTGCACTGGGAAATAAGGATAAGTATAGGGGGTTATTTTAATTTTAAAACAAACAAGCAATATATTTTTAATAATGATTGTAAGACGTATTTTATTGTACAACTTACAAATTTTACGCTTTTAATCGTTTAATAAGGTTTAAATAATTGCACTTTTATTAAACATCCTTTAAAATATTCAGATAAACTATATTAGTGGCTTTAAACAAATTGTTCTATCTTTTAAACATGATTTAATGTTCGAATTTTTTACAATCGCTTCTTATTACAAACTTGTTTGTTTCCTTAAACTTTTTAGTAAGAAATCTACACATATTTAACTAGCAAAAAGCTTACCTAAAACTGTAACTAATTTAGAAATTATAAGAAATTTGCTTGGCATCCTTCTTCATCTTCAAATGTATTTTTCATGAGTTCCAATTACCACTACTGGTTACTTAAAAGTCTCACCTTATTAGCTCAGTGTATCCTTCGCTTAGCTCCTTCTGCCTCGCAGATTTTTTATGGCCCAACAAAGGAGCTAATGTTAAATTTACTGAAAACGTTTGTTTCAAGTGCTTTATTATTATTTTCTCCTCGATTTTCCTCATTTTTTCACTCTTGCGTTGTTTTTTTTTTTTTTTTGCATTATGCAAGTTGTAGACGAAGGGGGAAAAGGCCACAAAGGGAGGCTTGGGGAAAGGCAGAATCAACCGCCAAGAGAATGCCTTTCAATGCATGTTCAACCGATGTTGTAGCTTTTAAGACCGAAACGATTATGCGACAAATGCAAGGTAAATGAGTCCAGGACATTCAGGGAGCTGCAAGGGGGGACTTAGGGGAAGCTATAAAACGGAGTATTAAAGGGGCTCTCGGGAGGGTAACATTAAGGAGGTGAGAGTGGCCAGACAGGTAGAAGCACAAAGCATTGTAAATCATCTTGGGAATGGGAGGGGCAGCAAAGAATTCAAAAGAGGAAAACGAGGGGAAAATGTCCGAGCTGGACATGCTGCATACTGTTTATTTTTCATCTAACACGGGCGGTTGTGGCTGGGGCTATGGGGTGGTTGTGGCAAGCCGTGGTTGGAGGCAGGTGAGCGGTGGGCGAACACCTGCAATGTGCCAACGTCATGTTCACCTTTCAACCGCAACGGACACTTGTGCATACACAAAACGAAGAAGGCAACTGGAAATGAGATCCTCCAGTTTGGTTCTCTCTTTGGTCCTGCCAGGCGGAGTCTCGAGCATGAAAAACATTTTGCATGCATAGACATCCAACTAGACGAGGGAACATAGTGAGAAAAATAAGCATCTCTTAAGAGAAATTATATTAAAATGCATTGTTACTATAATTTACAGCCATTTATTACAAGGGAAATGTTTCTTAAAATGTATTTCATAATTCCAATTTCTTAAACTTTATTTTCCTAATCCAAATACTTAACATATTTTCCAGTGTAGTACGAAGAAACTTAGCAATCTATGGAATGCCAGGCCAGGGGTGACACCCACAACAGAGAATAGAAAAATGGGCGGAGGGTCCTGGAGCAGGACAATTACGCAGACAGAAAGCTCCGCATATAAATGACCGGCATGCACAGGAGACTGGAGACTGAAAAAATAAAGAGAAAGGAAAATGTGAGGAAAGTCGCCCCATTGGGCATGCATTTAATTTGTATTTTATGCGATTTATGTTTACTTTAGTTGGCACTCATTTTGCATTTTTATTAGCGCACATAAAAAATGCACAGGGACGAACGATGACAATGACGCTGGCGTTCACAGGGTGCAACAAATGTTGCAATCAAGTCGCACAAAAGGTCGCCGCAAAATGTTTGTCATTTATGGGGTTTTCTCTTTTATTTTAGAACACGGGAGAAACTATTTCTGGCAGCACACAACTGGGGTCATTAAATGTGAGCTCAAACATTTTGCGGCTAGTTAAGCACTAACCAAAAATTCAAATGACAAACCGGACTAGATAAGGGAGTTTTTATCTCTTTAAAAGCAGGTTTTTTTTGACTGGGATTTAATGCAAGGTGGAAACAATTCAATTCTTTTTGTGATTATTTAAGCAATGCTTAAACAAATATTAAAGAAAATATAGCTTTTGTAATATACTAAACGTTAAACACGTTCTTTAAAATTTTTTATAATTGTCTGCAAGCCTTAAATTTAATACCTTCATCGAAGCAAATAAAAGAAACTTAAAAACACTTTCAGAGACCGCCTTTCAAAGACAGTCAGATTAAATCTTCTGTTTTCTCGATAACCAATTACGTTCCAAAGCTCTCCTTGACCAGCTCCATCCACTTATAACTTTGCTGCGAATTCTCCATAATCACGATAAATTTGCCTCACAATTTTTAAGTGGTACGAAGCAGGCAGAGTGAGCGCTGCCATTGATCAGCTGCTGCTCGCCAAAGAATCCAAGACTTTGCAGCTATCAGTTTTCCGTTTTCCACTTGGGGCCAGAGGCACTCATAGTTTACGAGAACCGCCAAACCGAACCCAACCTCACTGCCCCCCATTTTCCGCAGCCATTTTCCATTTTGCCGGGCTGAAAGGCCATTAGCAGGCGGGCAGACGTTTTGTATTTAAGTGGAGCAGCGCTCAAACAGCGAAAGGCGAAACCGAGTAGGGGTTGCGCAAAAAAAATGTATCTAAAATAAAAGTAAATTGTTAAAAATAAAGACTTGGCGAAAGGAAATATAAACAAGCTGGCCCAGGACATTGAATGTTCTCTGCAGAATACAGTTATTAAAATTTTTACCACGACGAAGGCGCTCCCACGCCAAGTCCCTGCTGATGATGATGGCATTTGTCAGCCCGGCTTATTGATAGGCACAACATTCTGGCTGAAAACCTCGACGACCTGACGAGCAATTGCCTCCCAATTGGCCAAGATGGCCCTTTCCTTGACCTTTTCGGCTGACTTAAATCCACTTTACGCTCTTGGCCAGACATTAATTGGTGGCAACAGCCCAGGCCCAGGTCCAGGTCCAAGCCCAAGCCCAGTCCCAATCCCCCGGAAAACTGCTGCTCAAATATTATTTGTTTAGGCAAGCAATTAAAAGTGGATGGCCACAATATGAGTTGCTGAAGAGCCCGACGGCAATGATTGTTAAAATGTTGGCAAATTGGATTTCTGCCAGCCAGCGGCGGGCGAGGAATTCGTTGGAGCTCCCGACCAGGTCAGTTGGTCACTTGGTGGCGCTTCTCCCGCCCTCCGCGTTCCCCGATAATGGTTCTCTCGTCCGGCAAAATAGGCGTAAAATGAAACTTTTAAGTACTTTATGGCCAACACTATAAAAAAAAAATAACAACAAGTAAAGGCAACAACAGCCAACCAACCAAACACATCTGCCATGTGGCGCTGCTACCAACTTTTCCCGCCCACGCCTGAAACTAAAAACAAAAAACCAGGACGAGAGCAGCAGGAGCAGCAGCAGCTGAGATATATATGTACATTGTGGCCATGGCAAACTTTCCCTAAAAACAGAAACGATGAAGCAACTTTTGGTCATATTCTAAATATCACACCGGTTGTAAAATGATTATAAAACATAATGTTGGAGCTGTTCTAGCCAGTGGCAGGGGTTCAGGCTCAAGCAACTAAGGAAAAGCTGTTGGCAGGGCCTTGGTTAGATTATCGTACGCATCAGGAGGATGAGGTGGTTGAAGAGTTTGCAAAGATTACCCATTAATTGTAGAATATCTTTAGTATTCTATTTATTAATAATTAATCTCTGATTTTACCAGTCCTTGCAAGAACTCTTAGCAAGCTATATAAGTTCCATAATTTCCAGACCTCCTCTCGCACAACTCACTTAATGTAGGTCCAGCCATGCAAGTATAAAGTTATTCCCAGACAAAAAAGCTTGCGAAAAAAAACTATAAAATTTCGATAAAATTTCATTATCATTTCTGTAAAGGACCGCCCATTGGCCGCTCTGGTATTTAGTGGTCCAAAAGAATGCTACATTTTCCTGGAAAAGCATACCACCCACGCGTATGTGTATGTGTCGGTGTGAAAACAGCACTGACATTTCATGCACGTGCGTACGAAAAGGTGGCAGGCCGGGGGAAAATGCTTTGCATAGTTCTAGGCGCGTGCTGAGATCAAAGACAGTCTCCGCTGGCGATAAAATGACAGAGCAATAACGGAGGACAACGGCAGTGGCAGCTACAAACAAAAGCGTGACACAGGCGTCAGCCGTTGACAATTGAAGGTTTTTGCCAGGCGCTCGCATTTCGAAAAAAAGGGTCCACGGGGCGTATGCGCAATGCGAGACACAGCAGAGCAGTCGAAGCATTCGATTGACAAGGGGAAAGGTCAGGCAACAAAAGCAATAAAAATCGCCTCCCTGCAGCAGCGACAGCCATAAAGAAAATTCTGGGCATAATCATAAAGATTTTTTCATAAATAAATTCATAAATTTCATAAAGTAAAGGAATATATATACATAGGTATTAATAGGACCTCCAGGAAATACGTACTATCAACTACAGAAAACCTTAATTTATTCTTATAAAAACTGGTTATACTTTTTCAACTATCTTCACATTCACACAAAATACAATTGCAATTCCTTATTCCCATATCAAAAATCCTAAAATCCTGTTTATGGTCCAGTTAAACTGCCATAAAACTAATTCCCTTTATCGATTTGCAATGCAAAACATTTATAGAACGTTTCACCAGTTTCAAATTGCCCCGGCAAAAGTATTTAAACTTTTGTTGTCCCCTGGAAAAATCTGGGAATATATCCTACGTACACACATACTATACATATGTATGTATGGATTGAAATGTATTTCAAAATGGCAATTTACGCACTGTTAGGGACAGTTCAAAAAAAGATTCAGCTGCAGGCTAAGCGCCCAGCGTGTCCCTTTCTCGGTCACAAAATATTTGCCATGGCCAGTGGGGGTGGGATGTGAGGGGAAGGATGTAGGAAGGATGTGGGACAGTGGAACGGATCGGAAGGATGGACCCAACCCCCCGAGCACATACATATCTCTTACTGATTGCCGATTTGATTACGTCAGTGGTCCGGGCCCGAGTCCGAGTCCCCTGGCGCGTTGAAGTCCTGACTGTGTGGACAAAATTATGCCAAGTATTTGCTTATTAGTTTTTTTTTTCGCCTCCTCCACACCCAAATAAATTGACATTTGCTATTAGAAAAAGGTTTGGCCTGAAAGTGCAAAAATGCGAAAAACTTTGGCAATGTCTTATGGCTAAGGGGATATGTCTTCGATACGCACACATACAAAATAAAATATACTAGTATATATATATATATCTGAAACGCTATGGATCTGGACAATCATTGAGCGTTTCAGCATTTACAGATCAAGTGCCAAGGACATTTGACGTTTGTATTGAGTTGTGCGATGGCTTCTGGGAGGGTCACTCACAGCTTATGCCAAATAGGACTTGGTTTGTGGGAAAAAAGGAAGAACTTTTTTGTTAGGAAACAGTTTATCGGGTAAAGCATCGAACGTGGGATATTTCATAAAGTTTGGCACTTCATAAAATTTGGTATTTTGTGGGGTAAAAAATTTAGCCACAAGGGGTGGGAGATTTTTAATAATATACAGATAACTAAAAGATTGAAAGCCTATGAAATAAAATGCGAAATAATATAAAATCCCTGAGATAACTATATACTTAAGTCTTCTTTTGCATTCAAGCAAAAATCCCTAGATCTGCGTCTTACTCATATATCGGCTCATAATTTCCTATTAAAGTTGCCTTCGAATCTCGCACCTTATCGCCGATTGGTTCCTTTATAGTACCGGGAAAATGTCAACTCACTGCCAAACCAGAGATTTTCCCTAGCTTAAATGCACCTACTTTAGGGGCAATTCAATTGGAACCTAGGCAATAGCAGCAGCAACAGCAGCATCTTGATAAACACTGAGTTCGAGGAAAAGCCCGGGCCGACGAAATGGGCGCCCTGCCAGAGTCGGATCCTAAAAATGCCGCCCAATAAGCGGCTCAACGTGAAATAATCTTACGGCAGTAAGTACTTCCAAAGCACTCACCCATTGCCACCCCGGAAAAGCTGCTACTGCTCGGGAAACTGATGCACAGAGAAAAAAGAAGGGAAAACAGCAATCAGATACTTGGGCTTGGGTTTTTCCTTTGACTTAGTGTTTACAGGAGAGATTTTACAGCACATACTTAAGGATTATTTGCTCCAAGTTCTCCCAGTGTTGTTCTTCTGCTGCCTGTCGTTATTCCCAGGACGCAAATTATGCATTAAGCTGTAGAAAAATGCCGCATAATGTTATCAGCGGAGACGACAACGCGGCTGAATGTGGATTGTTGGCACAGGCAAGGTGAGTCGCCTCATCTCCACCCCACTGCCAGTTGGCCGCAATCAAAATGTGTAAATTAGCACTGGCAGGCAACAAATCCTCATCGTTGCCATGATGTCCAGGCAATATCCTGACATTACAAGGATCTTGATCACAGCAGACGGCAGGCGGCAATTGCAATTTCCACTTTAATCTCCGCTGCACGGCCGCAGCTTATAATTTCGTTTATAATTACGCACAAGCCAAGTCTGCAGTTTCTGTTGGATGTTGCAATTGCATTCAGGGGTCAGACTGGCAGGACTCCAGGCCAAAAAGGACGACATGACTGCACTGCAATGTTGTCCACGCTGCTCAAAAAAACCTGGCGGCAACACTTTTCCTAATTAGCACAAAACTCGGCAGAAGTGAACCCGAGCCGAGGGGACCGTCAACCAGAGCTGATTTGAATTGAAGTGAACAGCTGAACTTAACCCGCTGAGCTGCTGTATTTTCACGATAATGTGGCATTCGGCATTCATGCATCTCTCGTGCGACATTTGGAATTTCGAATTTGACCAACGGCGAATCGAAGCCGAATGCAAACGTTTGCAGTTTAGGCCAATCAATTATTCACGATCTGGGACAACAAATAGCATAAGACATGGCCAAGGGAAAAGGGATTTGCTTAATTTGTGAAGTAATTTAATTTATGGAATTATTACACTGAGTATTATATTTACTTTTGGCCTAGAAAGTTAGCAACGACCTTAAAACTAACTTAATTATCACGACAATTAGAGAAATGTTGGCTGGCTTATTTCGAACATAAATAACATTCAATAATTAAACTCATATACATTTATTTCCCTTTGATACTATTTTATTTAATTTATTGCGGTTTTTAATGCTAAATAAATAAATGCTAGTTTTAATTGGTAAAATGATATCAAACAAAAAGTCTAAAGTTAGCAGATTTCGATTCGGAAAACCCTTGCAAATCCACCTACTAAGATATTTTCTTATTTTAAATACATACTTACCCATGATTTACAACTCAATTCCATTCTCCCAAATTCTAAAGCTCTGAAAATAAGTTTTCCTAATAATTTAAATAAATAAATATGACATCGAAAGTATCGCGGGACACCCTCTACGAGGCAGTTGAACACATTATGCTCGACTCTCAGGACAATGATCCCAACTGCCTTGAAGTCGTAGAACTGCATATTGGACTCAATAACTACAATCTCAACAAAGATAAAAGCCATGGAAGTGTTGTTTTAAATCACATTGCAGTGCCTCAGCTAAAAGTTTGCGTTTTCGGCGATCAACAGCATTGCAATGAGGCCAGGGCTTTGGGCATTCAATGCCTCGATATGGAGGACCTCAAAAAAATCAACAAATACCCGAAATTAATAAAGAAAATGGCCAGAAATTTTCATGCCTTCTTGGCCACCGAATCGCTGATCAAGCAGGTTCCAATCTTACTCGGGCCAGGACTCACCAAAGCAGGAAAATTTCTCACTCCGTTGTCCCACAAGGAATCGATGAGGGCCAAGATCAGGATACTGGCCACCAAAAAGCCACAAATGAAAAATATTGAGTGTCTGTCGGTTAATGTAGGACACATTGGCATGACGACAGAAGATCTAATTCGAAATCTAAATATTTCGATTACATTTTTGGTGTCTCTGTTGAAGAAGAACTGGCAGAACGTGCGTTCACTTCATGTAAAATCGGCCATGGGTTTGCCCCAAAGAATCTATTAGATATTTTTTTGTAATTAACTAAATTTGAAATGTGTTTTGAATAATTTCAATAAGCAAAAATTTTACTGTACGCGTCGTCTTATGAACAAATTAAAAGAAAAACTTTGATTAAATTACAGAATTACATTCTCTCTAAATTCTAATTAAAGGCTATTAGGCATAATTTTAAATAAACCCACTCTCATTTTCATCTGTCTTTTCTTTTATCCTTTTCCTCCCCTCTCTGCAAATATTCAACAAAATCCCAGTAAGCTGTGACATAATTTCTCTTACCCTACGCCCCCCATATGCCCTTGATGCCACTCTTAGTTTGGCTTACGGGGCGTATGAGCAATCCCTTTGTTAGCTCAACGATACATTATAAATTTCTTCTCGAAATTTTTTTTCGCTTGGATCGGATGGAAGGGAAGCAGGATTGGCCTAAGTCAAGCCAAAGGAGATAAGACAAGTTCACGGCACATGCTGAGCACGCTAATCAGGATGGCATTTTTATTGGGGATCCCAGCAAAGGGGCAACAAATGTGCTGCGCTTGACTTATCCTCAATAATTATGGCTGTTTGGTTGCTGCGTCGATAAGAATGTTGAAATAATTACGGCCCAAGCGAAAACTTTGGGCCGGATGAGTAAATCGCCGCCAGAAAGGCGCCTCTGAAGAATTGTATAGCTGGGGGTTAAAGATTTTCAATTGCATAAATTCAAAGAAAGTAAAATAATAATATTTAATTTACAATATATAAATATAAACAAATTGTTATATAACTACAATTTTCTTTACTTTAACTGTATTCTCAAGGAATAAGAAACATTTTAAAATATATTTATTGGTTCTTTGTTTAATTTAACATCAAAGAAGATGGAATATTCTCAAAAGCTTATTAAATTGCTTGAAATAAGTTAAATTTTTTCAAATTACTCCTTTATTATTATTATACATATTTTTTCTTTGCGTGTAATAACAGATACGTGTGGAAAAACGCCTCAGCTTGAGTCAAAGTTACTAATGTCTTATTCAAATTGAATATGAGCGACTGCGTACGAGTTGGAACCCATGGAAAACATATCGGGAAACTCAATTACGAATTCATTTCGCTTGTCAACTCTGACAGCCAGACAGACAAAGTCAAAGTCGAAGAAACGGAGACGCAGGATGAGACACAGATATGAGGATGGAAATGGCAAACTCTCTGTTGCTAATTTCAGCTTGTAAACATATTTTAACAAAGATGTCAACAACGTGTGATACTCGTACGCACACAGAGACAGCCCAGATGAAGGCCCAACAATTCCATCTGGCCAAGTGATATATGTCTTTCATATAGGAATACCATAAACAATGTCATTTGACATGCAAATTTATTTATGAAAATAACAGACGAACGGAGCGAAATACAGAAACAAAAAAAGGAACAAAACAAAGACCAGAAATCACAGGACCACGCACACACACCCACCCGCCAAATGAGCTGCTGAGCTAAGAAAAAACCAGCGCTGAGGAAAAGGGAAAATTTAGCAAGCGGCAAAAGGCAAAAGGCGAACGGAACAAGCTGAGGAAAAACCAAAAAAATGAAAGGCAAAGGCAGCGGCAAGAGAAAGAAATTCAAGCGTAAAGCAAAAGTAACTTAAGCAGCGGCAAACTGAGCAAATAAAATGGGGTATCTATAAGATGGGAAGGTCGTTCGTTCGGTGGGTGGTGGGTGTTGGGCGGAGAAATGCGTGGAAAAGCGGATGGCGTTGAACCCGGACAACAGAGTGAAAGTTACGGCAGTCGCAAGCCCACACACACATTCTGAAAAATTCAACAGAATGTGGTGGCATGCCACATAATTTTTGTGTATCGCTTCCCATCTCCTTATCTTTCTCACTGTTCCTCTCTTCTTAAGAAGTGGGTTTATATTCTTGGAAAAGAGTATTTTTTTTTAAAATAAATTTAACAAATTATTTATTACATTTGTATATGCAAATAAATTAATTATTAAACACATTTTGAATAAGCAACGCAGCTAATAATTCCTTAAGTCAAGCTCTAGCAATTTTAGTTAATAACCAGGAAAGGCTAAAAGGAATACTTCTAAAAAAAAAACCCCGTAAAGTTTTCAACTTTCGATTTTAAGTCTTCAAGTTATAGCTTTATCTTACAAAATGGAATCATTTTATCGACAAAGAATCCCTTTTGGGGATTGCCCTGTTCCCATGCATGGAACCTTCCCTTGATTTGTGTGTGCACAAGAAAATATAAACATAAAACTGTTGTTCCTTCAAGAGCATCTCATCTTCGCCTATTTTCCTAGCAGACTTCCCACTCCTCTCTAAGACTTCTTCTTTGTTTTTGTATTGGCCAATGACAAACAGGGCTAGGGGAGTGGGTCTTTAGCGGTCTCTGGGTCAGGGTCTCAAACTCTTCGGTTGACCCAACTCCGATATCTTTATGCTGGATGCAGACAGCCCGGCAAAACAATATGTGTACGCCCAATATTTTGATAAGTGTAAGCAAAAATAAACAAGCCGTGAAGAGCACAGGACCTTTAGGAACCAACAAAAAAAATCAGCATTCGAGACCCAGAAAGAAAAACCAAAAGTTGTGCAATCGTGAGGCGAAAACAAATGGAAAGTCGAGCTGAAGTAAATAGGGAAAACTGATTTCCTTCCGCCCTTTTTCCGAGCTCACTTTGGGGATTCTAGGGACACATTGACCATTGTTGGGGAAAGTTTTCATCTAGCAAATACTTTTTTTTTTTGTTTATGTGCAATAGTCTGCATGGGAGGGAAAGTCCCTAGGTGCTGAATATGGCTTTTTGAG
This sequence comes from Drosophila birchii, assembly GCA_035046345.1. NCBI lineage: Eukaryota > Metazoa > Arthropoda > Insecta > Diptera > Drosophilidae > Drosophila > Drosophila birchii. The sequence continues at coordinate 13,229,144 of JAWNOA010000064.1, forward strand.
TGAACTACTTAATGTGAGGCTAGAACAACGAAATAAAGAATAATCATTTCTATCCATGGCTGTTATTTTTTCTTTATTTTCCAACAATATTTTCTGCTTTCCCAAAGCTCCACAATTGATATTCCATGTCCGAATTATGCGGCCTGCAATTTAAGTCTCATTCTTATCCGAATTACGCTTATCCTTGGACCACTTTAGGGTTTGACAAACAAAATCTAATTAGCCGTTTGCCTTATTTGCTTCAGTTCGCGACGCATAATATTATTATGCCAAACGGCACTGCCCTTGCAAAGGCCAATAGCCACAGCAAATTTATTTAAGACTCCAGCGACATGACCCCGATATTTGCCCAGTAGCAGGGGTTTAAGTTTACGCCCCAAATTATGACTGCTTCGCATGTGTAGAGTCCAATTAAATATATCACGTGATTCGGATATTAAACCGAGCAGCCTTAAATGCAAATAAGGATGTAATCAAAAAGCATTTCGCTTCAATTAGCTAGCTAAGGTAAATAAAAACAGAATAATCATTCATTAATATTTGCACATCATTAGACAGGTTGTTAAATTTAACAATTAAATAAAAGAAAAGTTAAACAATGAATATCTGCAGATGTCAGAATGGGGTGCAGTTCTGCATTGATTTTTGCTATCCTGTTTAGCAACCAGATTTTTGCCACATTTCATGGCGTAACATTTGCATAGAAATCGAACAAAAATTTAAAGTAACATCGACAATGTTGATGTCTCGAATGATGATTGCGACTCCTGCTCCCCAAACACATATCAGTCCCTTCAGCACAGCTCCCTCCTTGAAGGCAAACCCCAAGCCAAAGGATTTTGTGGCTCAAAGCGCCTTAGACCAGAGACTTGTTGATAGGGGTTGACCAAAGCGGCCAACTTCCTCGCCCTGCTCCTCCAGACAAACCAAATCGAATCGGATTTAAATGTATTTCCTTCGCACACAGACCATATTATATATAATGCACTTAAATGTGCGAAGATAAATGTATATATTTGCGAATCTGATGGATGCGCTTCAATAAGGGGAGCGTGTACAAGCGATTTCACTTCTCTTGATTTCAGCAAGTGAGCAATAAAACTATTGCATATCCAAAAACTAATAAAAATAGTTTTGTGAATCGAAAAACTTGATGTTCGCGTATTAGATTGCAATGGGAAAATATACATGGCAAGAAAAGAGTAATATTACAGTGCAAAACTTTTTTTTAAATGGAAAGGAAAAATGTAAATAAAACTTTAAACTATAAATGAACGTAAATTTAATATACAAAATTCCCTAAGAAGGTTATAGCGCATTATTAAAGGTCTTATCCTTAAGTCCTTAGCTTTATTTCAAAGAATAAAATACAGAATAATATTTAATTTAAATTAGAATTTAATAAGATTATTTACAAGCAAGCTTTTTTGTCTTTCTAAAACCAATAAAACAAGCCTAAACCATTATAATCTTTAATGGCAGCAAATTATAGCAATTGCAGCACAAGCACTATTAAATAGAAATAAATCAAAGCTTTAAGTACTAAACTCCCCCTGTTTTATGCATTTCCTTTCCAAATCTCTATATTTGTGTATATATATTTTATTATTTCTAAATGGACTTTCCCAGTGTAGCGGTCCACAAATTGCGTGGCATAAATTGCGGTGCCATTGTTTGAGTGGCTGCAGAGTCAAACTCTGGCGGAGAGTGGAGCCATGGCCACCACTGTGTTGGCGAAATTCATGAGCCGCAAATTGTAGTTCCGTTTTGCCTGGCCTGCCCCTCCAGTGAATGGACATTGCCGCCCATACATTGGCTCTTTGAATATTTAACATTATGTCGCATGAACTCATAAATGTTTCACCACCTCCATCAGTCCGTCCGTCTGCCCCATCTCCGGGTCCTCATCATTGTCGCTGGCTGGAATATATAGCCATGACTGCTGCCGGTGACAATGATGGAATACTGTTTGATGTTTGATTGGTTTGCCATTCCGATGGCGACATTGATATGAGCTTTCTTTCGGTGAATAGTCATGGAAAAAAGGGGGCGGAATATAAATGACAAATATAAATAGAAGCCGAACTGTGCTTGCATTTTTTGGGGGGTGGTCTGATAAGTAGTTAATAAAAGAATGACATATTCCGGGAATTATGGGTTGTGTTGACTTCGTAAATAGACCCATACAAAAGTTGTTTATAGAATACATTCCTGTAAATGTAAGTTTATTATTTAAGTTATTATAGAGGAGACTATATTTAAACTGAACTAGATTCATGAGGCTAAAAAGGCAATAAATAGTTGGCCTTTTTATACAAGTAATATTTTAGCTATAATTACCACTTACCCTTCAGTATATTATCTTCTAATTTATGTAAAGCCGCATTTAGTTGTTTTGTGAATTTTAAATAAATGTTAATTACCTTGTGAGATATAAAATATATAGAGTCTGACAATAGTTTTTGGCTAGTATTGATATTTTCCAGCAGCTTAAAGTGCCCTTTTGCCGGAACATTCATAATGATTAGGAGTTTATGAACTGCTGGCGGGAACCGACAGCCTCCTTCCCGGTTGCCCAGCCTCTGATGGCGGATCCTCGAACTATTTCACGCTAAATCCAAAGTTAAACCAAAATGCACATAAATCACTGGCCAAAACTTTTGTTTTCAGTTATCACTAGACGCCCAGACACAGGCTGGGTGTGGGTGGAAAGGGTGTGCATGTGCATGTGTGTATGTATGTGTGACAAAACAGTTAGTTGATGTTGCCTTCTAAGCGATTTCAGCTAGCAGAGCACAAACAAAACAAGCGTAAATCAACAGCAGCCGCAGCAGCTCATCATAAAACTCATTTGGTTCAGTGGAAACCCTTCACCCAGGACCCAAGCGAGGGAAAAGAGCTGGAGATAGTAGAAAAAGGAGGGAAAACACTCATTTCATTGTGCTTTTTCGTAGTCCCTTTTTTTCCTGACCACAAAAATGCTTTTCACACATATACACGGAAATTATAATAAAATAAATAAACGATACAAAACTATGGCATGTCAAGTAGTTAGCTTTAACATTCTTGGAGCTCTTTAAGAATTTATAATAAACTTTTTAATATATACTAATTTTATCATAATTAACTAAAATCGAAGATCCAATTTAAATGTGTTATAGTCACTGAAAAATACCCTATTTTCTTTCTGTGTCTGTCAAAACGAATGGTACCCAAATTAAGTACAACAAATGAGTTCGTTGGGGCGTCGGAACAGGGCGGAGCAGGCAGGTCAATCCCAGTGCCAGGACAAACAAGGCTGGCAAAATAAATTTCAGTAATTGATGTTGCTAATTTGTCATTTGCCAGGGCCATATCTCAGACACATTTACAGGTGGCCCTGAGCCCGACGTCAGTCAGCGTGGAATCAGGGCCAATATAGCCGCTCAACACAGGATCTGGCCAGGACCCCAGGCTTCTTCACGCGCGATGAGGTTCTGATTTAAAAGCCGAGACACGCGTCGCCCACCATCGAATGGAACAAAAAATATTAAAAAGACAGCAGAAACAAAAAATAATGGTGAGAGAGCGATGAAATTTAATCGCTTGCGCCAAATTAAACATCAAGAAAAAATAAGACAAAATAAAATATTGAAAAAGGCAAGTTAATGTGTGCTTGCCAGTAAGTCGAAGTGGGAAATGCTCTTGGAAGTCATTAAATCAAATTGTGTAAGAGATATGTTGGGTAAAATTAATGGAAATTGTTTGAAATTAATTGAAATTGGTTAATTTTTAGGCATGGATTTAACTTTAGAAAGAACAGAGAGAATAAATATATATTAATTACTATTCTTAAATGTATAACAACTAAATAAAGCCATATTTACATAATTTATTTCATGATTGTTTCATATATATTATAAAAGTGCAACTAAATAACAATTAAATTGATATAATCCATAAAATAAATTTGCATTAAAACACAATCAAATTTAATATAAATAAATAAAGCTTTTATACCAATTAAATTTCAATAAAATAAAGAAAAGCAACCTACAAAAACTAAAGTTTAACATATTCATTTCGAACTGCCAAATAGATCATTACTCAGTCATCATGGGCTTGCAACTACGCCAAAGTTAATAATTGCGCTCCATGGAAAATTCTTAAGTAAATTTTACTCACAACTTTTTTGCTGCTTGGCATTTTTTCTTCTTATTCGTTTCAGCCGGAAAAGCCCAGGGAAGCGGAAATGCGGCGGCACAATTAAGAGCCACGCCCCTTGTAGAAAGGGGTTTTTGGGAGGGGGTGGTAAGAGTCGCCTTAGCTGGCTGTCGTTGAGTGTAATTAATTCGGTCTTCTCAAACATTTTACGCACTGTTTGCTTGTCTTTTGTCTTTGGTGTAAGCACTCGAAAAGATCCTCGCTGACAACTTTAAGGCAAAAGTTGGCCCCAAAAAAATGGGATTGGGTTTGGTTTTGGAAATTGGAAAAACAAAGCTGCAGAAAGCCCAACTCAATCAGTGAAAACTTAATGCCCAAGACTTTCCCACAAAGTTATCTTTTCGCCGGAAAGTGCCGCCCCCAAACAAAGCATAAATAAACTAATTTAAGTTTTCCTCTCTTGGCCGCCAAAAGTGATGTCCGTTGCTTATTTTTTAAAGCGCTCTTCTGGGCGCAGACTTCTGCGAGCCCCGACTTGGCCAATTTGGCACGCAAAAGAGATTTCCCCTATTCAAGGGTGTTAGTTGTTGGCCAGCCTTGTCATCAGCAAAATGGCCAAACCGGATGCCAAACATAAATATTAAAAATATAACAAAAAAGCCCCTAGTGGCACTGATAAAAATAAGGATCTTCAAAAAACAAACTTAATATTTTTTAAGGATACTATTTATTATTTTTTTCCCTCAGAACAAAAATATATAAAACCATTTTCCATGACAATCTCGCCAGTGGATATTCATTTTTTATGCGACTCTTCTCACATTTTGGCATATTTGTTTTTTGTTTCGTGCTCTGATTCGGGGCCAACTTCAGCGCATTAACGTCGCCAAAGTCAAGACCCAGTTCAAAGTTCAACATTCCATCCGAGCTGAGGATTCTCGACTTTCCTGTCCAAGGCACAAATTTGCATATTTGCGGTTGCGGTGTCCGACGCATGTGGACTTTTTTTCTGGGTATTTTTCTCCCCTTGTCCCGTAGCTGCTCCTGCTCCTTGTCCTTGTCCACATCCTTATTCCCACATTTTTTCCTGCCTCTCATGTTTCGTTCTGGTTGCGTGTGTTAGTGTGAAATTTAGCGCCAGTTTTTGTCGCATTTTTGGCCTGGCAACATTTTTCGGCCCTAATAGACTCTGCATAGAAAATGAGACCGGTAATTTGATGGCACCACATTGTAGCCAAATATAGGCAACCTGCGGTGTGTGTGTGTGCGTGTGTGGCCAGCATTCGTGCGGTGAAATCCGTAGATAACATTTCAAGGATGTTTGCCGAGGGTAGAGTGCTTATAGTTCATGGCACATTTTGTGGCAGGCCCCAAAACAAATAAGATGGACAACTTAACCGAGGGAATACGAACACGTCTTTTTTGGGCCTGTAAAAGGTGGGAATGAAGATGTATCTAAAACGCTTTGGGTCGGATAAAATTATTATATTAAGGGATATTTTGTAAAGAAAATATAATATATATATGTTATATTTTGCTGGTTTAATTTTATGGCTTTCTTTTATTCAAAAAAAATTTTACAACTAAGACAATATTTAGAATTAATTTGCAATTAAAAAATAATCTGTTTTTTAAGCAAAGATTGTTTTTTAATTTATAACCTTTTAGATGTTAAAAACTTGCCAAGATTAAATCAGAACTTTAATTAAAGTAATAATCAAAATTAAACGAATTCAAATGTCTACACAAAAATCACTCACACTTATAATATTCCATGAACTATTCCTAAACCTTATATACATATATTTATAATGCTTATGTGAAAATGGGCAATAGTGTATCAAACACCTCACCTCACTTCTTTTTATCACCATCTATAAAATATGTTCATCATACTCCGCAGAGTTTGTTTTATGTTTGCCCGAATTGTATTTACATTTAAGTGGCTTAAACAGCCGAAAGTAGCTTTTCGAGACGCACAAGCACAGGTAAACTTCCACCCCTTATAAACCCCTCGCTCACCCCCCATTCAAGCCACGCACTTACACAAAGTTCGCGCTCAATCAACCCTGTCTTGAGCCCACTTAACACGCCGGCACCCTTGCACTCGCTACTCGGAACGCGCTTTGATTTATTTGCCACTCCCCCCGAAATTGCCAGTACGGCCTTGCTTTCGACAATTGGCTTTGCGGCTACTTTAGACCTACACTTGAGAACTGAAAGAAAAATTTGAGGATGTCTAAGGATTGTACTTAAAAATTTACGTATACCTAATATTTGGTTTCTAGAAGACGTGGATGTCATAATTATTTTCTATGAATTAAATTCTTGTAAACGTTTGAATATCTACCAAACCTATGTAATTATCTTCTAACATATATAGTATATTTTTATTCCAGTGTACAATCTCCCTGTTCATGTGTGTGTGTGTGTGTGTGTGTGTACATGTCAACATTTTGGCAAAATGTCCACCACTGCGTATACGCAATATGCCGTGGAGTTGCTTGTATGTATTTAAGCCTAAATTATTAACCGAACGGCAGCAGGAGCAAACAATATTGCTTTGCCATAAACGAGCACTTGAAACTAACACACACACACACACAGCCACCCGAATTACAAATACAAACACAGGCCAACACATAGAGAGAGGCAAAAATGGGTCGCAGCGGCAATTTCATGAGTCATTTAACCGAGTTGTGCGAGTCGAGGAACTGAAAAGAAATGCGAGGACGAACGGAAGGATCGATGAATGTTTTTTTGGGTTGCCGTTGCCGTTGTCGCTGTCGTTGTTGTACGGCACATGATTATGTTTATGAAACCGGGGGGCAGTGTTAGTGTGTGCTTGCTGCTGGGTGTTTGGTGTGCGTTATTGGACATTCATGCCGTTGAAGTGCGCACAAAAACATAAACACAAAATCGAAAAAAATAAAAACTTGCAACGGATGCGAGTGGCCAGTCGTCTGGTTTATTCCTTATAGAAGCAAGTGCACAGGAAGAAAAAAAATCAAGAAAAAGGCTACAAATGTAAGCACTAATCATCAATTTAAGATCTCATTTAAGGCATTGAAATCCAAATAATTAAATGAAAAAGACATATAGAAAATAATTTTTAAAGGACCAAAAAAAAATACTTCAACTCCCTAAGACAAATTAAAATCAGGTCCTTTATTAAATTTAAAGAAAGTAAGAAATCTGTTCTTCCAGTGATGGTTGTGTGTGTGTGTCTCGGATCTGCTCATAAATACAAACAAGAGGCAAAAGAAAAATAGGGGCAAGGGGCGTGCCAAGCGGAAACACGCAACATTCACATCCACATTTGCCTTTAATCCGAACCTCATTTCGACATGGCTGCTGAAAATGGGAAACAAGATGCACGGGTATTCCGGGACTGACCCAAAAGTGCGGAAATTAAAACATATGTATTTATAGCCGCACCCACTTTGCCTTGTAGTCTCGTATCCGAATCTGGAAATCTAAATCTAGCTGCAGTGGGAAAACAACAAGAATAGCACCCGTCCGCCTCCAGCTTAAAACTGACGACTATTTGGGGAAAAATGTGAACAATAAATACAAAGAAAAAATAACAACAAAAATGCTAACAAAATATGCAACCTAGCGGAGCATAAAATCTGGACTTAAGACCAGGATTATCCTGAAATCGAATGTGTTAAATATGGTGTAAAATCATATATATATGGTGTAAAATCATAATAGAATTAAGAGCAGCTTCCAAAATTTAAAGCTATTTCTAAGGTTTGATTTTAATTTGAATTTAAAGGTTACGTTATTGCTATTACTGTTTTTATTTTAAATTCCAAATTAATTTTGTAAAATTCTTCTTTCTTGACTTCTTGAAAATACTAAAAACAATGCAATTTCAAAGTTCATTAATGTTGGCAGGCAACATTTGGGTTTTCAGCTGCACTCAAACTTTCCGAATTCATATGATCAAGTTGGTCCTACTTCCGGCCACTTTCCCAACGGGTTGCAAAAAGTTTTCCCCTTCGAAAAACAAAAAAAAAATAAAACTAGGAAAAGAAATATTGAAACGATTGCACCGAGAGGAGGCCCAAGTGCTGGTCAAGCTGAGACCGCTTCGTTCTCCTTTTCTGTGTTCTGTGTTCCTGTGCCACGCCTCCAAAGCCGAAGGCGGGCTAAGAAGGAGCAGCAGCAGCTGCTGTCCGGTCAGAGTTAAGTGCTTGTAAAATTACAGTTTGCGGATTTTGAGCAAAAAATTAATTTAGGCTGTGGGAAAAGATATTAAAAATTAAAAAAAAAATACTAAAAGTGGATGTAATCTAAATCTCCTAGACAATATTTTACATTCATTTTATTTTTCTATTAAACCTATAAACCTTGGAAACTTTGGAAAATATTTATAAAATTATAAAAAGAAATATGAAAAAAAAATGAAGCAAACTCTGCCTTCAGTATTTCATCAATTACTTTAATTAAACGCGATTTCCTTATTCACTTGAGTCGAATTCCAATGCACTTTTCCCTATGGTTAATTTGGTTTTCTTTCATTTACTTGCAAGTCACTTAAACCACTCGGCGGCTAATCCGAAAAACAGCTTAGCGCATTAAGTATACGACGTGTTGGGGCCACTGACCGCCTCAAAGAGCGTATTTAGCTCTTTGTGTGGGTGTGTAGTGGTGCGGTTCCTGCTCTATAATTTCATTTTAATAGGAAAAGGAATTTCTCTGGACTTTGGCTACTCATTTTCCCTTTTCGCCCCACCTCACCCCTTGATTCTATGTGCTGGTTGCAACTGCTGGCAAAACTTTTAATTTAATTATAGTTCCATTTGTGGGCACTGCACACATGACGGTTGGGGTTGGGGTTCAAAGGAAGGAGCAGCAGCAGCAGCAACACAAACTGCAGCAGCGGAGAGATAGAACAGACACGCATAAGACTTTGCGGATTATGGGGCGTAATAAATGTCTATACACACGTAAGCAAGTGAGCAGGCCTTTGTGTTTACACACACACACCCACTCAGGGGGGCACTTAAACCAATAAGAGTTGAACGTTGCAGTTTTCATAGTGCAATAAGATCCGGCTATAAGTACTATATAGTACAGTTGCAGTGAAAATAATACAGCCAAAAATGGTTATAGTAAAATATTAGCATACTTTTTTTAGCCTCTACATTTTTATATTTTATATTTTAGGTACGTAAATCTAAAAGTTCTGCATTTAATTATGAATATAATTAAATTAAATAAAGTTAATAATTAATGAATCTTTTCAATAAATTAATATTATATAATAAAATCTAGCTTTACTAGGCTTCTCTGCATATTCTCCCATGCTTTAATATTTAATCCTTTTAAAAGAATCCTTTTAAAACAACCAAAATATTGCAATTCTACAGTGCTGAACATAAACGTAAGTATATATGCACAGCTGCAACTTCTCCTATTGCATATATGTACATATGTACATATATATGTACATTTATTTTAATGCTGATTATCTTGGAGCTGCTCAGCTGGGCGAATAATCTAATAAAATACTTTCCGTGTGGGCAGATTGTGTTTTTTGGCTGAAATGCAGATGGAATCGTAGGAAAGCCCTCAGCTTGGCCTTAATTAAGCAATGGTTTCCCTGGAATCAATCTGCTGAGTGATGGCCTTTCTGCCAGAGTTCTCATGTGCATTCACATATAGTGTATACATATTTATGGTAAATTAAATAAACCGCACGGCTCTCGGCCTCCATTTATTAACGGACAGATTTTGCCGGCCGCCTTGTCATTGATTTATCACAAGTGGCTGCTGTAACAATTCAATAACTTTTCGGCCCGAAAAAAGCCGCAAATAACTGAGAAAGACAAACGTGAAGAGGGCCCGGGATGCAGAGCCCGGCCAGAATGTATTACGGCCATAAACTGCAGCATCCCAGGAAAGCCGACAACAACTTTACATCCATATGCGCCAGCTGGTTGTTATACCCTGGATTTGAAGGGTACTAAAACAGGGTATATTGTAATTATGCAAAACTATGAAAGGGGGAAAATGAAATCAGGTATTTGTCCTTTAATGTGAATAATTTAAAAACCAATAAAAATAAAATAACTAATATTTGGACTCCGTTTTTTTTTCGTTTATAAAATATATGTATAAATATCAATTCAGAAGTTGCTGTTAATAACTTAAACCTGGGTATATTCCCGTCAGAACTTTGCAATATTGTTTACCATCTCTTTTTTTTACTTGGCCCAATTGGGGAACTGACTGATGACGGGATGCTGAGTGAGAACCCACTCTTCGCTATATTTTTCGTTTTCTTGTATTAATATATGCATTTTCGACGCTGAAAACTGGCTGGAAAATAAACTACTGAAGAGGACCGTGTAAAAGTGCAATTATGTCAGCATAAATTAAAAATGGAGAATAAAAGAAAATATAAGAAAATATATTTCTGCCCCAAGAAATAAAATAAATTAAATATATATTTATTATAACTTTTCTTCTTTATAATAATTTGCATGTTAGATTTATAACTATTATGAATATCGTTGTCAAAATATTTATTAGTAAACTCAATAATGACATGAAGGCCTTTATAATATAAAATTTTATATTACAAAAATTTTAATTTCAATATGATAACTTACAACACCTAAATAGTGACTGACTCTCCATAATTTAAAGCCTAAACAAAGCTCTTCGTAAAGGATCTAATATGATTTCCTCATTCATTATTTTCCCCAATTCCGCATTGACTAATTACCAATTTGGATCCTGGTTTAACCAATCAAGTTGATGCCATCTGTTTGATGGATCCATCGTTCCTTTGTTTCCCGAAATCCAGCTGCCAACACGGTGGGTGGCCATTGGACTCTAATCCCACTCAAAACCCAATTTTCTGGACCGCATTCCGATGGTTTGACTAGCGCAGCATTCACACATTGCGCAACATCCATAAACAGGCTATTAACACCTACAGCCCCGTACAGCTGTTGCATTATAATGCGGGCCTGCCACGCCCCCAACCCACTTGCAGCGGCATGAGAGCCACTGTACCACTGCCACTGCATCCAATTGCATTTTGCAGTTGCAGGACTCCAAAGTGCCGAATTACACTTGGTTAGGGGAAATGCGGTGAAAGGGGATCGAAGGGGTTGGAAAGTCATGCATACGGGAGAGGAAATTATATGGCTGGACATAATATATGAAACAATATAATGATGTTGTCGATACGGCTGTGCCATCTTGATACGGCTTGCAGATAGAAAAATAGCGATAAATGTCAGAATAAAATAATATATAATTTAAATAATAATATTAAAGAGAAGATTTTTTATATAATATTAGGAACAAAAAGTTTTAAACTTTATCTAAATCTTTATTATTTTTCTCTCTCTGTAAACACACTGGAAAAGCGAAAACTTTTGTCGACATAAAACAATAAAAGTTTTTCGCTTATTGCCCACTTGTCCTTGAGTGGTTTTGCATGAAGTCCAACCGAACCACTGTTTTCCTGCTTTTTCCCGCTTTTCCGCGAAACTTTTCGTCAATAAAATATATATGTAAGTGTATGTAGCATATTTTGCAGCGACCATTAAGGAAGCGGAACCTGTATGTGTACACATATTGATTTTCCATCAGCGCTCACTCAACTGTTTAACTATGTGCTAATATTTATTAAAAGCGAGCGACGTAAGGCCGCACGTAACGTAATGGCACGTAACGGTGTAAGGGCTCTAAGTTACGGCGAAAATGGGAACGAGCACAACATGATGTTAGCCCGGCAAATGTGTGTGTAATGTGCTGCAAGGACTCGGCATTCATTATGCCTCCCCCTGAGCTGGAAGGCTGAATGGCTGGCTGGCCTACATGTCGTATGATTAATCCCGTTTCATTATATTATCGCTTATGCCAGATCCCCCCATTGCTGGGTCCTCCTCTAACGTCGTCGTCCTTTGTCCGGGCATGAAAAATGGTTTGCCCCTTTGTTTTGCCAGCATTTAGTTGTAGACTCGAGTCTCACTTTTACTTACGCATAATTTATTACACATTTGTTCGGGCCATTAACCCACCTCCTTGACCATTAAAACAACTCAATTAACAGTTGACATAATATGCTTTAGTTTCTTTCGGTTTTCTTTTTTTTTCAGTTTATCCTCCTTTTATTTTCAGGTTTCTCTCATTGTGTTTTTTGTTTTGCACATTTTAAATTCTTACACATTTAAAAGATTTCTGTTTCAGTTTCTCTTCGTTTATCGTATTTCTGTGTGGCTCATATTTAATTGAAGGTTACTTTCAAATGTTATGTTTTTTTTTAGCTTTAATAACATTGTTGATTCGGGTTTTCCCTTGGGGGTTTTTGTGTTAAATAAACTAGGTTTTTTTAATGTATATATATATAGCATTTCTTTATATCATAATTTTATAAATACACATTTACATATATAATATTTACTTCAGTTTTATGCGGTCTTTTAGTTTTCATTTCATGTTTATCGTTCATTTGTTTTTTGCTTACACTTAAAGTATCTTAAGAACTTGCCTGATGAAAGTGGAAATGTTGACAGAATTTGATTGAGCAGAGTGATGGGAAAACACCTTAAATATTTAAATATTTCACTTGACACAAAGGAATATTATGTGCGATAATCAAAACCGCTTGACAACATTTTGCAATAAATATCGAATATAACCATGAAACGCCTCATCAAACACAATGCGAATTCTAATTTGAATTCCATTTTTTGTTCGCTCCTGTAAACAGAATTTACTCGCATGAAATTTCCTATGAATAGATATTGAATGTTTATATGCTTTGCTGATATATTTTACATGGTTGTTGGAAAAAAGCCTATGAAAAAGATGTCGGGATTGGATTTGGTTTGATTTAACCTCTGAATACTCATGCTTGGTTTCAATAGTTTTTTTTTTGGTTTTCTGTCTGTTTATCATTGTTTAGTTTTAATTTTAGTTTTGTTTTTTTTTGCTTACTGCTTAGCTTGATTAATGAAACTTTTTCCCTTTTATTTTAATCTTTATCAATACCTTTTTTGTTTGCTTTATTTTTTTGTGTAACACTTGGATTTTATTGGTTTATTCTTTTACATATTCGGTTAGCTTTATGTGCTCTATGGCAAAGTTTGGTGTGATGACAGAAATTATTCAGACAAAAAAAGATTTGAGTTGCAACCAAGAGAGGAAATGGAAAATAAATTGTGGAAGTTCAGATGGAAAATGTATTTGAAAACATCCGAATAATTATGGAACATTTTAGTTAGATGTAGAATACCTTTTTGGGTATTTCTTAATGTATCTCTTTTCGTTTCGCTTAACATTTGACTAATTTTTGCTCGCATTGAGTAACAACAAATAAATGTATGAAATGTGCAACAATTTCCCTCCTCACCGATTGTATCCTAAATTCAATTTAAACCGTTCTCTGCACGTTGGGTATTAATACTTATGTTTATTCAATTTGTACATTACACAAGAACGAAACGAAACGAAACAACTTATTCGAGGGTTTGCCCTTTTCAAATACTTTATGACTTAATTTCTAACCATTCAGATGCAGCCAAAAGAAAAATTCTCCCCTCGACGAGTTCTGCTCCTCCTCCCTCCCTCTTCTTTTCGTTTAACTTGTAGCTAGGTTTTCTTTTGCTTTAGTTTTCTTTTATATTTTACACAGTGTTTTTCTTTTCGTTTTAATTTCTGGTATGTTTTTTTCTTTTATTTTTGCTTTAGCCTGTACTTGAAGTTGAATGTTTTTAGTTTGCGTTTTGCTAATTGCCTTTCGGTTGAATATTTATCTGTCTATTAGGATTTCGCAGAATGCAAATGAGAATTTTCGCTTTGCCTTTGGGGGAACAGTCACAAAGTGGCAGTCGAGAAGCGTTTTCTGTTCTGGTATTAGCTGGAAAATATATTACTGTATATTCTGTTTTTCGCATTAGCCTAGGGTAAATTTTCGGTTAGGTTTTCAGCTATAAAATAGTATCGAAGGTCGGAAAGAGTCGATTGAAAAAGCGCCTCTAGGTATGCTATGCAGCCTATTTACACAATTTCCAATTCTAGGGGAACAGGGGAACCAAGGACTTAGATAGCTTCATTGTATGATACAAAGTCGTACATAAAAAAGGCGACAACTTGGCTTGATTTCGATCTTGATCTTGACATTATCTCTAGCATAGTTCATATCTCATATTTTTACGTTTCCTTCGTTTTGGTTTTTGTGCTAAATATTACGTATACGTCGCTGATTCATAGAAAAACGCAATAGCCAGTAAAGTTATATGTTATATGTATACGCTTTATAGTTATTATAGTTACAGCTTACGGTTGAGTTGAGAGTGGCCTCGAGGGCGGGGCAGCCAGGAGTGGGTGAGTTCACCTGATGTCCGTCTCGAAGAGTTGCCTACACGTTGCCGCCTCCGTTCTTGATTGTAGTTTCAGTTGCTGCCGGGAGAGGCAATAGTCCTCCTGCTCCTGCTTCTGCTTCTGCTGTATCCACTGTCCTAATATCCTTGGCCAGGGCCATCGGGCACACCAGCGCCATTGCTGGCAACTCAAAAGGCTAGCGAGGATGTGTTGCAGCGCATGTCCTGACGACGCTTCTCCTTCTGCTCCTTGAGCCTTGTGGCTCCTCTGCTTGGCTGGGGAGAGCAAGGGCGACGCCAGAGTGGTGCCCAGCAGCGCAGCGATCCACCGGCAAGCGCCCAGCTGAAGAAGCACACACACAGGTACACAAACAGACAGCGAGTGGGCGAGGGGCGAGGATGCGCTGGTGCCGCGTGCTGCATTGCTGCTGGGAACTCCCCTGGAAACGGAATGGGAAACACCTGTTTAATTTACATCTTTATTGCTGTCCTTATACTCAGACATTTGGGGGCAACTGAAAAGTCGTTAAGTAGTGTTTTGAGTGAGGCAAAAATGGAGGTGACTGTAAATGGGGTTGAGGGTGTACAGGTCTTGGGGAAAGTCTCGCCAAAATTGGCAAGGACTTGAAAATAAAATCGATGAATATATACAAATAAGATTCAGCTCGGTCTTCCGCAGCAATGGGTAAGTTCTTGTACATTAAATGATGCTTATTATTATGTATTATGTCCCTGATATTTATTTATTATAAAAAGAAAGTAAAAAGTTTTTGATGTTCAATAAAAGTATTTAAAAAACAGCACACACATTTAACGTTTAAAACAAGGTCCTTACAATTTCATAATCCTTATTTCCCTGCATGTTTCAAGTGTCCTTGCCGAGTTCACTTCAAAAAAAGAGGGGAAACTGGCTCGCTCTCCCTATATATCCTATGTCCTTAATGCCGCATAATCCCCCCGCACTAACCGGATTACCAGCTCCACACAATAGGGGGACTCAGAGTGGTGATAACCAAAGAGCTGTCAAACAATAAAACTGCACAGATAAACAGAAAGCTGAAAACAATACAAAGATTGTCGCCAAAGTCAAAACAACAGGCCAACAAAACAAACTAACAAAAAGAATCCTCCGCTCTGCGGCTCGGAATAAAGGCAACACACAGACAGACACAACTTACTGGAAGTGATACAAATACAGGTGCATGAGCTGCGAATGCACCTGCAAATAGAAAGTGTAAATCGCCCACCGTTCGAGGCGAAGATTTATATACAAAGTATTTTTAACAAGGCTTTACTTGGGTCAAAAGTTGTATTGTGAGAAGGTTTCTTACATATCACAAGTCTAACAGAAAAACTAAGAATATTTTTACAATTTTATTTTAAAACTTATGCATACTTTAAATAAGAGGTTAATAATATAAATATATTATTAAAATATGCATACTATATTCTATTCTTGCCTATATTAAGTTTTGTATCCCAGCTTTAAACAAACCCCAAAATATTGAAGTTAAGCATACTCTTTAAAAATTCGTAACTTTCATTTTAGTTTGCTAAAAGTTCATTTCCATTCATATTTTCTGATCTTTAAAAACAACAAAGATTTCTGCAAAGGAAAATTCAAAAGTTACGCCAGCTCCTCCCCGGATTGGAATTTGTATTTCCATTTGCAATAACTTAATAAGTTTTGTTTATAAAATATAAAAAACAAAATAGCAATTTCAGCGCACTGCAGCTGCAGGACTCAAATTGCAATTGAAGTCCTTTCTCGTGCAAAGCTCTGACCCGATGATGGCGATGTCCCTGGGGATTCGACAGCAAGAAAGGATTCCCTATATATATATATATATATATATATATATATATATAAAATATGGGTGAATATATACAGGTAACAACAAACAACAAAAACAAGGTAATGCCAAAAGTAATCACAAGAAAGGAAAGTGAGAGGGATCAACTTTCGAATGCAACACAACAAAGGCAGCAAAGACTGCCAGCTACAATGGCGTTGACGGGCGTATAATAATATTAATAATAACAAACAAAACAAAACAAAACAAAACAAGCAAAAACAAAAACAAAATGTAACAGCAATGGAACAATGGTGAAAGTAGCAGAACAAGAGACAAAACATAATAATAATCAGAAACAAGTGTGCCAAAGCAGTTAACGGAAACAACGCGCATTGCATGCGCAATATGCTGACAGGGATGAGTGCCCCTCACGCACACCCCCAAAGTCCTGGCTCATGCACAGCGAGAAATAAAATAGGTTTCTTCCCACAAGGACGCAGTAATTTATCAGAATAAATTCAGCCTTAGCCACACACACTGTTATTCTGTTTTATGATGAAAAGTTATATTCAAGATTCTAGAAATTTCTTCTCAGCTTTTCCTTAAATAATTAATTCGAAATTTTCTCCAAGTGCATGCATAATTGTGTGTGTGCCTTGCGCAAAGACAACCGCCGTGTGACATTATCTAGCAGACACGGTTGCTGCGACAACGACGACAACTTGACATTAGTGAAAGTCGCAAAGGAAGTGGCGTGCAGCAACTGCTGCTGCTGCTGCTACTGCTGCTGCTTTTGCTTTTTCCTACTTTTCCTGCTGCTGCGAGTAAGTTTTCCTATCCACTCAGCGGAGGTAGGCGGGCAGGCATAACATAAACATAATTTTCATGTGGCACGCGTGCCAGATATGGCGGGGCCAAGGAGGCCAAGACCCCAAAGTCGAGTGAATTTAAATACTCTTCAGTTCAGTTGGAATGAAATATATGAGGTTTTAATTACCAAAGCCTAATTTGGCTTCTTAAGCACATATTTTTTTATAGTCACAATGGTCTTATTTACTTAAATATAATGATGTTCATCAATAATCTATAATACAAAACAAATACAACAAATAAAATGAATTTGCAGCTTGACCTAAATGTGTTTATTTATATTACGCTCAATAATTTCCACTTGAAATTTTTAACCCTGAACCTATAGATTTTTATTGGGTTAACTCTTAAATATTATTTAAAATATAACCCATTAATTTGTAACAAATCCATTTCCTTAGCTAACAAACTCTTTGAGAGTTTTCATATTCCCTGCATTTCAGATTTTACCCCCTGGCCAGATTTCACTCGGCAAATGTTTATGGCTGCCGGAGTAGTTGGCAGATGGGGATAACTTGATGGGGAGCTCTGTGGATAATGATTATATGGTTGGATGGGGGGACAAAGCAAGAGGAAACCGACGCCGACAAACTGTCTCTCCATTCTCTATGATTTTCACGTGCCACTTTTAGCAGTTTTCACTTAGCTGAACTCTCGCCTAGAACCTGGTTTGAGGGAAATACGTGGGAATATTGAAATAGACACCAATCCCCTACGATTACGACCCTCGTATAATCAATATTTGCTCATTGGTTTCCGAATCGATTCCCCTGAACTCTTACTTTCCTGTCTTGTTGATGTTTCGCTGTAGTTTCAACGTAATTTTGTTGTAGTTTTGTCGCAGTTTCGCCGGGTTTAAACAACACTTTGTTGGACATTTGTTGTCACCTCTTCCATCTCCGCCCTCCCGATTATCTGTGGCACTACTTAGCACCCTGCTGAGTGTTGGACTCTTTTGCTTTTCTTTTTTTTTAGCTGCCCTGAATCTTTCCGTGCTTCTGTGTCACTTCTTGGGCTGCCCCGAGGAGCTTTAGCAGCTGCAATTTCTATGGCTGCCTTTCGGACAGATTTAAAGCCATTGATACGCTGACTCAGGCCTGGTGGCAAGTATTAGCTGCTTCAAGGGAATGGGGATCTTCTACAGCAGAAATTCTTTAGCGAATTTCAGCATTTAACTTTCAGTTCTTACAAATTAAAGCGGTATTTACTTAGACTCTGAGTATCCATAGACACTCCTTGGGCTACAATAATCTTTTAATTCTTTTGAATTTACTCAATAGCTACTTGAGAAGTCCTTGTGTTCTGCCTTTGCCACTTAAAGTGCTTGAAATAAACTTAAAAATAACGAGTTTAATAACAATAAGATGCCCTTACTTATTTATTTGTTATTTACAAGAAGCAAATCAAGCAAAAATCTCTACTTGCTGTTCTGATTTAAAGATTTAATTTTAATTGTAACTGCATTTAATTTAATCTACATTTGTTGTATACATGCTTTTTTATACAAAACAATCGGATTTGTACATTTTTTTCAGCTTCATTATAGAATTTCCTTTTGGATTTTATTTGGTTTTCGAAGCGAGAGAGTGACCCCCTTTTTATCAATCCCCCATCAGATCCCTTTAACCTATTATATGTATGTTGTTTTCATTTTGTTGCCTGACATCGCATTTATCCATTAGCATTCCCATTGTTTTATACACATTTTTGTGCCGTTCCATTTTGAATTTTCCTCTCTTTTAGTTTTTTTGTTTTGTGCCTGGTTCCCCCATTGTTTTTTGTGTCCTGTGGCGGCGGCGGATGATTTTGTCAATGTGTTTGTGTTGTCGTTGATTTTACTTACCATTGAGCACATGTACGGTAACGCTTTTGGGCTTTGCATTTGATGGATTACATTGATAATGCCCCGAATCCGAGGGACGCGCCGATTTAATTAGAAGGAACGACGTGGTCGTATCGCCCTTATTGGTGACCACCGACACGCCGCCGCGCGGCGAATCATAGTTAATAATCTGCGGATGAGATGGAAACTTCCGAAAGTCATAAAGTATTTTTCTACAAATTGGCCCGGCTGCTGGGCGGATGGTCATTACATTTTCTAAGCCATAAACCAGAAGCCAGATTACGCATACGCACTGTTGCACACTTGGCAAATTAAAATTGGTGGGCGGAGAGATAAAGCACTAAGGAGAGGAAGGGCAAGCCAACGAAAATATGCTAAGTAAGGAAAGAGCAAGATTGCAAATAAAACCAAAGCAAAACAATAAAATTAAATCTGTCGAGGGCACAAGTAAATAAGAGGGAACAGCCCCCCCACTAATGGCAATATTTTTTTCCCCCTTTTCTATAGAAAACCCATAACAATGGCTGGCAACCGTCAACCCTTGTGGCATTGTTGCTGCTGCTCCTCCGTACAATAAGCCATCCGTGAAGTGTGAGGAAAACACCTAAAGTGGAAACTAAAACGTGGCTCAGACCAAACAAAACCGAAATCCATTTAAAGCCCAAGCCAGAACCCTTTTCCCCAAAACCCCAAAAACCCAGGCACCAAGCCAACTTCCTTCCTTAAATGGCATTTCCTTATAAAGAAAATATAAAAAATAAAGAAAGAAGACGAAATACGAAAGAGGGAAAGTTTTTGCCCGGCAAAGCTAATTTAAAAGTTACTAAATTGAACACTAAAGGGTTCCCCAGACTTCTGGCGGGTGGAAGCGATAATAATGCCCCAAAGTAATTGCGTGTCCTGGCAAATGGCATTGGCTGACGGTTACAGAACTCAGACTTACGGCATTATTATGATTCCAGAAGATATAGGCCGGCGGCTCCGGTGAGTTGAGTATGACACAGGTGAGATTTATAGTTGAACCGCTTTCTATATACAAATCGGGCGCACCGATAATTTCCGTTGAAGGTTCTGCAAACGAAAGAATTAAAAAAAAGAAGTTTAGAACCCAATTAAACAAATGTAATTAAAACAATTTTATTTGGAATTCAGCTGGAATAAAATAACAATTAGCTAAGAGAGAGATTCGCCCTTGGGAACTCGCAAGTGCGTGGAGCGGAATGGGAATTTCAAAGAAAATCCAAGCAAGGGGGAGAAGCGATTTCCATCCTTTTGAAACGAAGCAATTGAAATGCGCGGAAAATGAGATGGAAATATTTTGCATTTACACTTCGTTCTTCAGTTACTTAATTCAATGATAATTTAATGTGAAAACTTCAGGAGGATGAAAGGGAAATCTTTTCACAGAAAAATCATTTATTCAAATTTAAAGGTTATTAAAAGGCCTTTAGAGCTCTAACTAATTTAACTTACCAACGACATTCAGGTGAATGTAGTGACTCATGTGGGGTGTGGTCGACACCTGACACTCGTAGATTCCAGAGTCGCGATGTTGCGGGTACTTGATCTGCAGCATCCAGTCTTCGGTTTGCGGCTGATGAATGGCCCGAAAGCGCTGATCCGAGGTGTATGTGTATCGGCCCACAGTCAGCAAATGGATGTCCCGATGCCGCACCCAGGACACCTGAAGCAACATCTAAAATAATCCAAAGAGAGGGCCAAGAGTCTTCAGATTTCAGATTTCATTTGTTTGGCAAACAGTTTAAAAAGTCAATTTCATACGCAGCTGCTCGAATGAGCCGCACACGGAGGCGTTACCTTTTGTGTCAGACACACACGTGTAAAATGCAAATTTATTTTGAAATATTTTATATGATTTTTTCACATTTTTTGTTCATGTTTCGCTGTGTGTTTTTGCCTGAGGGTGAAACCTTAGCAGGGACAAAGGCAGGGGTGAAATGTGCAGAGTCCTTTTGCCAGACAACCTGGCCCCCCTGACAAATTGAATGTAACACACACGACAACACACTTGTCTGCACATGGAAAAAAATCAAATGAACTTGACATTGTGTCATAAATCCCCTTTCAACTCTCAAAAGCGATATAAAAAGTATTTAGCACAGTTTTTATTACACCTGAAAATAAATCAAATAAACATTTGAGTTCTTCATTAAAAATAAACATGCAAAAAGCAAAGAAACATATTTATTTAAATAAAATCTGAACCTATTTTCCAAGCATTATTTTTCCTTGTGTACTCGTGTGACCACGCCTGAAACGCCTTCAGAAACCACCTGCTGTTTAATGCTCAAGTTTTCCCTGTCCAGGAGGCGCAACATTTTTAAGTGACGCTGATTTAGGGGTTGCCTCCGGCAGGTGGAATGGGTTTACGCTGAAAGGTAAGTGTGGGGCGGGGACACGCCTGGCTGTGTTGCGTGTCATACGTCAGCTGCTAGCTGAATATTTTCAATTTCAATGACAACAGCTTAGCAACATCCTGCCTAACGATGAGCGACGACGCCCAGGACGGGGACGACTTTTGGCAAAGTTAATGGCCAAGAAACTCGGGAGAGGACGGAAGGTGGGGGACGGTGAGCGATGATAGGAGTTAGGTCCCTGGACCAGGTGTTAGTTGCCAGACACAAAGGTAAACTTTGGCAGCTGCTTAAGCAAAGTTGCATGTAATTAACACCAAAAGTCCTCAAGCACAAATACCAAAGGAGTGAGTGAGTAAGAAGGCAGCATCAACTTTTTCCCCCTCCACCACCCAGCCGCAAAAATTTCCCAGCGATTTTCCTCCCGTAGATTTTTATATGCGCATTAAGCTTGTTTACGGTATCATAAAATTTTTAGCATATCAATATTTTCTTTCATTTTCCCAGCTGCTCTGCCAAACGAACATCAAAATCTTAAAAATTCTTTTACAGCTCAATTTGTGCAGACGAGTCACAAGGTACATCAATTTTTTGGCACCTTTTTGAGGTGAAAATTACTGGCAAAATATTGATCATTTAGCGAGAACTTTGAAAAGTATTCAAGCATATGAAATGTACTTTCAAATCGAATTAAACGAGTTTTTAAAATGAATTATAATGAGATAAAAAATCAGTATAAGAAGTGATTTTCCTATTTCACATATTAAGAAATGTTTCTAGAAGCTAAGAAATTATTAAAAAGAAATCAATATAAAATAAATATTAAATCATAAATATATTATTTAAAATGTTATAAGTAAGAAAAGGATTCAAGGGGATATTACAACCTTTAAAAAATCCAATAACCCCGTGCACTCTTGTCCTTGATAAGCTAGTAAAATAGAAAAGAAAAAACTAAATAAATACCTTTTGAAAGCATAAATAAAGCACTATCTTTTGCTGTGAACCATCCATCCACACAGCCATTAAATGGTTTTCTTTATTTCCATAGAATAATGAAAAAAATGGCTGTGTGTGTGTATGTGGGACTGGCATTAAAACATAAAGCTTTCCCCGGGCAAAGCGCAAATGAAAAACGTCATTAATAATGCAGAGACCATCAACATCCGTTCGCTGTTTATCATTATAGACGGTGTGAAGCAAAGAGCACACGTACTATATGTACACGAGGAGCATAAAACAGAAGGATTTCTCTTTATCTTTTTCCCTCCTTGGCAGTTTCAGCATCGCAGCAGCAGCTTAGCACTCGGCCCAGATGCTGCCAAATCTCAGCAGGAATGATGTATTACCTTGGTTCGGGGAGGGGGAAGGAAGGGGGAAAGAACTGAAGCGCGGAAGTGGGTGGTATTTTGGGGTGGACTTGTGGCTGCGCTTGTGGCATGCCGCAGAGAACTGAAAGCTAATTAGATTTTAAGCTGCCACACGAAGGTAATGAATATATTTTACAGGTTGCCTAATGCTTCTCGGTTTTTCTTGGGTTTTTCCTAATTTTCTTCAGGCAGCTGATGAGCCAGAAATGGATACTTTCCAAAGCTGTCTGGCGAAATAGAATTTTATTTTTGCTCAGCAATAATAATTAGCTTTTAAAATTAAATAAAAAGGTTTATGAAGTAAGGGTTAAACAGCTAAAGCTCATAATTTATTGTTTGCTTAAGAAGAAAGATATTTTTTAGCCAACAATTAATAGTGTAACACCTAATAAAAATATTAAAAACATTTCAACAACTCAACTAATTAAATGATTAAATTCCGGCTTTTCAATTTGGGAAATCCCTTTTAAAATATATTTTGCCATAAAATCGAATTCCATCCTTTCCACAAAAATTTCACACCCAACAAACTTTTCAGGAAATTTGAAGAGTTCCCTAATTAATAAACTCACACTACAGGAAACTTATAGACCCAGAGATCGATGAAGTTATCCCACTTAGCACATCTAATGAAGTTATCCTTGGAACGAATTTGACTGCCCCACATTGTCGAAGAGCAAAAAACTTGAACATTGTCCTATGGCAAGGTGAAAATCCTTTAGCCACCGCCCCAAAATTGAGGTTGCCTGCCCACCCATTCTCCAGAATTTAATAATCACGCAAATTAGTTTTCGAAACCGCAACTCAAACAAGCCCCAAACCCGGCCTAATCACAGCCTGCCAGAAAGTTCGCTGCAAAATGGGAGCAGCGGGAAACCCGTCCCGTCCCCCCTTTCCCGTTTCTCTCACAAAGCCAGAATGCCGGGACATGTAACATATTATTATCGGAAAAACGGCCAGGGACCTTCTCCGGTTGGTGGCGACGCCGCCGGAAGTGACGGAAGCCGAATGGCTACGGGCCCCTAACTAACTGGACTCCTGCCGAGAAAAGCCAGAAAAACAAAATGAAAGGCGTTTTCGGTGCCTTTTCCCCCGCATTTAAATAGTTTTTTTTTTTGTGTGGCTGCCCAGGTGGATGAAGGCCCACCGGCCGGAAGTGGAAATGGTAGCAGTGGTTCTGGAGATTGTGTTTGTGAAATGTTTGCGGCACTTCCTTCCGCTCACGACGAAAAGTTGAATAAAGTAAAATCTGTTTCCTGTTTGGGTATAATTAATCATTTTGTTCTTTGGCAAGCGGAACAATTAGCCAGCCGGGCCCAAAAAAAAAAAAACTAAGCCCATGTGGGCGCAGTCAACGTGCTAATTAGGCCCCCAAAAAAGGAAATAGGGAAATGAACACAGTGGGACAGGACAGGAGGGACTCAACCACAGACACAAATCGCATTTTGATTTGGCAACGACAACGTAATTACACGATAATTGCGTGCAAAAATTGTCAAATGATTGCGGGATAATTTTTTTAATGTTTAAGAGGAAAAGCTCTCCTTTATCTCCTTTATTTTTGCTGCAATTTACTTGACTTCAACTCCTTGAATTAAAATATTCAAGACTCCTCCTTTTAAAATGGTAAAATATAATTATAAATCTCCTTTAAATGAATTTCCTTTTCCACCAAAACCCACCCATTTTTGTCCCAATTTTTATTGGCAATAAAATAAATGCAGACAGAACATTAAGCTGCTATATTTTACTCACCGTCTTGTTGCCCAGGTTCTTGACGCGACAGTTTAAATAAGCCGTCTTGCCCAGCAGGGCGGTGACGTTCTTGGAAAAGGCCTGGTCGAAGTAGGGACCCGCATTGCGGGCCTCCTCCAGCAGATCGATGCTGTTCCGATTGATGCCGGATGCCATCTGTGACGGGAACGTGTTGCTGCTTCCAAAGCTGCTGGCCTTGTGCAAGCTGCTGCTGGGAATGCCAACGATTGTAGTTGAGCTGCTGATGGTGCTCCTGCTGGCATCGGTCGTCAATGACCTGGAGGATTCGGAGGCGGACATGGACGAGGATGATGATGAGGCTGATCCGACGACTGCCTGGGCATTTTTGTTATTTCCGGTGGCATTGTTGCTACTTCCGCTTCCGGCGACACCAGTGGGAGCAGCTGCCTGCTCAGCAGATCCTCCTCCGCCAACCTCATTGTTTGGTATGGCATTGTTACTGCTGCTCATATCCTTTGATTTGTACGAGTCACGCTGGGCGGCGTAGACTAGAAGAAATGGAAGAAAGAGTGGTGGTTTTAGAAAAAGTATTTTACAAATATATCTTAATTGCATCCTGTTATCTTCTAGATACTTTACTAAAAAGGCAATTCGTTCATGCCATTTACATATAATTTTTTAAAGTTCCTAAGATCTTATTAGATAAGATAAGACATTTTGATAAGTAATTTGCATGATTTTCACGTGCTAAGGTACTTAAAAATGAAAGCCGCCTAATCAGCAAACATCAGCAAAACTTTCATTGACAACAATTCCAAAAAGGCAAACAATTCTAAAAAGCAAACAACAATTTTGCTGATAAAAACAAAATTGCCGTTGTCATAAAGATTAACAACAAATCAAAGAAGCTAAGTTAAACTAATTACGATTACCGACAGCTAAGGTCCAATTAATTTCACAAATATTGGCAATGAAAGAAATACTGTCTTAAATGAAATTACAAATAAATTATTTTGAGATATGAATATATTATTGTAATTAAAAAGTCTCAGATGAACTAATTTGCAACTCGCTGATAAATTATAACAACGATGAAAATATCGGACTTGGCTAGTCTGGAGTATGGCGATAAGGTTGGCCAAATTAAAAAATAGTTGGCCCAAGCTCAGCCAGTCCAATGTACAGCGAACTCTGTAATCACGGTTGGCGGACATGACTCTTAAAATAAATCGACCAGAATAACCCAACAAGACTCAGGCGATGCAGACAGTGCAAGTTTTTTAGCAATTTTCTATATAGTTTTAGCTGGTTTACAGATATTTTGGGTATTTAATAAAGAGAAACACCGGGAATGCCAGCTAAAAATAATTACTTTCTTTATTAATTTAAAGTTCCCTAAACAATATATTAATTATAGTAGGAGGAAATTATGACTAAGAATAACACACAGATCATCATAGATAAAATGAAAAATATTATTAATTAATTTTAATTACTTTTTCCTTTAGTAAATAATAATAATTTAGATGCCATCTCTGACAATAAATAATATGAGTTTTCTTTGATTACTTTTCAATTTTCAATATAAATCTAATGCAAATAAGATGGAAATGAATATTTTTATATGTTTGCTCTTATTTATCTTCTCGTAATACATTTTGAACGTAAACTTTTAATATTACTAGCCACATTATAGCCATTTTTAACTGGCTTATACTTTACAAATTGCAATTTCACACAATCAACACTGAAAAGAGCGAACTATAGAGTTCTTCAGATAAGATTAAGTGGTTCCAGGTTAATAGGTTCCTGAGCTCTATAAAAACCGCGATGCTTGAACCTTAGGAAGTCATTATAGCTCATTGCAGAATCAGTTATCGACATGGTCTTGGCAATGGCAAAGAATTCTTGGCGGCTTCTTCTTCTTCTGGGCCTTATCCTGGGGCTACTGCCTGGCATGAGTCAGCAGGTGGGTGAAGAGATTGAGGGGAGATTCCAGGTGCCAGGTTGCCGGCTTCCGATAAGCCGCGCTAATCGGACATTAATTGTTTGTTTATTAGTCTGATTAGCTTTCCACGTTCTCCGGCATTCCAGGCGGCGCTGACCGAAGCGGATTACTATACGGCCGGAGTGGTGGAATTCCGTCCGTCGGTGCTCAGTTTGACGGAGAACGTGGAGGCCTATGTGGAGATCATACTCTCTGAGAATGCCAGCGCCACGGACATCATTGTCTTTCCGGAGAGCACTCTGAATGGCTCGGGTTCCATGACATTTGTGCCCAATCCGGATGATGAAATCTCTCCCTGCCTGAGCGATCCCAATGCGACCCACTATGAGGAGTTCCTGGTGACCATATCCTGTGCAGCCCGCAAAGCCAGCAAGTATGTGTTGATCAATCTTACTGAAAAACAAAAGTGCGAGGATGTGCCGGAGGATACAAGACCCTGTGCCTCCAACGGCTTGAACACCTACAACACCAACGTGGCCTTCGATCGCCAAGGCGTTGTGGTGTCCCGCTACCGGAAGGTGCACCTGTACGGTGAAAACAAAAACAGCACCTATCTGCCAGAGCTGAGCACCTTTGAGACGGACTTCGGGGTCACCTTTGGACACTTTATCTGCTTCGATATCCTCTTTTACACACCGGCCCATCAGCTCATTGTGGAGCATGGAATCACGGACTTTATCTTCCCAGCCATGTGGTTCTCCCAGCTGCCCTTCCTCACAGGTGAGACAGACAGACACTTGGAGCTATCAACCTGCTTCGCCTCCGAGTTCGTTGACACATGTCGCTTATCTCTGCCGATCGATTACTAATTGATGGCTCTCGCCACCTCTCGAGATGGAGTGGCCTGAACCGATTATGCACAGGAAAAAATTAGCTTGCGACTCAAGTGGCTGTAATCTGATACTGAAAGCAGGGAATGAATCTAATACATCTCTTCTCCTCCACTAGCTGTTCAGGTCCAAGAAGGCTGGGCCTACTCCAACGATGTGAACCTACTGGCAGCCGGAGCCAGTCGTCCTTCGGTGGGCAACAGTGGTTCTGGCATCTATCACGGACGCAGCGGTGTCCTCACGAGTGTAATGAATCAGGGCTCAGGAGAGAGAGCCATCTATGTGGCTCAGGTACCCAAGTACCCGAAGAGAAGGTCCGTCCAGAAGCGAGCGAAGAGGGCAGCTACGACAACTCGTGAGGTGGCCACCAGTTCGAGTTACTTCATGAAGCGCGATTACGTGGAGAACTACGAAACAGAGCTTCTAGAGTTCAAGGAGGGAGCCACTGGCAATGTCAGCAGGACTCTTTGCCAGGGCAGCTTCTGCTGTCACTTTGACATCGCCTGGAGATCCTTGGTGGCAGACAGTGGCAGCTACTACAGCTATCGACTGGCCACCTATGATGGCTGGCGCAATGAGCAGCGAGTGGATGCCAATTACATTCGAAATTGTGCGCTGTTTTCCTGCTCAGGTCCCACCATCGACGATTGCGGTCAATTGCTGGCAACCGAGGGAGCAGAGCAGCAGCCCAGTGTTGCCTTTACCCGACTGGCGATCGAGGTCACCTACCCAGAATCGCGGGAGTTCCTGCTTACACCCAACACCCTGCTAAACAATCTATATCCCCTGGAGCCCAGCCAGTTCGAGTGGTCGCTGCAGAAGCCCTCTGAGGATAGGTGAGTCTTCAATTGGCCAGTGTTTACGATATTATTATATCCCTTTACAGTTACCAGCATGAGGTTCGCTTCGCCTTGCGGGAGTCTCTTGAGTTGACCAACTTGCTTACCTTTGCCATTTATGGAAACTATTATGACAATGAGTGCACCTATGGCGTAGGGGATGAGGAGAAGCAAATATCCTGTGGTTACAGGAGCGGCTCCAGTAAAATGGCTTTCCTTGGCGGTTGGCTGACCATGCCCTTGGCTATCCTGCTACTTCATTGGGCCAGAAATTAACAGGATACTTAGTATTCATAGTATTTCTTAAACCAAAAGATCTGCTTTGAATCTTATCTTTTGTGTTCTGTAAAATCAAATACGTGTCTTCGCTCAATGATGTCATTGTTCTCTTATCCATATTATTGTTGGAATTCTAATGTTTTACCACACCTAATGCTCGATGTAACCTGTATTTTTAAACAATAAAGCGATTAAGCTAATTTAACAAGCTTAACTCATAGTTTATTGGAATTTATCAACAAATTTATTGTCAAACTCTCAGAAAAAGAGCACTCCAAAAGAGCTGATGATCTACACAACAGCTGAATTCAAACTAAACATTGATTTAAAGGACTAAACCGCCATCAGTTCCAAGCCTGAGAGCTCCTTGGCCAGAAAAACTCCCACAAAGAACAGGGCATAGCTCTTGACCAGCATCCTATGGAGAATGGTATAAAAATCAGGTTATATAAAGTGCTGATATAAAAGACTATTAAAAGGTGTTTGCTTACACCCTTTGACATTAGAACTCACCATTGGAACTCACTATTGTAGATACTGCGGAAGATTTTAAAGGGACCTGACTTCACCATTATGATTCGATTTGTAAAATACAATTTTCAGAAGAATTTCTGTAAAAAATTTATCACAGCTACTTCAAATGTTGATTGAAACAAAAGGCCCAGTCAACTATGTATATTTTTCAAAGTACAAAATATTCAAAATTTATCGAGCTCCCATAAAACTAACTACATCTACATAAAATGTATATATTAAGTAAACCCATCAAACCCATTAATAACGTACATCAATACCGTATTCGCAATCAGGTAATTCCCAAAGTTTCACTTAGTTTTCGCAAATGTTTCAAATGCAAAAACTATGCCATAAAGTCCTTCAATCGATGGCCACAACAACTGAAAACTGGGAAACCTTGTAACTCGTTCGGGTTCAACTTTTAACAGCCACCACGCCATGCCACCTTTTGTGGCAACCATTTAGGTAATTAGCGAATTACGCACACACCCAAACAGGAGCACACGTTTCCCAACTTTTTGCTGTTTCCCCTCCATAAATATATGTATATATTTTTTTTTTGGGGGTGGGGAAAGGCAACCAAAGTTTTAGCTGGCTTGAAGGTAAATCCAACTTTTTGTTTTGTTTTACCCAACAAAAAAAAAAATGTGAACATTTTTTTTGTTTGTTTGGAATTTTTCGTTTATCAAATTTTCATGTTTTCCGGACACAGCCCCACGGCTGCGTGTATGAGAAAACTGGTTGTTGTCGTAGTTACGAGCCATTTTTATCCGGCATTTATCCATCACTTAGCTACGAGGACGCCTGGGCGTCTGGGCCAAAAACTAAGCTCCACTCGCAGCTAAGCGCCGACAAATACACCCGGACCCACGCATATATCCCGGCTATATATCTCGGGGCACTTGATACGCTTATTACGTCGCAGCTAACGTCTTTTTATGACACTCTCCTCTCCTCTCAGCCAGTTTTATGGTTCCCAACCAGCCAAGCCGGCAAGACTGGCCAGCTAGCGACTTTATTAGATTAAACATGTTGTGCACGTCGTCCTGGCCTTCGCCCGAAGACTCAGACATCGAACGGGCCACCCAACTACATACTAGCTGTGATGCTGGTAGGGACTAGTGACTTGGCCACTGTGACACATACAGTCACTGGGCGGAAAAGTCAATGATTTTTTATAGGAAAACAACTTGTTATTTATGCAAGGTGTCTAAGGTAATAAAGGGATACACTTATAGATATTTTGACCTAACTTTTAGATCAAAAATTATATAAAGATATTTATCATAATTTGTATTATCATAATTTCTAAGGAATCTACAATTTAATATTTTTTGAAATATATAGTCTATATATATTTTAATCTCACACTTAGCAATGTTCTTTTATAAAAATTTTCGGTTTATCATATCAAAGAAATCCTCAAAAATATACATTTCTATTTATCTATAATAAAAGTAAACAAAAAAACTATACTTATAATATAAAAAAAAGAACAACTCAGCTAACTTCTAGATATTTAAAGCTCTCTAAAGACTTATAAGAATCTTATAAATCTAAACCCACCAACTATCTGATCACGTAAAACGCGACTTGGCTCATCGCTCGTAGGAAAACCCATGCACATGTCCACATGCTTCACCCAAAGCTGCCTCTCGCCTTCCTTTTCTCTGGTGTGTGTGTGTGTGTTACTGTCCCTATCTACCGCAACCCCTCCAGTTTATTGCCCAAACTATTAGCTGAGCATCAGCTTTAGCCCGCTGGCCATGTTCCTGCCAGATAAGTCGAATATCCTTCATCATCTGCTCCAGCTTCTACAGCTAGCTGCGAGCTCCGGTTTTCGTCTTTCCTTCCCTCTTTCAGGGCTTTACCTCCAGACCTCCCTGGCTGTTCCTGACGATTTTCCACCCCTTACCACTTTTCCTACTAAGCCAACTGCTATTGACAGGCAAAGCAAAACGTTTCGGAGTCGTCTGCAGTAGTTTGGCAGTGCTCTTTGGTCCGCCGGCTGCCTTCAATTGGCAAGACCCAAACAATGTTGCTAATAACTTGACTCCACCCCTTGTCTGTTCTGTGGGCGCGGTGGTCGCAATGGGGGCGGGGCAAGGGGGCAAACATGATAATAAATAAAACGCCTCTGGCTAGAAATTAAAATAAATTGACTGCCTGGGACAAAAGACCGCAACGTCAACTGTTGGCTGCCAAACATAAATTAGACCACCAGCGAATTCTTTTTCTTTTCTTATATTTTTTGTATATATTTTGTACTCTTTATTGGGAGAGTACTTTAATTTCTATAGAATTTTATAGTATTTGTTTTTCATTAGGTTTTTCTAAGAGGATTTATACTACATTAACTACTATGTTTTAAATTATTAAAATTATTTTAAAATGTTAGATTACATTATAATTGCCGTTTGTTAGCGTTTATTATTTATATATCAAATTCATATAATATTTATGGAATCCACTATTTATATTTATTAAATTTATAGAAGAAATTAAGCTGCAAAATAATAAATCAAGATTTAACGCGGAGTAAAAATTAAATTTCGATAAATATAACTTAATTTCCATAAATTTTCTGTTGAAATTGATTTATTATAAAATATTTACCATTTAAAGGGTATCTTAATATTCGTTGCTTTAAATTTCCCTTTCAAATTTTTGTTTTATTTTCGGTTTCATTTCTGTTTTGGCTTAAAAGCGCCCTGCAGAAGTCAGAAAGTCATGTGCCAGGGTCGCTGTTTTCAGTGGCAGTTGTTGCCGTGTCTCATGTCCTGGGTCCCGAGTCCCGCGTCCTCTGTGCGCCTCGCGTCCCATGTCTTGTGTCCCAGTTTGTTACGTCGACGTCAACGTCAGCAACTTGAACGCAAGTAGACCGCAGGGCATGCTGTTCCTGTTGCTCATCTGTAGCTTCGTCCTGTCTCCTACTCTCTTTGTGCCCCATCCTGCCCTATCCCCACCCAAGTTACTTTCTCCTGACTCCTGTGGCTTGCTCAAATTTTACGCCCCCACAGTTATTATTAACAGAGTGGAGGGACTCCCCTCTGCGGTTGCTGTTGTTGTCAGAAACATTTGAAATGTCAAAACTTTTAGCTCCCCCCTCGCTGGCGTACGTTTGACTGTCTGTTTTCTAAGGTGAGCTGGCAATAACATCAGAAGAACAAAAAAAAAAACAGAAACAGAAACGACGCTTAAATTTTTAAATTCACTTAAAAAATTAAAAATCATTTGTGTGCCCCACGCGATGGGTCGCATAAGAATTTTACATTCTTTTTTAAATATTTAAAGGCTGCCATTTGTCATGGTGCTCTGGGCATTGTTTGTGCGGCTTTTACCGTGACTCCGTCTCCTGGTAAAAGTCGAGCCGAATTAAATCGAGTATTCCTGGGGATGCTCGGCGGCATCTTGTCCACCTTTGTGTTCACCTTTTGGCAGGTGATTTTTCTCTGGAATTGTAAGCAGGACTTCTAGGAATTGGCAAACGGTAATTTGAGCCAAAAGTTAATACGGTTTGTTGGCCTTGGACAAGCTTCAATGGCCGCGGGATAATTTTTTCTGTTGTTTCTTTTTCGGTTTTATTTTATGAAAAGAAAAAACAATGACTACCTTGGGTGAATTACAGATGAGCCTACTGCCAGCCCAGGTCAGTTTATGTAACCTTAAGGATATTTTCCTGGGGCTTGGTAGACTTAAAGAGTCGCTGCTCGCTATTTGTAACTCGTACATTTCTGGAAAAACTCTTAATTTCGATGAATTATATACCCATGATTAATTTAAGAAAGGATAAAATACTTTATGTAAATGAAAAAAAAGGTCATCATTTATCTTGCATAACATTCATAAAAATCCATAAGTCAAATCACGGCTGTTCCGAATTTTCGCGGAAAAGAAAAATAATTTGAATAAGCGAGGCTATGGCATGTTCTTTATCTCTGGATCTAGTGCTCAATGCCCACGACTGGCCGCTTCATTAGGACTTAATGACGATTCAACTCGTTGCCAATCCTCTCCGATGGCATTCCGACTCTGATTCCAAGCCCGAATTCCGGCAGACCGTCATTAAGCGCCGGAGCACGGCATATGAAAAATGAAAGTCAAATAAAGGCAGGTGGAAACAAACACACACACACACGTCGTCCCGCACACCCACAAAAACAAAGCCCCACCAGGAGTGGGGAGCATCATTTCCCTCCCATCGCCTGGGAGTTGCTGCTGGCCTGGTCTGGCCAAAACATTGATTTCCCAAGACTTTTCAGGCACACAAAATTAATTACCTAACCTAAAAACGCAGCCCAGAAGGCTGGGGCAACAACACAGAGAGGAAAATGAAAAAAAGGGAGAAGAATATAAAGAAAAATGAAGGGCTGGGCTCGAAGGAGGGGAAATTATGTAAGCCAAGGGGCGGCTCCTGCTACTCGATGCTGATAGATTTTCCCTCTCGATTTTCCGGCTCGCTTTGATTTGGCTCGGCCCAGCTCGGCTCTTGGCTCTTGGCTTGGCGTTTTTCTGCTGACTCATTTGGGCATGACAACGGCCCAAAATGAATGATATCGAAAATCGAAATCAATAAATGAAATTGGTCAAATCAATTTGGCAACAATTGCAATTTTGTGTATGGGGGCTGAGGAGCACACAGCAAAAAAAGGAAACTGGAGCACAAAAATTTGATTAAAGTTTTTCGTTTTTCCCTGTTTGTTGGCCATAAAAAAAGTGATTGGAATGGAAAATGAGCTTGGCCCGTGGAAAAAGGCCAAAAATTTGTTGCTGGAATTAAGGCAGAAGGCAAAAACTATTCAGAATGCAGCTCCCTGCCCTGTTTGAGGGGCAAATGAAAAAGTTTTTAAATCAGTATCCTGGATGAGGTTTATATTAATTTTTGGAACACGATTCAGGGATAGATATTAGTATTTAACAAATTCAATTGGTGGAATTTGGTAAAACTTTTCTTATAACATTAATAAAAAATATTACAAATTTATATAATAATAATAATAAATAAATATAATTTTTTCAGTCACCAAATTTAGTAATCCTATTATTTAATTGAAGGAATGTATTATCTTAATTATTTTCTTATTAAAAGATTTTGTATTTTGTTCTTATGTTCTTTTATTAAATAATTAATTGATCGTATATATATAAAAATTTATAATAATAATAAAAAAAAGCTTATTTAGTGAACAAAGCACTTAAATGCTGTCTTACTAGTCTTATGATATTGTTTGTTATTTTTAATTTGTATGTTATATTGTAAATCTATATGCTATTTTTATCTCTAACTCAAATATTTTAGAATATTTTTTCAATAATTAAGCTAATTGTATTTTGAGCATTTGAAAGATTATTTTATAAATTTTTGATTTTGTTTTAGTTCTTTACATAAACCACTGTGTTTTTTAGATCATACTTTTAGAATTATTTACTCTCAAGCTAACCACAAATTATTTTCATTACAAAAATTTAAAGAAACAATTGTTTTGTAACAATACAACATACAACATACATAATACCAAATTTCTAAACGATCGAAGAAGAGGCTTTAATTTACTTTCCAAAATGCTCTACGGTTGAGAAGCAATAAAAGTATGCAACACTTCAGAAACCTCAAAGTTTTTGGAGACAAAGTGCAGGGCAATTTATATATTTAATTATTTTTTTCTCTATTTGCATAAATATTTTTCAACAATTGTATTACAGTGTATCACTTACCTCCATTGCCAGATATCAGAACGATAACAACGACTAACATGCTGAGCATTATCAGCGCTCTTTGGCAGCCGCTGCAATCGAAGTGAGCGCCGATGCTGCCGCTGAGTCCGCTGGTGTTGCTGCTGCTGTTGCTTCTGCTGGTAGTGAGTGGATTGCCTCCAATTCCAGCGGTGGAGCTGGGGCAGCTCCCTGGCCAGAGCCGCGTGCTGTGTGCGCTGATTTCTGGTGGGTTCGAGGGCGCCAGCTCTCGTTGTTGCCGCTGCCACCTAACTTTGCATGTGGCTCGTTGCTTTAAATTCGTTCGTTGCTTTTGCTGCTGCTGCTGGCGCATTTCCATTTGAAAAGTTGCCATAATATTTCACTGGCGAGCGAGTGGGCGTGGCGGCTCCCCCTGCTCCTGCGTGCTCCTTGCGGGTCCTCTTTGGGAAACCTATTTGAAAATGTGTTTGCGGAATAACTGGGGGGCGTGGCTGGTGGTGGCCTGATTAGCGCCTGCCATCATCATCGTCATCCTGCCGCGATGCGTGAAATTGCTGGCACAACAAAAAGGAGGCCAAAAGGGCGAATATCTCGAATAGTAGGTGTCCCTTTTTACGTAGTGTCGCTGTAGTTGGCCGACTAACTACTTTGCATTGGTTCCGCTCGATGGATGCTGACAAATAGCCGCCATTTTCCCAGCGATTTATATTCTATTTAATTTCGACTCGAACAAAATTCCGGCTGGCTATCACTTCATCTTCATTAGCCGTTGTCCGCCATCCGGGATTGCAGGATGGCTGCCAGGATTCAGCCTGTGGAGGAAAACAGTTTCGGGGCGTTAAAAATGTTTGGAATTTCATTAAAAATTCAAACGTCAAAGTCAAAATAAATGGAAATTTGTGCGTTTGTGTTTGTGTTTCTGCGCCTCAGTCGTCGGCACGTGCTGTTGTCCTTGCTACCAAAAAAAAAGACCCACCCACTGCCTGCTCTCTCCTCCACCTGAAACAAGGATGTATATTCTCTTCCTATATATATATATATATTATATTATCTGGATGCGCGTGGCTTGTCTGTCTTGTCGGATTGGCTCTGTTTGCTTTATGAATGTGTTTCCAGTAACTGGCGACAACAGTTTTTTCCCCTCGCTTTTTATTTATTTGTCTTTTTAGCAGAAATTCGGGCTGCGCTGGCAATATCGTAATGTGATTTTTATTAAAGGCAACAAATAATAAATTAAATGCGCCCGAGGCAGAGTTGTGGAATTTCTAATTTTCCCAAAGCGTTAGGGGACTGACTGTCCAGCTTAGAATTTTGTCTCAGAAATTCTTTAGGTGATTCCAATAGGGGGAAAATTCTCAAGATATTTATTAAATTAAAAGGGAGATTTTATTTATTTAATTAGCTTCGAAATATTATAGAGCACTTAATTGAAAAATTGTTAAAAATTCTAGAATTCCATTAACAATTAATTCAATAAAACTAAAATAAAATATTAAATATTCCTTTCAACCTAATATGTTGCCAAAATTAAATACTACATATTTCTAAAACAGATTTTCCACGGTCTTCAACCTAATTTATAGTGAAAACTTTCCGAAAAATTATATAGAAATAGCATAATGTCCTGTAAACTTAGCAAACGCAAACAAAACTGCTCTCATTCGCTACAAATAAATGTGGAAAAATATTTTAAAAAGCTGTAAATTATATTAAAAGTTTTTGTGGCCCGTCTTAGCCCGTCTTTAAACTTTTCCCATAAATCCTCTTCTCACGATCGGCAAAGCGCATGTCCTCTGCTCATCGCTAATGTTAAGAATAACTTTTCACTCGATTCGGCATTCATTTGGACACGACCCTGGAGAGCACTTTCATTCCATTTTCCGACAAAAACTTTACGCTAATGTCTCCCAGCGCTGATCGTATTATGCCTATTTACAACTTTCATTATTCATTTTTGCAACTAACGACAAGAGAGAGACGAGAGATACAATGTCCCTGACAGCATCCAAAATAATGGGGCACAAAGCGTTAAACAAAAGGAGAGAAAGGGGGCAAAATACAAAATGGAATGGAGAATGAAACAAAACCCAGGCAGTACTCGTCGTCACAGTATAAGTTACAGCAAAAGTTTCATTTAAAACTGTCGAGCTGCGAGTCCCCAACTGAAACTTTTCAACCTACCACCACCCATGGCACTTTAAAAGTTGCGAAAAAATTCCATCCGTCCATCAGGGGCGGAGATCGCAGGTCCACAGGGGTAGAAAAGTCATCAAGTGCAATGTCAGAGCTTGACAAAATATGCAGCACAGCCTCCGCCACCATCCCTAGTCCAGCTTGGCGTCAATGCGTGGCAAATCCAAGGGAAATGTGCCACAAAACTTTGGCCGGTCAACAATGGATGTGGCGCGGAGAACGAGAACGAGAATGAAAACTGTCGAAAAGTGGCATAGAAGAAGCTTCTCCTGGCTTCAAGGTGATGCCTGCCGTAATTTTTTCCCTTTTTCTCAAGCATTTTTTGTGTGGCTGCTGCTGCTGCCGGTGGTTAGTTTTAATTAGTGCCAAGGTCCGTCGAGGGTTAAGCACGTCACGCTGATGGCCGGGCATTAAGTTGTAAGTGCCAGGGCATGACCGGCTAACCCAACGCCCACTAACCTGCACTTTAACCAACACACGCTAAGAATTAATCAACAATATGCTTCTAATTAATCTGACTTATATGTTTGCATATTTTTTTATATATTAAAAATTATTTTATATATCAAGCAAGTGTACAGCTGAGGAAAATATCTTAAAGTCCGATTGGTATCTAAGTTTACTGAAAATAATAAAAAAGAAAAATAGACTATAAAAACCAATCAGCTGCACTTAGATTTTACATTTATTAAATATAAAAACCATAAAATATTAAAAATCATCTTTAAAGCTGCAAAACTTTAACAACATTTAAAGGAGTACATCATTTAGGAAATAATATGAGGTAAAAGAAATCCAAAATAAACCTTAAAGTTTACAAATTTTAAATTCTATTCATAAAATAGTATTGAATAGAATTTTTCCTTATACTATTTTTGTTGTTATATAACCGACGGCTAGAAAAAAAAGATAATCCTCAAGCTTTACAATTTTAATTTAAAATTTTTAACTCCAAAAATTCAATCAAGTTTTTTTCTCAGTATACCCGAACCCAAGTCCAAGTGTAATGCATAATTAAAGCTCGACGTCTCATTATAATTTCCATTAAAAAGTGAGTAGCCGCCACCCAAGCTATAGTACCCAGGGCCCAAGGATGAGTTTTATCCCCTGGCAAGGACTATTGAAGCATCGACTCGTCCTTTGATGGGGCATCGATGCGTCGACATTTAAAGTGACAGCTGTCACGTCAAACAAAAGTGGAACACGATGGGGACAGGACGCCCGCCGATTAATAAAATATGCATGACCAGAGTAATTATGTTTGATTAACACCCATACATATGCACATATATATATATATATATATGCTTTTTAATTATGTCTTGCAATTGCAATTCACCTCAATTATTATTTTTGCGCTTGACAATTTTCTTCTTTTGTTTGCTTTTGATTTCCTGCTATTTGTTAAATATTTGCATAATATTTCATTCATTCAAAGATGTGTTCATATTTTTGTAAAAATTGAAATTAAATAAATATGGTAAAGTAAGCACAATGGAATGCTTTGTGTTGCCTTTACATTGAATATTTAAATTGTATGTAGAAGGTAAAGCGCAACAAAAAATTAATATATTTCAAGCTGATTAAACTGCAATCGAGGGCAAAGAGCAATTTGGGGTTTAAATAACCCCAATATAAATATATTAAGAGGTTAAATGTAATTGAGAGAAAGCTATTTCCATTATAATGAAAACTAGGCAATTGAATAAAATATACTAAAAACATGTTTAAAATCGCCTTAATGGTAAGATTGTTAATCACAAGCTATATGATTATATAAATTTATTATTCAAAATTTATGATACAAATTTCATAGAAATTTTTTTTAAAAAGAGAACAAGTTAAGCTCTTTTTTTTAGCTTTGTCAGACTGTCGCTAAAAATATTCATGCAAATATATTTGAGTTTATTTACTCTTTGGCTTTGGGTTTATAAAGTTTAATATATAAATTGAAAGGCTTTTGTTTGTGCCCCACTTTATTTCATTTTTTGCAACTTTCCACAATTGGGTTGCTCACACAAATATTTCATAAATATACCCGTATATATAGATATATATATAAATATATATTTATGTGTGAAGCTCGCATGTTAAAGTAAGCTTATGAATTTTTTGGGGGAACTTAAGCTGATTTGGGGCAGACAATGTATGGGGGAAAGTCAAGGCAACAAAAAAGGTTAAGTACAATAAAAATAATTTATGTATTTGGGCAACTTTCTGGAGCAGAAAGTTCAATTTTCCAGCCATAAGACATGGCCTTGGTGAAGCAAGAGGTAAATGAAATCTTCTCCCCTTTTTTTTTTTGTTATTTGTGGGAAGAAAATCCTTTTGCATAAAGAAGCACCCATTTAACTTGTCAGAGAAGCTGTTCTATTTTTTATGCTGCAAATAAAGGTGACGACCAACTGGGCAATGGGTGTTCTTACCATATTTTCCTTAGCAATTTGAATAATAGATCTGAATGGTGAATGAAAAAGGTAATGGTCTTCCAAGAGCGTGATTTCTGGGAGGAATACTATTAATGATAGCACTCAATAAAAGTCTGAATTAATTACTAGAACATGCTTTATAAATATTTTAAGAGTATGACAAGTTTATTCGAAATTAATGAAGACAAAGAGCATAGTCATAGTAATCGTTTTTAAGATTCTAACAAAATCCCAAATCTCTATAATAACATCAACCAGGAAACACACAAAACTAATTATGGCTACTTCAATTAACCTTTTCTAGATCTTATATCTTTCCTTATTTAGTTTATGATTTCTCCTTAGCCTTTAAGCCTAATTGTCATTCAAAGCCACCTTGAAAATACATATTTACGTTCACTGTCCATCATTGCCTCTGATTAGCAGGTCTCAGCACTTTCATTAGCATAATCCAAAAATAAACGTATCTCAATCCTTTCACTACACGCCTGTCAATAAGTTGATTGGACCTGAAGCCGTACCCGACGTCCACCTGTGTGTTTAGACACGTGTGTTCATACCCAACGCAATTCTTGGAATTTTCATAATTAAATTGAGTTGACAATCGGAGGCCCATCCTTTCCAGAAAGCCACCACTTTCGCTGACCAACCGCTGACCACAACACAGTGGAACAACAACAGAAATGAAACAATAAACAAATACAACAGGGCCACCCGTTGCTTCCGCTGTTCGGGAAAAACCCCCATGCCACCACCCACTCAAACCACTCAATTTCCCCGGCCGAACAATGACACAATTGTGTGGATTTTTCCTGCCCATTTTTTCCTGGACTCTATTTGGGTGGCATTACACGATTATCGGCGTTAACTAGACAATAAAATAAGAAATTATCGGATAATTAGCTCATAAAATTAATCGGGCTTACCTTAACGCGTCGTCCTTTTTGTTCTCTTGTGGTTTTGCTTTGTTGATTAATTGAATTTTAACTCAATTAAAGTTTAATCAAAAGTTTTCAGGTTCAAATTTTCTCTCGTTCTCTTTCTTGTTTTTCACTCAATTTTTTTAGCTGCCAGAAAAAAAAGGACTTTAATGTTAAGCTTATCTGCCACGAAAAAGTCTGTAAAATTAATTTGATTTGGGCCTTTTTTAACGTATATCAAGGATATCTCAGCCGTGTGATTTTCGTATTTAAGCCATTTCTCGCCTCTTCCCTTTTTTATGCAAATATTTCTGGTTAAGCAAAATGCGACCCTAATTTATGGTCCCTCGGGGAGCCACGAAGGGCAACGCAGTCAGAAAAAAAAACTTCAAAAGGGAAAAATCGCAACATTTTCCGCGAAATTTAAAAGGAAAACACAAATATTTCCATAATTATTTCTTAAATTCTTGGATCCCTGAAAGGACGACCTTTGTGACCAAAAAGGAAACCTGAAGAAAACTTAGTTGAATAAAATTTTTTGTCTGCACTGAGACAACTCTGATAACATATAATTTTATATAAATTATATATTTTCATACCAAATTATATTACGAAATTAATAAATAGTATTTATTTAAAGTCATTAAAAAGAATGTGTTCAGTTTCTAAATTAAGATGGACTTATAGAATCTTGAGCAAACTTTTAATATTATTCTAGAATCCCCAGACTGCAGATTATTATTATTTAAATGTTTTGCATTTTGCTTTATGTATATTCCACATCCGCCGTGTGGCCTTGGCAGGTGAGAGTCGAGCTGAGGGATCAGCTGGCGCCGATGCACTTGGGTCCTTGCGATAGCTCTACTTTGGTATTTTAGTTTGGTATTTAAGTATTCACGGATCGCTGGCACTTTGGCACATATCCTTCGGTTTTCCCATATTTCACTGGAGTGTTGCATATTTGATTTTGCATGCTGGCACGCATGGCTCCATTTTCCGTATGCCTTTTCCTTTTTAACATATATATATATATACATTTATCCTTTTTCACTGTGCGTGCGTATATCTCACATTGGCTCATTTATTATTTACCGTTATTGCACATTGAACAACTTTTACTTTCGACTACCGCACCCGTCCGAGCGTATGTGTGTGGCTGTGAGGGCGTGTACGTGTGTGTGTTTGGTATATTGAGGTTGTCCTCCGAACAGGACTTTCCGCCGCTTTCCACCGTGCAAACGAACCGAACGAGACGACTGCGCTGAATACACTGAAAGCCACACGAACGGAATCGGACGGAAAAGCGAGCTCCAAAGCCAAAGCTCCAGTTTTCCCCTTACTCTTGCCGCAAGAGAGCGTGCTTTTCCGCCTAGCACAGTGGGGCCAAAGACATTCGTCCTGTAAGCCCACTTCCAGTCGTTAAACTCTTCCTCG
Source organism: Drosophila birchii (assembly GCA_035046345.1). Lineage (NCBI taxonomy): Eukaryota > Metazoa > Arthropoda > Insecta > Diptera > Drosophilidae > Drosophila > Drosophila birchii. Next base: position 13,270,754 of record JAWNOA010000064.1, read on the forward strand.
CGAACTTCTTTTTCGAAATTTCCCGATGGTTAGTTGGTATTCTCTTAAAAATTACGCTCTCTTAAGCACAGCATTCGGCGACCATTTGTTGACATCCTTTAAGGAATTCGTCCTTCACAAAAGGGCTTTAAGTTTTATTAAAATGCTTTTCTATTTAAAATTATATTGCTTATTTTAGTTTTCAGATGGCAGTTGGAAAGATATTATCATTAAAATTTCTTATTTATTTTGGAAAATGTAACAATTTCACTTCGAGTCACTTTTCTCAGAATTAAGTAAAAATAAACAAATAAATATGTTTAAAAGTACCTCTAAATTTTTACTTGATTTTCTTTTGCTTCTTTTAATTTTAAATAATTTAATATTGTTCATTTTAAGCCTTAAGTTATTTTTATTTTAATGCGATTAAAGAGAATTGCATCTTCATTTCAAACAATCAACCCGAAACCCACGCAAAGACACCTTTTTAAAATGTCGCCCGACACAAGATACTTTTAATAATTAAGAAAGGTGAAAAACCAAGTTGAAAAGGTTAATGTCGGTTATTCGTCTTGGCTTCCTTAGGGAAAATTTAAGATAATAAAATATGTTGAAGATAAACGGAGATTAAAATCCTTTTCAATATAAATAACAATAAAAACCATCTCACTTATTTAACTAAATGCTAAAATAAAACAATGAAGAGGTATGTTGTTAACTTATATTTATAATCATTTTTATGTTTCTTTCCAATGATTTATATAGATTTATAGGGAATATTTTCTTTAATTTTGTTAGCCCTATCGCCAAGAGGCTTTGTATACTATTAGTTTTTAAACTTTTTATGCATCACGCCATTATAGATAGACACCATTTTAGTTAAAGCTCTCAAATAATATAATTTCCTTTAACTCCAATCAACCCCTATCCTTCTGGCAACACTTTCGTGAAGGTCCTGGTTATGTGGGTGGTGCTAAGAAAATGGGAAATGGAAAAAGAAGCGGAATGAGACTCTTCAAATGGGCAGCTCCAGACACTCGGCCTGCTTAAGCACTTAGTGCACATTAAGTGCCTCGGATTTGGATTGTATGCTGGCCGACTGCCCAATCCATTCCACGGCCATTCTTGGGCATCCAAAACTCCCATTTTCCTGCCTCAGCGGCTGCTTCGTCTGTCTGCAAAGTTAACTGACACTTACACTTGCACTTCGGCGGAATCAAATGCATTCGTTTCGGGCTCTGGTCTTTTTTATTCAAGAGGCTTTCCCAGCTAACTGGCCCATAACGATTGGCATTAAACGCCTTCCTTCCCATTTGAGGGGTTGGGGAAAGAGAGTCCATAAAATAAATGCCGATAAATGTTAACTGAATTTAAAGAAGCAGAAGGTTAAGGATTTTCCGACATCAGATTGAAATGAAATGGAACAAAAACATTTGAGCATGTTTCCTTATAAATTGAACCATGAAAAGTATGAACTTTTCTAAAGGAAAAATATGCATTTTTAATGCCTTGAAAAATGTCTTATAAACAAACCCATAAAAACCCTATTATCATCCATTAAAAGATTACATTTCAGTAAGCCATATTTTAATTACCAATCATAGTCCTCGCAGACCTCTTTTCCCATCTAACACTTGTACATAAATCGAATCTTGGCCCAATCGCCCTCGGAAGGTCCTCGCACCTGGCCCATTTCCCTCTCCACGGTCTCACCGTTGATTAAAGCCCGAATTGTTGGCTTCGATGGATCCTTGGCAAAGGCATTCTTCGAATAATGCATTACACTCTCATAATCATAGGGAACATCGAAAGTGGTAGTTCGATCCTGGGCCATGAACTGAGACCAGTACTTCCGGGGAATGTTATCGTAGTCGATGACCACATACTCATCCCGATCGGGACGACTTTGCTCGTGGAAGAGTCCCATCAGGTGAAGAGTTTCGTGCTGGATGACAGCCGGCATGGTAAGGCATCTTTCGTTCAAAAGGACATCGTGAGAGCCAAAAGACAAAGGCTGATAGCCAACGCGAGTGCCGCACATATTCGGTGATTTCTTGAAGCTCACATATCGCTTTCCTCCGGGTGGAGAACCCTCGAATTCCTCGAACTGCACACAGGTTTGTTCGCCAAAACTCGCCATAGCAGTCCTGACATTTTCCACCTCCTGTTCGTTATAATCCTCCGAGATTCGGTAGTATATCTTGTTGCCTGGCCAGCGTTGCAGCGGCGATTGCAAGGCATTACGAGTCTTGGCCTCGGCCTGGTCGTCGTCTACATGGATCTCGTTGTAATAGTTCTCGTAGGACTCAATGCCCTGAGAGGCCACCAGGAGGGGTACCAAAGCCACCAGTAGAAAAAGGAGTCCAACTGCTTGAAGAAACATTTCTGCAGCTTATGTGCAGTCTAAAGCTAAAAATATCTATTTATACCCATTTGATTTAAATTTAATCAGTTTTATTTCTGTCCCGAAAGTGTTTTTATAAATTAAGGTTTTACATACAAACATACATACAGACAATCAGAATCAGACATATATATAAACATTCTCCTGGGCGAACACTGTGCAACAAAAACAAATTTGTTAGGCTTATAAGTGAATCTTGTATTAAATAAAATAATAAATCTTTTGTGTGTATATAAGCTAAGCTCGAAATATTTAAGCTGGCAAAAGCTCGAGGTATTGTCGGTGGAACTGATTTAAAATCAAAAACTTTTTAGAAAAATTAACCATATGAAAGGAAATTAACACTAATTAACACTACAATTGCTTTTCTAACAGCTGGATAGTCCAAGAACACTTAGTTGCACAATGTTGTTAGCCACGCACATATATTTCATATGCTCTTTATCTGCGCCCTAAGACTTATATGGCTAGAGTTGCTATTTCAGCAATTGCATAGCTTAACATAGATAGACAATAATTAGACGCTTGCAATGGATATATTCTCGAATTGCAATTCATTACACATTGTTGGCTAGAAAAGTGATAATGCCTTGGACTTTGCTGCATTAAATTTGTATCCATTTGGAATATTCAGCTGTTCTAGAGCTAAAATAGGTGAGTTAAAATATTCTAATTTCTAATAAATCCTTGATGAATAGTATTAAATCAAAATTAAACTATGTTCTAATTTGTTGCTCAATAAAATTTAACTAGAATTACTCTCTAGATTTTCTTGTCTTTAAAATTGTTTGTAGAATAATATTCAGACCAATTTACAAACTTAGTCAAGCTACACCAAATTTTCAGCAACTGTTTCTAGTTTCTTCAAGAACTGCACACTTTCTCTAGCCATCAGTGTAATTTCTCAAATAATTTAAAGGTTTTCCACCTAAGGCTCTAAAAGTTCGGGCTTTGGGTGGCTCCATGTAAAACCAAATAGTTCATTTTTGTTAATTACATTTTGTATATTTCCAAAACTTAGTTTTCTCGTTTATAAACAAAACGCATCACTTGTGTGTGGGTGTGTGTGTATGAAAATCTAGGTTGGTGGCCGGTAGTTATGTTTTTTTTTAGTTATTTTTTGGTTTTCCTCAGCTTGGGCGTGGTCGCTGCCGCTTTGAGGAGTTGCCAGCATTGTTTGCCGGTTAATTAATATTAAGCTGCTCGATCACGCCCAAGCTTAGGGGTAATTTATTTATATTACATGTACATTTAGTATTCAGTTTTAATCATAGTCCATATATATATATAATAGCAAAGTAGCAAGAACACATAATTACAAAAACAAAGTTTGCAACACATTTTGCAAAGCAAAGCAAAATTCAAAGACAGTAGATTATCTCTTCTAGAAGTTTTCATTGCATTAATCCTTCGTTTGTTGCTGTTGGTTTGCTTCATTGTAGTGGCTTCTGTTTTGTCATCGTTGTTAGTGGTTTGACGCTCGTCGTCGTTTCTTCGGCCTGATCGGTCGTCCATCGATTCCAGGCACTTCGCTTGCTAACATCACAAATCAGTTTCCAGTCCGTTTCCACTTTGATTCAGCATAGTTTCAAACTCTCTCTCCATCTCTAAATATACAGTGTGTAGACGGTAGTCGTTTAGTTGTAGTTTAGGTATTATTTAATGGATGGCGGGCGGGCAGGCGGTTGAGCGATTGAGTGAATTGAGTGCGTGACTCTCGTCCAGTCCTCGGTCCCGATCCTGGCCTCTAGTGTAGCTCGATGAACTCGTATAGCGTAGCTGGCACCGTGCCCTCATAGCGGATGTCATGTTTCTTGATTGTCCTGGCTGCCAGACACGCCAGAGTCGTATACTTCATGGGATCGATCACCTTATGCATCGGCGTGGGGGCCAGCAGAGTCTCAAATGTTTCGCCCGCATGATTTTTGGTGTCCTGAAAAGGTGAGTAACGATTTAGTATGAATTTTTGCCTCTATTTTGATCCTTTATACTCACCAAATGCGCTCCGCCTTCTAGGAGAATGTGAGACAGGGGCTCCACATATGGCTGCATTGTGGCCAGGTGTAGGGGTGTGTTGCCTGCCTCATCGATGGCATTCGGATCTGCTCCCACTTCTAGCAGGGCTTTCGCCAGCGTCACTGAAGGAAACTGGCAGGAGGGATAGCGGCCGGCCAGCGTGCCCTCCCGATAGCAGGCGTAATGGAGGGCCGTTCGGTCGAACCGAACGCGCACCTTCAAGCGGTTTAGGCGGTAGAGGGCTCCCATAACTTGATGACGCATCTCCGCAGTCAGGGTCTCGGTGTCCAGCAGCGAGCTCAGCAGACAGCCTATATGAATGGCACTTATCATGGTGCGACTCAGGGCATTTGGATCGCGATTGCAATCGTGTTGATGCGCCGAAAGCAACGTCGTCGAAGAGGTGGATGAGGCTGAGGACGAGGAAGAGGATGCCGAGCAAGATGGTGACTTGTCAGTGCTCGGCAGCTGCTTCTGCGGCTGCTGCTGGTCCTTCTGCTGCTCCAGCGTGAAAGCCTGACCACGCTCCACCTCCTTGACTGCCTTGTAAAAGATCGTCAGCATTCCGTCCGCCTCGATGGGCGGAACTACGCGACCTCTTGGCAGCGGCCGACCGGCCTCGACCAGCATAAAGCTAAAGAGTTCGGCAAAGGACAGCAGGGAAGATTGCGTCATCGGACTGAGCGGCTGGAGGATCTTTTGCTGCATGGTCAGGGCATAAGACCAAAGCTCAATACAGCGATCGAAGCGTCCAGCGTCCGCATAGTTGGCACCCCTAGGAAAAGAAATAATAAGTAAGTCTTTGCGACATTCATTAAAGTCATCACATTCAGACCTGAAACGGATATAGTAACTGGTGTCGGGATGTGTGGGTCCAAGAATTCGCTGTCTTATAACCAACGCCTGCATCCGCATCTCGTCCGGGTCGAGAACCATTTCCTCCAGCTCCTCCACACTGGTCACCTCACGAACCATCTCGTATGCTGGCACTGCCTCCTGCACCTTCTTCACCAGCGGCGGCTCCACAGCCCGTTCCTCGAGTGCGCGACGCCACAGGGTCAGTGCCGCAGCCATGTCCCGCTTCCTGTCCACATACGTGGCTCCCAGTAGCTCTAGAGCATGAATCCTAGACTCCCTGCTCACACAGGGCAGCGTGATTAGATGCTCCACAATGGGCATGTGACCGGTGACACTGGCCGCCAGCAGCGGAGTCATTCCATAGTAGTCCACGTCCATGGTGGCACCGTGCTTAAGGAGCAGCTGCAGTATTTGTAGGGATCCCGATTCCGCGCAATCGTGCAGCGCTGTGTTTCCTTTGACGCTGCACCGATTGACGTCCGCATTCAGGGAGAGCAGATACTGAGCGATGCGAAAGTGGCCCTTGTAGCAGGCGATCATCAGGCAGGTGTGGCCGTGTCGGTTCGCTACCTCAAAGTCTGCAAAAGATTAGGTAATTAAAAACTTTTCCATAAGATCTTCTAATCCTTGGCTTACCCGCTCCATGGTGCACTAGATATTTAACGATCTCGTAATGTCCGTCGAAGCAGGCCGCCCTCAGTGGCGTGGAATTTGTCCTGGTGGTGCTGTTGACATTCGCCCCCCGTCGGACAAGCATCTTGACGATGCCCAAGTGGCCGGCGGCCGCTGCGCACCACAGCGGTGGGGCATCCTCGATGGGCTCGCCATCAAAGCTGACGGAGCCCACCTGCTCTACGTTGGCCCGACACTTTGTCAATAGATATTCAACAATGTCATAATGTCCGTTGCGGCATGAGATGACCAACGGGGTGGCTCCATTCACTTTGGCCGAGATCAGGCTGCCCACTTCGCTGGCACTTTTGTTGTACAGTGTGGCCTGTAATTAAAAAAAAAGTGGAGAGAATCTGGGTTAAATATAGAGCAAAACGGAGCAAATGGAGCATCGGTTAGCCTTATCAGATAATCCATTAATTTTAATAGAGGCAAAGCACATACACTAAGCCGGCATAATATGTTTAGAGTTGTGAAAACATTGATAGTGGTGATTTTTCTTTTGAATACAAATTTAAAATAAAACTAAATAGAAAATAAGTTTTTTTTTCGTTAGTATCATGGGAGTGAAGTCGGAAGCCCCGCCATCAAAGTCATCGATGTTTTCACATTTTTTTTTCTTGTGGAGATAATATTAAAATTATAAAGAATTGTGTAGTTAAACATTTCTAAAAATAAATAATTTTATTATGATTTTGTTTAGAATTTTTATTTATTATTGAGCTGTACTGAATTTGTATTTAATTTGTGGAGTCAAATAATAATATGCATAGGTATAACCTATTTTTTTTTATTAGAAATTATTTGAAATTAAAAATGGTTTTTTGACTGATTCATATTCAGATCTAAGCTGGACTCTGAAATTGCTTCTACAAACAGTCAGTTGTTTTTGGTTTCGTCATGGGAAATTCACTTGTTTTCACTTTGAAAATTGTTTATACATTTTATCAATATTATATATAGCCTTATCAATGCATTATCACTGGCTCTACGTTCATATATGCAATATAATTCTCTTGATATAGATCTAAATCACATTACATTTCCAATTAGCTGCGTTTTTTATATTTAATCAATGAAAAAAAAACTGATAATAATTTATAATTGCTTCCAAACAAAGTGATGACGAACAAAGCGAGCTGCTGCTGCTGGAAGAGAGGGAAAAACTCAGGCCACCTGAATAAGAGATAATAAATGGGGCGGGAATGGCACATGTGGAGATAAGGCACGAGCAGGAGAGAATCGGAGAGATATATGTATATGGCCAGCAATCAGCTGCGGCGGACTCTCCTCTCGCACTCAGTTGTCTAGCAAGCTAATAGTTTGTATACTTTTTTTACACATTTTTGCCTCCCTGCCTCCTAGGCCGATATGAAATTGAAATTCATTTATGTCAAACGTGTCTCATTTTCGCCTTATGCTAATTATGTGGTTTGCCAGCGCGTGCAAGGGGAGAAGGGGAGGTAGGGTGGTTATGGTGGTGCAGGGGTGGGGTGCCTCGGGGCTGGTCGCCAGATTGGCTACGGAGAATAGATTAAAGCCACAAAGGAATCAAAAACAATTTACATATAATTTATTTATGCAAATGTTCATATTTCTACACAGTAACTAGAAATTACGTAGTTCTTAAACGATTTAGTAATATATAATATTTTTTAATTGAATTTATTTCTTTTTTAAAAACATTTCTAATTTATTAAATTACTATTTACTTTTTGTTATTATGCTTAAATTTATGAAAAACTTCAATTAAACAGAGCTACAGGTACGTAAAAGATACAATGTTGCTAGAAAAATGTTGCGCAACATTCCATCTTATCATTTTTTAGCAACTTGTAATTTTAATAATTTATTTGTAGTTTCTTTAATAGCTTATATAATTTATCTCAGTGTCATATTTAATCTCACTTTAAATATTTATCCAAGACACGTATTTTAATTTATATTTTTGCTGTGTAAAAATTTCCGATATATGCACAAATATTAAGGAAATAAAACTTATGGGGAGAGAACCTTTACTAGAGGCAAGTAAACTCGCTGAGACAAAGGCATATTGTCAACCCATCAAACTCAATTAGAGCATTCGTCAATACATGTGAGAGTGTCACCCAAGAATCAACATCAACAGCCAAATAACCCCCTCCTAGCCACCGCCCCTGTCTGCATAGAACCAGAAATCAGATAAACGTTAAAAGGAGAAGCTGAGATATAAGATGCCAGCTGAAAAAAAAATTTAGGAAGAGGGGGGTTTGGGGTAAAACAAAAGACCTTGTGAATGCCGCACGGTTTTTTTTTTCCTACAGTCCAACCAGCCAAGTTCGACAATATTTGGTATAATAAAAGTTTATAACAAGAAAATATAGCTTCTGTATGTCTCACATATTATGTCATTTGTATTTATTTTATTTATTATAGGTAATTGTAAGTGTAATTTTAATAATAACTTTTGTTCTTTCTGTAAACAAAATCAATCAACTTTGGCTTAAATTAATTTAAATTTAATTTTTAAAAAATTATTTAAGATTGGTTTTATTGTAGGTAATTAAACAATTTAAAAAGTAACCCTTTTATAGGTAAAAATTCGTATATTTAATCTATACTACCTGTAATTTAAATTAATTTTATTATGTCCCAAATAATTTGTTTTATTTTTCGGCCTCAAGCTGGATAAATTCGATTTATTTAACCCAATTAAATTTTACTGTATTGTTTTCATTTGTTTTAATTATTCTCTTATTCTTTATTTTATGCTATTAAAGAGAAGACTTCCTACTTTCTGTGAAGAGAATTTTCTTTTGGCCATTTGCTTGGTCTCGATATTATATGGCTTTCGTCACCCGATGGCGGCATTCTTTGCCTTAACCCCTTAAACCCCCTAACGCCCCGCCAATCAGTGACTCGTGCGCGTGACAAGAGAAAAAAATATATAGAATTAAAACCAAAACAAAAGAAAGCAGCCAAAATAAAAATAAAGAAAACATTTTTGGCAAGACTATTAAGCGGAAAACGTATTATTTTTTTCAAAAACACCGATTATTGAGCTATATTCACGGCGGAGCACAACAAGTGCAATGCGCAAGCAAATCGAACAATGAAAATTACGCATTAATTTTGCGAAAGCAAAAGCAGAAATATGTTTACAGCGACGACGCCTCATTTCCACTTTATTGACGACTGGCTGAACTTTTCGCTTTCGAACCCCGAGGCGAAATTGATCATCCAGCAGCTGTTCTCCCCTTTTCCGTATTGGGATCCATTCATTATGATTTTCATTTTATGACTTGACAGCGATGAATCAGCTGGTTGCTTGTGTTTCTAATTAAGATTAAATTAAGCAAGTAAACACACATATTTTTTTACAAAAGAAATGCTGGGGAAAACTTACAAGCTTACAAGCTTGGAAAGTTGTTTGAGTTTCTGAAATCTATTAGTCTTTTCATATATGTATTACAAAGCTATATTTTATGACTAAGTTGAAGACAGGTCACTAATTTTATTTCTGCTTATTTTCACACAATAATTATAGAACTCAAAATCGTTAGAATACCTAATATATTACTTAATTTTAGGCCAGTGCCATATGAGCACCATTGCTTAGTTCTCTAAGCGCCCTTCCCCCTGCATCTTTCGCTCTTTTGGCCATCATTTAACCTTGTTACTCGGGCCCAAAAGCCGAAAAAAGCTTCAAACGAAATGAAAAGTCAATCTGACAATGGGAAAGGGGCAGTCCGTGTGGCACAGAAAGCAAGCGGCACGTGAATTGTGGGCTGAACTAGGGGTGGGCGAGGGCGTGGCAGGGCCAGGGGGGCGGAACGGAACGGTAGCGGATGTGCCAGCCAGCGGGGAAAATCAATCAATTGCGCTCAGGTTGCTCGGCATTATGCTATAATAGATGTGACCCCGCCGATATTGGTTCAGTGGCCTTATTGGCCGTCTCGAAAAAAAAAACAAAACTATGAAATTCAATAAAGAAATTGAAGGAAATGATGGGAAACTCTTCACTTGCTAAATGTTTTCTTTCATTTAATTATGCTAAGTAGGCAAAGGTTGCTGACGAATAAATTAAGTCAGAGTGGAAATGGTCTGACTTGATGGGAATCAAGACTAAAGTCCTATAACTAAGCATCTTTTATGAAATGATAATTGGAAGTTAAATAAAAAGTGAGCAGTAAATCCATTAAATATCATCAATATTTGCTATGCAAATGCTATGCAATTTACACACACGATCAATACTCAGACATTCTCTGCAGTCAAGTAATTTTCTAATATTTATTTTAGCCATAAACCAGAATCAAATGTAATATGTTCTGACACTTTGATGTAATTTATATTCAAACTAGATTTACTTTTCGTAAACATTACTAAAAATTTAACAATATTTACATTTGTCTTGCCTCTGTGTAGCCACAAAAGTGAATTTCACCGATAAATTCTTGTTTGTTTTTCTTTCGAATTTTGAGAAATTTTCACCCCCCAGACAGACATTCACAGGAAATCCCCAAAAACGGAAAAGATCCCCGCAGAGATTATGAATATTCCGGCCAAGAGAAAATGCAGCAGCTAGTCAAGTTAATTTATTTTCTTAATTCCTATATTTAACCTTGCACCAGAAAACAAAAAGGAAACAAAAACATGAGAAATTTCACTTCCACAAAATGTGGAAATAAATTACTTTTTAATTTGTTGTCTGTTCCTAGGTTGTTTGGCAAATTGGTGAAATGTGAAAACAACAAAAATAACAACGTTTTCCCAAGGTATTTATGTATTTTCCTTCCTTTTTTTTTTTGATTTCTCATATTTGTTCTCGATTTAAAAAAAAAGGAGAGTGGAAACACCTTGAATACACATTTTTTTACCGCTATGCACAAATGTCAAGCTAAAACGGCCTAAACACAGCTATTAAATTAAGGCAACAGCACGAACAAACAAACAAACAGCAAAAACAACAACAAAATTGTTCGTTTCCGTGTAATAAACAATCAACAACTTTCCATTGTTATTGTTGTTGTTGTGTTGTCGTTAGCCACTGAAGTTGGCTTTGTTGCTGCTATTTTAGTCATGTTTTTGTTGTGTTTTTGTGTGTGAATTGTTAGCTGGCCGTTTCGCTTTGTGATCAATTTTCTGCTTTGACCGATTTGAATATCTCCCCAAAAGCACTGGGAAAAAATATTTATACTAGCTTTTGAAAAATGTAAATCCTTTTGTAAGACCAAGAAACTATAGTTATATATTTTAGGATAATTAATATAGCAATAATTAATAGTGGGGTTCCTTTTATTTTTAAATACTCTTCTAATGAGTGCTTCCCCTTTGAATAATTTATATATATTTTAGGATATATAAATGATACAATTTTCTTTCCTGTTTAGGATCTTCAAGACCTTTTTAGGTTCTGCAGAAATAATAAGTTATATTTTAAAAAATTTCTTCCAGTGTCTTTGCCATTCATACACGCATAATTTATTATAATTTTGACATTGAACGAGTTCAATGTCGATTATATGCAAGTAGACAACGTTCAAGCCTCAAGTTCAGCCGTCTTCAGACTTGGTCATCCAACTCCTATATATAATTCAATTTGGGATGCCGTTCGACCGATCGACCATTCAACTGAACACTGACCATGTGCGGTGCGAAATCCGTGGTTCGGGGTATGGGGCCCGTTTGCTGGCTATTCAAATCAGTCAAAGCGCCGAGTCTGGGCTTAAATTATTTGGTTTATTTGTTAGCTTAGCCACAGACGCGTCTGTGCAACCGGCTCAAGGGTGACAGAAGCCGAAGCTTTGGGCCATTAAGCGGGGGAGTCAGAGGCAATTTCACAAAAAGGTTCCCCAACAGAAGCCAAGGGAAATGTATAAAAAATATCAGATGAACAATCATTGCACTTGGCATGATCTAGGTTATATATAAGCCAAATATATAAATATTTATCGATTTATAAATGTTCTTGGTGTATTTATTATTTAATTATCACTATCTAAGATGGGAAAAAACGTCGGAACACGAAGAAAATCTATCTTTGAAGTCTTAGTTTATATACACTTGCAGAAATTGATCATAATTAAGTCCAAATTAAATCAATTTTAATTCAGTAAGCTTGTCTTTGTTAGTTTTTATTAGGTTTAAAAACTTCCAAATAAATTAAAATTTAAGAAATTTAGATTTTAATTTTGGAATATTTTCACCTTCTAAAATTTGGATAAAAAAGGGAAATATTTTTAATCGGTAGAAGATCGACTTTAACATCTGATAAAGAATTAATAATAGGTTATAAAGGGTATATAAAATATAATCAATTTTAAAACTATATCCATTAAATGCATAAAAGAACATGAAATATTATGCAAATATATTTATAAATATTTATATTACTTCTATAAATCTATTTTCTGATATATGTTCGATAAACATTTCTTTCAGTGCAGTTGCCGCACAAATTCAATATCAGACTGCGTCGCCGCAGCATCACATTCAAATTTTGAGGTCAACGGTGCTTTTAACGGAGCATCTTTGAGGTGAGACCATCGAAACTGGTTCAATGAAAGGGTTCAGATTAGAGCCCAGCCGGCAGTGTCAAGGTCAAGGCTGCTTAGACACATGGAAAAATACAAATTCATTAAATGAAGCGTGGAAAATTTAAGCAGGTGCCCCCAAGACCATCTAAATCTAGCTGCCAGCCAGGGCAGGCGGCCTCTTATATCGATGGGATTGTTTTTATTTGGTTCTTTTTTTTTTGCAGAGAGATAAGAGCCTTGGAGCTCAAGGGAGCTCGCATAACGCTGTGCAAACATAAATATGAGATAGCAGATGGGATTGTTTTCAAGAGATAAGACCTACTACTATATACACACAACACTCTTCCTCATTTCTGACGTTTGCGGCTTTCTTCGTATTTCCCTTTGGATTTACGATTATATTTCTTGAATACTTTACGAGTCCCACACGACTTTTTCCAACATTTTGTTGATTTAGTTAATCGTACAACGAACTTGAGAACTTGGATCCTAGAACAAAGTAAAAGAGCAAACACAAATGAACAAAGTAAAATGAGGTCAAAAACATTGATACCCTCACTTGATTATGAGGAAAATCTACAATTAACAAACATTTTAATTACATTTCTATACAGAATTCATGGAAGAATTTCCTATTTCAAAATTATATAAAATGACAGACAGATTCTTCAAAAATTAAGAAAAATAAATCATTAACGAGTTGAGCGTAAAAAGAACACTGCTTTGCCTTTGTCTTTCGTTCTCCTTGTAGAGTCTGTTGGCATCATAAATAGTTAAGATGTGCGATAAAACTGCACTGAACGAAAATAATAATTGGCCAAAAGTAGTAGGTTCGTGTCTCTAGGCTACTCAATTTATAGTCATGGTTAATTACGCGGGTTGTTAAACTTCAAATCCGGATGTCACCTTCATGAAATTATTATTATTGCTATTTGAATTTAAGTGCTTTGCTCTGTGTTTGGCCAAAAGAGGTCACCGACGACAGAGGTTTACGACATTTTAAACAGCTGGCATTTAACTTCCTTCCTATTAGACAGTTCCAAAATTGGGTTTAAATTTGTTTTACAAATTTATCTATGTACATCTAGTTGCTAGTAGTTTTTATTTACCAGAGCAATTGCTAAGCTTCTGTTACGAATAAATTACCTTTCGAATGTTCTCTACTTTTTAAAAAGCTTTAAATAACCAAGCGAGCTGTGGTGCAACAACTGTTTAAACTAAAAAAAAAAACTATAAAGCCGGCCATATGTTTAGCTTCATTAAGAGGTTCTACTTGGATATTTGGCAACTTGTTTTAGCACTTCCTAGCGCCAAGTTTCACTCCATATAGCGATTGCATAATTCCCAAAAAAGCTGGCCAAAAGTTGCGAAACTATTCTATACGCTGTCCGCAAATATGGTCAGACGGGGTTGAAACGGTTTCTCGATATTGCCACACAATCAATGCAGGAATTCTAAATGTTTCTTTGCCAACGTTTTTTTTCCAGTGCAAAAGACCAAAACAAAAACCCCACAAAAAAGACTTCAGGAATCTCCAATGGCAAACAAAAAACTTGGCGATAAAGCCAATGAACGCCATCATTATTTATATATAAACACAGAACACGCACCGCGTTCAAACTGGGTTTTGTATCTATATATCTATGAGTGTATCTCGCTCCTCGGTTTCAATTGTTTCGTTATCTTTGTTGCTGTTAATTGCCCTTCCTCGTCCGCCTGCTGTTGTTATTGTTGATGTTGTTCTTGTTGGCTTCCTCTCTTGGCTACAGATGCTTGGGCTCTATATCTTATACTATATGTATCTCATAACATACACTAGCAGTCAGAGGAAAGGGGTTATAACTTTTAACCAAAAAGAATGACTATTAAAAAACAACTTCTTTGATTTAAATTCGTTTTTTTTCAAAAGATTCAACATTTTGGTTTTTTTAACACAAAAAAAGCAATAACTATTAAATAAAAAATATTCTCTTGAATTTAATATAAAATATTTGCTAATTTTTAGTTTCAATATATTATTTAAAATATAAAATTTGAGTATTTTTGTGGTAATTTTCTGAGCAAATTACATAAGGAAAATGTAAATAAAATTATTAAAAAAATGAATATAAAATAATTGAAGTATTTTTCAAATTTCCTAAATGTATCTAGGAAGCTGGTATCGTAGCTATTACTTTAACCCCAATTGTTTACGACTCGTCGATGTGGGTAAATATTCTCAACTTTACTGGGGACCAATGGCCACAGAGTCAGCGAATGACAAAGACCACAACGACATCCACATTCACATTCACATCCACGGAGAATTGGAGTCAAAGTAAACCAGCAAGATCTGACCTTACACACACCATTGAAAACTAATAATCAAGAAGCAGTTAAATGGCAAGCCAGTAGAAAAATAAAAAACAATTCACGTAAAAACAGAAATTAGGAGAAGCAGGTCCCAAGCTCACACTAAAGGCAATAAAAACGCCGCTAAACTCAAACGAAATCGAAGTAAAAAATCAAAGAAATATACAAAAACAAATGCAGAAAAACAATTTTGCATTTTGAGGTTACTTCAACAAACCGGCAAGAATCAACCTCAACCCCAAAAATAAGAAAAATAAGAAACAGCTGTTGGCCAACTCCAAAATCAGTGTTCGTTTTTTAAGGTTTTAATTTTTATATTTTTGCATAGACCCCCGAAGAAACACAAGAAAGAAACTAAAAGCGAAAAACGAATGAGAAAAACCAATAACTAAATGTACATGGAATTATCTTTAATGTTATGCCTTGGCAAATGTTTTGAAAACGCTCAAAAAACGTTGCCTGATTGAAGTGTGTTTCGGTGAAAAAAAGGTTTATTTTTTTCTTAAATTGGAACGGACTTTTTTGAGTTTTGCTTTGCATGTAATTAAAATCATTAAAGAAGCATAGCAACAACTACAATCTTAATGAGTTCCAAATGAGAATAATTAATCAGTTTTGGTCAATTGCTTATGTTTGCAAGGTTAATCAATATTAACCAATGGATAAAGTGCCACTAACTAAACAGTCTAGTGCTTGCACATTAATTTATTTTAAGACAATATGTAAGACAATTAATTGGTAAAGATTTAATTAAATAAAAATGTTAAGATTAAGTATTCTAGTAAATCTTTCAGGAACTAGTTAGCTGGAAAAAGAGCTTTAATTGTTGCGTTGTTCTTTCTTGACTTCTATAATCAAGAATCAAGATCATTGAACCCCACAATCCTAAGGTTAATCGTAATTAATTTCATTTGAACAAGTTATAGCTGAAATTAGTTGTTGAACCTTAAACACAAAACTTGCCTAAGGGCTAAAGTTTACCAGCTCAATGAAATGTTTAATTTTAAACAATTGCAAGGTGAAAATATTTGAATTATACCTGGGGAACTTAAAGCAGCACGTGTGGGGTTAAATGTGGGATTTTTATAGCAAAATTAATAATTAAATGTGTACAATTATATATTATAAAAGTACACATTATAATTATAATTTGTAATATAAACATTGAAAGGAATTTTCAACCAGGTTAAATAGATACAAATTTCTAAAATATTAATAAATATAGAATTATTTATAGTGAGTCTGCCGAACTGTTCATCATTATTTATTGGAATTTTTTCCTTTACTTTAAGCTTTAAATTACAAAAGTTAAAAAAAAAGCTAAAAGAGCTCGCTTCAATGGACAAAGTTTCTACAAAGTTTCTATTGAGCTATCGAGAGATCAGAGTTGGTCTAGTTCCCCTCCTCCCACCACCCGCAAGTCCATCCATCAATCATGCGATCCGGCCCCATATCACGTTCGCTGCTCCAAAGACGAAGCCCCCAATCGAGGTGGTGGGAAGTGGGGAAAAAACGAGGAGGAAGAAGCAGTAGAAGTGGCCAAAGAACGCTGAAATATTTCGTTGTGTGTACTCAACTTTAAGTGGCACTTCAACTTCGTGTACGGCATCGTCCAAACTCTTCGGTAAGGTGTTTTCTGTGCGTTGTTGTTTCCTTCTCTCTTATTATTTTTTTCCTTATTTTTGGAACAAACATAAACAACGGCGAGCCAGAAAAACCAGTTCTATGAGGCGAAGGCTAGAACATGTTGCACGTCGAACCACCAAGAGCTGGTTGCCTCGCTCCCTCTCGCATTTGGAGCATTAAATGCAGCAGCCCATACACAAAAAAGATAAAGCTATTTCGGGGCACTCCATATATATGTTATATATTTATATATATATATTTACTTATCCATTTGTAGGGGGACAAGCAAGCACTCGGCCTCTTCCCTTCGATCTACCGCCGAAAACTCACACCCCTTAAATGACACATTTCCAGGGTCGAGCCCCGGCGTAAAGTCAGGAAGTTTTGATGAAATTAAACCCAACCGAGAACTGAGAACGAACAGGAATTTCCAGCTCATCGATGCAGTCGGGGAAAAACTGTGAGCTTTAAATAAAACTGAAAATCGATTAAGTAAGTGTGTGAATATATTGGGAAATAATATTAAACCCCACTGCAAAGCCATCTATAAAATTTATATCTTTGGGCATTCTCTTTATCTAATTTGAAGTACTCTTAATGTTCAATGTCAAGTTTTTAGATTGATAATCAGCTTTCAGAATTTGTTTTATTAGATCTGGTTTTCAAACATGTTTTTAAGACTTTAAAATATTATATTCAATCAAGAAAATAAACTAGTTTCTTTCTAATAAAATATATATATTATAAATAATATATCACACATTTAAATTGATCATAAAAGCAAAACTTAATTCCGGGTTTAATAGAACCAAATGTTCACAAAACGTGAATAAAATATTAATACTGGTTATTTATTTTCCCCGGTGCCGAGCGTCGAGCCTTCCAAATTGGAGTGATTGAACGCTTTCAAGGATAACTGTCAGCAGCAGCAGCAGCTGAAGGAAGCCAGGCTGAAGCAGCGGGGGACAAAAGCCCAGAGCAATGGCTCTTTGTTCCCAGCGATCGGCATAATAATCATTTTAATAAGCAAAGTGCGTTCGCTTGTAGGCGTTTCTGGGGGGGTCAGAATCGGATGAGTGAGAAAGAGGGGGTCTTATGGCCGGCGAAAGAGACGGGGAGAACGGCTCAGCAAGTGACAATCCCGGAAGTGAACTCCCTCTGCTGACGACGTGATTTCAGCTGTTGAAATTCGCTGGCGGTTATTAACGTGTTTCAAGAGACACAACGTGGCCCCAGGCCAAAAACAACACACAAATAAAATGGTTAAAAATACTTGCTACGCATTTGGAGCACTCATCGGTAACATGAAAACAAATATAAGCAAAATAATAATAACAAAAAGCGACTTGCTGAGCTGATAAGATAAAGCCCTCAAAGGAAATGAATCAAGCGTTGTGGAAAATGTGAAAAGCAAAGCAAAGAAAATCAAAGCAAAGGCTTTTGTGGGAAAGAAGTATAATTAGCTTAAAGAATTTAGCCACGCTAAAAAAAAATATTTCAGCAGTATTATATAATAAAAATAATACTTTAAGATACCCTTATGTCATAAAGTAGATAGCTGAACAGGTTTTAAATGTATTTATCATTTAATTTGCTTTTGTAATTGAAATAAATTCTTGATGTTTGATATCTATAACAGGTGTGTTTTAGTTATTGATTGATTGCTATATACTACGTGCCTTTTTGACTAAAGTTTATTAAGTAAAACAGCTTCACCAGAGAACACTAATTTAACTACAATGTTATGACTTCAAGCTAAACAAATACAAAATAAAAAAAATTGTTTATTAAAAACTTCGAGACCTATTTTCATAATACATTTTGTAAAAATGTAAATACTATATTCCTCAAAGCTAATTTGCCATTTTCTCGGCCGAACCAATTTCCATTTCACGTTTAATTTATGGAAATGCCAGGCACGGACGCATACACAAGCTGTGGCTTAGCTAAACTTAGAATCAAACACATACTAATAAGCGCTTACACAATCGTACTAAATAATAAACACCCACAAAGTGCGGCAAAAAAAATATGAACAACAAAATATAAAACAATAACTAAATTGGGGGCCGCAGCGTCAATGCAACAGCGCCAATTGCAGCCAGTTTGTGTTTCTACTTAGTTTGCCAATGTCAAGCCTCCTCCGTGTGGCAGCCAGGCCCCAAAGCTTGGGCCAAAAACTTAAGAACTTTTGTTATGCAAAGAGCGTGCTGAGCGAGTCTCTTGCAGTCCGCAGGCAAAAGTTTCGCATCCGAAACGCCCACAAGCCATAAAGTACTTGTTATTGTTTTGCCTGAAAGCAAGACATTTAGCGGATTTGTGGCAAAAATAAACATTAAATTAATTATGGGGAACATTTTTTAAATTTAGGAATGAGTAAGTGTTTAAGAATATTATAAAATTATGAATTTGCTAAAAATTTTTAAATTTTATGATGATTCTACATATTAGCTAAATAAGCTAAGCCAAAGAAATACAGAAGTTTCAAGTATAATTTGTTTAAAAAAAGTTCAGATTTTTTGAATGGCTTCGTTGCACTTTTAATTTATTTTTAAATTAAGCAGATTTAAAAGCTGTTAAAAATATTTTTATAAAATCATATGTTGGATGGGATACAAATCTTAAAAATAATCTCTCTATCTATGCATCTGTAATAGGTAATATTCGTTTTCTTTAAAATTTATTTCTCCGTTAAGCAGGCAATTGAATTATTTTAAAACCTAGGGACTGCTATTAATTATAATACTTTAAATATTTGTTATATTTTTTCTATAACTTATTTCAAACTCTAGGACTGTTTTAAACGAAATTCAAAATAGGTCCTCCTATGTGTTCTCCTATCGTTTAGCTTTTTTTTGGCCACATTTGCATATTTCGACCAACACTGCTGCAGAACATGCGCGTGTACGGCTTAGCGGGGGAGAGGGAGACAGCGAGAGAGCTTGTTGCGTGTGTGTGTGAGTGTGCCCTGAGTGTGTGTTTGTGCTGAGAGAATTTTATTGATTAGTCACAAGGCTAAAAAAACACTGTCTCAGCAACAGCAGCTGAGATTTCTAAACAGCAATAACAAAAACCAAATCTCGCCAAGAAATTCCAATTCGAAATTGAAGACTCCAAATGAAAAATCTTACCTTCAATTGGGGCAAATTATTGTCCCGCGCAGCGTTGAAAACAATGAATTTGTAATCCATTTTCTGGCTTAATCCGTTTGCATAAATGCAGCAAATGCTTTCTCGCTAAGAATTTATTTTATTCCTTTTATTGTTTTGGCAGCAAAGAAGATTTATTTTGTTATTTCCTTTCCTTCTTTCTCCGCCTTCGCCAAGAAAGAGAGAGCGCAGCAGCGTTGAGAAAGAGCAGCAAAGCGAGATTCTTGATGATGCTGTTGTTGTTGTTGTTGTTTTGCTGTTGGCTGGTTGTTCTTTTCCTTTATTTTTTTTTATTTCAAGTAATTTATTTTTTGACGTGTGGTAAATTTCTTGCACAAAAGACGAGAATATATTATATATAACAATTGCGTTTTCGTCGAACTTTTTATTGCCTCGCTTCCGTATTTTCCTCGCCTTTCTTTCGCATGTATATTTGCACACTTTTCTTTAGCCTTTTCGCCGTCGTCGTTGTTGTTTGAGGAAGACGAAAATTTGCTGCTCTTTATGCGTTTTCCGATTTCCTGCGATTCCGGGTCGTTATATTCTTTGATCTGTAACTGTAGCTCTCCAAAGATCGCTAACTAGAAGCCAGAAAACACGCACAAGAACACTTGACACGCTTTTCGATTCGCGCATGCAACACAAAATCAGATTCCCCGAGTTTTTCGAAAAGCACACGTCCGACAGCCAGGAAATTTTTGTTTTGCCTGTTCGACTTGAGCGATGCGAACCGAAAACAGCGCGCGAATTTGTTTTGCTTTGCTTCCAGTTGCGACTTTTCCGTTTTCCGCGGCGCAGGCGGCACGTCAAAATTTTTTTTAAAACAAAACACCCTAGTGATGCTGATAACATCGATGTTTTTACCGATGTTTTTGTAGATATCGATGATATGCATCGATGTTTTCATCGTCACTAGGAGCACAAGCAAATGATGTCTTAATTACCGATTGGGAATTTATTCCCACCTTTCTCCCCATACAAATCCGCTCTCAATTACCGATTGGGAATTCATGCCCTTACAAAAATTACCGATTGCCCATTCATGCCCACCTTTCCTTTCCCGATTGGGACTTCGTGCCCTTTCTCAATTACCGATTGGAGTGATGAGTAAAGGGGAGAACGGCGCACTTTTTAAAAATTCATTTCAGCGAAACGGCTAAAGATGGCTTAGAAATTTAAATGCCATGTGCATGCAATGTGGGCTTAAATTTCAAATAGCGAATAGTGGGAAATAAAGTTTTTTAGTTTTAATTTGCTTTATTTTTTATACTTGAAACATTTTATAACCTTTTTTAGTTACCCAAAGTTGAGTTATCGCCACTTTTAGAGTGAAAAGAGCGCAAAATCGACAAATCGTTCCCGCTCTCATCGTTCATGCGATGTCAGTGTTGCCACTTCAGCTGACTGAAGGCTAAACCTAGCCTACTATAGCCATTTCCCTCGCAGTTCGTAAGAAAAATAGCTAAAAACAGAGCTGATAATCAGCTGTTGGTACTTGGATATTTAGATACTGCAGGTTGCTAGCAATTCGTCAGATACATAGTTAAAAGAGAGCTGAAAATCAGCTGATGACAGTCAGATACTTAGATATTCAGATACAGCCGGTAGCTTTGATAGCTGACAAAAGATGAATGATACGGGTTATTTAATTTTAAATTTTAAATTCGTTTTAAATTGAAAATCCTCCGTTTTGAGAAAATAGCTTGCCGTGTTCATATTTTTATTTTACTTTGGTTTATTTATTGAATTTATTCCATACAATTTCATATGCAGTTTGTATTTGTTTTTAGTTGTTTCATTAAATCATAAACAGTTACATTGTTTTACATTGTACATTTGAATATGCTTTACTTAATATTTATTATTAATTTTAGTTCATACTTGTATATTTCTTGTATTTAAATATCATATGGTTATGTTTATTATGCATATGTGTATGTGTGTTTGCTGCTAGTTTGTTTCAACGGAAAATGTAAACAAAATGAAAACAATTAATTATCGATTAGTTCCCTTTCAACGGATTATCCTCTATTTGTAATAATATAATCAGTTAAAGCTACAACTTAGTGCGCATTCTTGTACTCTTCGCCAACAACTACAACAAAAGGTATGACACATAAACAATAACAAAAAATATTATATCTTTTGTTTAACAACATAGAACATACATATTTAAATAAATCCAGTTAAAACATAAGTAAAAGTTTTATATTCTCAATAATTAATAATTAATATTTTTTTGTTTTGCTTTTAAATTTTTTTACTCATTTTTTTTTTATATCACAAGTTAAAATTTTGATTATTGTTTGGTCAATTTTATAATAATATTTAATAGTAGTTGTATATGTATTGTATATTATATATGGTATTGGGTATGTGTATAAATTATGTACATAAGAAAATATACTAATAGCATAATTTAATAAACATATTTCCAGTTAGTTTCTCATATAAATTGGTCTAGATAATCAAGTCATGAGTTACATATTGGTTTCTTGGGTTCGGATCGGGGGATTTTGGTATACAGAGCGCAGTACTAACGATATATATGTATATGTATGCGTGTATATATAGTTAAAAATAGTTGATTTTTTGTTTAAAGAGATTACATAGAAATTCGAGTTAGTTGCATGCTTTAAGTTTGAGAAAGACTTAGTTTTGAGTTATCTTTTTTTGACATTTATAAATCGATTTTACTATTATTTATTTAAGAAAGATATTTTTTATAGGAGAGCCAAGCGATGTGGCTTTTCGGTGATATAGATAGGGGATACATTTGGATATGGTCTTTGGGATTACGAAAATAAAAGATATCAAGTTTTTTTTCAGTATATCGTGGCTTAGGATGGCACAGCTCCAACTGTGCTTCAAAAGAAGTAAGAACTGAGTCTCATCCAATTAATTTCCCAAGACTGCGATATGTAGATACCCCTAGAATCTATATTCACTTATATCCACCACATCGTTGACAATCTCCTCGATTTGAGCTTCCACATTCCAGTGTCGTTATTAGTAGTCGTCGGTGAGGGCCAAGCCTTGGGGTCATCTCAGACCATCGACTCTCTGACGCGGCCCTTTACCTGTAATTCGGTTGCGAGAGACGGTGTTTGTTAAAGAAATTAGTTGAAATATTTAAGGACAGGACTCGTTGCACAACTAGACGTAGGTGGTGTAAGGGGATTTACACATGGAGAGACGAGCGTGCGATATGTCGGGATTGGATTGGCTGGCTCCGCTGCTGTCCGGGTTTTCCCTGCCAGATCCGTCGCTGTCCTGCATCTCTGTGGGTTATGGCGAGAACACACGCAGCGATCGCAGCAAAGTGGCCAGAACATTGGCCAAACACTCGGCCTGCAGGGCCAACTGACCGGCGCCAATGGGTCCAATCTCCACGCCCACCAGCTCCCTAAAGCTGCTCGCCACATCATGTACCTTGAGCACAATGTTTCGCGTCTGCAGTGGAGCCGATGTGTGCCTGGTCATGTCCTGGGCCAGCTCGGTGATCCTGCGGATGGCTGTCAGGCAGGAGGTGAGGTGCTCGGGCAGCGTAATCAGTGTCATGTCCGACATGGAGGCCACCAGAAACTTGCTGGCCGTCACCAGGGCGAGAGTCTGTTCGGTGAGTTCGTTCCGCGCCCGCTGGAATTTCTCCTCATCGATGGAGGTGCCGCCGCCGGCCGCCTGGGCCGCCGAGCACTGGGCCGCCACTTGGTCCAGCTTGATGAGTAGGCCCGACATGGCCACATCCGTTTTGGCTAGCAACGCCTCGCCGTCGATCAGGTGGCCGTTCTTAATGAACAGCTTCTCGCCATGCAGCTGCTGCGGTTTCTTGGGGAGCATGGGAAGTGTTCCTCCGTTGGTTTGGTTCAAGTGGGGCAATCGGACGGTGGCCGGTATGGGTGGTGAATAGTGGGCGGGTGGTGGTGATGGTTGTGCGGTTCTTGCAGTTCCAGGTGACGAAGGATTGTTCGGTGGATTCACTCCGTTCAAAGGACGCGGGCGATTGGCGATGGGCGGCAACGGGGGTTTCTTGGGACCACTCACCAGGACACTATTACTCGGATTTCCTCCCTCCAGCGTGGGACTTCCGCGGGGCGGCAGTTGGGGCGGGCCAAGTTCCCTTCGGTCCTGCTGTGGCGGTTGCATCTGCACTGGACTGGCCACGATCCTCACCTGCTTTTTGGGCGAATAACGCTGCATGAGTTCGGCACTTTTCGGTGGCCTAGCCGGCGGCGGAGAAAGCTGCTCTGAAGTGGGCGTCCTGGGTGGCGGTTGCAGCTCCTCTGGATCTGGTAGCTCCTCCTTTTTGCTGGTGGGACAGCAGCTAAACTTGCTCTTCCGCTCCACGGTGGCGTATTCAATGACATGAGGAGCGGGGCTGCCGTTTTTGGCCGTTCCATTGGCCACCGACTGGAAGAACTCCCGCTTGGCCTGCACAGAATTGCTGTACAGACACTCGGTTTCCACTGGTTGAACCACCGCTGGCTGGGGCTGTTGCTGCTGCGACTGCTGCTCCAAATTCGGAGGCGGAGGTATAATGAACGACATAATCTCCTCGGGCGTGAGCTCCTTGGCGGGCGTGGCCTTTTGTGTGGGTGGTGCCACCATTATTTGCTGCAGGAAGCTATCTAGCTCCTCAGCCTTGCCTTCGAAGCCTTTGGGTGGAGCGGCATTCATCAGCGAGAGCGAGTCCAGTTCGTCGGGCGTTTGGGGTGGCGGAATGGCACGTAGATCTATAAGATCCGTATCGGTTTCAATGAAGGTATCCTCCCTCACTTCGAACCCATAAATCTCTGAAAGCTGGCGGGCTGCCACATCGGTGTCCGCCGATGCCGCATTGCTAATCTCCTTAAGCTGCAACAGATACTCTCGCAGATTGTAGTCCTTGGTCTCGGCCCCGAAATGAGTGCCATCCGGACTGTGCAGGCCAAAGCTACTCCTCTGCGACAATGGCTGCTTGGCTGCTGCTCCGAGTCCTGCTTGTCCTGCCGCCTGAAGCAGCATCATCTGCGGTCTTCTGGCTGTCGGCGACTGGGCTGGCGAGGCCACGGACTCCGAGTCACTCTCACTCTGCGAGAAGTCAGTGCCCAGGGCCTGCAAATCGCTCAGCAGCTGGCTGAATCCGTTAAGTTTCCTTTGAGGCCTCGGACTGGAAGTGGTGCACAAGCTGGGCTTTCGCTTGGGCGTGGCTGGTGTGGCGGGGGCAGATGAGGAAACTGGTGCCGTTTCGGGTATGGCATTCAATCCCTGAGTTATGCCACTCAGTTCGTGGTTAATGGTCTCCGCCAGCAGGGTCAATGAATCGCTGTGCTTCAGCGGATGTCCTGGCGGAATGGATACGCCCGAGCCCAACATTACACCGCCCTGTGACTCCTCTGTTGAGGAGACCTTGCTGCTATTGAGACTGTCGCAGTCGGAGTCAAATTCCAGCATAGCCACGCCTCCTCCTCCACCGCTGCTGCCACCTCCTCCCTGCTCCTGTTCACTCAGATACTGCTCCGAGGTCTGAACCAGATGCTGCAGCTCCTGAACTCTTCTGAGTACCTGCTCGTTCTTGGCCTCCAACTGGTGGCTGCCCGAGTGGCTGCGTCCCTCGCAATAATTGCTGCCGCTGCTATCACTCAAACCCGAATCCTTGGCTGCCTCCTCCAGCAGCTCAGTGGCCATCACGCTGTGCAGGTCCAAGTCCATGGCGTAGGGCAGCGATGGTGGCGCCTGTATAGATGACTGCTGTTGGAGCTGACCTCGCTGGACAAGTGGGTGATAGGGCGGCGTCATCAAGAAATTGACGCTGTGCGCTCGCGTATGGAAGGGCAACAGGTAGCTCCAGCCAGCTGGGAGCACTGTGTGCTGCGAAAGGAAGCCGGGTGCATTGTCCTCATCGTGCGGCTCCCGTTCTCGTAGAATATTCAACATGTTACCTTTTGAGACGAAGAAACTGTAAGGATATTTTCTTTATAAAGATTAAAAGGAATCCTTACCTGTAAGCAGTCGATAGTAGCCCCCAAGGACTAGGCTAAATTCACAGGCATCGCGATCCTCCATGATGAACTTCACCGCTCGATCGCCAAGCATAAAGATGGATACGCTGCAGGTGACATCGTCCTCGCGATTAACCACCACATGAGTAAAGTCCTCGATGGCGGAAATGGGCTGTGGCTGGCCAAGCATTGAATTGGTAAAAATAAATATAATTAATTGGGAAATCTCATGTACTTTATTGCAAAAAAAACTCACCACCGAATTACGGGCACTGGATATCTGGCTAAGTCCAAAGCGCGGACTCACCAGAAGGACGCGCTCGACGCCCTCTCTTTGGTTTGTGCTGAAACATTTGGCTCCATAGCTGGGTAGGCTAGCGATAATATCTAGATAATGGAGTTTGGCCTGGAAAATTCAAGAAAAATATGATAAATCTTCAATATTTAGAAATGTTCTGCTTCTAATTTAATTTTATTTAGGTTTTGTATTTATTTTCACGTCACTATAAAACCTAATAAATAAATTTCCTTTGCGGTTAGACATAACTTTATTACTCCAATTTGAATACTCCTTTTGATTGCATTTACAAGGGAGGGAGACCTCTGTTGCTATCCACATTTTCTCTTTTTAAACTCACCTGCAGCTGCGTTAGGACCTTGCTGGAGGATCCCGTCATCTCGGCGTTGAGCTTCAGGAAGTGTGAAATCAGGCGGCGCAGCTCCTTCCGCTTCATGCCCTCGAACAGGCTCACTGGGACGAAGCGCTCCAGCCCGAACTCGCGTCTGCAAAAAAATGAAGTAAAAGAAGAGATAGCAAATTGTAAATAAAGGAACAGCATCTCGAGGACTTAAGGCTGCACTCACTCCACCAGCTTGACGGTGAGCTTCGAGGGGGAAAAATTGTTGGCCAGGGCGTGCTGATGCATGTGCAAAGCGGCCAATCGGAGTGCCAATTCCGGCTGAAGCTCTGGGGCGAATCTCTCCTGATTTACATCGTTGCAACACTGCAAGTACAAGTAGTCCAGGGCATGGAGATCCCGCTGTGCCAGCTCAGCGGCCGAAATGGGCACGAAGGTGATTCGGAAGAGGCACCTCAGCTTGTGGGCGCCCGGACGAGCGGCAATCTGTGCGTGGAAAAAAGATAATAAAAGTTAAGTTAATATCAAAATACCAGAAATATTTTTATTTAATTTATTAACTTAAGTTTCAATTTATTTAAAGGTAGTTCTTACCCTGGCCAGCGACTCTTGTGGATCCAGCAGGGTGAGCTTGTTGCGCTTGAGACTCTTCACATGCTCCAGGACCAAGCTAAACAGCTCACCGCAGCATAGGCAGAGTTTGTCCAGCAGTGAGCTAACCACATCCTGCACCGTTGTGGTAGCATCGTACTTAAAGGACTTGGTCTGACCGTTCTCGAGGAAGACCTTCAACACATTGGCCATCGGCGGCACACAGATGTCGCCAAGGGAAAAGGCTGAAGGCTAATTGAAAACGAAACAAAAACACAAGTTAATTATGTTTTATGTTAATTTAGATCAAAACTCACCGGAAACAGAGGAGCTCCATTGACGCACACACTCTCCGCGAATCGCACTCGACTGGGACGTGACCTCAGCTTGGCTCGTTTGCCCGCGGAGAGCAAAGTGGATTTACGGCCTGGGAGAATGCAGTGCGCCATCGGCTGGCAGACAAAGAGATTAACCTGCGACTCGCAGGCTCGCACCAACTGAATGACATGATCCCGCGGGGCATCCTTTACATCCTCGCCATTCACCGCCAGAATTTGATCGCCTGGCTGCAGTTTACCAATGCTAGGACCGCCCTCGGTCACAAATCTCACAATCACGGGACGCTCACTCCCGGCCACAAAGCCAAAACCGAGGCTAGCGTTCCTCTGGAGCTGCACCATTCGTGGCTCCGGTGGATGCTCATCCCAGCGTATGCATTCGGGGGCCTCGTATGTGGTCGTCTTGTTGAGGTGGCTAATTTGGATGATAATGAATTCATTAGAGTACATTTTGTGGGATTTCATACAGGATTATACTCACTTGATGTAGTAGGAACGACCCTTGGAGTCTATGGCACGCTCCCAGCCATAGGAGAGCTCCTCGTGTTTGCTCCAATCCTCGCATGCAGGCAGCCAGCCAGCGGATTGAGTCATGTGGCTGAAAATGTTTCAATTAAATGAGTTAATTTGAATAAAAATAAACTATTTAAAGTATGTAAGATAACCTTAACCAAATGTTGATTTAAGATATGGAAATGAGTCAATGGAACAGTGCTCAGTCAGCTGTCAATGGCAATTTGTAATCCAATACAGTGAAAATGTGTATTTATTACGAACCGCAGAAAAATGCAATCATAGACAGGCAAGTAAGTAAGTAGTCAGCCGAGGCTTATATGATATAAAACCAATGGAAACTAGTTGTAGATATGCTTGTTTATTTGTATTAGATCCAATTTAACTACAATGTCTTATAGTTTATGTGCTCACAGCTTTGAATCCACTTAATTTCTCTGGTTATGTTTATGATTGCAATGAAATTTACAAGCAATTTCAACTGAGATAATAAACAAAGGTATTTAATAATTGGAGACATCTTTGTGGTTCTCTGAAATTGCTTGTACATTTAATTGGAATTGCAGCAGATATTAGTGCCGGCATTACTTCTATTTATAATTTCCACAGGCTGCATTTCCCCTTTGACCCTGAACTTGTGGTCAACTTTTGAGGGGGACTCACTCACTTCCCTTTCCATCCATATCAGACCACAGCACAGGGAAATATGTTTGTTTGTAGTTAGAAATGCATTTCAATTGGCATTAATCAACGCTAATTGGGTTATTTGCTCAACTATGCAATGAACAGCAGACCCATAATCGGGAACCCAGAACTAAAGACAAACCCAGCCTCAATCCACACACCCCAATCGAACCCAACTACAGTGGGACTTGGTTTAAGAGAACCAGAGAAAAGTCAAATGGGTAATCTAGTTCAAATTGTGGGTTTTAATGGGTTAAAGTTCTAAACAGAGATTTATATCGAGAGGAAACTTATACAGCACATTCAATATTATATGGAAAATTATAGCATTTTGTCGAACAAAAAGCCAAAAGTATACTTAATTTACTTATCATTTTCTACCTTTTATATTTTAGACATTTTGAAAAATCTATTTGAAATGATTTAAAACTTTAGAATTTATCGGTTTTTGCAAGAAATATCTAAAAAGTATTGATTAATCGAAAAACAGATAACAAACAATCAAATAAATCGAATTAAAATAATAAATCAAATAATACATTAAAAAAAGAATAAATTATACAAGTGAAAATAGAAGTAGCTCGTCTGTAAAATAACCAAGTTCGATGCCGAACACCAAAACTCAATCCCCGGCAAAATCCGATTGCAGCCCCCACATCTGGGGGGGCCACCTTGGTGGCTTCCGTTGCTGTCTTTCTTCATTTCCTGGCTGCACACAATTGTGATAATTAGTTTTGCACTTTTGCACACTCTCGGCTAGCAGGGGACTGGAGCGGGCTGGAAACAGACCGAGTCCGGGTCCGGGTCTGGGTCTGGGCACGGAGCTCAAGCAAAGCTGCTCACTCATTCAGACTATCGCCTCGGTGGCAGACCCACAGACCCAGAGAACCGCCACCCCCAAGGCCAGCCCACTGCCAGACCCCTTTTGGTTATGACATTTTGTGTGCTTTCAGTTTGATGTGCAACACAGTGTAAAATTATTTAATAGAATTTCGTGCATAATCAATTTATGTGCAGCAGCGAGAGCCCAGCATTCAGTCAGTTGCCGCCCCATTCACGCTCTCCGCCAGCCACATCCATCCAATCTACCAGGACACAGTCCGTCGCTGGTCATTCCCTCATTCCCACAATCCCTCAGTTGTTCAGTCCCTGTCCTTCACTCGTTCAGCAGGCCAAATGCCATGGAAATGCTTAAAAACTTTTGCCCAACGCTAATGGTTATAAAAACGACGTCCTTTCTGCCTTGTTAAATATTCTTTCTGTTGCCTAGCAAAACTCATAGAAATGGCAAACTTATTAAAAAAAGTGGTTTCAGCAAAAGCCACGTCTAAATGTTATGGAAATTAATGTCAAAACTAGGCAGTTGTGAGTTTGGATATCTGAAAAATATTTAACTTTTTGACTTTCGTTGTAAGGTTTACTTATTTTTATTTCGTTGATAGTTTTAGACAATGAAATTTATATCTTTTGTTAGCCTAGTTTGGTCATTTAAAAGGTGATTTATTTTATAAATTCCCTTAAAATTTATTAGTAAAAAAATTAAATTCCTTGATTTTGTGTCATAAAGTTAGTAACTAATTATAAAATTTATGTAACTAGCCTCCTAAATATATATATTTCCAAATAAGTTTAACTTTGTTGGTTGCTATAATTTTATCTCTACAAAAAGGACTCCTACTGGGCTAAGACTTTGAATCATGTTAAATTTCTGGAAAGCTCTTAAAAGTTTCCTAATTGGCAAGGAAAATAAATAAATCAGTTTAGTTGCTGCAAAATTTTGTGCAACAAAGACTTAAAAAGTGGCTAAAACTTTTACAAAATATTGTTGCGCATGAACTCTCACTTTTTAATTAAAAGAATTTAAAACTTAAATAGTATTTATATCTACCAATTTAAGTAATTAGTTACTAATTTTAAAACTTACTTGCAATAGTAGAGCCTGCCCTCCTTGCCCACATGAACGCTCCAGCCGGGTTTGAGTTTCTCCTGTATGGCCTCCAAGTGTCCATCAATTTCTGGCCAATTTCCGGCAATGCCAGCCATGACACTCCCATGACTTTGACCCAGTATTGGGCCATAGATCCCGGTGCCGCAGTTGGTTCCGCTTCCATTGCCATTACCATTCCCATTCCCATTCCCATTGCCAGTTAGCAGCTCCGTTGTCGTCGTTGTTGTCGCCTCCACGGCTCCAATGGGCGCTATCGCTGGGATTCCGGGCAGGGACTGCGGACATCCGTTGGAGCGGGTGGGCGTGGCATGGGCATGGGAATGGGCGATGGAGCCATTTGTTGTCGGCAGCGTTGTTGTCAATTGTGGCGATGATGTTCGTGTCAGTAGCAAGGGTTTGGCTCCACCTCCTCCTGCTCCTCCTGTTCCTCCTGTACCTCCAGCTCCAACTGCTCCTGGGCCAGTAGTTCCTGTGACTGTTGTGTTGGCGGCATTTTGCAGCGGATAGACATCACTATTCGAACGCCCCGAAGGCAGTAACATCATTGAAACACATTCGCTGCAAGAAGAAGGAAAGGAAAGGAAAGGAGAGGTGAGACGGACATTAAGTCAAGTCGTTGCCGGGCCATTTTCACACATTGTCCATGCCACAAATCACATTCCGTTCCAAGACAGACCAAAGACCGAGCACAAGTCGACCCACTTTGGCTCAAAACAGGCTCCCATAATTCAACATCCCGGCTGGCAGACTAAATACAGACCATTGGCATTGCCTTTTCAGCTCTCTCGGGTCTGGACACAAAAATAAAAAAAGAAACAGGTCCCCCATAACAGACATCCCCATAATCATGACCATGATCATCATGATCATTGGTGGTGGTGGGATAGGTTCAGGTTTTAGGCCAACTTGTTTTTAATGTTATGACACAATTTTCGATTTGCTTTTACTGTTTGGTTTCGTTCTCTCTATCTTTCCTTCTCTGTATCTTTTTGCATATGTTTTTCATTCCTTTATTTGGCAATCGTGTAAACATGGATTGGCCAAGGCGATGAGGAACTGGTTCCCAAATGGGCGCAAATAGTTGGCATTGTTTCTGCCAAGTATTTAGAGCAGCCTGGGGTGGCAGGATCAGAGAGATTGGGCTCAGGCTTAAGAGAAATATTCTTTTAAGGGTTTTCTTAGATACAATGCTCCCAGAAAAGGAATATAAAAATTATGTTGACCTTTTATTTTGTAAATAAATCGGAAAATTTCAATAAATAATGGTTGAATATACAAGAAAATTTTCCATTAACATGTAAATATTATTAAAAAAGTTTAACTAAGCTTTATTAAATAAATACATACATTTTTTAGATTTTTAAGTTTGTAAAAAAAAACCTAAATATATGTATTATGGCTGAATGGTCATTTTTATAATTTTAATAAATAAATGTTGCTAAGCAAATGTTGCTAGGAAATGTTGATAGAAACATCTAATGCTCTAACTTCAATTTTCAATTTTAGTCGTTTCCTAGATATTTCTCAAGCACCCCATATAAGTTTATCCCCAACCTCAACAGCTATTAAAATATTTGATTTTATGTAAAATTAATCAATACTAAAAGATTACACACATCAAAGATGCAAGCTAAAACCAAAGAAAGTATAACAACATTTTAAACAATTTGTTTTTGGGGTAAATCCATTCAGGGGCATTGCCACAGAATTGATCAATCCCGCCCACAATGTTTATGCTGTCCAAACTCTTCAATAATATCAAAGAGCATTTGCATAATGTTTAGATTTCAACGCCTGCCACCACCATTGACAGCATTTCGACTTTCGCCTCTGACATGGTTCAGTAAATGGTTTGCAAAAAGATTTTTCTAAAATTTATTCCGCTGCGGAAGAGGCGGGCTCGAAGTGCAGGGCTGAGTCCATGAGTGTGGGCGAGAGTGAGTGCCAATGGCCGATAGTGCCGGCTAGTTGGTTGGCTTCAAACAAAAGCCCAACGAAATACCGCCAACAACAAGGGGGTCGAAAATGGATGTGTTTGTTTGCTTGCGCAATTTCATCGGGCGGAAAGCGAGCGAGCAGCTTGGAGAGCAGGATGGAATCGCAGGAATCGGATGATGCTGGAGTGCCATACGGATAGATGCGGCTTCAAAAAACGAGATACGACAGAACCGAGCCAAACAAAGAGACATCCATTAGGCGAGGAGGAGTCGAGTCGAGTCGAGAGTTGCGGCTAAGATGGAAATGGAAAAGGAGCTGCCAAAGAGCTCATCACGATGCTCCATGCTTCATGATAATGCAGGGGGGGGAGGGGAGGTCCATAGATTATACACAGAAGGAATTAACTTTCTTAGTATCTTATATCTACTAAGGAGTTTGGGTAAAAAAAAGGAATTCCTGTGGTTTTGAATTTAGGAAAGGGTTTTGAAAACGTTTTTTAAAAATTCCAATTAATTAAGCATTCTTTTAGTTTATTTCTTGAATATTTTATATTAAATTTTATATCACTTTCACAGAGATATTCCCACTTATTCTCAGTGGTCTGTAACGGCTTGGCAAACAACGGGCGAACCGGCAAGCGACATGGTCAAGTTCCTTCTCGGCTTCATGTGTATTTTCCTTCATTTTCTTGCTAAGGCTGTATGTGTGGTGCAAAAGTTTCATAAACAACTTCACAGACACATGCTCTCTTACAGTAAAAACTGGAACACTTGAACAATGTTTTGAATTACATATTTTCTTTGTTTGGGAGTGGACCAAATAGACAAGTGCAAAAATGTTCATAAAGTTGTTCGTTGGCTGTTTTTTTTTCCTTTATTTTTTCGCAATCTCTCGCTTTTCTCTTTCTGGTCTAGAAATTCTTGGCTAAGGAATGTTGATTTGTCTCGGGACAAGAACTTGCCAGGCTTGCCCAAAGGATATTTGCCAAATATTTCATTTCAAATTAGGCTCCTCAAGAGCTTTAGTTTTAAATTGAGAAAGATAATGTGATGATATATTATGCAATTTTATAGAAAACATATTTTGTTTAATACAAATATATGATTCTTTTACGAATAAAATGTAAAAATATTTTTGAAATAATGATTGAGAAATTAAATATCCCAAATTATACGACTGGAGATTTATGTTTCTACTTTTATTGATTAATTCAGACCTCCTTTAGGAAGAATGGATATAGATTTTATATAAAACTAAGCTGGATATATGTATATTTTGGAAAAATACTCGAAAATTTTAACATGTCATGAATACAAAATTAGAAAAAGTGGAAACTTCCTTTAAATCTCATTTCATACATTTTCATAGTATCATTTAATAAGAAAATCGACATTTAAGGAATTTAATTTAAATATACAGTGGAAAGTCGCAGTTTAGTTAATATTTTCTGTATCATAGTTTAAAAAAAAGTTGTATATTTTATAAAGAGATTTTAAATATATAGATCGAAATGACACAACATTTTCCAATTATAGGAAAAAGACAATTTCTTTCTCCTCTTACCCCAA
The DNA here is from genome assembly GCA_035046345.1 of Drosophila birchii. NCBI lineage: Eukaryota > Metazoa > Arthropoda > Insecta > Diptera > Drosophilidae > Drosophila > Drosophila birchii. The sequence continues at coordinate 13,304,527 of JAWNOA010000064.1, forward strand.
AAATTTAACAGTTTTTTAACCGCTGTCCAGAACTCTTGACTGTTCAAACATTTTTGCTATAGTCCAAAGCTCTTCAACCATCCATCCAGCCCCAAAGTCCCCAAGTGTGTAAGCGATACCAAGTACGAAAGCGGTTCGAGCTCCTCGGCTTTTTCATGCATTTGGACACCAAGACCAAACAAAAAAGTTGTCAAGATGGGATGTCAGGGAGGCGGGAGGCGGGAGGGTTGGAGGTAGGTAGGAAGGGGCGGATATGGGGACAGGAAGAGGAGGGGAGCCTAGTGGAAACGGGAGCGACACTTCCAGCGAATGATTTGTGTCAACAGAGAGAAATGGCAGCTGAGAAATGTTTATGCACGTGTGTTTCTGTGTGTGTTTGTATCTATGTGAGGTGGATGACGTCGGGGCAATGACAGAGATCAGTAAATGGAAACCACACATAAGATAGGTACAGTGCCAGCCAAAGCGATAGGAACAGATTCCTCAACTATTTCCTATTGAAAATACTAAATAAACTTCGTTTTTCTATTAAAATTTAAATAATATAAATATTGTTATACAAAATAGAAATAAATTTAAATTTAAAAAATACCAAAATATATAATTGATGTTGGTATATGTTTAAAATATTATTCCTAGTTCATTGTAACTATTTTTAACATATTAAAGTTCTTAGAAAATAAATTAAAAAATTAATTAAATTGTAATCCAATTAACTTTGAACTTAATTTCAACATTAAAATCATTAAAATCTCTAAAGAAATTTGTCATCGTTTAAGCTAATAGATAAATCATAATCCTTTTTTAATTTCATAAACTTTAAACTTTATTTCAATAATAAAACAATACAAATCAAAATAAAAAGTTCCTCATTGAAAAACTAGAGAAAACTCAACTCCCATTTTGGGAATATGACTTAATCCATGGCTTTTAGCTATCAAAACACTTGTAAAAGTCCACTTAGAGTTGTAATTCCCACAGATAATTTCATAAATGTACGGATAAGATCTCCATTGCTATTATTTTGCCAGCAACTGTCTGTCTGTCAGTGCCATGGACAATTGTAAAATGTCACTGCGGAAATTGTGCGAAGCAATGAAAAGAACTGAAATGAAAAGACAGCAAAAGTCTGATGATGGGGCGATAACAAAAAGAGCAGAGGGAGAACGAAAATGTTGACCAACTGTAACAAATAAAAAAGTACAACAAAAAAAAATAAAAAAAAATATACATAAAATAATAAATAGCAAACAAACACACTAAGAAACAAAGTTAAGCTCTGCAAATTGTCCCAGTTCCGAGAGCTCAAATGAAAGGTGGATTGTTATTGCCATATTCCCCCTCGCGAAACTCCGCCCACCTTGAGGGAGGAAATTTTCCTTTGTCAGAGAAATTAAACACAATTTGTGAATGCATTTGTTTGTATTAAAGACTCCAGCAATTTGTGGCTCTTACAGTAGCCTCGTTTTTATTTTTTTGCACCCCACCTTGCCGCTCTCCTCCGTTTGCTTGGCTACTCTTGCTTTTACCAATTTCGCTCCGTTTCGTTATTGTTAATTGAAAAGAAATTACAGGCGGCACAATGAAATAAAATTGCTTGGCATTATTTATTTTGTAGCCATCGCTTATTTCAATTATATTTAACACAAAGTAAAAGCAAAATAAATGTGCATATTACAAAAAATAAAATGCATATATAAAATATCAAAAGAAAGTGCTATATGTACATGTATATAGCTTTGAAATAAATAAGTTAAAAATAAAATAAAAAATAAATTTAAGAAATATATTTAAAGATTATATATATTTTATATTAGTTTTCCTTCCACAAGATTATAGTTTTGATATATATTTTTGTTAAAGTAATCATTCTGTATCTCGCAGAACCTCTAAACATGTTGTCACCAAATTTACTTTCAATCATAATGATAATACATTCAAAATTATTATTATTATAAAAGTTTATAAAGTAAATGTTTTTATTCCATTTAGTTTAAAATTTTTTTAATACAATATATATAATTTAAAGCTATTTTATAATATATTTATATATTATATCTTAAGAACTCCAATGAGCTAAGAAATAAAAGTTTTACAAGCAAAATCATAGTTTTCCCTATCACTTTTCAATATATATTTTCATGGCATATATAAAACCACTTCAAAACTATTACTTTTCGCTTTCCCAAAAGCCTTGCCTTGAATACTATACTATAACTTTGAGAGCCCCTGAAGTGCGAATCGATAAAATTAAAGCAGAAAGCTGTAGCGAAACAGTAACCTTAACACCCCATAGGAATAGCCATGTGCCAGCCATTTAGTTAGATCGTTATAAAAATAAGCAAACACATACATACACATATCCATACCCGTTGCCATATCCATATAGACACGGCACCCATAACTACCCAAGCATCGATATATAGGGATATCGCTGCCGTCGCTTGCGGTCGAACGTGATTCTCAAAATGTCACGCACACACAGCAAAATGAAATGGAGGAAAAGCGGCAGCGGTATATCAATTTGTTTTATTTTATTTTTTTGAGAGAGAGTGTGCAGCAGAGAGGGGGGCATAGGTAGAAATGCTTTCGCTTCAGACTGCCGCTGATAACATCCCATTCATAAAACCCGACAACAAGACCGGGGAGTAACCTGTGTCATGGCAACGTTGAACTGATATAGTGCCAACATCAAGATAAATATAATGAAAATTCCACTATGCAAAGCATGCAAACCTCGCTGATCAGCTACGTGTGATTGTAAAAGAAATTAATATATATATAAACACAACTTACAGAGTATGCGTAGTTAATTAAGTTAAAGATTTTATAATTCATTAATGGCTTAAAACCAAGAAAATCGTAAAGATACAAAGTTCAGGAGTGTCATATAATTATGCATGTGTATAGCTTTCATTTGCAATAGCTCAATGAACTTGAATTCATTGAAATTTAATAAATAAAGGGGATCGGGCTTATTTAATAATTATTTTTAAATAACATTTTGTTTTTCAATTTATAGAAAAATGTATTCAAATTGTTACTAAAAGATTCCATTCAATAAGATAAGTTTTATTTTACAAAAACTACAAAATCTCTGTAAAATATTTTAATAAAAATAAATACAAGACTTTCATTTAATAGTTATTGTTAAATAATAATATATCGTTATCACATTGATATAAAAATGTATTTAAATTCTAATTACAACATTCAATAAGATAAGTTTTATTTTAAGCAACATTAAATTCTGTCCATTTGTTGCCAAATTAGCTACATCACTTAAACGCACATTTAATCCAACTAATTCGGCCAGTCATTAACGGCCTAATTTCACACTTTCTGCTGAATATATATATGTATTTATATATCCCACAAAAGCCCCGACATCAGATGAATCGGAAAACAAAGCGAGAACAATGTTACAGCAGATTCCTTTTGCCGAGCGACTCATTAGCAGAATCACTGGGGCACGCCCAAAAGCAGACTATACACACACACACAAAGGCGGTGCGAAAACCATTTGCAGATACAACTGCAGATACTGAGATACATTGGCAGATACAAAACTCACTCGGCAGATTAGGGCTTAGGGCGAAACTTTTAATTGATATACGATACACATACCAGCACGAACCACAAACAACAACAACTAAAAAAGTCTGGGGATAAAATCAACACAGTGCTGCCTCTGTAAAAAGTCTTTAAATAGTATTGAAATATTAATAAAATATATTTAAAGGTTCCATAAACAAGTTACAAAACTTTAATAAAAATTGTAATTTAACAAAGTCTCTGAAATATGCATTTCCCTTTCTAAAAAACCTTTGATAACAATTGATTTCCTAATTATAACTCAACCTGTAAGTTGACTTTCGGCACTCGAATAATGAGTTTTTAACAAGTTCACCGAAAGGTAAGGGAATTTGTAATAAGGAAAACAAGAGAGTTTATTAAGTGCCTGGCGGGTAGGTAGCCACCTCTCTTTCGCTTTCTTCTTTCTTCCATTTTTAATAAATATATACAAAAGCGAAATGTCAAATGCAACATGGCCCAGCGGAAGATGACAGCTCATCGCCTGAACGAGCACCTTGGCTTCCACAGAAAGTAACCTCCCACCTGACATAACGTGACGTGAAGTCTTCTTTTTTGTCACAGACTGGGTGGGTGAGGCGGGTGGGAAGTAAGGGAAACTAAGAGGCAAATGAAATGCAATTTTCACGTACCCAAGTCACATATCATGGGCCAATCGTGAGCCAGAGAGAGAGAGAGTGGAGCCAGGAAGGGGGGGAAAATGGTAACGTGCCTTGCTTTTTTGGCTAACCTGATTGATTTCAACATATTCATCAGTGCCCCAGCATTTTCTTCCTCACCTCCTCCCAGATTCACCCGACTCACTTATTCATTCACTTATTGCTATGCTCACACTTCTGCTAAGGCATGTGGATCCCGTTTGGTTTTCCAAAAAAAACAGCACGTGTATACAGAGAAAAAAATTGTTTAAAAATAAATCAAAGAAGTTAAAAGTAGATAAAACCTAACTGGAGAGTTCTAAGTGCTCTTATTTATTAATTATATTAGGAGTAAAATCAAACTTTGGACCTTCAAACAGGATCTCACTTAGTAAAGTAGACCCTTGTGATAGATTACCAAAAGAGTAACTTAAAATAGATAAGCTTTTCTTTCCAAGTTCAAAAATGTATGATATTTTATTCCTTTTTTAAGGAGTTTTTTCGAGTTAATGTAACCTCTGTCATGGAAAATATTTCACACTTTTATTTGACATTTTAAAAGGACTTTTAATCCCTTTGAATATAGTTAATTTTCTCGCAGTGGCTCTGTCACTCTCTTACTCTGTATTTTGTAAGCAGTTTCTAATGCCATTGAGCAGCAGTCACGAAACAGGCAGCTATGTTATATGAAGTTTGAAGGCTTATTGAGGCGATGTCTCAGTTTCGTAGCTGCCCCCTGCCTGCGACAACCAGACCTGTGGCTTCTAAGGGCGGGACACGATGGCAAGTTTGATGTTCATTGGGGCAGGGTTGGGCGATGGCACAAATGTGTTAACAGTCCAGGACCAAGGCGGCAAAGACAAAGAGACGGATGGATGGATGGATGGACGGGGGATTATCAAATTGGCCCGGGGATTTTCCTGATTGAGGGGCAGCAGCATCTGGTTAGGCAAATGTCGCCAACTTTTGCGGTTGTCGAAAATTTGCACAAGGAGTTTCCAACGTTTTCCACTTGGCAAACTTTGCTGATGAAATGGTTTACCATTGGGATAAATATAGTATGGCTTCTCCACAAAACCATTTAAGATATTGAAATCCAATTTGATGCCAGAGATTACATTTTTAATTAAACGGTTGGCAATATATATTGTTCATATTTCGTATGAATATTCCATTTATTATTCGCATGAATAAAGCTTTAGAAAATTACGAATTTTATCACATTATTTTATGCAAATTATGCGTAACGTTTACCCACACATTGCTAAGCTTTGTGATTTATAGAAGCCAATTATAATGTTGCTAATTGAATGCTAAATAGGTGAAATGGAAAACATATATATATTGTATATGATTCTGTTAAGTGAATAAACGGTGATAAATTATGTTGATAGTACAAGTTGAATGTAATATTTGTTGGTTTCTGAAATGGTTTTTCAAATTCGATTTAATTGCATTTAAATTGCATATTACTCATACGACCTGTGACATTTTTATAGAGGAAATTAAATCTCTGAGATACTTTACAAATGTCGGCATTTATTATATGCTAATGAGAGTCAATATTAACCGCTTCAACAAATTCGCATATATATCAAAATGAATGATATTTTGTTATTAAAGAATTAAAAGCAATTTATAAGCAATAAATATTCTTTGAAACTCACATATTAAATAATTTGCCAGGCTTTTTCTATTCAAAGATTTGTTAGTAATTTAATATAAAATATAATATATTTTGCCTAAAATATAAATCTTTGAAATACTAGTAAATCGTAAAACGAAACGTCTTTAATTAATAACACAAATAAATCAAATATATTTCTGAATAATGGCCTAACCAAATCCAATTTGTCGTTGTCATCCAAATCATTTTCAATTATCCACTTAAGCATCGGTTGAGCCGAGACTCTATTTCTCGGTCTGTTACCCAATCGACAACAGACACAAACCAGGGATTATGTTTTCCCCCGTCCAAAAAGCGTGTAATCATTTAGGATAAATGGCCTTTTGGGTGGGGGGAGGGGACAAGGAGAAGGAGAATGCGAGTTGTGCCACTGAGTAGAATGTAAATTTTTTACGAAATAGCTGAGACACTTGTATCATTAACAGCTGTTTCACATGACACATGACAGGGCAGGGCAGGCAGGGCGAAGCGGCAAGGCCGTCCCACGTTGATGATGATGATGAGCAGTGAGTGGGTGGTGGTGGGGTGTAGATTTTAACAAACTCACGCCCTGTGACGCTAATGACTGCGAATGAACCTCCTTGACACAATTATGAAAGGAAGATTCTTGCAAGACAGAGGATGAGGTGATTTCTTGGGGGGGTAGGAACCTGAGCACTGGCACTGTCACTGAAGGCAGCTTAAAATAATGGAAATAAATTGCAAAATTGTTTAATGTTCGTGGCGCGTTTGGCAATTTGTCGTCCTTCAACCACCCCAACCACCCTGCTAGGACTCAGACACACACACAAAGACATAGAGCGGGAAATGGAAACCGGATGTAGGACACAATTGGCGGAAACGTTCGGCCGGGGAGTTATTGATTTTCGAATTTAACGGCTTTATGCTTTATTGGCCAAGTCAATTGTTGGCCATTTGTTTTTTGCCGCTGGCATGGCTTCGACTTTTGCTTTTTTGCTCTATCCTTTGTCTCAGTCTCACTCGGCGTGTATTTCTTCTCCTTTGGCTATGTTTCCTGTGACTAACGTGAATGCTGGAGAGAAGGAACTTCATAGAATTGAATTTTAAAAATAGATGTAAAATATGTTTGGTAATTTTTTTTACAGGAAATTAGGAAATTTAAGTAAAATCGGATAATGAATATGAAAGTTATTAAACCTTGCAAGTTTGGTGTATATTAATCTTCTACCCTTTCCCTAACCACATTTATCTTTATTTAGCAACATGTTTGGCCACTTTTAACTTCCTTTGACAAACATTTCTTCTGCCTTTCGTCCTGTTTATTTCAAGTTTTTGATAAATTCTAACATATTGATTATTTTACTGTCGCTTTTGAACTTATTTCTCATATTTGTATATAATATCGCCCTTTTCGAATGACTCCTGTACCTGCATTTACCGTGGCTACTGGTTCTGGTTGGCCTGATCTGAAATTGGCGTTTCCCTTTTCGGCCTTTTTACTTAAACCGAAATGTCGTTTCGATTTGGTTTCTTACAAATGGCCTTTCAGGTCCAACCCTCCCCTCCATAAACCCCCATAACCTCCACTCAGTCCGGAAGTCCGCCTCGTCAATTTGTTTGCCGCTTGTGTTTTGGCGAATTAGCCGTTTAGCCACAGGCAACAAAAAAAAAGAAAAGGAGGATAAAAATAGGGAACACCGACTGGATTGAGAGGCTTTCAAGGTGTGTACGTGTGCGCGAGTCCAGGACGAAGCAATTTATTGCATACGCAGAGGGGCAAATGTGTGTCCTGCTCACCCGGGCGGCTATTGGGGGGGCTTAGGGTTATCAATGAGGCGTTTGAACTTAGCCTTATCGGGGATCTCCAAATAGGCGAGATGCCCCCGATAAGCAAGATGTCCAACAACTTAACCCTCCCCCTCAAGGAACTTGACTTTGCCCCATAACTTCTTCAGCTAAAGTTGGAGCATTCCATTGCAGACAGAACGAAAAGTTGGCAAATATTCCCTCACCCCTCGGAGAAAAAACACACAAAAGTTAGTCCCCAAAATGAGAAGAAGGAAGGAGGATTGTCTATGGACCTTGGGGATTTATCTATGCGCCCGAAAGGTTGATTCAATTTCCGTAGAAATGCGATTATCTGGAATGTGCAAAATTCATGTTTTGTCAAAGTTAATTGGAAAATTGAGCATAAGAAATATTTGAAATGGGGGAAATTCAATGAATATTTTTGGAAAGAGCAAGCCACATTATACTAAAAAGAGATGCTTTAATATTATTTAACTTGTGTTGCTTTTCTTTATTCACAAAATATATTATTAATTCATCACACAAAAGCTATTGATTTGAGTTTATAGCCAATGTCTAGGGGCTCTTTGAACAACTTACTCAAATATTTATTTTCACAAATCCCAATTAGGAGAAGATTGACATTTCTCATTAATTAAATTTGCAAGGACCTTAGCTGTCAGCGCTTGGGGGCAATTCCAATTTAGAAGCAAAACAGCCAATGCTTGGAACTTTCACATTTTAAATTAAGAATTCTCGATTCGTGTTCAATCGAGGAATTCCATTGCTATATCCCTGGATTCATTAGGCACCGCGTCAGGTGATTTCCCCCCTCCCTCGCTTAGATTTTCCTTGCCTTCGCTCACTTTGTTTGCCACTCGAGTGCAGGCAAAGGTCCTCCAGTGTGCACTTGCTATAAATAAACGCACACAGCGACACGTAGCAGGACACACACAGACACACAGCTAGGAAACGCCCCCAGGGCGTGCATTAATTACAACTTCCGGTTGGGGCTCGCCCGTCAAGGAAAAAAGCGGGAAAAGGAAGCGAGCGACGTCAGATAACAAAACAGAGAACGCCATTAAACTGATTGAATGACAGCCTGATCAACTGAGCGAATGAATGACTAGGGAGCCGTTAGGGTTTGACTTGAAATGTCACGTTTCATTGAAGGGGCACCAGCATAAAAAATCCCTCCTCTCAGGTGGCAGTAAAAGAGGTCCTGAGGGCTGAGGTAAGCATTTTTTGTGGTAAAAGAAATTATGTGGCTTAGCTTTAAAATGTTTTATTTTGAATAAATAAATTTTCAAAGCAAATTTTCAGTATTTATAATTTATAGACTTGCTTCATTCTAAATTGTGATGACATTTTTAATGTTTTTTTTTTTTTGGTGAATATTTTATATTTTGAAAGAACAGCTCATAGGTAAAGTTTGGGGACTTTCAAAACCACTGAGAAAATAGTTTTTATCTTAGAATAATACCTCAGAAATAAGAAAAAACACAGACGCATAAAACAGAATCTAAATAAATAAATTAAAAATATTATTTAAACAATCTAAATTATATAAACACATTAATTACCTCTTGAAAACTAACAATTACCATTTATTCTCTTAAAAGTTCATGAAAAACTATAAATAAAGATCTCTTATAAATATTTATGCGAATTCAAGTGAAAAATCACATTTTCATCTGCGGCTATATACGAAATCAAAGAATCTTTTAAAGCATTTTTACGATATCAATCTCAAGAATTTTACAGTCGCCATGATTTTTCCGCAGTGAAAGCAACTCTAAAAGCAAGAATGAGGAAACCAAATCATGCAATCAATAAACAATGATACGAACGAAGCAATTCCATTCCATTCTATTCCCCACTTTTTTTGTTTACACGGAAAATTTGTTAACAAGTGTGAAGTGAAAAGCCGAAGATGGGGAAATTAGTACAGAGAGGTGGGATATAGATTTCCAAATGCCATCGAAAGAGTGGGTGAACAAAGGGATTATTGACTCGGGGCAAGTTTATTTTACGCCAAATGAGCTCAACCGCAAAATATCGATTTAAATCAATGTCCATCCATCTCACCCTGGTCTTCTTTTTTTTGTTTTGTTTTTTCCCTTAGCCCCGAGTACGGACTGGCCTGTTCTGCTCTGCCAAGTGGATTTGTCTACATCGAAGAGAGAGGAGCAGGAGGAGGAGAATGGGGGTACAATGGCATGGGTGATGTGGGGAGGTGGAGCCGGGGGATTTGGGGCGGACTGAGGCAGGTCACGGTGCCTTGCCTCCATGAATGGGGAGCGCGTGCACATGGCTAAAACATGGAACCCGTTGGGCCAGCCTCTGTGTTCTGGGCTCCGTCTTTTTATTTTTAGACATATCGACGTCTCAGCTATAAATATTATTTCTATTTTATTACACATTTTATTCGAAGCGATGTTTGTGTTCCTCTCCCAGGTTTTCTTTTTCGAACTCGCGAGCCAAGTGCTCTGTTGGGTTCTGCGGATCTGTATCTCTCTCTCCTGGGCTAGGGCAACATCTGGCCGCAGCACGTGCCAATCCATTTGGAAATCCCTTCCAACCAACCGGTCTGGGCCACAACAAAAAAATAAATTATATTACAACGTTACAATCCAAATAGAAAGAGCGGCGACATGGGAACACAGTTGAGAGTTGAGAGCATGCATTAATGTATGCACAGCCTTGGGTTTATGCTCCGAAGAAAGCTATCAAGAAAGTCAAAGCCCAAATTTGATTTGTTCAATTTCAATAAAGTTGTCACAAACCAAAAAAACAAAGCTGAGTTTAAGGTATATCAAAGATATCTGATGTCTGAGAAAAGTCTGATGATGTCTTTCCTGGTAAAAGTATTTGTTTTTTTTTTGAGACAACAATATTTATGAAGATGCTGGAGGAATTCCTTTGGCAAGACAATTAAAAACCTTTTTTATGTGTGACATGTGGAAAAGATTCTAAAGAATGATATTATTTATAAGATAAATCTATTTATTATAAGAAATTTAGAGGGACTACATTGAATTTTATACAAAGAAAAGGTATTTACCTTATTTTTAATCTTTATAATAAATGCTTATGTTATATTTGATATATATAATTAATTAGGCCTTTATCACTTATAAACATCTATATATTATTTATTTAAAAGAATTTTTATTGATAATCTTAATTCTGCCTTCTACATCTTTGAATTTCAAGCTTTTTCTTTCATCATCCATCAAGATCCCTTACTAAAAGAGACTCGTCAGAGTAAATCATAGAAAATAGAAAAAATACGGGCAAAAAAATAAAACGAGATCACTTGTCTATGAAAATGAAAACAAGGCAATGTCGGCGGTTTTGAAGACCCCAGAAGATCCGACCCTTAGACCCGCAAATAGATGAATCCGAGCGAAAAGGGAAAGGCGGTGGTGGGATGCAAACTGATGGGATGGGCCACTGGTGAAGAGGCGTTGGCATTGCGTTGACGACCACGTTAAATGACTGACTGAATGACTAAGTGAGTGAATGAGTGAATGAACGAGTGACTGACTGAGTGAGTTAGTGAGTGACGGGCCCTACACATACCTACTTACATGAGGAGGTCTTGGTTCCATCGACCGATCCCACTGTAAAAATGAGATCTTGACAAGCAAACGAAACGCTGGAAACACAACAGAGAAAATCAACCCAAAAAGCAAGATATCAAGATCAAGCCGATTCAACGGAATTTCATTTAGTGCTGGGTAAATAACAAATAACAAATAACAAATAACAAATGAACCAGGAACTACGAGGTAAATGGAGGAGAAACAAGTTCAAGAAAAAATTAAGGTGAAATTCAGTAACGGAAACTCGCGACTCGCCACTCGAGTCCCCAAAAAAAAAAGCCAGAACAGAACAGTCATAAAAAATCAATGTTTGAACTCGGTCTTTATTGCTTGATTCTGTTTGGTGGGTTGGGGGAGGATTTCTCTCTCCCCCCTTTGCTGATTGAAGGGGCGGTGGGTGGATATTGGTGGGAAAAAATCAGAGGGCTGTTCTGTGCAGCAGTTACACTTTGGCCCTTATCAACATTTGTTCAGGCGCGCAATAAACTTCAATCTATTGTGCTGGACCAGGTCGTTACTCGCCTCGGAATGGCCGGAATAATGCTTGATATGGCGGCATTAGATAGTATATATAGTGCTTTATATTGTTTATATTGCTTATATTTATATACCAATACTAAATGGAAAAAGATGGGCCAGTCTTTAAAAATATCAACAATGGAAATTTAGGTGCTGTGAATTCTATAACAGTGAAAAAACAGAGAACATCTGAGAATAAAATAATAGAAACTTAGTCAATTTAAAACCTCCGAGTAATATCAACCACAAATAATGCAAATGACTGGCTTAAATATGATTAATTTAAAATAATTAAGTACACATAAATATTTATATTTATAAATATTTAAATATTTATATTTATAAATATTGAATTATATTAATCTTAAATACCAACCATGTGTAAATAGAAAAACACAATTAGGTAAACATCCTTCCCATTTACCATTTAACTAATGCTGTTACTCAAAATATACCCTCAAAACACTCAAATAAAATCTGGCAAATAAATCAAAACATATCACATAAACTTGAGAATCAATCCTGGTCACAAGAACCTCCTCCAACAACTTAACCCTCTATCTAAATATGCTTACTCGCATCGAACACTTGAAGAGCAGAGCACAAACGACACAGTTTCCCTACAACCACCCAGACCTCCTCCCCCTAAAGTGCCTTGACCCTTTTGGCCAACCGAAGAGAAAAAAAGATTATAATAATAATCGTATATTGCCGCAATGCCATAAAAGTTGACCAACTTGGGGGGGTTCCAGCTCGAGTCTCGAGATATTCCATACATATAAATGAACTAATTTGGTTTACGCTTTTTTGGGCGATTTTATGGACCGCAGTGCCGGGCAGCAACGGCAGCCAAAAAGCCCTGGGAATTTCTCATAGTGTAGGAGGAGATGGCAAAAACAATTGTACTAAAACATAAATTTACTTTATTAAATAAAGAAAATACAGCCATAATTCTTTGGCTTCCATTTCGTCTTCTCTGCTGACGTTGTCTCTGCCCTCGTATAAACTTATGTATTTTTCTTGGCTGGCGTCATTGTGGGCGTCTTGACAACCACGCGGACGGCCAACTGGCGTTGAATTCTGGCCTTACTTAACCAAAAATAATTATGTGGGATACCTCCTCCGGCACACAAACACACACACACATTGGCCACAACTAAATTAAGCATATTTTAGCTATTTTTATAAAGAAATAATAATAATTTGGCTGCTTCTTGCCATTTGTTAATGGCTTTGAAATGAGCAGAAAGTCAAAAAGAGCAGCCACCAAATATTTCCAATAAAAATATATCAAGATTTATGTCACTCATAGTAGACAGATGTACACTCTTTCATAAATGTTTTGAAACATAAAACTTGATTGATAATGCTATTAAAATGTAAGGTTTATAGATTTCAACAACTTGTTATTACAACCGCATTTAAGGGGAAAATGAAGCTAATAAACTTTAAAAAAGTTATCCAATTTAATCTCATGTCTAAAGGAATAAGACTCGCATTTTAATTAATTAAGAATATAAATTAAAAGGTACTTTTTTAATAAATTTATTTACAATAAAGAAAATATTAATTACAAACCTATTTCTTTGATTTTTGATTAATCCAAATTATTATATTCATCAAGATAAATTGAGGTTATTCCACTCATTTTTTGGGGTCTTCAACCTCCGCTGCAGATCGTAATACCCATTATATCCACCAGAGTATCGACAAAGGTGGAAACTCTTTCGCAAGACGCCAACAACTATAACAGCTTCCACCTGCATGCCCCACAAAATAAAAAAAACTGAGAAGACAACAAATAAAAAGTGAAGACGAGGCGTTGTCTTCGGCGTGCTTTTTTTCCACGACTTCTCCCCAACTATTTCACCGGCATTTGTGTCTCGTTTTTTGTCTTGTAATTTATTTATAAAATCTTCCCCCTACACAGCCAGACCAAAAGTTGAGCAGAAGACGCACCGAAAACCGAAAAAAAAATTATATATATAAAGTAAAAAAAGGCACACCGGAAGTTGTGGCTGGGCGCCTCATCTTGTCTTCTCTTCGCATTCTGCATCTTTCGGAAGCCAGACAAATGCTTTAGAGACAAATTACTTGATTTGCATATATATATATATATATATGTGTGTATATAGAAAGAGCATTTTCTCTCACCCGAAAAACCTCTCAACATTGTCAATTTTTTGTGCGCTCTTTTCGGTTGATTCTTTTTTTATGGAAATTTATCAAAAATTGGATAAAGGGAGGAGATGAAGTTGGAGGTTTGAGCGCAAATTTGACGCGCAACCAAGCGCAGCAACAGAATAAGCAAGAAAAAAAGGAGGGAAAACCCATGAAAAGGGGGCAGTAAGCTGGGAGTTTTTCCCTCCGCCCAAAGATTCCCAGCTGTGCCCCCTACTGACAGTTGGACAAGCCGGCTTTGCCTAAGACGGGTCCCATTCATTCATTAATGCCCAAAAGCAGAAGCGACGCGGGAGATATCCCAGAGATACTTTTTTTTATTACACGACGACTCCGACTCCCGCCCTCAAAAGACATTGCACCAGCGTAATCCCAATAAGACGATGATTCGGGCTGACTGACTAGATGCCATTGCTATGGCAGCGATTACGAAGGAGGCACCAGCCAACAGCCAGCAGCCACCAGCATCCAGGCACCAGTAGCACTCGCATCAGGCAGAAACAAAAGTTAAAGCCAAGTTCCAATAGCCTGCACAGTGGTCCAAGGTCGTTGGGCAAATGATAATGCTGACAGATTTAGAGTGAATAGATCAACAGATGGTTTTTATAGATGAACTCGAAGTGAAATGTTTATGGAGTGAAGGGCAAAGAACGCAGATCTTTGATGATAGTTTAATGGAGGGGTTGTCATATGGAGAGTTCATTGAATTAGATTCTATATTAGAATATAAAATTATATATACTGATAACACTCTATATTTTGAATTTATTTTTTACTTTAGATTTCACAGATTTCATTGTATTTTTTGGTATATTTTTGATAACATGGAAATTTATGTTGCTAATCCAACTGCTAGCAACATTTGTCTTTATTTGGGTGTTGCGCAACATGTTCCTAACTAAATTTGTCTTCATTTGTCAACAATTTTTTTCTATTAGTTGTCTTTGTTTAAGTTTAGTTTTTAATAAATTCCTTGAATATTATATAAAGTAAATAAATATAGCAAATTAAAAGTCAGATAAATAAACTTTGAAATACTTTCGCTTATCAAAAAGTGCCAGGGAAATCTACTATACTTTTCAGCTATATTTTTTCTATATATAAACGTTTTTATATATTTCAATAAATAATCGTAAAAAGGCATATAAACCGAGAATAATTATATTAAACTAGTTTTGACAGATTATGCACTATCTCAATGTGATGCTCCACTGATGCCCTTTCCCGATAGAAATAGTACTTATATGCTGGATGATGGATGGCTGGCGCCGCACTGCTGACTAAGCAGGCAATAAATTTTCCAAACCCAATCGCTATCAACAGATAATGATGATCAGGTGTAATTCGATCGGTTATAAATAGTCTCGCGTAACATCGCAAAACAATCTGCGCTGTTCGATGCCCCTAATCAGGCGGCACAACATCAACCGGATTATGAGTGCAGCAAAGCCCCTTCATGGAATCCCATTGCTCAATCGCAGGCCCTCTAATGAGGGGAAGAAATCAAGCAAATTAAATTCAGATCATTTTTCCAACCAGTGTGCAAGGCGGGCTGCTATCCAAAAGCTCTCGTGCAATCGCGAAAATGTAGGGAATTAAGTCAGTCAGTGACTGTGTGTAACAGTTAACTGAATTTGCTCTCCGGGTTGCACAATCGTTGCGCGGGGAGGCGGGGCAAAGCTGCGGAAAAGGGGATCAGACGAAAGTCTTACTCAATCCCAGTTGCTGCTGCTGCAGTCTGAGGCAAAAAGTAAAACTCAGTTTGAATGCAGCGCAACTAATTAGTTTTGAGGCTGCCTTTCTTGCTGCTGTAATCGCAGTGGGCCACAAGACGGCGACAATTTTCCCACTGAATTTTCACTTTTTCCTTGCCCGGTTTTCTTTCGGGCTACGTGCCCCGCCAAAGAAATCAAAGAAGATAAAAAAAAAACGAGTTGAACAAAAGAATTTATGAGCTACGAAAAACTCTTGGCCTCGCATTCGGTGGGAAATAAAGGGAAGTGCTGGGAGGCGGTGGGAGGGCGGAGCAGTGTTTCTATCTTTGTTATTTTTCCCATCGGCATTCGCTGTTCTTTCCAAATAAAATTTCCATAAAAAGAAATCCGTAATTTAAAAATATTTAAATTGCTTTTCTTTCGGACCGGATAAGGCTTAGTGCCAGCGAGTATATATAAACAGATATATTTTCATTCAACTTGTGTGCAAGGTCTCAATTAATTTATTCTTGGCATTCCAAATAAATGATTTACGCCACAGAGAGTCGTAAGATTTATGTTTTGATAAATGAACTATGTTATGGCTGGCTTGCAGCAGAGTTTAGTTCAGGAGACTAGGTTAAAGCATTGTTTTTGTGCAAATAAAATAAAGAGAAGCTAGAAAAATTGATGGTCTCATGAACTAACTGAAAATGCTAGCTTTTAAATTATATTTTCCGTTCGTTTTAAGTCTTGAAAACCTCAATTGTTTGCTAATTACATTCTTAAATTGTATTCTCTTGGTAAGAATATTTTCAAATGCAATATTTATCTAGTTTTTGGTTTATAAGCCATGGGAAACTTAATCTAAAGTAAAAATAACATAATTTAAGAAAGGTTTAACTAAACGTTATTTATTAGAAGCAATTTATTTACGCACAAACTAATCTTTACGACCCAATTAGCTGATTAATTATTTTGTGTTAACTTTTCTTTTTAAGTGGCTCCTATAAAGAGTGCTTCTAAATAATCGGCAATAAAAACAAACTAAAGTTACGACTTTCTTATGACATCATTATAAAGTGTAAACTTGGCAAAACTTTAACAAGAAATTCAATTAACCAAACCATTTAGTATAGCTATCGGAGATCAGGAAATCGGAGTGCAAAAATATTTATAACAAATCAAAGTAATCAATGACCCTGCCACAAGGGTATCGAATGGATGCCAAGTGCTTTTTACGATTATATTTTATTTGGATTTTATTTGTCGATTTCTTTGCCAACTGCCTTTGCATGCTTAAATTCAAAATCATGGCCATGGCTCCTAGCATGCGATTTCACGTTTTCTGATTGTTATTTTTTTTTTCTACTTCGATTTTCGGTCTTTTAGCCATACACACACAAGCACTGCGAACGAGAGACACGCAAATAAATAAATAAACATGGCTGAATAAATGAATATTAAATGGCCAAAAGCTTTGACCGAAAACCAAAAGCAAAAAAAAATCAAATAACGCACAAGTAATAATGGAACCAGAATAAACAAATGAATGCTCGCCAAAAAGTGATATTCGATACGTAAATGGTAGAAAATGTTTAAATGTTTGTGTTTGTTTGCCTTATCAATTTGCTATGATAGTGTGTGTGTGTGGCTTGGCATTTGTTTATTTTGTCGGAGGGGGCAACGAAATTAAAGTCTAAGCCTGCAACAGGCAACAAAGCCAAAAGAAATTCGAATGACGGCCATAAAAGTTGAGTTGAAAGCAGAAGATTGAAATACACTAGCAGTAAAGATACATCTCAAAGAACAAGTATCTTAATCGGATTTTTTGTATCATCACTATTATTTAAAAAAATAATGGAAAGTAAAAATATCTTAATAATAGTATTCATTTATTATTATTTTTAAAATGCCATTATTTCAGAGAAGATTACCTGTTCAAAATAAATCTTAAAAAGTCTCACAGAAAAATGAGTACAAACTTAATAACAAATTTTATCAAGTCCCACAGAAAAATTTGTACAATTTGGTTAACGAATTTTATTAATCCAAACTGTACAATTATAAGCCAGAATCTAAACAATTCTATAAATCGCCGATACTCTTTTAAAGTGTAACCAAAAGTAAAATAAAAAAGTCGCTGCCGACGTCATCGAGCAAATATTTTAAAGCTTGAATTGAAACTTGAGGCTTGAGGTTTATTTTTCTAATACTGTTGCCGCCCACGTACAGCGCACAGTAACAGCAACAACAACAACAACACCAAAAGATACATCATCTAAAAGATACTTTTACAGACGCACACTCGCACACACAAGCGAACAGTGAGAGCGGCGAAACCGCGAGAGCGGAAGCAACAACTTCGACAGCATAGAAGGGGGCGAGGGTAAGGAGGCGATCGGTGGAGCTGCCGGAGGGGGCGTGACAGCGGAGGGGGCGGAAGGGCGAAAAGGGGGAAGCGACAAAGAGGGGAGTGACAAGCTTTTGCGGTTTTTAGTTACACCCAACCTCAACTTGTTTGCCAGCACAGTGGGAAAAATATTAGAAAATTAAAAAAAGAACAAAATAATTATGAAATTTAAATAATTTTTAGTAAAATAATAAAATGTATATAGAACAAAAGCAATGCTACGAAGGTGCTCTCATTTTATGAATTATAAACAGCAGATTTGTATTTGTATTATTTGTATTATAATAAATATTAAAGGACAAATAAAGACTTTCTAGAATAAGAAAAACATTTTCTGGTAATCATATTTAGTTATTAAAAATTGTAATAATAATTCAAACAAAATTAAATGATTAAATTATATTATATATTATATTATGACCAATTTCAAACGATGAAATATTGATTTAATATATTTCATCGTTTATAATTGGTCATAACGTTAGAGATCCTGTAATATGTTTGGTTTTATTGGCAAATTTAAACCAGATATAATAATTACTCCTCAATATAAAATATTTATTGGGGCACATTATATACTTTTCGTTTCGAAAGACATCTAAAAGCCCATCTAGTAAGTCATAAAAATTACAGATTAGAAGCGGTAGAGGCGATGACCCACTGTGTTCCCTGCGATGACGGTGTCTTTTGCCTTGCGCTATTGTCATTTACTTTGTGGCAAGCAATTACATGCGACAAGCCAAGCGGCAGTTGTGTGTGTTGTTGTTGTTATAGCTGTTGCTGCTGTTGATATTTGATGTTTGCAGCTTATGGGTTTTCTGTAGGCGTGGCCCAGTTTATTGTTGCCCGCCGTAGTTTGCCACATTTGGCCGGGACAATTTATGTCAAGCCGACTCGTATTTTTTTTTTTTGCTATTTGGGCTCTGCGCGAAAACATGCGTAAAAGTAGCTGCGAAAAGACAACCCACTGTCCTGCTCCTCCCCCTAACCCTTGCCCTCATTCCTAACGCTTGCTGAAATTAAAATGCCAGCCAACAAACATTCACAAACTTTTTTTTTGTTTTATTTTTGGTACGCTTTTAGGGTGGCTCGAAATTTACATAAGCCAATGCTTCTATAACAACAAACAGAACAAGAAGATGGTATTATTGTTGTAAATAAGGGCTATAATAGTCTATTATTGAACAAAAGTAATGGCCATCATAATCGTTGTTTACCTCATAAAAGTCAGCATTAAGCTTTAGCGTTTGTTAACCTGAGCTAATAACTTTAACTGGCACCTAAAGTTAATGGAAAATATGGTGCTAGTTTATGTTTAACTACCTTACTTTCACTTTAGGCATGTTTTTCTTAATACATTAAACATTATATTTTATACAGTAATAAATCTATTTTCTAAAATCTAGTTTAAATTCTAAGAAGAAGAAACAACAAACATTATCCTTCCTAGGGGTCCTTTGAACAATTATTCCCAAATGTAGGGTCTGCGGTCCACCCACATAGTACCACCCCATGTTATGTGTGGGCGTGAGGAAAGTGCTGAGGGAAAGAAAGAGATGGCGGCCTGCGTTTAACAGCAGCGTTGACAGCCGCATTGAGCGCTTGGCATCTGTCAAACGTGTCATACGCAAAATAGCTTAACTGTCATAAAAACAACAAGTGCGTCAGGCAGCGGAGATCGTAAAACGCTTTATTGCAAGCCCCTGATGGGCGGCAGTGGTAGGATAATGGGGCTGGACCGGCGGGGGGAGGTGTAACACACATGGCAAATGTGCGGCGCCGTTTATATCTCACAAATGGGAGCAAACGAGACGGACTGATGGGATAGAGCGAAAGGTAAACACTCGAAAATCCCATTGATGAGAAATTCCTTTGGGCGCTGTGTTTTGATTTCCATAATGTTTATGTTTTATGTTCTAACCGATTTATTTGAGTTATTTATTAACTTGACATCTGTGTAAAGGGGAATTTCTTAGACTTTATTTAAAAAATATATTTTTTTAAAGAAATATCTTTAGTTTCCGATAGAAGCACAAAAAAAGGTGTGAAATGGAAAGTTCAAAGCAAGTTTGAAATACTTTTGGTTACCGAGTGAGGTTAACTGTGCGGATACGTAATATTTATTTATGCTTTTTGGCCTCCCTAATGTTTATGCATTATCGTTTATCTGATTTATTTATTTACTATCCTTTGCCGCTCTCCCACTTCATGTTTCCCTCAATCTATCCCCCACTGTCTTTCATTCTCTTACTCCTTTCCCCGCTTCTTTCTCTTCTTCGGCTTCTGGTCAAAACGCCAACGCCTCGCCACACATACACACTCGCATAGTTCTTGCCCCATTCACATGCATGCTTGGTTCGCTGAGAGTGTGTTTGTGTGTGCGGTGGGGTTTTAATAATAGCACACACACACACACATTATAAAAGCTCCCGCTGGAGCAGAGAAATGTTGCAGTAGAAACTTCAGCGCCCGCACTTCTGGCAAATATCAAAAAACAGCAGCAGAAATCACAAAAGCAAATACAAAACTTTCTTACCAACACAGGCGCACCCACACACACATTCCCTTTGCCCGAGAGGGCGGAAAAAGGGCGGTGGGCGGAAGAGAGAGTGGGAGGAACTTGCCACAATAATACTCTTGTTGTCTGCGGCAACAGTTATGAGAGGGAGGGAGATGCATAAAGAAAAACAAAAAAAAAAAAACAGGAAGTTTGTTTATTTTTTCCTTCTTTTCAATTAACACAAACGACAGCGGGAATGAGAATGGGGCAGAGATAGAGAGAGGCAGGGGCGAAGAGAGGAGAACACCTCTCTTCTGGGGGAATTCTACAATTTATGCGTTTTTTGCACGGCATAAACAATTGCTTATACAACAGCGCAATTTTTGTTTATTAAAGATAATTTCTGCTTTTACATTGCCTTTGCCATGTCTAATTTTTGTTGTTCCTAAATTGTTTTTGCAATTTTATAGTTTTTAATATGCAACTATTTATTTTGCAACTCTAAACTTTGAGTTTATTTTTAATTTGATTTTTTGCTCATATGTATACATTTATTATTAATATACATTTTCTGTTTACTTCCCCTGCCAATTGTTTATTTATTTTTGCACGATAAAAAAGTTGAAACCACAAAAGAAAAACCAACAACACGCACACACATATTCATATTTTACCTCTCACAACAACAATTAGTTTTTCATCAAAATGCACTGGACGTCGCTGCCGCTGTCGCCGCTCGGCTGCGTCGCTGCTGCTGCTGCCGACACTTTTGTTGCTTTTGTATTTGCAAACACACAAAAACACACAGTGCCACACACAATCCCAAAGATACCGGCGCCGCTCGCCGTGTTCTTTTTTCAAACAAACTCCGCTAAACACACACACACACCCAACGGTAGATGCCGCGCCACCGTCAAAGTTCGTTTTTTTTTTATTTTTAAACAATATCCCGCCTTTCGACCGTCGCGCTCGAAAACTTGATGCGAACTTTTCCCAGTTACGACTTTTCCGATTGCCGCGACGAAAAGCGGAGGAAAACCGTTCGTTGAGTTCGCTGGCTGAAAAACGAATGAATGGATGAACGAATGAACGAATGAATGGATGAAACATTGACGACGATTTTTTTGGTTTCACTATTTGTTTGCGCAAGGGTCACTCAATCCTAGACGCGCGCCAATCGGTATAATTTAAAGTTCCCGCCTCGGCCACACTCAACTTTTAAAAAGTGCGCCTGTTTGCTGCGAATTAATAAAATTACCCCGTACCCCTCTACTCATCACTCCAATCGGTAATTGAGAGAGGGCACGAAGTCCCAATCGGGAAGAGAAAGGTGGGCATGAATTCCGAAGCGGTAATTGAGAGCGGATTTGTATGGGGAGAAAGGTGGGGATAAATTCCCAACCGGTAATTGAGACATCGTTTGCTTGTGCGCGCCAATCGGTATAATTTAAAGTTCCCGCCTCGGCCACACTCAATTTGTATGTCTGTTGCGTCCATGTTAAATTACAGACAGAGGAGCGTAACAGCGTTCTACTAATGGAATCTAACAGAAATGTCATATTGCTGGTATTTATAACTTTTTGATCTGGAACTTGGCTAAGTAGAGGCACAAACCATTTGCCACTAAAAGGGAAAAAATAAATAATATATTATCATATATAATATATTAATATATATGAAAAATTCAGGGATAAGAAAATATGGGGTGAAATATTAGATCCCATTTATATATTAGTAACAAATATAATAGTATTCTTATTAATACAATATAATAAATAAATAAAAATTGTACGTTGAGTTGATTTCCTGAAACTTATTTCCATATTTGCTTAAAAACTTTAACAAAAAGTACAAATATTTCGTTGTGCCACCGATGGCGAGAATTACGGGAGTAAGCCGTGCGACAATGAATGTGATAAGAAAGTGATATACGGGCAGCCCAAAATTCGGCAGGTAAGTTTTCCCTACCTCCCTGTAGAGCTAGGTCCAAGTTAAAAAATTTATAAATCCTCATAGATCTAGGGTCTAAAACTAAGAAATATATAAATCCTCATAGAGCTAGGGTCTGAACTAATATCATGCTGCTGGAGGAGAAGGAGACAAATGTGTACAGCATTGATCCTTTCCATTTCCCGTCTCTCCTGAGCTCCTTCTGGTAGTCTACAATAAATTTTACATTTCTTTTTCTTTTTAGCCGCGCAGCCTGCATGGTCGAGGTCGAGCAGACCCAGCAGCAGCTCATGGTCGAGGTCGAGCAGACCCTCGAGTTCTTGATCAAGCAGGCATAATGTTTTTTATAGGACGCTAGTATATATTTCAGAATAAGGTCTCTTTTTTTTATCCAATAAACAGAAATAGCTGAATTATTCTTCTAAAAAAAATAATAATATAAATAAAATGAAATTTTAAATACAGAATTCTGGATACTTTATTAAAGATATCGAGTAATCAATTGTAGATATTAGTAGCATTTCTTATTGCACCAATCCCAAATGCACCCATCGTTTGGATTGCAGCCAAACTCGCCCGGATAGATTTCACAAAAGTCCTGGGTATTCATAAAGCCACAAAAGCCATTGGGACAGAAATAACTATAGCAGCCCCTTGAGCATTTGTCCCGAAGATGTTCGCTGCAGCCGGAGCAATCTAGCACATCTGCAGGTAGATATTTTGATGAGTGTTTCACCTCCAGTTTAACTTGTTAAATTAATTCCAACTCACCGCTTTCCTTGCAGTCGGGCGTGCTGCAGCCCACAAGTGGGGGATTGGGCGGCATCACAACCATCTTTCGGTTCAGGTACTCGGTCTGTACGCCATGAGGGGGCTTGAGATAAACCACACTTGACGTACAGACTCGAGGATCGCATAACTTCTGGTCCTTGCTGGAGCAGACCCAGTTCGGTGAGTAATTGATGCATATGCGTGGACTTTTTACCAAACAGCAGCCCGATGGCGGATTGTTACCCGGATAGGCCTCATCTCCTCGCTCTGTCACACTGGGCACTAAGCTGGGATATATCCAAGGACGTTTCGTGGTCGTCTTGACAATTGCGTCTGCGGGAATCGACGGTGGTGTGGCATCGTAGCTCTTGTCCGTTTCTGGATTATAGGGAGCGGGTGTAACATATTCCACCCGGTTAATATTCTCGCTGGTAACATTGTATTTGTGCTCGTTGTGGATGACATTGTCGATCTCCAGGATGGTGGTAATGTAGCCGGGTTCCTGGCACCGTCGACCGTGCCACACGGTTCCCGGCGGACAGGCCGGAGATATGCAGCGTCCAGCGTAGTATTCGCCCTCTGAACAAACGATTTTGCGGCACTGATCCTCGTAGAAAATCGCATCCGGTGGGCAGCGCATATATGCTACAGGAGGCGGAAGCGGAATTTCCTCAGTTGTCGTTGTTGTTGTTGTTGGTTCTGTTGTTGTTGTTGTTGTAGTTGTAGTTGTAGTTGTGGGTTCTGTTGTTGTTGTTGTAGTAGTAGTTGTGGGTTCTGTTGTAGTTGTTGTAGTTGTAGTTGTGGGTTCTGTTGTTGTAGTTGTAGTTGAGGGTTCTGTTGTTGTTGTTGTAGTTGTAGTTGTGGGTTCTGTTGTTGTTGTTGTAGTTGTCGTTGAGGGTTCTGTTGTTGTTGTAGTTGTTGGCTCTGTTTGTTGTTGTAGTAGAAGTTGTTGTTGTCGATGCGAAAGGACAAGGCACCGGATGCGTTGGATGGCACAATCCATCAATGTTTAGGAAATATTCTGAAATATTAAATAATCTAATAAATTCATATTCATACATACATAATTTATATAATGAAATCGGAAAGCTGTTACAGCAACTATTAAAGTTGAATTTTACCCAAAATTTTCTTATTATAATATTATAAATTGTATATTTTTAAGCTTACCGTTAGGACATTTTGTAGTTCCTTGGGGATAGCAATTTCCATTTTGGTGTAGATACTCGCCTAAATAAATAAATAAAACAATAGCAATTATGTTTTAGCTCTTACTTGTTTTCTATCCTTACCAGTTTTACACTTTGGATAACAATTGCCATCCTCGTTTAAGGTGTGGCCTAGATAAAAATAAAATATATATTCAAATAAAATCTATTAAATAAGGTTGATATATCAGTGAAATTTTGATTATTTGGACTTGTTAAACTTACCAAGGGGACATTGATTAGTCTGTGGATAACAATTTCCATCTGTGTTTAAAAAGTATCCTGGAAAGTAAGTTTTTTTTTAAACAATAAATACATACCATACAAATATTTTGATTAACATTTTTAAAAGCGTAATTACTTGCTTACAATAAATAAGTTAAGTTCAATTTTGACATTAAAGTACATTAAAGTTTTAATTGCAATGAAAAAACATCGCTGATAAGAGTATTCAAGACTTTCTACTTATCAAACATTACCCTATATGTTCAGCCTTAAAGGCTTGAAAATTGTACACCAGAAACTTAAAAGTTAAAAGAAGCTAAAATAGGCTGATTGAAATTGTAAATAATAAAAGACATGTTCTTTAGTCCTCTTAAAAGATTTGAATTATTTTTCAATAATACTTTTCATAAAAGATTTTCTTTTTTAAATCATTTAACTGATTTTTAGGTCACAACACCATTTTAATTGGGCATTCATAAAAGAATGTTTGTGTTTGCACAAATATAAAATCAAAAAAACAAATATACACAAAATATTACTGATAATCTTGGACACTACAGAGTGCGCGTAATTATTTTTAGAACTTTGCATTTAGCAATCACTTCATATAATCCGAAAGAGACCTTACCCGTGGGACAGGAAGACATGCTTTCGCACCGTCCATTGATAAGCTGATAGCCTGGTGGACATGACGGCTCCTACGAAAATTGCAATTTGAAATTGAGTTCAGACATCAATAAATTTGTCCTAACTACTTTTTACCACGATATCTGCCAAGGAAATTTCACAGATTAAAACGCTAATTAGGCAGCCGAGGAGAGCCGATCTCAGCGATTTCGTAGGCATACTGATTGATTTCCGGAACTAGATCTACGAGATCTGTTCCCGATGACACTCGAAAAGAGACTAATCGAAGTCTCGATCCAGTGATGAGCTCACTGAGATGGCTCTGAATGGAAAGCATAATTGCTGGCGCCGCGATAACCTTTTCCTCCGGATCCCGCTGATAACGCTGAAGGTTGCAGTGGCGACAGCGTCAGGTTTGGGGTGTTTGACTAAGGTTGTTCCTCATCCGCGATCAGTGAGTGCCGAA
Source organism: Drosophila birchii (assembly GCA_035046345.1). NCBI lineage: Eukaryota > Metazoa > Arthropoda > Insecta > Diptera > Drosophilidae > Drosophila > Drosophila birchii. The sequence continues at coordinate 13,330,357 of JAWNOA010000064.1, forward strand.
CTCAGTTCTAATCGGCATGGCTAATCGCAAAGTTCTTCCCTGGTGGACGCTTCTCCTGCTGCCGCTGCTAATCTGCATCACCGAATTTCCAGCAAAGGCTATCGCAGATTCCACTCCGACTCCCTGCCCAGAAGGTAAGTTTTTCAAGTTGTACTCCAGGCGATCCAGAGGCTAATTCTGATCATCGGTGTTTGCAGGTCAGGTCTACCTGAATGGCGTTTGCTCCTCTCCGGCCCCCGGGGTGTCCCTGTGTCCCAATGCTCCCATACGTCCCACTGTGGTGACTCCTAGTAATCCTCCATGTCCCAACGCTCCTGTTAGCCCCATTGTGGTGGCTCCAAGTAATCCTCCTTGCCCCAACGCTCCTGTTAGTCCCATTGTGGTGGCTCCAAGTAATCCTCCATGTCCGAATACTCCTATTAGCCCCAGTGTTTGTGATTCATCTTGTATGACAACTTGTACTACCAATTGTGTCACGAATTGCCCAACACCCTGTTCTCCTTCTTGCAATAATAATTGCAGTAATCCTTCTTGCCCCAATTGTCCGTCCCCCAAATATCCTTGCAGCAACACTCTTCCTTGCCCCAACAATCCTCCTTCAAACTATCCTTGCCCCAACAATCCTCCTTCCAACTATCCTTGCCCCAACAATCCACCTACCAACTATCCTTGCCCAAACAATCCTCCTTCAAACTATCCTTGCCCCAACAATCCACCTACCAACTATCCTTGCCCAAACAATCCTCCTTCAAACTATCCTTGCCCCAACAATCCTCCTACCAATAATCCTCCTACAAACAATCCTCCTACCAACTATCCTTGCCCCAACAATCCTCCTACCAACAATCCTTCCCCCAACAATCCTCCTACCAACAATCCTTCACCCAACAATCCTCCTCCCAGCAATCCTGATTCAAACAGCAGCACTCCGCAGCCCATACCGACTCCGCCAACCTATTCGCCACTCCCGACTCCGCCAACCTATGCGCCACTCCCGCCTCCGCCGACTTATGCGCCACTCCCGCCTCCGCCAACCTACCCGCCACTCCCGCCCTTGCCAACCTATCCTCCACTCCCGCCTCCGCCAACCTATCCGCCACTCCCGCCTTTGCCAACCTATCCGCCTTGGCCAACAACAACAACTCCTCCTCCGGATAATATAGTAGTGATCCAATGTCCGGAAGGAACTATCCTGGTAAAGAACCGCTGTCGCCTTGTCTACTGCGGCGGATATGAAGTCTATGCCGGGGGACGCTGCACACAGGCCCGCTGCCCGCCAGGATTCGTTTGGACGGGTCACAGGTGCTCCATACCACAGCCCACGGAGCTGGGAAATATCCACCTGGAGAGCACCATTTACCAAGAAGTTGGCAATCTGCCCCATTTAATCACGAACAATGTGAACAATGTCGAGGTAAATGCCTCCATTGCCATTCCAGGACAAGCTTCCGAGGAGGAATATGAGGATGTGGAGGTGGTGGTGCCGCAGCCACCAACGGGACCCTGCTGCCAAGTGGTGGCTCCTCGAACCTGCACCGCCCAGGCGAATCAGACTTACAGATGCTTCAGCCGGAGCCAGCAGCAGTGCGGCAACTTTTGCAGTGCCAATCGAGTGGTGCTCGTACCAATGGTGGTCTCCACTTGGATGACGCAAGCCAACAACCAGATGATGGTCATTCCACCCAACTGGGCGGGTCAGAGTTGCCAGTCCACCGGCGGAGTCTGCCAGCAGGCGACCAGTAAGCTTTAGGCTTAAACTCTCTTGAACTTTTTATCTGATATTTCTGCTAATTCCTTTCCCAGATTTCTACGATTGCAGCGGCTGTGCAGCCGGTGACTCCTTGACCTGCTCCTCGTACTGCTACTCATACAAATGCAGCGGCCATAATTGCGCCTTTTATGACCAGTCCCAGTACTGCGCCCAATATCCAGGCCAAGTCGGTTGCCGACCCTCCGAAGGATGGTTCCCGACTGCTTAAACGAAGGTTTTGCAAAGAGAAAATATAATTTGGACTTAAAATTACTCAAAAATTTTTACAAAATTTAGTTAATAAATATAATGCCTATCAACATTTACTAATGACATTATTTTTATACCCTTGCCGGGTATTATAATAATAAAATAATAATTCGGTGAGCCGAACTTAGCTTCCTTTCTTGTTATTATATTATTTTCTTTTCTGAGGGTGTGATGTTGTAATTGTTGTTGACTAATGGCAGTAGTATTTGTAATATTTGTTGTTTAATCGAATGAACATAGCCGAGGCTTTGTTGAATGATATATTTTCTCAGTGTTTATAATTTATTGTGTAAATGTTTATATACTATAACTTTGTTTACACTGTTTACTCGTCTAAAGTCAATAAAACACCCAAGTTGTCATATTATTTGACGTCACAGGGCAATGTGCTGATATAAGGCGGTACAGGTGCGTCACTTTCAAACATTTCCTAGATATCAAAATGTGAGCTAAAACTTTAAGAAACCGGAAGTTCTTAAATTTTTAAATATTCTATTTCATTGGATTCCCCCTTAATTTTTTGGCATAATTGACATCAAATCTAAAAACAGATTCAATTGCAAAAATTCTTATCTCCTGCCAACTGGCGATAGTCATTTTCCAGCAATTTTTTTGCAGCTTGCTGAAACTTTGAGTGACTCGATCCCCTATTGAGTGAAAGCTTCGTCAATAATCAATTTATTGATAATGTTATCGGGTCTTATCTTCAAGGATAGGCAGCGGGTTGTCGGAGGGTTTGTGGGTGGCGATACCAGACCCAAGCACTGCAGTTGAGACTTCACATTTCCAACCAGCGGACGTACTTAGGACCGAACCGAGGCGAAGCCAAGAAACGCAAAGCCGCCAAACACTCGATAATGCCGCATTCCGAGGTGAGTAATGGCAATGGTCGGCGGGATCATCAGTGTCCCGGAATTCGGCGCCGTTTTCAAGCTAATTTGAAATTGGTCGAAGGCCAATAGTGGCGATAGTGGCGAAAAGCATTCCTCCAAAAATTCCAAGTTTATTTTCTTTTTATTCTTGCCATTTCGTTATCAAGCGTTCGTTGTGAAATTTTTGTGATTGGCAGATGGTAGCCAATTTAATGGGCCTATTAATAATGGAGATAAGATCACATAGTTCTCGGCTTACGGTAATAGTTTTTATAAAGTTATAATGGAAAAAGTTGCTCAAAAAATGTATTTCATTTAGGAAGAAATTTTTACAAAATTCATTTATTATTTTTGGCATACACTTTAATCTTGCCGATAGGAGGTATTGTTTATTATCATATTAAAGTGACACCTATATGTATTATACAAAATCAAAATCGACACTTTAGTTTATTTATATATATTTTTTGAAGATAATAAAAAGTCTCGGGTTTAATGGTTTCTGATTAATTAAATAAATCACAGCAATTTATTAACACTTAAAAAAAATTTTTTGCGGTTGAATACAAATGTGGTAAAAATTAAATAATTTAGTAAAGAAATTAAAGGTTTAAATGCTAGCAAAACTCTTCTCAAACAAAAATTGTAATTCCGTAATGCAAATATTATTTAAAGTCTTAAAAAAAGTATTTTTATAAAGTTTAAATACAGTATAAATTGCTTACTATAAAAATTGTATAAAGAATGTTTAGGGTTCCTTTTTAATTATTAAAACATATTTTTATTAATTTTCCCACAAAAAAATATGTAAATATAATTATATAATTATTATATAATTTCAATCTTTCAAGCTTCACCTGTCTGCGGTGGTTGGCCTGTTCTTGGTGCTGACCTTTGCCACCACCACCATCACCGCCCTGCCATCCGAAACGCTGGACAAAAAGATTGTGGTGCACACGCCGCTCCAGAACTACGATCAGCCCACAATTCGGGATTACGAAGAATGCCAGGCGAACAGGGACCAGTGTCTCAGTGTGTGCGACGATGATGTCTCCTGCATCGAGGAGTGTCCCGTATGCCCGGAACTGTACGAGAAGCCACTGATGGTTCAGGGCGTAAATGATACGAATGTGGTGGCACCACCACAGACCCCCATGAACACCACCAACATTATTAAGCTGACGAACGAGATCAACAACATCATCGAGCATCAAATCCAAAATCGCAACCAGGTCAACGTCCAGGTCCATCAGAATGTCTCCCAGGTGGGCGGACGCTTTGGATTGGGGTACAGTGACCAGGGTTCCTGCTGCTATGTGGTGCGCCTGGATCGGGAGTGTGAGAAGAAGGGTTCGGAGGGATGTCGTGAGAAAAGCCGCCAGCGGGTCTGCGGTGAAAAATGCCAAGCGAGGGTGATGCTGGCCAAGCTGGTCGTCCAATGCGAGGCTGAGAATCCAGACAAGTGCCACGAGACCATCGAATATGTTCCCAGGCGGAGGAGAGTTCACTCGAAGCAGCAAAGCCAGCCATGCCAGTATTTCGGCAACAATTGGCCCTACTTCACATGTGGCCAAGGCCAGGGACAAGGTCAGGAGGCTTCTGCCACTTCCAGACCGAAGCGCAGCACTTGCCAGCAGTGTCTCAATATGCCCTATGGATTGATCCTACAAAAAGGGCTTCCCGCTCAATGTGCAGGCTGCTTCCAGGGATTTGGAGCTCCGATGATGCCCATGTACAATGTTCCCTACATATACAATCCCTATATGCCATCCTTCCCAGCCTATGGTGGGAACTTCCCGGGGAACAACTTTGGTAACCAGAATGGAAACCAGAATGGAAATGACAACGATGCCACGGGATCTGGGGACGATGGTTTTGTTGTCTGCGATGATGATGATATTGAAAAATGTCTGAATGATAAATATGGATCACTGGAAATGGCACCCGAAAAACCCACAGAGGATCCCGACTATAATGTTGAAGCTCAGCGCCGCAGGAGACGTCAAAGTGGCCGCCACTTTGTGCGTTCCATTTACAGCAAACGAAACCGCAAGGATAACTGATTTATGCCAGATATATTTACAAATCTACAAACTCTAAAGATTTTCTGTGAAATTAAATTTAGATACATGAACTACCATGAAACTAGCCATTTGTTTATAGAACTATTCCCAATAAAGAACTTTTTTTTAACGGTTTATGATGCTTGAATTTCTAATTTATTCGAGTGTAAAAAAAAAAATATTTGCCAGAAGACAGAGTGCCGTAATCTCTATAAATAGACCTTATCAATCCCAGCACAAGCCGGGTGACTTTTCGAAAGCCATCGAGTGATTCCGAAAAATAGTATTTCAGTGAGTTTCTTCTTTAGCGGTTCAACTACACACAGTCTTCCAGTTTCAGGATGCTCAACTTGGGAACTTAGCTCCTTTGGGCGGTGACTGCCTGTCAAGGGACAAAACCGTGATGCTGACAACGAAACCAAAACTAAGCTGGGAAAATCGCAGGAGAAAATAGATGAGGTGGAGACCAAGCTAGGAGGACGACTTCAGGAGCAGCAAAAGTTACTGGCCAACATTGAAAATCAACTATGGGAATTATAAAAGCATTATTAGCAGCCCCCAAGCAGCCAAATATTCTCACGATCATACTACCTTGCGGAGAAATAAATATACCAAAATTTAAATGTTTAAATGTTAAATAAAATACATGAATTCTGTTACAGCAGCATCATGCTAAGCTAAATCGAATTAAATCCATTAAATTCCATATAGGAATTTTATGAACTTGTCAAACAAGGCATTAATATTCAAACCCATTAAACCATCATAATAGTAAAGGCAACATAAAATGAATAGAAATTATCCTATAATCATTATAGCTTATCATTCCTTCATTTTCATTTAACTACCAATGAGCTTGTACTTTAAATAACGATTTATTTGATAGGCAGGGTGAGGTGGAGCAGGGTTACTGGGCGGGGGAGACCTCGTCGCTCTCCTTATAGACTAAACAACGTTTAATAAAATCTTTCCTTGCATTGTATAATAGTACATAATAATTTGATTTGATGTGTGAAACAATTTGTTCTGGCATTTTCGGTTACAGGTAGATAGTTTCGTAGGCTTCTTTATGGGCGGAGGAGGCTCCATCCCGATCGCCACCCCCTCCTCACTCGATGAACAATGGTTGGAACGACGACTACTAGAACTTATGGTAATATTGCGCGTGTGTTGGTTTTAGTTGGTTTTTTTTTTGTTCGCTACAAATTGAAAGGCCTGCCCACAACCGGAGTCCTACTTGATGCCCAGTTCCTTGAGTTCAGTTTCCTCGTCGACGGAGTCCTCATCGTCGGAGCCATGCACCGATGGGGCCGGTGTGGTGTGACCTGGTAATAAAAAAGAGGTTTTATTAGACGCTGCATTGCATAATTGTTAAATTTAGCGATCTTTCAGTTAATTAAATGCATTTAATTAATTTCTAAAATTTTTATAAAGCTTTCCAAGTGATGTTTTAAAAAGAAAACTTGTCTAAAAGTATACAACGAAGTGTTTTTAGATGCTTATCAGTATTTGCATACAGTATTTACACAAATGAATTGCAGTTACATATGTAAACAGAAATCAAATAAATATTTGTTTACTTTGAGAGCTCAAAAACAATCTCTATTATTTTCGCAATACAAATATATTAATAACAACCTTTAGAACGTATGCTTCTTTGGAATGCCAAAAACTGTATTTATTTCTAATTTACAATCAACTAATTATGGATTGATATTGAAAATGCATTCAAATATTCAAAGATATTCTGATAAATCCCCATTTCTCCCTTTCACTTACGCGACGAAGTGGGGCTTGGCGGTTCGCTGTGCGGTCGCGAGAAGATCAAATTGTTGCGTGATCCATACAGTGCCAACTCATCCACATAGTCCGGATACACGGCCTGCAAGGCCTTAACCCTGGCCTGCCTGTAGTACTGCAAGTAAAAAATATTATAAAAAATTAGTTTACACTGCCAAAAATAAAGTATTTTGTGTTATACTAACAATGCCCAGGGTGCGCCAGTCGAGCAAATCGCTGAGTCGCTCGGTGCGATTGCGCTGAATGATGCGCTGACGGCGATTGAGGCGCGAGAACTCCATCATAAAGCTGGATAGCTGCTGGACACTGTTCTCCAATCCAATGTAGCGGCGATCCACGATGTAGATACCATAGGATTTGGGATCGCTGATGTGCTCCTGCATAAAGCAACCGAATCCAGACAGATTGGTGGTCACACTTGGTATACCCATCACCGTGCACTCGGCGGGTGTATATCCCCAGGGCTCGTAGTATGAGGGGAAAACACCCAAGTGGCAGCCACGAACAAACTCCTCGTAATCAATGCCAAACAGAGGGTTCGTCGAGGTGAGGAACTCCGGATGGAAGACCATTTTCACACGATCGTGCACCGAGTTGAACAGATGGCAGCGTCGGATGGAGGCCAAGACCGGATCATTCCAATCATCGGCCACATTGTGTGTGGTAACCGGTGGCATCGAGTCGCGTTGCATGGCAAACATACAGCGCTTAATCTTCACCAGATCATCCTTTTGCAGCAGATCATCGGGATTGGGAATATTACCCTTAAGGCAAGTGTCGAACATCCGCTTGCCCACCGCCTGCTGAACGTTGTTGATGGTGTCGCGAAGCTGCTTGATCACAGCATGACCACGCAACGAGTCCACATTGAAATTGTTCGTCTTGGTGGGGAAGATTAGGAAAGCCACCACTGTGGTATCGGGCTTTTCGTGTTTTAGCATGGCATTTAAGCGAGCCAGTGACTCGATAAAGATGTCGGCTCCCTTGTTACCGAACTCGTAACGGCCAGCGATGAAGAAGTACAGAGTCTTGTCCAAGTCAAAGTCCATGTGGCTATAGGAAAAATGGGAACAGAAAAACCAAAATGCTTTACTATATGTCCATAAATTTAATACAAGTATAAACTAAAAACACTAACAAATAGCACACAATCTAATTGATTCTCTTTAAGTCTGATACCAAACTTGTAAACAAGAATTTAATTTGCTATCACAGAATTCAGCTAAAGGTGGCAGCTGTGTTGCTTACTTATAATATATACTATATAGGTTCCATGCTATTAAATCTCATTTTATGATTGCATTCAGTTTAAATTCAAAATCATATTTGTAATCATGCCTTTAGATTACAGATTGTCATGTTTTCAATCGATCGATTAACCTTAATTCAAGGGTGAACATTCTACATTAAAGATTGACCACATTTCCGCATATGATTTACGTAATGTGTCCTCTAAACTGTTTTGATTGAAATAAAAATTTAAATTTTATAAATCAACAATAAGAAAAACTATTTTTATATCCTTTAACTCACCCATAGAAATGTCCACGCACAAATTCATTGATCTTCTCCTTGGCAACGGCATGCAAATTCTGGAACTCGTGAATGGCTGAGAACTTCTTGACATTCAAACCATTGGGCGTGATAATGTCCGGCTTGCGCTTGAGCAGATGCTCCGCCTCGTAGCCCGTAATCTCCGAGACGGTGGTGAACACATGGGCCAAGTGAGTGGCGCCGCGCTCCAGGCAATAACGATGGTAGATCTGACGCTTGCCCGCCTCCTCGTCCACCGCAAATTTATCCAGATTGTTGTAGAAATCAGTATTGCCAGCACACAAATAACGTCCCAGCAAGGTGGCATGGGTGGTGAACACAGTGGCGATCTCCACCAGGCGAGTACGCAGAACAATTAGGGCCACGCCAGCTTGCCATTCGTGGAAATGGGCCACAATCCGGGGGGCACTGAGCTCGTTGTTCTGGGAATAGGCCACGGCGCAATTACGGAACTCCTCCAGAAACTCGGCGATCATGAAGCCCAGGATAATGGCATCGTTGGTCTCGATATCCAAATGAGGTATTCCAATATGGCACTTCTCCCACATTTCCGACTTGAATTGATCCAGCTTCCAGGCAGCGGATCCGATATCGAACAGAATTAGCTGCGGATTTCCATCCACCAGCCAGCGACCAGTGTGGATTTTGTAGCCACGCGATCGCAATGCGTTGACGGCATCCAAAAGAGGATTTCCTCTCGGGAACTCCATCTCCTCCATCTCAGTGCGGGCACAGTTCTCCTTGTAGGGACCCATCATGCACAGCTGCTCGCCCATTTCCTCGGTGGATACATAGGCCTTTGACCGGATCACCGTGTAAATGCCGCCCACCTTGTTGGCCACCTCCCATGCTACCTCAAAATTCCAGCGATTCTCCCGGGAGGCAATATCGCCACGATCAAAGTAATCCTTCAGGTCCGCCCCGGACTCCACTCTTGAAAAGCGACGATTCATCTGCAAAGAGAAGGGATGAAAACAATTAATTAATTAATTAGTAAGGCATTAAGCTTAGTTTGTATTTAGATTTAATTAAGTGATCTGACTTTTAAGGCGTAAGAGGTATTCTCGTTGTCCTCAAAGCGATAGGACTGTTGTCGGCGCATCATCTTGATATGCTGTGGGGATTGATTGTTGCAATCTAAGCGCCGCTGATCTACAGGCTGAACCTCTCCGCTGAGGCTCTCGTTGCGGACTGATAGTGTCAACTAAATTTAGTCACCGGCTTGACCCACATTACAAGCTACGTACGATTCCTTATCAAACACTCGCACTGAGCCCAAATATTGCATTATTAGGCACATAAAAAATGTATTTAAAAATTTAGGATATTATAAATAAATATTCTGGAAATTACTTTTAATTAAAACGGGATTTGGGGATTATATCTGCATGACATCCTAAACTCGCCAAGGTTTTAAATGCTAAACCCTCACAAAAATAGAATTAACAACTGGAATTTCCCCAATTTGTCTCAGTGCAGCGACCGCTCTCGATGTCATAGTCGTTGGGCTGGTCATTGTCATCACACGCCGGTTCATTCGTTGCATCATCACGCAACGAGGTGCGATCGATCCACTATCAGGCGAATGCCATTGCATCGGTGCAGTTTACGGCCTGATAAGCCCGTACGGCCGGGCTATGCGACCACTGCCCCCTGTTCCTGTCCTGTCCCTGACACTCGGTCGCCGGCGCATGCATTTATGTACGTGCCTTGCGCCATTAGCCATATGCCATATAGCCTATATAGAAGATCGGACGTTGGGCTGTCCATAAACCATTTTCAGGTTCTATTTTTGGTTGTAGGAAATGGCCAACGATGAGTTGCCAATTTTATTCGCATATGTACATATGTATATAGGAAAATGTGTTCATTACTAACGTCACAGATGGAACGGAAAATGTAACGCCAATAAACAATTTAAAAATTATGATTTTAAAGTTACAAATAAGATGGGAAAGTTCTTGGGTCTTTAAAAATATTGCTAATATATTGAAAAACATTTCCACTAGGTCAGGCATTCCGAATAAATATATAATACATATAATACCGGAAATAAGAAAGCTTGTGCTAAGTAAGCTTGTGAAATTGTGTTACCCATAAATATTATGGTTTTATTTAATTTTATTTATATAATTTAATATTAAATAAAATTTAAAAATATTCTTTTAATAATATTTAATGAAATATTAGCAAAGGAAATGTTTGATATTTAAAACGTGACGTATTAAGATTTGTTTATTTAATTATTTTTTATTTATTTTTAGTTACGAAATGAATTATGAAATTATATTATTATTTTTAATAATAATATAATTTTAAAATTTTAAAATGTAAATAAAAAATCTATTATTAAGTTTTTCAACAAATTAACTTTTTATATAGTTTTCATTGCCCGAATTTTATGTCTTTTAAGTGTCCGATGAACATTTAATTGGTTTTGTTCGGAACGACCTTGACAAAAAAGCCAATTATGGCTGAGCCTATGTAATATCTGAACACTCAAACAAACAATAGCTCTTACTAAAATCGTCAGTTAATGTATTATTTAAGCCTTTGACAAAGGGCACACACCCACTCATTATCTTATCTGTGTTGATATCATAAATTTTAGTTGTCAGGACTCCCATGCAACTATTATTATCAAGTTTTTGTTTTCGATTTACACTTTCTAGGGGAGTTTTGGGTTGATGAAATTAACTAAATTGTAAAGAATGTAATTACAACACTGGTTTTGACTTAATCAAAACGAAATTAATGGGTAATCCATAATAAAATAAATATTAATTCAACTCCCACTAGCTATTAGCTATCTAATCTCTGATGTCATTAATAAATTAGTTTTATTTTAACACTTTGTGCGGCCTTTAATTCACTTGCAGCCGCTAGAGGGCGCATTTGATGCATTACGGAGAAAATAGATCTTTTCAAGTGCACTTTTCTTTCTCGTCTCTCTCTCTCTCTCTGTCTCATTTCCACACCTTTCACTTGGCACTTTGTTTGAAAACAATTAACGCAGAAATGCAAGAAAAAGTAAAAGTGATATTTAGACCCCAAGGGTCGAATTCTCTCACAATTGATGCGGCAATGTCTTCTTACACTTGATAATTCTTATTCAATTGAGCAATGGGAGGTGAAAATTAAGGCTCCTTCGGCCCCTCTCGCTCGCGCTGCTGCAACACAACTCCAACAACAAGAAGCGGCAGCTGAGAGGCCCCAAGTGCGCCTGTGTTTGTGGCAGAGATATTTTTTCATTGCCAGAGCGGCGCGGCGGCGGCAGCTAAAAGTCAAATAAAGGTCAGTGGCAGTGCTGCCGCCGCGACGTCGCTGCGAGCAGAACATTAAAAATTGTTCACCATTGTTGGTATAGTTTATTCTTGCGCCCCTTTTTGTTATTGTTTTTTAATTTTTTGCTTTTCAACCCGCTCAACAAGTTTTAAACTTGATAATTTTGTTGCTGCAGTTCCTGAGAGAGAGCGAGACCGGGAGAGGAGAGCGCAAAGAATTCGCTTTTTTTGTTGTAGTTGTGGCGTTTTTTGCAAGCAGCCGGCGCATTGATAACGTCTCTTATCACCGCTTTTTGTTTATGTTTCACATTTATCACTATTCCAGGCAGCAAGTGCGAAATTCTATGTTTATAGATGTATGGCGCCCGCTTGGCGCCAATTGCAAATGCAACAAACACCAGCTGATAACGCAATTTGTTTATATTTGTAATTGTATGTAATTTGGCACGCGCGCAGCTGTTAGTTATATTTCTTTAAATTCACCTTAAAGCTACAGCAGTCGCTGTTGTTGGCAACACGAAAAACGAACAACTACGAGCAACTGAAGAAGAATTCGAAAACAAAAAGAAAATGTTTGTGGGAGTTTGCGCAGAGAGAGTTTTTAAAATGAAATTAGTGTGACCGGAAAACGAACGAACAGAGCAAAGAGAGTTTTTATTTTATTTCCCCACAATGAAATTAGTGTGGCCATGCATAGAGTGGCGCAAAATACTGATAGAAAGTAGATAAAAAGAAAGGTATATACAATAAGAAAGCGGGAATTCGAATTCGCGCCTTCATTCATTTCCGGTATTGAAAATTGAATATTAAATATTGAAAATAGTGCTTATTTATGACGCTGCAACCACCAAAGTAAAGACATCTCGACAAAATTTGTTTGGAAAACAGAAAAACAAATATTTTCTAAACAACTTCCTTAAAAAATCAACAGGAAGTCGAAGCAAAATTTAATTAAATGTATGAGCTTTAATCATTTTTACAGATTTATTTATGACTAAAAAATAAATAACACGACTTCACATCTTTATTTATCGAATTATCCATATTATAAAAGATCCGATGGGTTCACCAGATAAATACTCTTAAATTAAAATGACTACTACAGGACTTCCCACGGCCATCTCCAAGCACCATTTCCGATCATAACGTCAATATCTTCCGCCTGGATGCAGCAAGCAGCAGCTTGGGCATCCCTGACAAGAGCCATGCAGCAGATTCCGATGACGAGGAAGAATACTAATAATGTCTTCATGATGAGATGCTGGCGGGTAGACTGATGTGTTCTTCCAGGACTGTTCCATTTTATATACTTCCTGTTAAGAAAAAATTTAGCTGAGATAGCATTTGCCACGAAAATTCTTTGGAAAATGTACAGCTTTTAGTTCCAGTGAATGAGACAATTGTTATTAAATGCAATTAAGCTGAGATTTCTTTAAAATTGTGAAATGATTAACAGATAAGGCGGTGCATTGTTATAGGTAATCAGTTTATTGAATGTTTAAAATCTATTTTATTCCCTTTTTTGTATCAGATGTCTGTTTCTGTTACATCAAATTAATAAACATAAAAAGGCCAAACTTAATGTTATGTCTTCAAAGGTGTGCCAAAAATATTTAAGTTATTTACCTAAAAATAACAAATCATTAACCGTGACTTATGGCTAACGTTAAATTAACCCGAGTCGTCGAAGAATTGCATGGATCTGAAACCCCTGGTGAGCTTACACGCCCAACCCCATTCCGGGCTCCACCCTTCAGGACTCTTCGCTATTTACACGGAGTGTCAGCGCTAAGGACTTCAGCGCGGACACTTGAAGTGGCCAGCGCGCGTCCAATCACAGAGCAAAACAATAATTGTTTACAAATTGTTAACACGCTCGGCAATAGCTGTAGGTGATTGTCACTTTTGACGCGCAACGCCTCTGCCGGGAGCGTCTCCGGCAAACAGAAAACCACAAATCACTCTTGAAGCACAATGCACTCCTACACTGTCCTTTAATTTTGGTGTAAGGATTATGTACCCTTTAAAAATTGAACGAAATTTTTAGATCCTTTAGCTTAGTAGATATTTTTAATAACAGAAACTAAAAATATTCGAACGCATTATTTATTATGTTTGCGCTTCTCCCTAGCTCCCTTTTTCTCCAAGTGTATCTGGTTTGCATATCCTTTGCGGACGTGGGACATCCGGTTCGCATATAAAACCGCCAATATTCGTAAGTTACTGATTCAGTCGGACGCGACTCTTATTGGCGGCGGTGACCATGTCGAGTATTATTAGTGCCTGCTCGGTTTGCGGCGATCAGAGTTCTGGGAAGCATTACGGTGTGTCCTGCTGCGATGGCTGCTCCTGCTTTTTCAAGCGAAGCGTCAGACGGGGCAGCAGCTATGCCTGCATTGCCTTGGCCGGAAACTGTGTGGTGGACAAGGCGAGAAGGAACTGGTGCCCCTCCTGCCGATTTCAGCGATGTCTGGCCGTTGGAATGAACGCTGCCGCCGTTCAGGAGGAGCGGGGTCCTCGCAACCAACAGCTGAACCGCGGCACCCGGAGGCATCCTCAGCAGCCCCAGGCTGCGGCATCAATTACCCCGCACTCCCAGGCGCTGCACTTCCAGATCCTCGCCCAGATCCTAGTCACTTGTCTGCGTCAGGCGAAGGCCAACGAGCAGTTTGCTCTTCTGGAGCGCTGCCAGCAGGACGCTATTCTGCAGGTGGTGTGGAGTGAAGTCTTCGTCCTGCGAGCCTCTCATTGGTCCTTGGACATCAGCTCTATGGTGGAGGGATGTGGCGATGACCAGCTAAAGCGGCTCATTTTTGAGGCTCAGCAGCTAAGGGCCGATGTGCTGGAATTGAACTTCCTGGAGACGCTCATCCTTTGTCGAAAGGGTAAGGTGTTGAAAAGGAAATCATCTCTGTTTTCAAGCTAACTTCTCTTTAAAAAATGTATTTACTGCTTGTTTTTAGAGTTGGCTCTAACTGCAGAGTATGCCGTGATCTTGGGAAGTCACTCAAATGCGGCCCTGGTGTCCTTGGCTCGGTACACATTGCAGCAGTCAAACTATTTACGTTTTGGGCAGCTCCTTCTTGGCCTCAGAGAGCTCTGCCTGCGACGTTTTGACTGCGCCTTGTCCTGTATGTTTCGCACAGTGGTTTGCGATTTATTGAAAACACTCTGAACATATTCCTATTAAATAGAAAATAGTTAAGAAATAAGCTAAGATGTGTAACGTAAGGTTTATGTGTGTAACTTTTGTTTTAAAGTAAATAACGCTCTGCATGTACCAGAATTATAATTCATTAATTCATCTTATAAATTAATCTTATTAAAATGCTAATAAAAATATTGCTTTAAAATACTTGGACTTTAAATAATCTTTTGGTGCAGGAGAAATATGGGTGAAAGTGGAAATGCATTAAATAATTTAAATTAAAAATTTAAAAATAGCAAAGACCTTAAAACGCATTTATCAATACCTCAATTATCCAAAACCAAACTTACGTTAAAAATATTAAATAAAAAACATCTCCTTGGTTATTTTAAAAATAAAATAATCAACTTTAAGTATATTTTACACGACAAATATACTTTTTACATGAGATTTACATAAATATTACAAATGTAGTTTTTTTACTGTTTACAACATTTTTTAACTGTAATTCGGGATTTATGTCTTATTTTAAAAAAATCAACTTTAAACGATTTAAATGCCTGGTTCGAGAACATTAAATGTTGTATTCTAAAACGTCAAACGTCAAAATAATATATTGTTGTTACATTTCCGCCATTTGCCGCGAAACACAAATTTGGCCTCAGCGATAGTCTTACAAGCAATCGATAGTGCCATCGAATTTATTGTTAGCGCCGTCGCTGCTCTGCCATCACCAAAAGAAATGCAAAAACAAAAATTAAAAAAAATTCGTCGCGAGCGGTTGTGTCGGTAAAAAATAGCGCGTCTCGGCGAATGACGCAGACCAGAAGATATTCTGCACGTTCTGCACTCGAAGATTCCCTTTGCCTAGCCAACAGCAACAACATCTACGCCGCCGGATAGCAGCAGCCGCAGCAACAATACAACAAACAATAGTCGCAGCCACAAAAACAACAGCACAGAGGAGAAGGCGCGTCCGCATAAAACTCAGTCGCAATTAGTCTCAAAATTCCGAATAGTTTTCAAAGAAACGGTGAGTAAATTGATGCATAAAGAGATTTGCAATGTTGCAAAGTGTTCTTACATAATGCAGCCGCCGCAGCAGCTGACTTTTATGTGCGGATTGTTGCTGTTGTCGGTGGTGGCGGCGCGGCAGCGAACCACCCTCCCCGCCCCACACTTATTTCCATCGCAGCCTCTTGCCTCTCTCTCTTGTTTTGTTTATAAACATTTCGAGAAAAGCCGCTGCAGCAGCAGCAAATAAGCCAATAGTTTTTATCACAAGTAAAGTACAAGGTTATCACTGCAGCAACACAAAACGCCATCACCCCGCATCCCGCCCACTTGCTCATTTGTTTTTATACACACGCCATGATTTGCCGTCAAAAAAAAGTCCATGCTGAAAAACGTAAACAAAATTATTGATACACTTTTATTATATTTCGAGGGGCAGAGAACTAGAAACTTATGAAAGCATTAAGAAGAAGGAATTAAAACTGAGGACTAACATAATTTTTAAAAACGTTTGAAAAGGCACACATTTTTTTTAATTATAATTAATTTTGATTCAAACTTTATTTCTCATTCTATTAATTTAAAGGCTTACTTTTCAAAAAACGAAAGGGAAATGCGTCTTTTCCCAGTTCAATTTTGTATGGGCTCTAAAAACTATATAAATATTTCAAGAAACATAAAATGTATTTTTGGAAAATAAAATTTTTAAAATTTTAAATCATTTTATATGTCGTCAGGTAGAATTGGCTTGTGATATAATTAAATCAGTATTATTAATATTACAGTAGGAAAATGTTAGTCTATTTTACCTTCATAATAACATATCTAGTGGAAAATAGGTTCTTATGTTCTCCCATTAGAAATTCTGAAGTCAAGCTGATAAAATATAAATAATAATAAAGAATAATAATAAGATATATAAATGATGTGCCAGATTTGCTTTTAGTTTTTATGTAACGCTGGGAAAACTCTCTGAAAATATTTCAATCCCAAAATTAACGCATTTTCGAAAGAGCTCGGTTAGGTTATTATTAATGTATACATAATGAATCATATATGGATATCCTGAATATTTTTCAATCTCAAAAAGAACCCCTTTTTCGGGAAGGTCCCTCGATTTGGTAAAAATCCCCTTTTCCGATTAATCATGTAAGTGTACAGAGGATTTTCTAAAGCTTTCTTATTACAAATTATTATGTTGCAAAGGTTTTAAGGTCTTATTCTGAAAACTGTGGAATGAAATATAGAAAAAATTATATAATAAAAAAGGTAATAATAACTTATCACAAAGATTAATATAATCCTTACCATTTTACTGTAACTCTAGAATCTGTTGAACTCGGCCTTGGTTTTTTTTTAGCGAATCTCTTAGAAAGAGTAATCCAGTCTCGGCGTTTCTAGTTACTTTCCAACGATTTCGAGTCCTCGAATTCAGCACCCAGCACCATCCAATCAGCAATCCTGCAGCAGCTGTTGTTGCCACTGCTCCCATTACTCTTGCGTGGGTGTTGAATATTTCTGTTGTTGCTGCGTTGCTGTTATTGAATTTTCCTCCTTCGCTTGGCCATCAGCTGCTCTGCTGCTCGGTTCTCCTTCGTCTACGTCGGTCCTGTTCGCATCCTTTGTTTGCCGGACTCCGATTGGGTGTGGGGGGGATGTGGGTGCAGCCGTGACCGTGACTGACAGCCCAGTAACCCCCAAAACACCTACGATGTTATTGTTATGGCATACTTTCCCAACCGCAGCACTGTGGCAGAATTTAAACTAAAAGAAAACTTTAAAATAGTTTTTTTTTGTGCAACATTTTAACACAAAAAAAAATTATGTAATATGTTGTATGTGAGTTTTTAAAGTCTATTTAGACTAAATTGTAATCTAAATGCACATTTTCTAAATGGTTTCTAAATTAATACGAAGGTACAAGATTTCTTTAATAATTTTTTTTTATGGTTCCTAAGAATGAATTATAATTAAATTCAAACACAAAAATATCTTCCTTCTGCTTCATTTAGAAACACTTCCAATAAAATACCTGTTCATGGCAAGCACAATGTGTAAAGATAATCACTGAATAACTGACATTAAAATATAAAAATTTTTGTTTTTTGAAATTAAATTCCGCCCACTGTGGGGCGTCCCCAGCTCTGCGGTTGCTGCCTGAATTTCAAACGTGCCAAGTCCTTGGCTGAAAGATGAAGACGTATTAGAGAAGGGCGATTGAGGTGGTTTTGCAGCCACTGCTGCGGTGGCTTTGTTGCTACCGCCTTGGTTATTTTATTTCAATTTTTTTTTGGTTGTTGTAATTTTAATTGCTTCGAGGAACTGTAGAAGCCCCTGGTTGCTTCAAAAACCAATGCTGTCGGATTCCCGAAAATTCCCCAAGCGCCGAGCAGCAACGAGTTGGGAAATGTAAAACGAAAGCGAAACCGAAGGCAATAAATTCAGAAATGCAAATAAAATGCGAAAGTTGTTGTTCCTCCTGTCGCCATGTATTTGATTCTATTTTTTACCCCAGGAGGGGAGGCGTGTGCGTGGGCATCCCTCCTAGGCTGCCGGCTAGGCAACACAACACAATGACCTGGCTGTAAATCCTGACCTTGGCTTTGCATAGCGACCTTTTGCGCGGCTTAGTCCTTTTTTTCCCCATCCCTGGAATATATCCCCCCACCCTCACCCCAGTGTCAACGTCGCCCTTCTGTCTGGGGGGCCAAGACGGATTCACTCTCCAATCCGGGTTCTATTTCCAGCCATCTGCTTGGACTTTCAGTTAAGTGGGCGATGGAGGGGCGTGGTTCTTGGAACATTATGACAAATTAATACTTGTGAATCCATCTACCATCTACATAGTGCCCAGGCAACAGAACGCTGATTTGCTAAAGGAAACTTTGAGCCAAACAACTAGCAGCTGTTAAGAAAAGCGAGAAAATAAATATAGCTAAGCTATTATCCCATTATATCTCAATAGGTTACAGCATCGTGCCAGCCATAAAATTAAATTAATTATTCATTTAATTGCTGTAAAAATTTAGTTTTATTTCTAGTCTCTAATTAGTATAAACCTTTTCAACATGAAACTACAATTTTGTATCCCACACAAAGATTATAAATGAAATGGAATCTATATTTTAGGAATCATTGTGTAAATTTCCTCTAGCTAAACAGGTGATAGAGTTGTAAATAAAAAGCGAAAGTTAAAAATAAATCTGATTAGCACTCAATAATAAGTCAGCACTACACACTTTTTGTGTGATTAAATAAAAAAGCAAAAAGATTAAAATATATATTTTGTTTCTATGGTGATAAAGGTGGATTATTTCAAAAACAAAGTCTTGAAACTATGACGATTAACAAACACTCGAAATCAAGCCAAAAAAAGTCTTCCACTTTGCGGGCCAAGGAAAGATCACTCGTCTATGCTTTTGATTGGGTTCGGACCATTCCGCCGGCGGACAGATATGGGAGTGCGTATATTTTGCCCAGAAAAATTATGTATACGCAGCGTTGAGCGCTGCTCGCTGCTGACGCAAAATAAATAAAAACGATTTTCAAAATAAAAGCAACTCATCTTTCCCCTCAACTGCTGTGTGTTGCCGTTGTCGCTTCTGCGTTGTCCATTCTATGCTATTTTTGTTTGTATTTTCTAGCTTCTTTGCCTTCGATTCCATCTTTTTGTTGTCGTTTTTTTTCGCCGGGGCTTGCCAATTGATGAATTTAGTACAGAACGCTTTCGTCAATTGACTTGGTTTTTAGACTGAAGCTCGCTGCACTTGCACACTGACGTCAGGTCGGTTGGGAGGCAAAGTGCCCCTAACTCACTTAACACATCAACGTTCCGATTGGCATATCGACTATATATATATATTCAATTCGGACGTGGGGAAGCATGCAGGGGCTGTAAAACGTCTCAATTACCGATAATAGGCCCGCGCTAAATGTTATCTTTGCGAGGGTGACGGAGGAGGAAACAGGGGAATAGATGCGTCCATTTTGGTGTGCGTCAGTGGGTAGAAAACCTCGGCGGTGATAAGGAGCGGCCAACGGGGACTACAATGGCTAAGATTTATGATTGCCAGCGAGTTTTAACCGGTTGAACCTATTGCCCATCTAAAATTGGCATTAGCACTAGTTAACAAATTCAACGGAGGAGTTTAATTAAATAATACAAAAAAATTAAAAAAATTATTAAAAAAAATAAAATACCTTTAAATAAAAATATTAATATATATCATATATTTTTATATTTTCATTTAATTTATTTTATATATGTATCTTTCTTCCCTTTGAGGACCTGACTTTTAATTTTTTTTTAAAGCTACTTTACTATGCATTTATTTCATCCTCAAAAACAATAAAAACAGCTATAAAAACGGCTTTAAAACAAATTTAGCAATAGAAAAACTTGGTTTTATTTGTGCCTAGACAATAGAAATAAAATATAGAAACACATTTTAGGTAATATTAATCAGTTTGCAGGCATTGGCTCTAAAATTTATAAATACAATTTTTGTCGACAATTCGTTTGTTCAGTTAGCAAAATAAATAATAAAAAATAATAATAATTAAATGTTAATTTGTAAATATCTAAAAATAATAATAAATACAGAAATATATGAATATAAAAATTTCAAAATAAAAGTAAATAACAAACAAACATTGCACCTAACATTGTTAAGTAGAAAATCTATTTATTGATTTATTCTTGTTATTATTAATATTGGTGAATATTAATAAAATAAAAATAAATAAATTTTCGTTGGTTTAATGATACTTTCAAAGTTTTAAAATAATAAAATAAAATTCAAACAACTTTAAAGCTAATAATTAAATAATGACTCATCATTTCAAATTGCAATCTTAATAGATTTCATAACAAATATTAATTATTGATATTAAAACGTAGATTAGTATTCACAACGCCTCAAAGGCTAAGCAATTAAAAATTTAATTTCCCCATAATATAATTATAATTTTAAAGAAAAAGCAACCTCACATTAAACTAAAGAAACCAATGTAAACTAGTTCGATCCCTTCATCTGTAAAGGGCAAATGGTTACTGACTTTCGGCAGCATATGTTGGCGATGGGCGGCTCTTAATATAAATCGCTTTTGCATAGCTAAGTTGGCCAAAACTATTTTGGTGTCAAAGCGTTGACACACAGGCAGATGTACAGATGTACACAGTTGCGAGTGACAGGAGACAACAAAGGGGCTGGGCTGGGTCTAGGTCTGGGGAAAACTCCTTGGAAAAACGCCCAAGGACTTTGAGTGATAACAATCCAATTTGTGAAAGTTGCATTAGGGGCATGTAGGCCATGTGGGGGGTGTTGAACGTGTATGAGCCTTCCTCCAAAGTTTACAATTACCAGCCGAAGGCCAGCTTTGAAATGGCTGGAATTTTCTGCACCAAATATTTTTGGTTATGCCAATCCTCGATAAATGCGAAAAATCATTTCTCTTGCTGCGAAAATTTGTTTGTAATATTGTGGTGGGTGTTTGTGTGTGCCCAACGGTGTGTGAATGATTTAATTAACAGTTCATGCCTGGAAGTGTCGGGTAATTACGAAAACCTGACATTGTCATGCAATGCCAAAGGTAAATTCAGCCAACTCAGTGAATTCCCCGGGCTCACCGCAGCTCTACGAGAGCAGGTGAGTAGGTGGCAGTGGGAGTGTGTTGGGATGCTGGAATGCTGGTATTGCGTGGATGGATGCCTAATGCCTAACCAAAGGTCACAATATCAACAGTGACTGGTTAGGGAGTGGATGGGTGGTGGTCAATGAATAACTGGATTACGTTTAATGAGTTCCTGAAACAAATCCACATAGCCGCTTCTCCAGAGTTCTCTATTGAATTAGTGGGGAAGAGAGTAATCTGTACAGTGCAACTGAAGGGCAAATTAAGCTTTAACTTTGGGCATAATTAATCCCTTCATTGAGTTATGTTTCATAAATTTTCTTTTGCTATTTCATTAATTTAACATACCTTCCTGGAATCAGTCGCCCCCAGCCCAGGCCACTTTGCATTTTGCACACATGTTGGGTGGTGCCACGGATGTGACCAATCAATGACCCGCCAATCAGTGTCAGTTGTTCGAAAACCAACCAAGAGCCATGTAGTACCTCAAATCCTGCGCACCCACCTCTGCCGTGTGACCTTTGGCAGTAATTATATCTAGCCACAGCAGCCGTTGCCGCTTTCATCCGAAGCTCAATTACAAAAGGCGGTGGGCGTAAAGAGGATCCTACCCACTGCAGCTACAGGATAGGTGTACTTACATTTCTGACATGTATGGAATGACAGAAATTACAGAGCCTGCACAACAAAATTAGCTATAAGCTAAACCTGAAAACAACGAAAAAATTCCAAATTAATTAGGAATCAATTTATTATCCTCCCCCAGCTTTCTTGAGCTAAAGTTTCATGCGTTGCTCCTGCACAATTTCCGGACACCTAGGAGCTCTTGACCTTTGCTACTTTGAGGCAATTCGGTTGCAGCAATGTGTGTGGCGACATGTGGCAAGCGTAGAGACGCCATTTGCAGGCTTTGCCACTTATCAAGAGAGTGAGAGAGCTTCAACCAAAACCGCAAGGCTTTGGAATAACAAAACCCCCGCGCGTTGAGCTCAACAAACACT
The DNA here is from genome assembly GCA_035046345.1 of Drosophila birchii. Taxonomy (NCBI): domain Eukaryota; kingdom Metazoa; phylum Arthropoda; class Insecta; order Diptera; family Drosophilidae; genus Drosophila; species Drosophila birchii. Next base: position 13,352,747 of record JAWNOA010000064.1, read on the forward strand.
CGATCCAGTGGCATCACAGGAACGATTTAATTAAATTCCCAGCAGCGGCAGCGACCGGGTATACATCAATCGCAAATATCCGTGTTGAGGGAAAGTTGGAAAATTGCAGCGGAAAATCAAATTAATCTTTCCCTCGTGCTATTTGCATATTCGCATTGCAACAACAACAAAGACCAAGTGCAGTTTCAATCGAGACTGGCAATGGGATTCGCCTTTTGTCACGAAAACGAGACGATAAAGTAAATAAGGCCACAAAAACTGATTAACCCGTGGCTCACATTTGTATTCACACTCACACAGCAGATCAATTTTTGAGTGGCATTTGAATTCAATTACATTTTGTTAATTTACCAAAAGGACTAAAGGGGGAAATATTCAGGATGGACTGCCAAACGAATGTTATTTCCTCAATTTCTGGTAATATCAGAATTTAATTGGTTTTCCAAAGGTCAAAGGCTATGAAATATGAAATAAATATTGGCAAACAGGGAAATTATTTATTAAGTTGCAAAAAGTCCTTGAAAATATTAACATAAATATAATTCCTTTACTGTAAAGTTCCTTAATTTGCATATTAAATTTTAGATTTCACTTTCTACCCAATTCAACTAGGAACTTAAGGAATCCTTCATCCTTTTTCCGCCTTTGGGTTGGCACACATGCAGGCCACTTATGGCCAAGTCTGCAATGTCTCACTGATGGCGGATGGCTATAGCTGGGTGAATGAATGGATATATGGATGCCTGGCGACGACCACTTGATATAATGATGACAGCAATTATGAATGAGCGAAGGTCGCTGGCTAACGACCGGCAGGCAATTCATCATCGTGTCGAAGCCACTGCCTCAAAAATTGCAGGGGGCGTTGCCAAGAGAGCTACACTTTTGTCTAGTGGAAAGTGCGCTCGGCCTGTTTTTCTTTAGAGGTTTTTCCCATTTTACATGGATTGCGGATTGCGTGCAGGAACAATGACGTCACATTTTACGATTTGCATGCCAGCAGCTCGTTTATGCTGACTTGCATTTGCCAGCGTCCTCGTTCTCCCCCCAAGAGATTGGGATCAAGACCCTTGGCAAACAAAGTGCACACGTCATGAACGAGTTTCCCTTCGCCACATCTCTCCACTTCCGTTCCAAAGCAAAAAAAAGTAACAATTGTGTGGGTGTGTCCTTTTCGAGGAAATCAATCATCTGGAAATAGATCAACTCGTCGTTTTTGTTTTTATTGTTAGCCCAAGCTCTCAGCTGCGTTGAGGTGAAAACAGAGCAACAAAAATAAAAGCGAAAAACCCTGAAAAGTGAAAGTAAAATATCCTTAGGGGGAAAAGGGGTGCCCAAGTCGCGTCTGGCAAGCTTTAAAACCTGGCACTTGGCCTTGTCAAACCTTTCAAGTACTTATTCATTTTTTTATTGTGTGCATAAGTTCGGGGTGTGTGTGTGTGTTTAAGATGGTTTATCATAAAGGAATTAATTAAATTAAAAACCCATTTACTTTGAGCTCAATTTGCGTGATTAAAATTGATATAAATCTTAAAGAAACTTATTCTTAAATGAGCAAAAGATTATAAGCTACAATTAAACTAATTGAAAACTAAACAAATAAACAACTTTTAAGCTCTTTAACTAATAATCATAAATATGTGTTATCCCCAGCCTGAACTCTAATTAAAAACCATGAAAAAAGTTAAACTTAAACTTTTGGTCCTAATTTATGCACATAATTTTAATTAATAAATTCAAAACAAACATTTTTACCTCCTCCGTGGTGCTATCCAATCGAGTCTCGTAAAAACTTTTTCCCTGCAAATCTCTCGCCTAAGCCAATTTTGTCTGGCCAAAAGCGACGCAAATAACCATTTGCATTTGGCCATTAGGCAGGGGCAGGGAGAGCACACTTTCTTGGGGCTAAATGGCATATAATTAACTCACTGCATGTATTGCTGATTCATGGGTGGCAATAAACGTCCAAGAGAAATGCTATTTTTATAGCATACAAATGGGAGGCAGAAGCAACTATGCTTCCAAACCGTCGTCGGGGCAATTATTATTAAAATAAAACACACGACGGCGGGTAATCCTGCTCTGGGGTTTGGGTCTCCGTGTCGGTCACAGGTGCTAAAGCCGACACACGTCACTGTTGCTGTTCTAATGACGACAGCCAGCAATGTGGCGCCAGTAGCTCCTAACCAATTCTCATTCATTCACAAAAAAATTCGCCACTATTAATCAGCCGTCTGGCTCTTTCCCACTTCTCTGGCCTAACAATAAAATCAAGAGCAGTTGTGAATCAACAGTGCGTCACCATCGCAGCTCGTTTTCCCCCTTTGACAGTCCTGCTCCTCGTAGACCTATTGATTAGCTTCACGTGTCGATAGTTAAGTCCCCCGACCCCCTTACCCGCTCTTCAGACACGTTTGTAGTTTTTGGTTTCGTAGTTTTTTTCGAAGGACTGCCGGCAGGGAGCAAACCATTTTTATTGTCCTGCCATGGCGCTTGAAAATTTGCTATAAACGTGTTACGTAAATAACTCTGTTTACTCACAACACACCCCCTCGGGTCTTGTTTACGTAGTTGGTTAGCCAGGAAAAAGTGTGGAAGGGAATTAATTTGCAAGTGCTGTTTACCTATTTTCTTGCTTATTTTTTGTTTTTTTTTTTTAGAAATATTTGAAAGCTTGGCCAAGGCATGGTTTTGGTTTTGGAAAAAGTCACGAACTTGTTGAATGTACCTGCTGTTTAATTCGGGATTTTTATTCTATAATTATAGACCTAATGGCTATAGTCCTTTTTTTTACCCTTTTAACATCAGTGGAATCCTACCTTTAATTTTGATAATTGATTTAATTATCCCGAAAATAACCTTATAATTAATTGGGTATAAATAAACTTGAAATGCTTAGCTAGGAGGATGTTTTTAAATTGGTTTTTATGATATTCCAAGAAGCCTTCAGCTCTTTATCGAGCTGTAAACATTACATACCTCGCCTTTTATAAATTTAATGATATATTTATATCCTCTTTTAACTGATCTTTACCTTCTCGCTTTTTCAGCCAGCCATGTCCGACACCGTCAAGTCCAACAACAATGCTTCGTCCGCCGGTCCTGCTGATCCTGCCGCTGGCGATGCTGATCTGGCAGGTTCTGGCAAAGCCAGCGAAGCGGCCAGCGGACCAGCCACACCGCGCAGCAGCAATCACAACAATAACAACAGCGGCGGCGGCAGCAACACCAAAAGCCACAAACTGAAGTCCACACAGAATAGCAGCGGCGGCGGTAGCATAGACAAACTATCACCGGATCAGGACATCTACATTAATGCCGCCGACGGTCTGCCCAGCCAGCATCCATCGCTGCCGCCGGAAACGGCCGTGGACAGCGACACAGAGCCAGAGGTGGATCCCGATTCGTTCGATGACCTGCCCACCTCGATAATCGTGACCAATATCCATTCGGAGGTGTTTGCCAATCCGGAGTTAAAGCACGCAATGGAGGAGTTGTTTCGCACATTCAGCGAATCGGCCACATTCCAGTGGCTAAGGAGTTTCCGGCGTCTAAGGGTCAACTATGACAATGCCATAGCGGCGGCCAATGCGAGGATTAAGCTGCATCAGTATGAGTTCAACAAGAAGACGGTCATCACCTGCTACTTTGCACAGCCGGTGACACCGGTTAGCAACAAGAACCTACAGCCACCGGCGCCGGTCAAACAGTTCCTCATCTCACCGCCCGCCTCGCCGCCAGCCGGCTGGGAGCCACGCGAGGAGGGTGAGCCGCTGGTCAATCACGATCTGCTGGCTGCCCTGGCCAGCCTTACGCCTGGCGAATCGCACGAGCTTCATCCGCAGAGCGAGGACCATCCGGCCATCATTGTGCACACGGCAATGCTGCCCGAAGGAGGCGGTGGTCCGGGTCTGGCTGCAACCAAGGCGCCGATTGTCCAGACCAAGTGTCCGGAGCGGGCATAATGGAGACGTTGAGAGATCCGGAGACGAAGCAGCTCAATGGAAGCTGAATATCGAAACCTGAGTTGTAAATCCAAACGAAGGGGGGTTTTGGAACCTGGGGACCGTTCCGTTTGGGGCTTTGATTGAGTATTTTTTGTAAATATTTTCCGATTCAATTGTGATTAATTTACACATACACATAAATTTAGCTACGTTCGCGTATGTTTGTATTATTAGGCACTTCGAACTCCTTTACCTTCGCCCTATACCCCATTGCCGCCATCAAGTGTAGCATTTATCCCACGAAATTGGCTTCGAGAGTTCAGGCGTTCATGTTCTTGGCAAACCGCCTCTAGATGTGTGTTTATCTCTCGATATTGAGTCTTATTTATAAGAATATCGTCTGGACGGACTACCTGCTAACCACAAACAAACATATATCTCTATCTCTGTGTACCTTCGATGGGAAATCGCTGCCAGAGAGAGGCGCTATCGAGAACCGCGATCCGAAATCCCACACACATAAAGCTACTACTATATCTTCTATGTAAATGTTAATGTAATTCTAAGCCAGCGAAAGGTATCGCATCAGATATCGACATGCATACGTATATAAATGTATAATGCCTATGTGTAGTTAAAATTTAAATTGAAAATATATTCAAATTCGAAATGAATGTTCTCAAATGTACCAAAAACCAATAACAGAAAAAGGAAATACCAAATAACGAAACAAAAATAGAAAAAAAAAACAAAAGAAACTAACTTTAATTGACGATTGGGTAGGGAATGTAGGTTCCACATGGAAAATCCCTGTGATTTGATAGTGCAATTGAGTGGAAATTACGGAAAATAGTTACCAAGGCCAATGCAATTCGAAGCTACAACTGAAAGGGAGGAAGAGCTGGCCTTTAATTGAGCAAAAGTTGGGCCAAAACCAATGCAGGTTTCTCATGGCGCAATTTGGCACCAGAGAACAGACCAGTTGGTATAAAATATTCTCATTAAGCCAAAAGTTTTCCGGGCCATAATTGCACATATTGCACCATATGGGAGCAATCACATGCCTAAAAGTAGGCCTCATTATTTACTGGTTTGTAGATATTCCCATAGTTTATAGAATGGAGCATGAGTACTACATTTAATGCTTGCAGAATTATTTAAAACTAATGTAAGACAATTTGCTGACGCCGCAGCTTTTTATTCACAAAATAACATGGAATGAATGATAGCAAATCTTAAAACTTATACTAACTACTAGAAGAGTACAATAGAAATAGAAGCATTCTTAACAACATAGAAAAACAGGCGTGTAACAAGGATTTTGAACTGGTTTTTCGGAACTTGGGAAAATCAATCGTCTTTGGTTTTTGGGCCTCACTTCCTCTCGATATTCTTGAGCGGCACCATCTGCTCGGGATCATCGGGATAGACACTATTCTGGCGTTGCTTGCGACCGGCACACTGACTGAACCAAGTGTCGCCCTTGCCAAAGTTCTCACCATCCTCAATGGACTCGGGCATGGGCTGGTTCATGGTCTCCGGCAGGAACATCACCCAGAAGCCTGACACCAAAGCCACTACGCCAAAGAGCACGGCAGGAATTTTCGGATCAAATGAGTCCAGCAGGGTGATGAGGGGCGTGAGGGCTCCGGACAAACGGGCACACATAGAGCCCAGACCCATGGCCGAGTTCCGGACGACAGTGGGAAACAGCTCCGCCGAATAATTGTAGATTACGGCAAAGGATCCGGCAATAAGGAGCTTGCCCGCCATCACCACTGCTGTGGAGGTGCTGCTTCCCTGGGCAATGAAGGCGGCCACAATGCAGCACAAGCCGCCGCCCAGCATCAGGGTGGAGGTGATCGAGCGACGACCCAGGCGATCCAGCACAAACACAATGGTTATGTAGCTGGGGAACTCCACCAGGCCCATGATGAACAGAATCAGGTAGGGATTGCCATGCAGCTTGCCGGAACTCAGGGAGAGTCCATAATATACAAGGGAGTTGGCGAACCAGCAGAGGCACACGTTCAAGGTCTTCATCCGGAGATTGGGCGTACGGAACAGATCACTTAGGCCGGCGCTGCTCTTCTCCTGCGCCGTCGCCTGTTGTTTGGCCTTCTGCACGTAGTACTCCTTATCCACCGGTATGCCCGATCCATTGATCCTCAAGCCCTTTGCCACAATGTCCACCGCCTCGGCAGCACGACCCTGCATCCACAGCCAGCGTGGAGATTCATCAAGCCACCACCAGTGGCCCAGAAACAGGCAACCGTGCAGTCCGTAGATCACCTGAAGCAGCTGCCGGTCATGGATGATGGCTCCCCAGCCGGCAACCAGCATGATGCCACCAGCAAAGACAGCCTGCGGGAGATTAGGAAAAGTTATTCAGGGTTTACTTTCAGTAGCAGATTTCTCTCTCTCTCTCTCTCTCTTACCTGGAAGGTAATGCCGCACACTGTCCGCTTGCTTGGTCCCACCAGCTCCATGGTCAGCACAAAACCACAGATGTAGGCACCCGCTGATCCCACAATGCCCAGCAGATAGCGTGCCACCATAAATGAGAAATACTCCGGAATGAAGGCCACTCCCACGCCGATGATCAGCTGGATGAGAGCCGACCAGCAGAAAACCGTTTTGCGACCCACTTTATCGGCCAGTCCGCCAAGGGTGACGGCCCCAGTGAACACGCCCAGCATGAACACGGTCTGGACAATGGCCCCCATCCAACGGCGATCGCACACAAAGTTCCAATCGATGGTGCGTGAGGTTTTATAGTACGTCGTGTCGTATACGTAACTTGTGCAGGGCACCGTCGCATTGGTGCCCGGTGCACTGGGATCAAACATGTGGCAGGAGTCGAGTTCACCATTGGGTTTCATCGGTATGGCAGCCAGTATGGCATCCGAGTTCCATGGCGCCATCGATAGGCTGCTGTTGTCCACATTCTCAATGAAGCAGCGGTGCTCCGGGACGGCAGCCACGGTGACCAGGGAGAGCATGTGCATGCCAGCGGTGAGGCCGGAGAGTACCTGCAGGAAAAACTGCAGAAATTGGTACTTGCCAAATTCCCCTGGAAAAGAAAGGGAAAACATGGATTTTTAATAATGTTTTTTAATGTTTAATTTTAGAGTTTTAATAAGGCAGAACAAATAAAATAAGAAACACCATCGACACAAGGAAATTGTCTGCAAGAGCTTCGGGAAACACATAAAATTTGTTGTTAGAATCTCCCCAAGAGAATAATAGATCTTGAGTTAGTTAAAAGAGCATTTATTTTCCATTTGATTTTATAATTTGTAGTTTTATTTATTAAATCTTAATTAATTATCTAAAAATCAGATAGTGAAAACTAATCCTTTTCATATGCGCTAATAGCAGAGAGTAGACATCGAGTAAGCTTACCCATAAAATCTAATTAATCTAGTAATTTCAATAATCAAAAGGCAAATAATTATAGAAATATATTTATAAGACTGTGCAAAAAATAATAGCAAAGAAAACACCCCACTTTTATGTAGATGAGATTGAACACTTTACTTTATGGTGTGTCTCCGGCATTGTCGTCACTCTAAAGGCTATGCAATTAAATCAAGCGGAATTTATTCAATTCGATTTCAATTGAAACGCATACAAATGCCCCTCAAATATTTGCCCACACTTTGGTTTTTGGTTTAGTTTCAGTGGCTTGGATGTCTGGGCGGAGAATGAGAATGCATTGAATCGATTATGACTTCGATCGCGATCGTGTTTGATAGAGGGCACCATCGCTGAGGGGGCTGTGTTTAATTTCTAGCGGCTTGGTCGGTGGGCTGGGTAGCCTAGATACGTGGTTTTGACACATGAACAAACGGTCCAATGTTCAATCAGCCATTTCAATTGATTTGTGGGTTACGTTTATTGATCGTTTAGACAAAATGGGGATGCGATGCTTTCGTACGTTACGTATACGTTACGTTACACACTCGTCGGAGAATTTTTTAAATTTCATAATTGAAATGATTGGCCGAAGAGAGTGTAAAATTATGTCATCGAGAATGTAAACCAAAGGCGGGGTGGCATGTCTTAATTAATCTAAATTCTGAAATTTTATCACAATCTTTAATTAAATTCAATTACACCCCCCAATATACATAATCAGCGTATAATTGCCGAGACAAGGTTCGATGGGAGTGAAATCATATTTGAGATAACCAGCAAAAACCCGGGCATAGTAAATTCTCATATCATCAAATCATAACGGATTATCAGAGGCTATATACAATAAAATATCAGCACTATTGTTTTGGCTCCAATTTATGGCATCCCATGGGCTTATTATGGTTGCCAAGTGCCTCTTGAATGTGACATTTGTTTTGGCTCTCATTCATTGTTTGCAGTTCTCTTTAAGGGACCAGGTAACACACAGGTACGATAATGATGTATTAAAAGCACAGCTTAATAAACATCTAGGTCAATATATAGGTGATAAGTGAATCTGATAAGGCTATGGAATGAAGCTTCTAATAATCATAAAAAATTCAATTCAGTTTATTTAATTTCTTTTTTATAGCAAAATTATTTACTATTAAATTTTTAAGTGTCTCAAAATCTAATACAGTTTTTGTTGAGGTAGATCAGGGTTTTTACTATCAAACTTTAACTAGCTAAAGTCGTTATTTTCACTTCCATCGCATATAGTAATATATAAACTGAAGGCCGTTTCAGTTTCGTTCTAGCCAGCACACACGTGGAAGTACTTTGAAAGCCGTTGGCTCACATATGATATAGTTAGTATATATGTAGTAACCTTCTTTTGGCCAGAAAGTCACGAATTCCGCTCTATAACACGCCTCCAAATTCAAAGTAATTAGACCTACTTGTCCGCCAAAGAGGCCTTCAACAAAAGTAAATACACCTGAGAGAGCGACATGTGAACTGTCTGAGGGGGGGATGACGGCTTAACCACAAACCAGTTTCGAGTTTTTTGCATTTCACAAACACAGCTTTGAGTGTGCGAATGAATGTATAAATAAATAATACGATTAATACGTTACAAAAAAAAGCCTCTAATGCGTTTATTACTCCCTCCCTGCAGCTCTCTTTCACTTTTTCCCAGCAGGCACACTTTACGTTTTCTAAACTGCTAAATGAAAAACCAGTTTCCGTTTCGGTTTCAAATCAATTCCTGAGAAAAGTGTTGCAAAAATTGTGGTTCTACAACTCAGGTGAAAGAAGAGCAGCAGGTGAAATGATTTGATTTTAATTATGGAATTTTTTTGGGCTAATCTATGACAGTTTAAAAGTTAAACAGTAGCTGAAAGATAACATGTTGATACAACATTTAAAGAGTTAGGAAGTTTGGGCTTGGTTCTTGAATTAAATCAGCCGACTTAGTCTCATATTATTAAGTACATCTATATAATATAATTCTATAATTTTTATAATTAAGACAAGTACAACTCTACGCCCACTTAGCTGTATTCCTTGTATTCCCACAATTGTTATAAACTGTTTTACATAAAAATATAAAATATAACTTATCTCTCTCGCTAGCAAGACAGCTAACTGCACTGCATAAACCTCCGAGTTCTACTGCATTGTAAATTAAATGAAAATTCCCCCAGGGCTTAAAAGATCTTTATGACAGGCCCACCTTAGAGTCTTGTGACAAAAGCAATCCGCAATCCCACGTCGCGTCCCCTAATTCAGCCATGTTTGCTTGCTGGTTTTAGCGTCACTGTGTTAAAGTCGGCCAAGAAGGTTCAACAAGTGTCAGTCTCAAGCTTAAAAAAAAATAAATTCAAGCTATTCCCCCACGCTATCGTACATATATCTAGAACACACTATAAGCTTATTGGAATTGGTTTGGAAATCAAAGAAAAAATCAGCAATTGAAAATTTCAAGTCTATAAACTAAATTAACCAATAAAGATTGCTAACTAGCTATAAAAGTTACTAACTATAAAGCCATAAGATAAAAGGGTTCTTGAGGAATATCTACCAAAGTTAAGATAACTCTTTAGCTGCAACTTAAAAATCAACAAGATAAGTAATACAAATTTAAATTTATTTTAAGAATATAGAAAATACAAATTTAGGCCAAATATCAACCATAATAAATATTTATTTATTTTCTGACTGTTTATTAAGATCATGTTGTCATTTCGCTAGACACTCTATCAGTTTTAAATTCTTTTAAAATCTGACTTAAAGCCAAACGATTCTAAAGAGCAACAGATCCGGCGGAGACTCTGTCCAGCTGTCTTAGATGTCTATCACTAGCCGAGGCCTTGGGGATTTATTAAATTATAGCAAAAAAACAAAAACAAAAAGCAAAAATAGTAATTGTAATTAAAACTGTATTAGAGGCGGCGGCTTCCTTTGATTGCGTGACGGACACTTGCAGATTAAAACAAAAATTTAATTAGGAAATTTGAATGCAGAAGAGAACGTTGTCCGGTGGCGGCTAAATCAAATATTCAAGCGAATTATCCAGCAACCTGGCCCGGGACATGTTTGCCGCGGTGATAAGAGCTCTCAGAATGATAAGGGCAACCCAAGCGCCTTATCAGCGCGGGATGGAGACGACGCCTGGCAACGTAACGTAACAGCTGACCTCCCAAAAGTCTCACCTCCACTGCACCCCAAACAACTCACCCAGTTTTCCCATGAGGTCCTCCAATACATAATCCACGGCCATTGCTTATTATATTTTTAATTGTGATATATTCGAGGATGATAAATGGAAGTTCTTGCGGAGCTGCTTGCTTTCAACAATTTCTCATCTTCCGGAGAAGTGGAGTAAACATGGACAGAGCACTGATAGTTGAGGATCGCGAAGACGCCGAGACGGAGACAACGTGCTCGAAAGGAAAAACCGCGGACGGTGCGCTCGATCAGCTCTCAACTCTTCCGACCGCCGGCAGCATTTGAACTGGCAAAAAGCTAACTGCGAACTGTGCCGCTCGCCGAGAAATCGAACCATGATGGAGCTCTGGCTGACACACTCACACAGAGAAGCCTCCAAATGGCGATAAGGTCGCCGCTCCAAGCTCACATATGGTATGTGTGTGGAGAGAGCTTCTCCGCCGCTGGTGGATCGCGGGTCTGAGTTGGACACCTACGTTGATGGATGGAAGAGCTATCTGTCTGTTGGAGTACTTTAAATGGGATCAAACTTAAGCTTCATAGCGAGCTTGGGTATAAAAGTTGCTAGGAGTTCTTAGACATTAGAAGAAATATTATTCAAATCAAATTAAATATTCATTTGAATAGAAAAAATATATATCTCATGTAAATGGGATATAAAGTTCATATGTCATTTGATCATAAATACATCATGTAGTAAGTTAGTTAGATGTCACACAAAGGCATCTAATATACAAATAATCGAACACCAAAAATAAACAAAACACCAAAATTAATATTATTAAAGAATTATTGAAAAATATTCTAAGACAATCTCCAAGTAATACCAAATTTTGTGTGAATAAAACATGTCAGAGGAATCAATGTCTTTTATGTACCTAGACATGCTGGCTAATGTCCTTTACCATGATATGGAGGAAATGGCATCGGATTTCGAAACCAAGAATCAGTTTTGTAAAGAACAAGAGCAAAAGTGTATGGATAATGCCATAAATGTTAGCTTTTCTTAAACATCAAGTGATGAAACTTATTAACTCTTTCGTAATTACCAGGTTCTTTCAGTGCACCAGGTGGTGACCTCCCTAAACTGCAGCATGCTTAGGCTGGAAATGAATCTAAATGAAAATGAGACCAATTTGTTAGAGGCCGAGCAGATTGTTTCCAGAGTGGAGAGGAATTGCCAAAGATATCCTGAGGAACCACAATCTCGTGTTTATCCTTTGGCTCGTGCCACCTACGAGGATCTGCTCGAACAGCTTTTGGCCAGCGAAAAAACAGCTGTTCAGTGCAGCAACATGAGGGCCGAGATTGACACATTCCACCAGGAAGCTTTGGAGAACCTAGCCCCAAGGAGTTTGGTACGGTATCCGAAACCAGATTTTAACAATTAATTAACATAAAACTACTGCAGATAACCCAAATCATAAATTACCACACTGCCACCCTGGAGTCAATGGAGAAACAAATCAAAAATTTCGAGACCCAGATTAATCAAGTGAAGGGCGAGTTCGAAAAGCTAATCGAGGACAATGAAGCCAAGAAATGCACCGCCCAGTGCCCCTGCCCACTGACTGCGGGCGAGGAGCTAATGGACATCTCTTAAATATACATAACTTCAGGCATGTAATCTGACGTTTGGTAACACAATATTTATCCAAATAACTAAATGCATACAATGCTGCAAGTTAAACTTTGTGCTTAAGATTAGGTTTGGTTTTCTGGTCTTTTGACGGCTTCTAACCTAGTTATTGGCATCGCGGAAAAAGAGCACATCGTCGGCTATGATGCTGGTGCTGGTCTTTTGATTGCCCTGCTGGTCAGTGATCTCTCCATAAGTGATCTTTCCCTGGACCATGGTACGCTGTCCCTTCTTCAGGTATTCCAGCACGGTGTCGCGAAGGTTCGGCTTAAACACCACCACGCGATGCCAGTCTGTACGCTGGGCCCAGTCGCCATTTTCGTATCTGAAAAGGGAAAACTTATTTAGTCTTGGATAGACAAAAGCAGAGTTCTTAAACTTATTGTTGGATGAAAACTTAAAAAAGGCCACGACTGTTTTGCCAATAGTTTAAACCGCGACTGTGCTGCCTTTGATATTTGATTCTGAGGTCTATGAGCCATACTAGCTAGAGTTAAGGCCGTGACTGTGTTCTCAAACCTTAATCTCAACTCTATTAAAAATATTTTGACCACTATTATGATGCCTTTGATATTTGGCTCTGAGGTCATATGATTCTGTCTGTCTACGGTTTTGGCCGTGACTGTAATGTCTACAAGAGTTTGTTCCTTTTTCGCTTTGACCACGGCTATATTGTCATAGAAATTTTGAACGAATTCCTTGACTGCAGCTGGGTTGCGCAGGAAACTTTCATTATCCCTGCTCAATGGTTCCGACTGTGTTTATGTGGAGCCATGCCTCCGATTTGACCGCGACTGTGTGGCCTCCTTGGAGATTTCGGTTCAAGTTCAATTGCGAACACATGCTGCGCCGCAAGCACACACGCACATGTACTTACTTGTAGTTGGTGTGTGTGGCGACGGAGAACGTGACCACCGGATGCTCCTGGGAGCCGCGCAGTTGCGGATCGGCCCCAACGCGTCCCAAAATGGTTACCGTGTTGACCGCTGCGTGGATTAAGGCAAACATCAATTAGTTAATGCAAATATCACAAACAATGCTACGCACTTTTTTCAATTTTGGCGGGCGCCGCCGCCGTTGTGGTGGTTACACTGCGTGCCGGCAAATTTCGCAAGCCGCTCAATAGGGGCAGCAGCTGTAATGCGCAATTGATTTATTGATTTAACTCTTTAGGTATGTGTTTTACGGTTACTTACAATGCGCTTGGATTGTTGCATCATTATTTAAACGAGTTTTTCGACAAAATTAATAACTTTGACCGATCTTGGAACAGCTGATTAGTGATGCTGAAAACATCGATGTTTTTTTACCGATGTGTTCCGAGGTTTTTCGATGTTTTTGTTGATATCGATGTTCAAAGCATCGATGTTTTCAGCATCACTAGGAGTTTCGTCAAACCGATTGGGAATTCATGCCCACCTTTCTCCCCATACAAATTTTACCGATTGGGCATTCAAAAATTAAGAGTAAAAACCCCTATTTTTAAGCTTAAAAATAGATATTTTGTTAAATAAAAAATGAAATAAAGTTAAAAAAAAATTTTTAAAAAACGCGTAACTTTATTAATTAATTTATTAATTAATTTGTTAATTAATTTATAGTCATATAAGCAAAACTTACCAAGTTAAAGGTAAGTAAATAAGAAAAAACAAAATACTTTGGCAATTAAGGCAGTTGGTTGGTTGGTTTGCAGAAAGGTACTAACTTAATAGTTATAATAATAATATAGATGATAAAATATCTTCTGGAGATTTGATTTATTATGAGAAACGGAATATAAACAATTATAGCTAAGTAAATGGCTTGGGACAGTAAGTTAAGCTGATCTTAATTCAATTAAAATTAATTTAATTTCAATAAAATGTTCAAAATAAGACACGTCAGAAGGGGTTTTTGTTGTTAAATGGTCGATGTTTCTTTATCAACATTGGTGTTTTTTATATTTAAAATAAAATATTTAATTAGTTAATTTTACTAAATTTATTATTAGTTATTATCAGGATTCTTTTTGGAAACATTTTCCTCTGTTGGATTTTTATGGTACTTTATCAAATATTGACTTTTCGTTGCTACAAAAACCTACCGCTAGGTGCTGCGGCTTCAGTATCTACGTTTAAACAATGGAGGGCGCTACTGTGCATATGCATTTCTTCTTTATTTTGCTTGTAGTTTTTCTTAAAAAATAAAGTTTTTCATAGAAAATTAAGAATTTTCTTCAATTTATTAAAGCCACGAACTTAACTCATAAATATTTATAATTTAAAATTTTCTAAACGTATTCAAAAAACCAAAAAGAAAAATAGTTCCCATTTTAAAGCTTAAATCAACACTTTAAACTAACCTTAGTCTTTAAATATGCATTATTACTCCAATTAACAAAATATCTAAATTTTGTAATCGACTTTTAATATATGTTAATAATAATATTAATTTCAACAATAAAAATCTATAAACAAAGAGATTGTTCATATCCAATGAGGAAACGAAAGGAAAATGGCCAACACAAAGCCGCAGCTGGCTAAGAGATTACAATTTTACAACCTCAAACAGGATGTGAGCCCGACGAGTTGCATTTGCTTCGTTTTAAGCCGAAGTTGTTGGCCACGAGTACTCATCATCTTGGCTTTTTTCGAAAATTAGTTACTGGCAGGCGGCATTGTTTGAGTTCGAATAGACAAGTGTCCGTTAGACGGGTGCCAATAAAAAGAAACTTAGAGGAAGAACAGAATTATAAATTTTTGTATATACATTTATTGCTTTGGAGCTGAAGCTGCAATAGCAACAACTGCAACTGCAGCAGCAAGAGCTTTGCTTCTCAGCATCTCTCAGCTTTGCATTGAAATTCACTTCGGGCGATGACGACAGTCGTATATATAGTCTCGCAAAACTGAACTGTTTGTCATCTCCATCGAGCGATTCTGGGTAACCAGCTCTCAGTCAGCTCAGAGTTATTTCACGATTTCATCCGAGCTTAAGCAGCGAAATTGTTCAATATAAATAATAATATATTAATAATGTTCTAATTTATTTAATATTTTTGATATCAAATAATATTGCCTGAAAGTTTTTATTACATGTATTTTTTTTCTTTATTTTTGTCATTATATATTTCCCCCATATAGCAAAAAAAAAAAATGGATTTATTGCACAAATATTGCAAAGATAAAATATTTATTTATATATATATCATATTATCATTATCTTTAAATTTTTTAATGCCTTATTTCCTCAATTTTATTATGCAGAACAATAATTTTATAATTTAGAGATTTTGTCATTTCTGTAAATTTTTTATATTTATTTTTTATCCATTTAATAAATAGTTTTTAGATATATTTTTAAAGAAAATGTTCGTTCAAATTAAAATTAAATATTTAATTTAAAATCTAAAACTATGAAGATTTTTCTTTAAAAAAATCTCTTGCTTTGAGAAAGTGCTGAACTGAACCTTCAATTCTTAATTTTATAAGTAAAACCCTATTTATATAACAAATTTAAATCTAGTTTTTAAAGCAATCTAAGATCAACTTTAAATATACCCTAAAACCCGCTACTCCCACAAGAATATATTTTTTTCATTAGTTTATATTTATATAATTTCAGTTTTTCCCAGTATTTTCAAAAAAAAACCCTGAAAATCAACCCTAAAAAACCTTTCGCCCTCTTCCGCCATAAGATCTTTTTGCCAACCCGTCAGTACGTTCGTCCATCCATCCGTATCTATATCTGCAGCCGTAGTAGTCGCAATAGAGCATTGTGATTCCGTCGATGAATCCAGTGCGCGTGTTGCTGCGACTCTATATAAATATAAAAATCGTATATGTACGGTCGCACTCTCGTATATGTATAATATGTATGTTGCTGGCCTGGCACAGTATCTGCGTGTGTATGCCCCTCGTATCTGTATCTGTATCTGCTGTATGGGGCTCCGGCGATACCAACAAACGAAACCCAGCAAACGAACGTCCCAAATGTCGACGCTGCTGCTGGTGGTGCTGCTTTTTCTATATTTTCAGATTGTATGGCGAACGAATGGCGCGACGCTTGCGAGGCGGAGGAACTGAAGTGGTTGCTGTTGCCGTTGCCGTTGATGATGTTGCCTGTTGTTGGCCTGGCCTGGCTGACTGGGCTTGTCGAGGACGTTCGCTAGCTGGCTGACTGGCTGGCTGGCTGACTGACTGTGGCCGGGTTCGATGGGATGGCTGTGTGCTTGGTACTCGGTGCTTGGTGCTTGGTGCTCGGTGCTGTGTGCGTTTGCGTGCCAAAAAGCGAGCGATGGAAAGAAATATTCATATGTGCGCCGCCTTTATAGTGAAACTATAAACGGCACCAGATTCCGGCCAACTTGCAATGCGGCGAGACTGCGCAAAAGAAGGACCAGCTCGGTCTTGGCAAAGGACTATCACTCGCAAAAGCTAATCTCGAAAGGGTTAAGAGTTATTTTTAGAAATATTAATTGTGATTAGCAAAATATTTGTTTAGATGTGGAAGCTTGAGCTAGTTTATCGTAGATTTAACTTACTTTATCTTATTGGAAAATATTTATTTATTTTATAGCAAATAATTACTTATTAACTGAAAGTTTCATGATATTTCTCAATTACGAAGTAATTCAGAGTTTAAGGTGAACGTTAGTCTTAACCCGATGTTGAGAAAACAGTAGCTATTTGTTTAATCGAGAAAATGAATCAAATAGTTCAGAAATCTATTATAAAATAGGGTTTAAAAACCACTTAAGGTTTCTCAGTATTGAGTTAATATTCCCCTTAACTTTAACTAACAGTTAAGAAAGTGGAACCTTAACTATTCATTAAAAAACAAGACCTAAGCTAGAATTAATAAATTAAATTAATATTAATATTAAAACCATATTGAATTACTACAAGTATACAGAAAATTCTGAAAACCGAATATTAAAACTCAATTAAATTTTAACTGACATTTAAGCAACTTTTATCTTATCAAAAACTGGACCTCGGCTTAAACAAATACTTTAAAGGAATTTTAAAATAAAATATCTTCTGTTATATTTTGACCTTTGCTAAATAAAGATATACATTTAAGAAATGGTATTTAAGACTTTACTTAATTTTAACTTAAAGCTAAGTAACTGTCCGTTTAACTAGACATTGTGATACTGGACCTTAGCTAAAATAACAATTTAATTTTAAGTATTGACTATATATATATATCCCCTTACGATTTCCTATATTTCAAAGCTTTGTTTTTTTTAACCCTTGGTGACCATTCTTTAACCCCCCCAGAGCTAGGACCCATTTTGAAACCTGGCGAACCCTGGAGCAACCCCCAAAAGCGCGTCCACGCCTCGAACTGCATCGCGAGCTGACTGCGCACAAAATTTAACCAGAAAATTTAACAGAGCAGCAGAAACTGAGGCCCCAAAACCGAACGAATGGCTCGCATTAAAGTTTATTTCGAAACCGAGTCGCAGGCAGTGCAGAAAGCAGCGCACAGAAAGGAAAACACACACCGACACACACACACACAGATACACAGGGAAAAGAAAAAGAAAATGAACACAAAAAAAAAATCCAAGTAAAATTACGACAAGGCAAAGAGCCAAGAGATGGGAATGGGGACCGAGTCGGGGAATGGGGTTGACTGGTGGACGGATGGTGGCTGGTTGGAAGGGGGAAACGCTGAAAGAAAACAAGAAACTCCAGTGGGAGGGGGAGGGGAAGTGGGGAGCCAAGGGGGAAACAGCCACACCAACTGGCGGTGTGTGTGTGTGTGTGTGTGCGGCGGGGCGAAGGTGAAGCATGCGATGGCGTTGGTTGGCCTGGCTGACTTGGCTGGCTTGGGCTCCGCACCACAGGCAAGTCGGCGACGCTGATGGAAAATAAGAAGAAAAACAAGAAATAATGTTAGAGGAGAAGATAGCGACGAAAGGGATACCTTGTAAAGAAGAGAAATTTTTGAGTTAAAAACCATACAAAGTGACAGTCTTGAGGGATTTCTTATAACTTGGTGAATAATTTTTAAGATTTTTTTTTAAAGTAACATAAGGTTTTAAATAAATTACTTTAAATTCTTTAGAAATCTTCTTATAATCTCATATTTATCGCTTATTTAAAAATCCTTTGCTTTACTTCCTTAAAAAATATCTACAAAGCTAAATCTATCTTTTATAGTAACCTAGATGCATATCCTTAATTCCCTCTTCTTTTATGAAATTGCCTGAATGCCATATACTATATACCCAGATATTCTCCAAATGGCCGGGTATAAAAATATATATATAACCAGCAAATGAACGAACCAACGAACCAGCAGCAGTCCCAACAAAAATGCTGAATAAAAGCCCCAGCAGCAGCAGCAGCAACAACAACGAGGACGTCGTTGCTGGCGATGGCGACTCTTGCAACTGCAACCAGGCAGCGGCAACATCAGGAGCCACCAAGGCACTCCAAGCACTGAAGGCACCAGGCACCGCCAGACCTGGCCAAGAACAAGAATTCTTGATCTGCTTAAATACAAAATAAGCCGAAAGGCAAATGCACTTGCCAAGCGATCGATGAAGGATCGTAAGAAAGGGTTAAAGATATTTTATATAAATATTTTACCTAAGTAAAGCTGATTATTTTTTATAGAAAATAGTAACTGTTAAATTTATTAGGTATTTATTTAGATAGATGTTTATAGAGATACTTATAAAATAGTTGGACTTATTTTAATAAAATTATTTTCCATTGTTTCTTATAAAAGAAAGACGTTCAAACAATAATGATTATAGAGATACTTAAACTACAGGAAATCTAGAAGAACTTTTAGCTTAATCTATGATATTTAAACAAATTTGCATTTAATAATTTTGAATTGTGAAATTATACTTCAGTTAATATATTTAATATATTAAAATAATAATAAAATTCCAATAAATATTTAGTAAACGCAATTCTACATAGTATTCTAAATATCAAAATCAAATAAAAGATTGTATTTTATATTTTTAAAATGTAAATAGAAATATAAATAATATATATAAATAAAAAAATAAAAATGATATATATATACAGTAAATAAAATTTATATATTTTATACATTAAAACCCAAAAGAACATCGCCAGAGTTGGAAATTCATGAACATGGTCATCGCCTGGGTTCGCGTTGCTGGTGCTCGGTGCTCGAGTCAGAGACATCGTCATCATCGTCGCACCGACTGGTCCTAAGGTCTCGGACCGGACCCAGAACGAGAATGAGAACGATACCAAGACCCGAGCCCGGGACTGTGAAAAGAACAGAACCCTGAGTCGCTAAGCCGAGCCAGCAACGAACGACGAGCAGCAAACCAACCGACCCGACCCAACATTAAAGTTAAAGTAAAGTTGGAATTTGTGCCTCAACCGGCGCTGTGTACCCCACATTTCCACCCGGGGACCTCCCCGTCCCACACCGAACCCTGTTCTCCCTACGTTCCATCCTTGGGTTTTCCCCTCTGTGCCGCCTTTTGTAATCAGAATAAACGAAAATTCGCATAAGCCTTGGTACAGTGGGTATAAAAATGAGTCAACTAAAGTGTAAAATTAAAAAGATTGGAGACAAATTTAATATTTAATTATATGTTTAATTTTTTAAATATATATATACAATTTTAATACACATTTTTTATCCATAAAACTTGAATTACAACTATATTGAATTAAACTATATTAAACAACTATTTTGAATCAAAGTTGTAGAAATATTTTTTTAAATTGAATTTTAATGAAAACCTTTTCTTCTTATATTCAAAACTCGTAGTTAAATAATTATTAATATAATTAATAGTTATTGTTTAAGACAATTAATCCATATTTCTGTCCAGCATGAATAGACATTTCACAAATAACAAAAAGAACAATTTGAACAAAGAGGCTAAGAGGTGGTTTAGTGATTAAATTACTAAAACCTAATTAAATTATTATATTCCTTTTAAATCTCAATATTATTTACTTAAAAACTCCATGAGTTACCTTTTGCTGGAAGCAATCAAGAAATAAAATTTAAAAACGAGCTTAGATGACCACATCTTAGCCTCAATTCGCTGGCAATCTTTATCCATAAACCGCATCGACCCACTGTTGCCTCTTTTTTTGGGCGGATAATTTGGAATAGGGGCGGGCGGATGGTGTGGTGTACGGTGGTGCTGGTGGTGCTGAGGGCAGAGGCAAAACGCAAATGTCAAGACAAACGAACGAATGAGCGAAAGAGCCAACGAAACGAAACGTTAAGGAGTGGGCGGTGGGCGAAGCAAAGTGTTTGAGAATGTTGGAGGGGCAGCAGTCAGTTGAGAGTGCGAGTGGAGACCTAAAATATTCCCACCACACCTGCTCCCTCCCCTCCCCCCGGTTGCCACCATTCATTCTTGGGGCGATAAAGGAAATACCACACCGCTGCAGCACTGTGACAACGCATTTCCCGCTGCATTGCCACCAAAATCCCTCAACCCACTGAACCTCCTTGAGCCTCTAACCCAAGATCGAAGACGATGTCGCTGCTTCTAGAACTGAGTCACAACCTGCAAAAGCAAAACAATAATAATAACGAAAATTATAATGGTTAGAACTGAGGAGATCGAAGATCGGAATACCCTGAAAATATGTAATAAAAAAGGTTTAATAGCAGAATTAGTAGAATAACCCATTATCTTCAGCATAATATATTTTACAAAATAGGTTAAAAGAACTACGAATTAAGGATTTTGTTACATTGTTCACTATTTATAAATATTTGAAGCTTGTGGTTAACTCACTTACAAGTTTAAATTTATATAATTTATTATATACATAAATCATATATACATATTATATTGTAATTCTTTATAAATATCACACATAAATATTTAAATTAAAAATAATATTTTTTAATTTTAATTCAATTTAACGATTTATTTATATAATAAAAACTGGCACAGAAAAGATTTCACAATTAAATTTAATTCGTTCATGAAACCTAGACTTTCCGAAGTTAGCTTTGTTTCTTGTTTAAATTAATTTAAAAAAACCCTATAGGAGGCAGTTATATAATCCTAAATGAAGTACGATATATAAATAAATATATAACTAAATTATCTGAGGGATTTATTTTTTAAACTTAATAATTCTTTATATTTTAAAAGCTGTATTAAACATGTCACTGAAGTCTCTCCTAATACCCATAAATAACTTTGGAGTTATAGACATTAAACTAGGCTAAAACTGAAGAACATAGCCACCAATTTAAATGATTATAAAGGAATCTAAGAGCTGCAAAATAAAAACTACTGAAAACAAACTTCTAAAATTATATAAAGCACATTAAATATATAACGCATGGTTGGCAAAATAAAATAAAAATAATCCAGTATATTAATTCTGGGGGTCTTAAATATAAAAATCAAATACTAAGTAAATATCAATCCAATTATATTCAAGATCATGATTAGAAAAAACATTTCTTTGTGTGTAGTGTTGCCTTGTTCCCATTTTGAGTGCTGGCAGTCTTCGGCTGCTGTTCCGTACTCAAACCCAGCTTCAGATTCGGATTCAGATTCCGCTTCAAACTTCAGACTTTGGTTGACTCTGAGCCTGACTTCAGTTCTGGTTCTCAGGCCAACACAAATGGCCAATGCCGACGATGATGACGATGACGATGGCGATGACTACCACTTGCCATTTGCGCAACGCAACCGAAATAACAAAACCAACATCGGCAAAAACAACAACAAGAAGCACACCACACAGCACAACACACTCCCCACACACACACCTACTCGGCCATATGAACCATCGATCCGCCAGAAATAGTAGCGGTCTCCGCGAGTGGGTGGCAGTGGGCAGGGAAAGAGCTGAGTGGGGAGGAAAGTGGTCTCCTCCATTGATTGCTCTCAATTTAAGATGGGTTAATTAAAATTGAAAGGGTTAAGCAGGATCATAAGGAGGCAGACACAGAAATAACTTTTGGTGGGTTAAAACGACAAGGACATTAAGGTCGATCGAGTTGGTCAGGGTTTAAAGGGTTAAGTGATAGCATAATGAAAGGAAATTTAAAACAGAATTAAAATATATAGAAAGTCAATAAATTTTGGATGAAATATTAATTTAATATTATTTCTTTAAATAATTATAAAAGAAATATTGAGAATATATTCTTTTATTATACATATGTGAAAATATTATTTTATATTTCATGATTTATATTATTATAAAAATGTTAAATTTTGTATTAAATTTTATATTTTACATATACATGCTAAACAATAAATATTTCGAAGGAAATGCAATTATATTTTTAAGTTCAAAATTATAGTATATTTATACTTATAAAATCAGAACAATAGAATTAGTCTAAATTTAATATGATATAGAACAATTTTTATTCACAGATATTTATACTTTTTTTTGGTATTTCAAGATATTTTAATCTAGAATTCAAACATTATTTTATTCGACAATCCAGAATATATATAAATATTACGTATACGTGAGAGAACATCTATAGATCACAGGCTCTCGCTTTGCCCTCGATCATTTTTTGAGATGACAAATCGATAGTTTCTGATCCCTAACAACCCAATAAATCATCGAAAAAATCGATTACTTGCGATTGTTTGATTTTATTTGATTGCAACTTTGCACTCGAATCGATTACTAAATCGATAAATCATTGGAGTACTACCATGAATTATAGTTAAGCCAACAATATATACTATGTGTGTGTGTGAGCTTGCCGCTTTGTGTGTGTGTGTGTATGTGGCCCACTTAGGTCCGCTTCAATGGGGCCTAGCCCCTTCGTTTGTTGTTGTTGTTGAAGCTATTGTTGTTGTTGGTGTTGAACCAATGCCAAGTCAACTGCGTGTAGTACTGCCATGAGATATTTTTTTGGGACGTTCCCAGAGTTCAGGCTCGGTTCGGTTCGGTTTGGTTTGGTTCGTCACTCGGCAAAGCAAACAACGCAGCGCAAAAAAATGTTCAGCTTTTTCATCGCCCGTTTTTATTTTTATTATTTTTTTTTTGTCGAGAAAGAGAAACACAGTCGATAAAAACCTGAAAGTGTTGGCTATGCGTCATCCGCTGCCTTGCGATGCGATGCGATGCCCTCTTCCCAGCGGCGAACTTGAGCCGATGGCTCAATCAAGGCTGCGCAGTATGCGATCCTTGGGGACCGTTTTTGCGCCGTCCCTGTTACTTTAGCCCGTCGAAATCCTTCAGCTGGGACCGAAAGACCGAACCTGGATTTCAAGCCGTTGGCGCACACAGATATCGCCCCGAACCACTCATGGACCCACTTTCGACCCACTGCCCATCAGATCCATGGCTCCACACCCCATAGAAAAAACTCGCCTCATTCATTTAGTTTTCGTACAGCCAAAGCAACAATAGTTCCTCCCGGGTTTGTGCGGGAGGAAATAAGGGGGAGCAGCGCAGAGCAGAGTCCTTGCTGTTAGGTAGATTGCGCCCAGTTTCCCTTACCACTGTTGTCCTGCCACCTCCTCTGCCTTCATCCTCCTCATCCTCAACTCAACCGAATGCATAAAAAGCCAGGGGAGATTATAAAGGGTGCCGAGAAAGTCTCTTAAAGTCGGGTTTGCTATAGACAATTTAAAAATATTTTAAAATATTTTTTTTATATTTACTACATAAAAGATTAATCTAAGCCGTTGCAGTACAATTTCTCTGGGAAAAGGTATTAACTATTAATAGTTTCGGATGAAACATTTGGGAAACGTTTGGAAATCCATTTGTATTTCAGCTTTATTAAGAAAATATATTTGCGTTTTGAACTCAATTCCAAAAGAAAAATATTTTAATTTAAATTTCAATTTATTTACTTATTTCATTGGGGGGTTAATTCGTTATTTCCTTAAATGATTTAGCAGAAAAGACTCTATAAGAGATGTTATAAAAATCCGAAGAGCTCATAAAACGTTTAAATATATGTTTAAAATTATTTATACAAATTTTGTATAATGAACAAAATATTTTTGAAAAAATCTAGTAAATTTTGTAGAATGTCAATACATATATAGCATGTCAATACATATATAATCAGAATACATGATTTTAAACCCTAATTAAAATATGAAATTATTTATTAAACTTATATATAATATAGAGTTTTTATTATTTTTTTTTTTAATTTTAATAACGAATTAAATTCCTTAACAACATATAATTAGTTTTATAATTGTTTTTTAAATACTTTTTATGGCAAATAACAAATAAATCTTGTAAAATTAATAAACAGAACTATGCATTTTAAACTGATTCCCTGTTTTAATGAAATTTTAAATACTGAATTCAATGATTTTGAGTTGGAAAATCATAATTCTAGAATTCTTTTCTTTTCTAAAAGAAAACACCCTGTTTAGCGGCACACATTTGAGGCTCGGTTCGCCTGTCAGTCGGTCGCTCACTTTGCTATTCAACAGCCCAGGGCACGGGGCGTTGTGCAGGGGGGTGGCCGAAGGGGAAGGCGCACGGTTGAGGGTGAATGCCAGTCGCTTGTCCTCCCCCAGCAAAGCACAGCACAGCCCAGCTCAGTCAGCCTCCCTGGCCGCCCCCTGCCCCATGTCGTTTGTTTGTCACAATAGGGCAAAAGTTTCACTGTAACCGTTATGCGACCCACAGACACCACCGTACCCCCCGCCTGCCCGCAAATGTTGGAGGGCGACAGCCCAAATGTCTGACAGGCAAGAGCAACCAACGCAACGCATTGCCACCCGGCACCCACCACCCACTGCCATGCCATGCCATGCTCTGCCATGCCATCTCATCCCATTCCATACACCCACCAGAGCCATCACCACGGCCACCCAATCAAGCCGGCAAACCCAACCACCCAGCAGCAACCCACCTTGGCAAGCAGCCGCACCACCCAACTACCCAACCACCCAGAGCCACCCACCCACCACACTGGCTACGTTGTCGGCATAACGAACACCAGCGCAGGATGAGAGCTGGAAACTGGGTTTGGCCGAAAACGATTGTGCCCTTCAAGTTGAAAAATATAAATTATCAATATATTTGAAATTTTAAAAAATATTCAATATTAATATATATAATTATTCTTAAATATTAAATTTACAGGTTAAAATTAGTATAATTTCTTTAATTTGTAAGCCCCTTTTAAAAATTTAAAACAATGTCTTTAATTCCAAAGAGCTAATTAAGTATAAATTTTAATTTGGAATATCTAACAATTTTTTAAAAATAAATGCATTTATTGATAGGGTAGCTGACACTGCAAGGACATCTCTGATCTATAAAAAAATATTTAAGAAAAGCTAAACAAGATCTTCAGGTGTTGTTTTATTTAAAAAAAACTATTATTTCACTCTAGTCTAAGGATGCTAGAAAGTATTGATATATTAATATTTTTATAATATTTATAAGGAGAATCGATAATTCAATAATTATTTGTTTATTACAAAGTTAATATAATAAATGTTCCTTTGTATATATCCGACTATAATAATCGGAAAATGATATATGAATGATGTATAAACTAAATAAAATATATGTATGTATTTCCAATGTTTTAAAATTAAATAAGATATTTTTTTTAAATATAATGAAATTCAATATATGTATGTTAACAATGTTTTCGATGTGATATTGAGAAAGAAACCTTCAAGGATACTGCTTGGGCATATTTGATCTACCGAGCTTATTTAATCCAACCTAAAGACGATCATCGGTGTTACTATATATAAACCAACTACCATTCCAGATCGGTTATAGCCTCCTTTGCGATTTCATGGTTATAGAGTAAATTAAACTTGCTCTGAAATACGATGGACTAAACATATACACACTCATGTACGCATACATACATACAGGCAGCAGCAGCAGCAGCAGGAGCAGCAGGAGCAGGAGCATACAGCGACAAAGCATTAAGCTTTCATGTGAGTGTGTTTGTGTCTGTGGGATCTATGTGAGTATATATGTGTGTGTGTGTGTATGTACGAAACTTTTATTGTCAGCACAAACAGACACAAACACACAAACAGAAAGACAGACAGACATACACACACACACAGGGACAGAGAGCCATGCTTGAGCGAAGGATAAAATGCTGCAAATTCATGGCAACAACAAGGAAAGCAGAGACAGCAGCAGCAGCCTGAACGTGGCCCACGGTACGTATACGTATCCATCAGATAGAAAAGGCATCGAGCAGCCGCATGCTGAAATAATGAAGCAGCAAGGACTCGACTCGACTCAGCAGCACAGGGCACAAGGCACAAGGCAAGGATACGAGGAGGATACAAGGATAGACCCGGCCAGAGGAAGACTTGGCCAGAATGAAAACGAAAATGGAAAATGTGTACGGTCGTCCTGTGTCGGTGTCTGTCTCGTTGGATGCGCCTGTATGTGTGCGCTCCTCTGAAAGGACGACAAGGATATTGCGCACGAGGACAGGATGGCTGCCTGACTGCCTTGCCGTGCCGTACTGTTCAGAGCCTTGCCTTGCCTGTGCCTTGCCTTGCCTTGGTGTTGATGATGATTACAGAGATGCGCAGAGATAGAAGCGAGCTGAAGCTGAAGCTGATTCTGAAGCTGGAAGCTCTGAGGTCGAGAGTACACAGCTAAAAAATAACTAGAAAAGAAAAGAAAAATATATTTTTAATACTAAATAAATATATCTCATACCTTTGGCAATGATTAATATGTTTTTAATGAGTTAAATTAACCATTTTTGATATGAGCCTTAAAGAAACCTTGACTTTGCATACTTTATTGGAGTCTTGCTTTCGTTTTCTTAAAAAGTTCAACAAGTTTTTTATTCTCATACTAAAAAATCGAACTTATTTTATTTTAATTTCCAATTTAACAGTTGAAATAATGACAATTGATATCATCATATCCTTCTTTTCCGCTGCACGATAAACATAACAAGCCTGCTGATGGTCCCTAATTTAATTACACAAAAATCTTTTTTTTTTGTTCTTAAAATATAATCTCAAATAGTACTTTAATTTTTTCACTGTGCAAACCAAAAAACCAGCAGGAGCAGAGCTTCGTCCTTTGCTTCGTTCGTTTCATTTCGAAGCGAATTGCTTGTTGTTGCTGGGGAAAAGTCTAACACGCCAAGAATTCGCATTGTTCTTGTTGTTGTTGCCCTGGCTGGTTGGTGTTGTCGTAATGCTTCTCTATACCGCCACCACCTCCGCTTTCCTGGTGCTGTCCTGGCCTCCTTGTTTTTATACAAACAGCAGGAGCAGGAGCAAGAGCTGGAGCTGGAGCAGCAGCACAAGAAGTGGAAGCAGCAGTAGAAGGAATTGATGTTAGGTTGGTGCTCTGGGTTTGGGGCAGGGGAAAATGGAATGGCAAGGAAAGGAAAGCAAGGACCTGAGCTGTGCAGGAGGACGAGGACTCTTGCTGGTAGCAGCAGCAGCAACACAGACACAGAGAAAGAGCCCGAAAATATATTCCACTAGAATTGTTTATTAAATTTCTGGCATTTAAGCTGCGAGCTGTCGTTGAAATTGGTAAAACCAAAGCTTTGGACAGAGGAAAACAGCAAAGCGAAGGAAATCAAATTGCAATCTAGCAGAAAGAAGGAGCGAAACATTTTTAATGAGGGAGAAGGATTTGGCGATCTTGAGAAACGTCCTTGCGGTTAGCAGAAAATAATAGTGGCTATAACAATCGTTGTTATTTATGTTTTAATGTTTGTGTTTATGCCTAAATTATTCATTATTGGAAAGCTAAGATACATATTTTATATATTACTTTATATACTATATATTATTATTTTTAGAATTTAAATTCTACAGCTTAACAAATTGTATTGTATATATAAAATATTTATAATGCAATTCTAAAGCTTTAAAGTATTTATTTTATATTTATTTAGCATGCTTTTTGATCAACGTTTTTACCCCTTAATGGAGTTTTCAGTTTATTGCATAAGCTTCGATTTTATAATGTTAACAGTTGTGCTATAGATCGGGATAACAAAAGATAACTTTCACATCTGTTATCAATTATGAGTCTTTAGTGACATTGACAAAAATAAAGAAAACCTATTGGGTATATCCTTTGAAGTCTTTAGTAACCTCTTTTAGTGTAGCTTATTATAAAGACCAAAGAATCTTAAAGATAAGGAAAGAATTAGTCTAATTCGTTTTTAAAATAACTAACTAAAGATATTTATTTTATTTATTTGATATTTTTCAATTTCCCAAGATTTAAGCCATTATTTTTCTTCTCCTTTTTGTAACTCGCCAATCATTGACTTTGATATTCATCATTTGCTTTCATTTATCTGCCAAATATCCTGAAAAGATACAGCTAAAACTAGAGACACAATTGAGCGTGAAACCCAATACCTGTAATTTTAAATGTGTGTTGCTGGGTGCTTCCGGTTTTATCCCGCCCACGCTCCTGCCCCCAAATATAAATATTTATTGCCGGATTGCAGCGGTTGAACATTCGGCAACATGACCCACTAATTGGTTTGTGCAGAAAGCAACGAAATGACTTGACCTGGTAAAAGTTTTCGGCAGCAGCAGCAGGTGAGATGTGATGTGATGACACCTCGGAAGGCTGTATGATGGTTTCCTGCCTTAGCACCGCCCCCCTGCTGTGCGGAAAGGTCAGCCAAGGCAACCACAGGCTGCGGTGCAATTTGGCCGAGAACCAGCCGTGTCCTGCTGCTACTCAGCCTGCCGCCTCCTGCTGCCACCTCCTTGTTTGGCGGCGGCTGTCTGTGGCCCCGTGCGTGTATCCATGTGACCCAAATACATACAAACAAACAGGACGAACACACACACACACACATAGGCACATGGCATGAGGCACCAGCACCAACACACAATGACCGTGTTCATTCATATGAGCCAAACACTTGGCCTGCCACATGTCAAAGTGCGTCGAGGAGTTATGCAAATGCATGAAGTGTAGGCGCCGTCGCCATCCACGGAGTTCGTGTAGGTTGCTCCTGGACGCCATACTCCTCCGGTGCAGCATCACTTTCACGCCCGGAGATTTGCCACCCGGCTGCACCTCCATCCCTCGTCCCCTCATCGCGTGAGTCTGGCAAACCGCAGCAGCAGCAGCAGAGGCCCAAGCCGAGAACAGCATCAACAACAACAACAACGGCAAACGAGACTGCAGACAGTGACGACTCCTTGCGGCGCTTAATCAGCGGGGTGGCAATGGCACAATGGCACCCTCCCACCCGCAGGAGTGCCACACACCCCCTCTCCTGCACATCCTCCATTCCTTTCAATATACTGCGAAAAAAGTTGTTCCAATATAAAGAATTTATGGCTTGTCACTGAGGTCTCTGGAGATTTGCATATCCAGAAAATTACCTTATTCCTGTTGGTTTAAAGTTGATGTTTTCATAGTTTTAAAGCAATTTCTGATGTTTAAAAGTATATTTAAAGATTAAAATTTATATTGATTTTGATTTTTTTTAAGTTTTTATGTTGGGTTTAGTGGTTTCTAATGGCTTTTTTTGGATTAATTTGAATGTAAGCTTTATTTGTTGTAGCGATGAAAATTGTTTCGTTAAAGAAAAGGATTTAATATATATTTAACAAGAAAGGAAGCTAACTTCGGCTCACCGAAGTTTATATACCCTTGCAGAACTTTAACAAAAAATTAAAACCGAAAATCTGGAATAATTATTAGTTGCCAAATCTCAAGTTTGATGAAAATGGTTTAAAAATCGGCTAATTTATGGGGTTTATTTTTCTGATTGTTCCTATGGAAGCTATAGGATATAGTCGACCGATTCTTACGAAATTAAAACAAAAATTCTGAAATAATATAAGATGGCTAAATATCAGGTTTGGTGAAAATATCTTGAAAACTGACAAAGTTATGGTTTTTTCTTTTATTTTCCTGATTGTTCCTATGAAAGCTATAGGATATAGTTGGCCGATTTTCATGAAATTAAAACCGAAATTCAGAAATAGTAAAAAACGGCTAAATACCAACTTTGATGAAAATATGTTGAAAACTGACAAAGTTAAATTTTTTTTACTAAAAATTTTTCGATTGTTCCTATGGCAGCTATATGATATAGTCGTCCGATCCGGCTCGTTCCGACATATATACGAGTGAGAGTATATAGAAGACTAACTACAAAGTTTCATTCAGATAGCTTTAAAACTGAGAGACTAGTTTGCGTAGAAACGGACAGACGGACAGACGGACAGAAGGACAGACGGACAGACGGACAGACGGACATGGCTAGATCGACTCGGCTGTTGATCCTGA
This sequence comes from Drosophila birchii, assembly GCA_035046345.1. NCBI lineage: Eukaryota > Metazoa > Arthropoda > Insecta > Diptera > Drosophilidae > Drosophila > Drosophila birchii. The sequence continues at coordinate 13,383,178 of JAWNOA010000064.1, forward strand.
TCAAGAATATATATACTTTATAGGGTCGGAGAGGTCTCCTTCACTGCGTTGCAAACTTCTGACTGAAATTATAATACCCTGCAAGGGTATAAAAATACTATCCCCAGTTCTTAAACAAAATTAACTATAAATTTAAAAAATATAAATAATAATAGTTAAATGATATCTACAAATAAAAAAATTGTAAAAACACAATTGATTAATGAATTATTTCAGCTGTTTTTAATTTGGTTTTCGGCAAACTTTAATTTTTCTGGGCTTAAAGATTTCTTTTTTATATTAAACACTAGAAAACACTATAAAGAGATCGAAAATTTAAAATATTTATTAATAAATAAATTTAAGGTATTTTTAAATTAAGATTTTAATCCTTTATTTACTTGATTCTTAATTCAAATTCAAGTCTAAGAACTTTTGTTGCTTAAAATATACAAAAAGGAGACAGACAAAATTGAAGCTTTTAGAACGACTTTAAATAGAAAGATATTGGTATTTATTTTTGGGCTTATAATTTTAAAAATATATACATATTTAAGGAAAATTTAAACTTATCAGAGAACATCAAAACTTTGACTTACAAAGAAACCAAAACTTGAATGTTCTCCAAGTTCAAACATATTTTTAGAGCTTACCTTCTTGTGTAATTTATAAATAATTTAAAGAAACTTGGAGTTTAATATGTGTTTATTTACTTTAACCTACATTAATTAATCATTTAATCACCCACAACATATGTTGAACTCCTTTTTTCCTTGTGTAATATCCCGTCGCTGCCCCCTTTTTAAGCGAAAGTTTCTTCTGACGCTGCTTCTTTCTTGGCAGGCAGCAATTTCGGTTTTTATTATTTTTTATTTGTATTTTTTTTTTTGCTTTTTGCGCCGCCGTGAAAAGTGAAAAACTTTAGCCAACCCCTTTAAGCGTTGCGGCAGAGCTGTCAACGTCAGCAGAGGCAGCGCAGCAGCAGCATAGCCGCTGACGTTGACGTCAGCATCGAAGGCAGAGCGTATTTTCAATTTATGGTTTTGTATGCAGACTCAGACTCCGGGAAAAGCCGCACACATGTGAGTAGTGTGTGTGTGTGTCTGTGTGTGGAAAACTGCAGCTCCTAGGGGGTGGGCTATATTTTGAAGGGGTGCCTGCTGCCATTGTTGTTGTTGCTCTCTCGGTGCGTTTGCCTTTAAATACATTTTTCCAGCTGTTTGGAGCTGCTAAACTAAAGGTTCTATGTCTGCGGGGGGGTGGATGGAGGAGTGGGTGGCAGCAGAGGGGCTCGTCGGTCCTCGCATGTGAATTATGACAGACTTTTGTTGTCGCTGCAGACGCTGCTTGAAGCCAAAGTCAACGCCAGCTGCGCTGCGCTGCTCTGCCTCAGTCAGCGCTAACGTTGACGTTGGCGTTTGTTTTGCATTTTTCATGCTCGAAAGCAGCAGACAAGCGGCGACCTTGAACAATTTACTGCCTCCCCGCCGTTGCCACTGCCTCTGCCTTTGTGTTTGTTGCTGCTCCTTTGGCTTCTTTTTTTTTTGTTTTGTGTATTTATTTATTTATGGGTGTTGCCGCTGCCACTGGGTAATGTATGCAAGGCGGCAAGTGGAGAATGGGAAAGGTAACGCGGAACCGAGCCGGCGAACCTGTCACTCAAAACCAGCCACATCAAGCCACAGAAAAGCATCCAACAACACTGCCATCCATCCATCCATCCGTCCGTCCATCCATCCATTCATCCATCCATCTATCATTAGTCAATGTTGCTGCTGATGTTGCTACGTCATCAGCGAAAGTGTTACGTTCAATGCTCTTTCGGCCACTTTGACTTTGGCGCTTTCCCAAAACGATAAGAGCAAGCGCGAAATGTAAAAAAAGAAAGAAAAACGGAATGAGAGCCCAAAAGTAACAAGTGGTTCTCGTTCTCCCTTTTTACCTTTTAGCGGAAATCAGGTTTGTCTTAGCCAAAAAAAAAAAACAACAACAGAGAACAGCAATCACGACAAGCGGAATTACGCTGGGCAGTAATTAGGCGTGGAAATTCCTCAATGAATTCGAAATGAATGGTTCTTATTGTGTTTTTTTTTGGGGAAAGCCCCCTGCCTATAAAGTTTATAAAGCAGAAAAAGTATACAAAGAAATAGTAGTTCAAACTAAAAAGTCATTTAACATATCTCTAAAAGTATTTTCTAAGAAAATTTCTGAATTAGGCTGAGAATCGTTACATAGTTTTATATAACAGGAAAATAATAAAAATATATAATAATTAAAGCTAAGAAATCAGAGAAATTATTTCTGAAACTCTAAAGAAATATATCCCTAAAAGGATATTCCTTAGAATATTCCTAAATTAAGCTTCGAAATGTAAGGAAATTAAATTTTAAACTCAATTTTAAATTCAACACCTTAAAATAGCAACCCAACTAAACCCCCCCGTCCGCCTCTATATTCCCAACAAAATATCAAAATAAATTTTCATTTTTCTACAACAAAATGCTCTTAAATTGTTGTGTTTAATGCACAAAATATGTGAATATTTTCCCACCAACCTTGGAGAATAAGACAGTTTTAAGCCACAACCAACCACGCTCTTTGCTTCCTTTTCAAAATACTCGATTCAAGCTTGAACTCTTCCGAGTAATCTTTTGGCCACTATTGTTTCTAGAAACCCACCGTAAATACCTAACCAGAGCGTTGCCATGGCAAGGACTTCACTCTGGTTTTTGATCCGAGCACTCAGAAAGAGACGAAGGCCGCAGGACTTAATGTCCGAGAGTTCCCTTATGCAGTGGTCAGTATTTCATATGCACGTGGCCGTGTTCATGTTTATGAGTATCCGATTCTCTGTCCGTATCTGCGTATCTCTGTGTATTTGCATTTGTGTCTGACTACAGTACGTATACGTAATATGCACTGCTACCATACCCGTGAGCAAAGCCAAAATATTGTTCATCCGCTCAGGGTTAGCAGTGTCCTTTTGGAGTGGAGAAAGTTCTGGCAAGACCACCACTGGTGACCATGCAGCAGCATCCGCAGGAGCAGGACGAGCACATACCCCCATGGCATTCTATTTAGTTTGGGGCACGGAGTTCAGTGCACAGAGTCGCCGCTCAAACCATTTCCAACTCAGCGCTCGTTCAGCTGCCCCAGCAATCAGTGAATTGCTGCCCAAAGCTCTGACGATGGCGATGGCGATGGCGACGGCGACTATGGCTCCGGCTCCGGCTCCAGCTCTGGCTCCTACCCTGCGCCCTTCAGTTCCGATTCTATAGCGAATGGAGTGCACCTCCCTTTCTCGTTTCCAAGCGCCTCCTCTACGGCAATGGTTCCCTCGAACCAGAGGGCTGGCTTTGTTGCATTGTTGCTTCATTGTTGTCGCCATGGCAATAGATGAATAAACACTGAGCAAAAGAGACTTACAAAATTGGTAAAAATAATTTATTTAAGATTAGAGTAGTCTCTTTCAATTGCAAAATTCTTTAGCTGTTATTTTCATTTAGAGAAATAAGAATGAAATGAATTCCTATTTATTTGTAATATTTCTAGAGTGCCTTACAAGTCCCTAAAGATTTGAAAACTCTTAAAAGGGTATCCTAAAAATCCAAATCTTTTTTTACGATGTAAAAGTTTATATTTCTTACATTTTTTTGGTTATTAGGAATCCTAGTGATTTCTTTAGTATCCTCGTATAATTTATAAATCATTTTATTTATGCTCGTATTTTATCATGAAATCGACTTATTTATAATGTGAACTAGACTCTTCAAAAATTAAAAAATAAGGGTAAATATAGAAGGCGATTAAATAGCGATATTGAATGTTTTTAATAAATTAAACTGTGGCAAAACAAATACCCAAAATAAACTCTATTTTTATCATTTCATTTCTATTAATTTATTACTTATTATTTTTAATAAGAATTATAATTATAAGCAAACTCAACTCTTTACACATATATATACAATATTTTATTTTGAATAGATATTTATGCAAGCTGATTTAAATAGTTGCTTTAATAATGAACATGACAACCCTGGCTACAATCTGCATTAAGCAGGAATAAAGAAAATAAAAAACACGTAAAATATGATATTCCCATTTGATCCTATGAGGATGTTTATATCCCCTTAAGAAGATTTTCGCTTTGTTATAATTAAGCATTCACCCTTAGCTTTCGCATAACCTGAAGACTAAATAAAGTGGTAAGGCAAGCTAGCTTAAATTAACCTAAAAGAAGAGAAACGAATAAGCTTAGATTGTCTTAACTGACATTATGAGTGTGTGCTTAGCATCTCCCCCATAACTAAGCACCCACTTGCAGCATCCCTAATGAACTCAGTGCCGCAAATAGTGCCACAAAAAGTGGCAACTCTAGCCTAAGCTTTGCATAGAAGTTCGCGAACTGTAGACTGCAGCTTCATCATGAATTTATTCGCTTTCCGGCTGGAAATCCTTTTGTGCTTTTCCAACACTATGCACTATGAGTTACACTCTGTTTTAGTAGCAATCCCCTTTTCCCCCACCCCCTTTGGTACTCCCCTTTATCATTTTCCAGCCCCCCCTCAGCTTACTGACAGTTCAATTGTGGCGCCGTCGTAGTTGTCGGCATACACAATGCCACACAGAGAGGCAACTAGACGAACGAAATTTATGCGGCTCCAACTCAGCCCCAAAAAGCAGCAGCAGCAGCGGCAGCAGCACAGTCCAAACCAATCCAAGCCGGAGAACCAGCCAAAACCGGAGTCAGACCCAGAGTCATAGTCAGAGCCCAGAGCCTAGAGCCCAGCGCCAGTGCTGTTAGCTATAGTCGAAACCGAAACGAAACGAACCATTCCCAGTCTCTCAGCTTTGTCCCATTTCGATTCCCAACTCCCAACTGGTGGTGCCCTAGCATCGTGTCATTGCTCATGGAGCAGCAGCAGAGGCAACGGCAACCACCCAACAACAGCAGCAGCAAAAACAGCACTCAGTCCCAGTCCCACATCCACATCCACATCCACTCCCATTCCCAGACCCATTCCCATTTTCATTCGTAGTCCCTGGCCCATCGTACACCCCATTGCCATTTCGTTATTTGTACGGATCGTCGACGTTGTCGAACCCACCAACTGACGCTCTCACCCGGCAAACCGACCCACCCACTCACCTCACTCGCCCACTGACTCACTCACTCACTCACCAAGCCGACGAACGACTCTCTCCACGTACTTTTTGGGTGGGTTTTCTGTTTCTGTTTCCCTCTGCACGGTGTGTGTGTGTGTATTTGGCTGATGTCGTAGTCAGATAGATTAAATCGATGGAAATGTAGGACTGTATACACACACCCTCGCACACAAATAGCACACGGACAAGTTGAGATACACAGATACACACACACACACACAGAGCAAGTCATCTAACGAACGAAACGAATGCCCGTTGTTGTTGTTGTTGTTGCGGCAAAATACAGCAAAGCCAACAGCAACAACAAGGCAACGCATCATAGCAGCAACAGCAACACCAGAGGCGTCCTCCTTTGAAAGAGGGGTTTCCTTAATAAGTAAGCAGGGGTGCAAAGGCGAAGGACTCAGAATCCAGGAACTAATAGGAATAACACGAAGGCAAAACGAAGCTAAGACATGGAGAACACTCTTTTTAAGCAGTCCTTTTTAAGGTTTAATTTTAGATCATACAAAGTTTATCAACTAATTTAAAATTCTTTAAAATATAAAAAATAAAGTGCGAATAAGCTGCTCTCTAGAATTATGTTTTAAATCCTTGCATCAAAAAAAAGTACACCATGCCTTCAGAACGCTCAAAGGTATGCTACGATTTTAGGCCACAGAATGTCATAGTCGAAATACACAGCCATGGCTTTTTCTCACGATTCTAAATTATTTATTTACATTTATTTATTTTGGAAAAGTTAAAAGCCTTGACTTAAATTCCATTTATTCCTTGTTAATTCTACTAATTATTGTGACCGATTAAAAGCCATTACAGTAAATAAATTAATTATTAGTTATGCATTTCATTTCACTTCTTCTTCAAAATCATCTGGAATACAAAATGATAATAACGGATTATAGAGCCCCCTTTCCAGTGGCCACCAAGCCAATGCACCCCCATTGAAGCCCACGCCTCTGGCTTACCGCATTTTCAGTTTTGTTTGCCTTCATATGCTTACTTATAGATGTGTGTATATATGTATATGCCTGGAGTGTGTATATATAGGTGTATGTGTTTGTTTGTGTGTGTCTCTGCGCTCATATAGATGCATATGTATTTGAGTATATCATGCATGTATATAGGAGACCAGGCATTTGTATGTGTAAGCCCATTGCCACATACAGTGAAAGCCCAGGCTAACGATTCCTTGAACCCGGAATCCAAATCCTTTTCCAAGATCCCCCCAGTTAATAAAGGCGAATCAGGGCACCAAGGGGTATTTTATTTTGGAAACTCGAGGGTGGACTTGCAAAGGAATATCCACTGTGCCTTGTATGTGGGGTGGATAAGCCTCGAAAACAAAATCATCAAAGCGAGCACTCAACCCCCAAGCCAGACTACATGGGATGCACGATGTGGACACGGCTCGAGTCGGGCATGAGTAGCGCGTAGAAAGGCCTGTGGCAGAAATGAAATATCAATAAATGATTAACATTTCGGGCAATCAAGAGAAATTTTATTAGAAATACAGAATTATTAAAGCCTTCCCTAGGCAAAAGTTGGTTAAGTCTTTAATGATGCCACATTAAAGTGTGCTACAAAAATTGGTAGGTTCTAAAGGGCTAAGAGATGGTTAAAGAATAACAGATCAGTTAAAAAAGTTTAATTTCTTTTTGCTTTAATATTGTTCTAAGCAAAATTATCTTGAAGTGTAATCTTTCTATAAGTCTGATCTAATAATATTATATTCCTAGACAGAAACGACTTTAAACTCTTTTTATCATTTACTATTTAAAACATTACCTATCTGTTTTATTTATTTTTTTCTTTGTATATTTTTCTTCAAATAAATCTTAATTGCTCTGATATTAGATCATCTCCATGGACTTAATCGATCTAATTATTTTCTCTTTAGTCTAACTCCATAGGATGAGTTTTCTTTCAAAGATCTATACCTAAACACCTGACTAAAAGCTAGCTAGCCAAATCTAGTTAACCAAAAGATCCCTTCTTGCATTTGCCTCTTTTGGTATTAACCCTCCCCATAACCCCAAGGCAATGCATATTTGAACTCTTTTCGTATTTTCTTTTTCTTGCCAATTCGGACAATGCCAAAGGCGACTCATGCTGGACTCTCAACCCCCGTCCCAGCCCCCGTCTCACTTAAGACTTGGACGGGAAATGCGACGGAGACAGACCACAGACTCCGTCTTCGACCTTTCGTAGACAAAGCAGAGCCGCAACTGGCGGCAATAACCACGCGACAACAACGGCGCTCGGCGACGGTGACGGTGACGCCGCTGTCGCTGCTGAGTCTCGTTAATGTTGCTGATACTCGACTCGTACCATAGGTTGCTATTGCCATTTGCCTCTTGCCACTGCTCACGTTGCCAGTGCTGCAGCTTTAGATTCTGTTCCTCTGCCGTTGCTGGTTCTAGTGCCGCTGCCGCCACTGCGATGTTGTAAAAGTTTTGCGCACAAATCAACAGCACAGCCAAAGGATACGCAAAGTGTATGGGATAACAGCGGCCAAGATGGGCCAACAACAGCAGCAGGAGTGCACTGTCAAAAAAAATGAACTGGGAAATGTATTTTGCTTTAAAAGAATTGATTAAGTTTTATTTTGAAACTAAAATAATAAGAATACAAACTTATTTTTACATATATAACTTTCGGTTTAATTTTTCGTATTTCGAAATTAATTTAACAATTAACCGAAATAAATCTTAAAAAACCTAAATATGTCGTAAAAAATAAAATAATATTTTAATAAATTAATAATTTTGAAAATATATTAACAATTTCAAAAAATACTTTAAATCTTCTCTATAAAATATAATCCAAACATTTCTTTACGCCAAAAACGCACAAAAATTACTTAAAGGTTAAAAAACGGGCTGAGATTTGATCTTCTCTTAGAAGAAATTCACAGCACCCCTCTAGTATCATGTTAAGTAAATTATAATTTTTAAAAACAAGCATTTTTTGTTATTAAAGAAACTCTTAAAAGAATCAATCTACCTTTTCCCAATAAACGTAAAATAAAGGATTAAGGAACTTAGTTTGCAAAAAGTGTAGCCTACTTATTTGTGCCTGCCTTATGTAATGATTTTTTCAACAAACTAAAATGTAAGAACTGGAAAAATATAAATTTAGTTAAAGAAATCTCATAGCTTTAAATTCTTTTAATAATTTTAGTCACAATTTGTCTCCTCAGTGCATCTCTAGCAACAACAGCAAATGGCATTTTCAGTGCTTGACGCTGGAAGGCGAACAATGAATGCCACAGCCACCAGAGCGGCCAACATCGTTAGAGCTTTAACCTAACCCCCCCAAAACGCCATCCCCCTCCTCCTCGTCCATTACCACTTCGCTGAAGCCACCCTCTTACCCCCCAATGCTCCCCCCTTTGCCATTTTCGAGGCTGCGCTGCGTCGCACAATTTTCAATGCGCTCTTGCCTCGAAATGGTGGAAAATGCGCGTCCGTTGTTAGTCGGAAAACGTCGTCATCCGTCGACGGTTGTTTTGGCTGGCTTTGGACCAGGAGTTCCTCTGCCAGCGGCAGAGGCAGCAACAGCAGCGGCGGCGGCAGAGTCAGAAATCTAGCTTTGGCTTTTGGCCATTGCTGACAACAACAACAGCAAGGCGAACTCAGGCACGAAGCTTCCATCGTCACTTCGGCTCTCACTTCGGCAGCCGAGGGCGAGTTGCTGTGGGAGAGCAACTTGCCCCAACAAAGGCCCCACACTCTCCACCTCCCCCTCCCCCTGCCATACACCCACTCCCACTCCAACTCCACTGAATTTCTGTGTGTGCCTGTGTGCGTGCGTGTGTGCAACGGAGCAGGCAAAGCAATCAGCAGTCAACGATGGGGTCATGGGAAAAGGGAGAATGGAAGAATTGGGGGGAAATTGCTCTCTCAGTGTGTCTGTCTGTGTGTGTGTGTGTGAGAGTCTGAGAGAGAGCGAGTCAGAAGGATGGCCTGGCTAAGCCGTTGCCGCCACGCTACCAAAACCACCCGAAAACCGCCCCGATGCCACCCACTTTTATCAGTCAGCAAAAGGTCGTTCGGCTCTGCGGTCGCTCTGCGTCGCTCTGCTAAACAAAGCACCTGACTTGACGCTTGGCGCTGATAAGAATCGCAAGATCAGGTGGGACGCCATACGTTAGCTTTCGTAATCAGTAAAAATATAATGAAAAATGTTTATGATCTCAAGCGGCTCGCCTGTAGATTGTCTTTGAACTGATTTTCTATTATCAATAATTGTCTTTAGTTTAATTTTTAGGGAATTATTATTTATACAAATTATTTAATAACTCGTGTTTTGCTATATATTTCTAAATATATAATCTGTGATCCTTTCTTGTTTCCCGTAAAAATACAAAATCAATTACAACTAAATTTGTGATCTCATCTGATTTAAATAATACCTATACGCAATGTGATCTCAATATCACACATATTACTCATACGCAATGTTGCCTTTAATATAAATAATACACTTACAGATATACCTAGATTTTTATTTAAATTATTCATTACTTTCATTCAGATTTATATTGTTATTAAAAATATCAAAACATTTTTTATCAATTAATTAATAAATTGATATATAAGTCTTTGAGATCGTAGGTAAAAAAAAAAACATAATAATCAAAATCAAGTATATTTCTTTATATATAATCTATCTATAATATTTTCTTGTTACACTTACAAAGACAAAATGAAATACAACAAAATCTGTGATTTCAGCTGATTTAAATATTACGTATACGCAATGTGATCTCAATATTTCGCATACTACTCATACGCAGTGTTGCCATTAATACAAATATTTAAAATACAGATTTGATTTCTTGATTCTTTAAAAAACAATTACAACCTTAAAAGTACAAGAGTGTATTAAAATAATAATTATATTATATATATTAAAATTTTTTTAAATAATTATTAATAATTATCGCAAAAATATAAAATATATTTAGTCTATAAGCAAACATGTTTCAAAATCAAAATTAATAACGATCCTAAATGATCATTCCCATTAATAGCAACCAAAAATCGATCATACCGATGGGCAACAGAGATCTAAATGTATCGATACAACCGCTTGGCATCGATTAGAAACCGTTAGGCGCCAATCACAATTATCGACTTTATCAAAACGAGCAAAGCGGCCAAAACCAAAGCAAAGCAAACCCAACCAAAACTCTGGCCAGGCCAAAAGCAAACCGAGCCGAATCGAACCGAGCCAAGTCGAGTTGTGTTGCCTTTGTTTGTTGGTCTCTTGGTCTCGGGGCCCACTAAAATAGTTCAGGAAATGGTGGAATGGGAGGAGGGTCGTTCGAGTAGTCGTAGTCCTAGGGAGCATTGGTGGGGCCGGGAGCTGTGAGCTGGTAACTGGAACTGGGAACGAGGCTTGGGATTGGGATTGGGTTTGTGGCTTGTGCGCCCGTTTCTATACCAGCCTGGCGGCTGGCTTTCCACGGCGCAACTGAAAATACGAAAATGCGAGGCGGAAAAGCTGGCAACAACACAATGCTCTCTGTGTGTGTGTGTGCGCATGTGGCAGGGTTGCCGACGCGCAGCGAGTTTTTGCCACAAGCCCGGAGAACGGCGGCAACCCTGGCTGCCTGACTGCCTAACTGCCCGGCGATGTCGAATGTATTGGCCTGGCCGAAAGCAGCGCTCAGTACGAACTCTGCACTTCGCACAACAAGACGCCAAGCGACAAGCGACGACGACGCCAAAGGCGCTCGGCCAAAGCCACAGAGCCCGAGCAAAAACTACGTAAATTTTCCACACAAGCCATTTTCCATTTTCCTCCCATTCGAACAGAGGCACAGCAAAAACTCTGTGTGTGTTTTGTGTGTGTGTATATATATATATATTTGTGGGTACCAGTAAGTGTATAGTATGTGGAATTCTAAATTGTTTTTCTCCACCGGCGATCGCTACATAAAGGGAAATTCAAGAAAAACCCGGCAAAAATGAGGAGCTGCGGCTAAGAGCGAACTTAAGCCATAACCAAACCGACAAGCGCGACTCGTGAAAAAAAGGCGCCAAAACTAACATAAGCGGGAGCCAAGATTACCTCCTCAAGATCCTGTACGGGAAAACCATGAAAATGTGGACCGAAGCTAATGTGAGTAGATCGGGTTAAGAGGGGGTGTATATATTATAATTTTATTCGGGGTCTATATGATACATATAAGCCATGGGATTTCTTTGTTTTATGTTTAAGTGGAATATAGATTTGTTGTTTGTATATTAAATTTAAAATAAATAATTCACTGAATTCTGTTTAAAAAGGACGATTTTGTTCTTGACATCCTAATATTTTACCAGTACTTTATAATTCTAATTATTAGTATTTTATATGTTTAAATCTATTAAAAGTGATGGATGTGTTTATCATATATGAAATTTCATTACTTTAAGTTATTTATTTTGGATGAAAGTAGCTCATGAAGATAAAAAAAACTTATAAAATCTCTTTAAGATTCAGATAATATCTTTTGCTCCAATTAATGTTTTCCTTAAAATAAAAACTTTTTGATTATATAGGAAATGATTATAATTTTATATCATGTAATAATTGTAATTATTACCCTATAAAAAGTAAGATCTTAGTACAAATAAGTAGTATATTAATCCATGAAACAATCAGTTAAGAAACTAAAAACTATATCCTTGTTATAAAAACCTTAGACCAAATACCCCCCGAACTATTCATAATATTTCTCCTTGTGCACATAAGAGATAACATATGATGAGGCACATGTTTCCCACCTGCAAATCTTGAAATGCATTTCCTATCTTTGTTTTGATTCTTGAGTTTCCTCTATCGGCCTTTATGTTTTGTGCGCGTGCTTCTTTTGCCGTTTACCGGCGAAAACCAATTGAAAAGCCATTTGGATACGGCTGGGAAATGCTCAATGGATTGGTCAGGGTTGGCGCCCAGAGGGGGCGGAGGGCACGCTGTGATGGGTGGTGGTGGGGGGGGGGGTCTGCTCCCAGCGGAGGAGCACGCATATGTACGTACATGCAACCATGTGGGGCATTTGTAGTAGGCACGCACAGCACGCAGCACGCGTCGTCGACGTCAGTTATCCATTTTCCCTGCTCGATTCCCGATTTCGATTCGATTTCCATTCCCAAGTTGAGCTCTTACCCGACACCCCTGACCCTCCCACCCTACACCCTACGCCCCTGGCACAATCGAAGCAAAGTAAACAAAAGCCAACAACAACAACAACTACAACTGCAAAATGTTTTTTTTTCTCACTCTCTCGCTCTCTCTCTTTCTTTTCTTTTCCCGCTTCCATCGCCTGCAGCAATTAAATGAAAGTTTTTGTGATGATGAGAGAGGAGAAGAGGTGTGGGGGTGGGCCTAGAAGCCGGCGAGCAAAACAAAAACTGCAAAAGTGTCATATATGCGTTGAGGGTGGGGGCAGGGGTTGTAAACGACACAGAGGGGGGGAGGTGGCTTCTTCGGTTTTTGGGGGCGTGTAAAGTGCATTGGCATTCAAGAACCGTTGCAAGGCATCGCACTTCAAGTTTTCTCCCACAAATAAAACACAAAGAGGGGAAATGCAATTTATCGAAATAAACTTGACCCACAAATTGGCCAAAAAGTTAGCTTTAAGCCATCCGCAAAACTTTGGGCCTAATTTTTAGGGTGGTTCATTTCATATTTTTGGAAATAGAAAGAAATTAAAAATATAGAAAATATTATAATAATTATTAACAAAAATAATTAATAAAAATCATGGTAAATCTTTAAACGTATTTTTTATGTAGCATACTTATGAGCGCCATTTTAAATGATTTCAATTCCTGCTTGTATTTCTTCGATGATAAATAATTTTCTTTTTAACACCTGTTAAAAATTTAACACAATAATAATCCGAATTAATCAAAAAGAGAAAATAAAGGCTAACAAAGTCCATCCTTCAAGATGAGTCCACTGTTTAAAAGTCAACAGATTCATTCCCTCTCGCTCCATGTTAATGATTAACCGCAGCAGAGGTCGTAAAACGGTAAATCAACAATAAATACGCTTGCTTATGCACACACACACACCCATGCAGGAGTCCACTTGTCCTTGACACAGTGACGTACCAAAGTCCGACCGTTGTATAATAATAGCATCATGACTTGCGCCTGTCCCGTTTCTCGGGCGTAACGGGGTGGTGGCGGTGACAGTGGCGGGTGGGGTGGTATGTGATGCCGCCCCGTTCGCAACTCATTTTCATTATCGGTCCCATGCAAATGCCCCGTCGCATACCTTAGGTCAGTTTCCGTACCATAAAAAAGGCATAAACACACTCAAACACACACACACACTTGAGGGGGACTGGCAGTCATTGGAGGACAAAAACCCTTTTTTCCAGTCTATAAATATACAGGTCGGCAGCTCTAATTGGAATAAGGGACAGAAAGGAATTTAAATTATTAAAGATACATTTTTACTCTATAAGTTTTAGAGTTAATTGATTATTGAACATTTTTAATACGATAAATATTTGTTGGTGCCAACGAATTTCTAAATTCTCTTTAGCCAGGATATACCGTATAACGGTTTAATTTGTATTTACCGCTTACACTGTCAAAGGACAATAATAATGGGCTGTGCCTGCTCCTCTGCCGTTGCCAGCGCTTCCTCTGCTTACTCTTTGGCTCTTGCTGGTCATAATTTATTGGCCACTTGTTTCTAAGCGTTGGCAGCAGCGGCAGCGGCAGCGGCAAAGGCATCGGCAACCTGCCGTCATGAATAAATGGAGGAATGAGCGAGTGAGTGAGTGAGTGAATGCCACTCGCTAATAAGCATCAAGAGCAGACACAAAAGGGCAAAGGCAGAGTCAACAGCAATAACAACAACTACTGCTAGATGAGTGGCAGAGAAAGAGAGGACAGACAAAAGGAGAGGAAAGAGGCCGGTCAGGCGAAAAAAGAGCCGCAGCACGTGCTAAGCACATTTAACGACAACTACAACAAAGAGCGGCCACAAAAACGATTAAATTAAAAACCAAAACAAACTAAAGAAACGAGGCAGCGCAGCGCTGTCACTGCCGCAGTCGACTTCGACGGCGACGCCAACGCAAGGAGAGAGATACAAAACAATGTTGAGTACACAAAGCACACACACACACACAGAAAATAAAAGAAAAATAATATAAAAAAAGGCAAGGAAGGCAACAGCAGCGCATAATAAACGTCAATTTAAAAATGCTAAAAGCTCGCGACCCAAGCTGCGACGCCGACAGCGCAGTCAGCCCAAGCCGGCGACAATAATAATAAAAATAACAAGGAAATCGCCGAAAGTTAAGAAGTAAACACAAGCCCTCACACACACACACACACATAGCGACACACGGCGAATGTGCAGAGAGCAATAAAAAATAACCCTTTTTCCGGTTTTTGTTTTGCTTTGCAGTTTCTAATCAAGAGAAAATACATGAAAAGGGGGAAAAAATGCCGCTACTTTTTTCGGTGGAATGGCTGGCAAGATTCTCGTTCTTTTTTTGACATTTAACAGCGGAGGAATCCCCGTCAATCCTTTTTATGTTGTGCCAACGGCGGAACCAAAGGCAAATACATACATAATAAAAGAGAGAAAACAAATACAGATGCATACATATAGAAAGAATAGAAAGAAAAAGACAAATAAAGATACAAATTAAATTAATCTAACAATTAAGAGGCATTAGATCAGCTGTTTGTGGTTCTGTGTGACATTCATTGAGCACTTTTTAAGAGGCAAAACCAAATATTTACTACGAGTCCGTCACACAAACACCGACGGCACGCGATATATTTCACTATCAAAAACTCAACCCACGCCGGCGATTATTCCATGGCAATATAAAAACAATAAAAATCATCTCGCCGGCGCCATTTACATAACGATCAAAACAAAGCCCCCACCGATGAACAGCTGGGCTGGGTTGGGGTAGGGTCGAATTCGGAATCGGACTCACAGTCGATGTGCCGGGTGTCATAAATAATTTCGATTTGACTTATATTATTAGCTAAATAAATAAAAAAAAAACAAGGCAGAGTTGAGAGGCAGACGGAAGCAAATAAACAATCAGCGGGCATGAAAATTGAATGAATGAATGAGTGAGTGTGTGTGTGTATGTGTGAGGAGAATAAAAGACAAAGCGGCGCCGACAACGAAGCCGACTGCGCTGCCCTAGCGTGAGAAAACCCATTGAAATTGTCAAACACACAAATGTCTACGTAATGATCGCCCCTAATAAATGACAATCCAATTGGAATTGAAAACGGAATGAATGAAAGTGGACTGAGTGAGAGGGAAAGTGCGAATCCAATTACAAAACAAAGGGAAAGATGGCAAGAATGCATAATGATGGCGGTGACTAATAGGGGTATCCCCAGAAATACCAGAGGGTGTAATGAACTAACTTTCTTATACTGAGATCTGAGATATTTCCAATAGATTCTTATGTAACTTGTGAAAGCAAAAAATTGATAACGAATAACAAGTGATTAAAGCAACAACAAATACATAAATATAACGCGATGTCTATGCATCTTCGACTGTCACAAGGCTCCACACATGCAGCTGACTTCTCTATTCGCTCATCACTGCAACCCCCCTGCCCACCCACTGTAGAAGGAGGAGGGGGGGTGACATATCCAGAAAGTCTGGGACGTGCACAGGCTGTGTTTGTGTTGGGCCTCTCTACAAGGAGTTGCAATAAAAGTAACAACAACTTGTTCACTCACCATCTCCTTTCCCCACTCTCCCAACCCTTTGCCAGCACGAAGAGGCGTATCAAAACAAAAAAGGCGACAACGGCGACAGCGCTTCACGTTCTGAGCACAATTAATAAATTATAGACGGCAGAGGCCGGGGCAGAGACCAAGAGCAGCAGCGCTGCGGCAGAGCCAAGAGTCACGTGTAGCGCGGCGAAGCAAGTAATCAAAACAGAAACCGAAAAATAAAAACGAATTTATCATTACAACAAGCAATAAAATTAATCAGCAATTCAAAAACTGCAAGTGACGGGGGTTGTTGTTGTTGTTGTTGCTTGCCGGCTGAGTTGTTTTGCGGTTGGTTTAATAACCCGAAAATAATCGCGGGCGAGCGACAGAGATGCCAATAGTTGGTTCCAAAGGAGAAGGCAGAGATTGAAAGCAGCGCCATCGGCAGCGACGCTGGCAGAGAAACAGATGAAGTAGAGCAGACGTCGTCGTCGTCGTCGGCGGCAGCGTCATTAAAACAACATAAAAAGTAATAAATAAATATGAGAGTATACGTACGACCGAGAGTGTGTGTGTGTGTGAGTGTGACAGGGGGAGAACGAACGACCTTCAACTTCCTGCCCCGCAAAGACCCCTCTGCCCATTGAGATAGACAGATAAACCCGCACACAGTGGTCGTTCGCAAATTAGAAGCTCTTTGGTCTGGGTTCAAGCACAATAAACAAAACTTCTGCAATGCGAAGGTCGGTCTTTATTTTAGAAATGTATTGAAACCGATTTAAAATGTATATTTTGCACTTTAGAGGTTGTTATTGTTATATTTATTTTATAGTTATGGAAAGATAACTACACATTTTATTTTAATAAATATTTTGTATACTTTTCCAATTTAATTTAATTATTTGAAAACAAAATATGTTATTTGACGAGGGAACACTGTAGTTTAGGGGGGGAGGGTTGAGAGAGTGTGAGTGGCGCTACCTGTCCGCCTGTCTGTCAAGCGATGACATTGATAGCTTTAACTGTAAACGCAGAGCCACGCAGCCAGGAGGCCACAGCGAGTCGCCGGCGTAGGAGCGAGATGCCAGTTGGACTGGCTTGGACGGGTGAGGCACAATCGGCATAAATTAAAGACGGAACCGAATATGCAACATGTGAGTTCTCAGTTCTCGGTCTCCGAATTTTTGGCTGTGCTGTGGCAAGTGCTTTTGCATATATGCAAATTCCAAAGCGCGGCGCTTCGCCTGCCTGCACCTTGCCGCGAATTCGAACTTGTTTGAAGTCACCTCGAACAGTCGCCGAAGAACTTAAAAGCCAGCAGCAGCAGCATGTTGCATGCCATAAGTTCACAAGAAAGGAAAAAGATTAAACAATAACAAAAAAAAAACAAGGAACAACAAACGCAGAAGTTGCAGCATCCCCAGCATCCGTGGCAGCGGCAAATTAAACTAATAAGCGTTGCAGAAACGGCGAACAAAAGTGCTGCGCTGCAACTGCGACGTCAACGTCGCTGCTGACGTAGGCGCTAGCGTTGCGGCTGGAGTGCAACTCTCGGACTGTCTAAATCCATTATAACCTCAATCGGCAATCGCTTTTCTTCCTTCGAGTGGCACGGTCGTGGAGCTGCAATCGAGCCTCCCCTCCAGGCCAGGTCTCTATTTTACAGTCCCCTTCGAAAAATGCACTGAAAGAAATGGAAGTATAGAGTCGTCAATGACATAGATCTTCAAAACCATTGCAAAATATCCCTATGTAAAATGTTCATATGTTTAATTTATTTTTTAACATTTGCTAAAACCAGTAAACGTTATAGTTTAAATAAGTTTCTCGGGAGTTTAATTAGGAAATTAAAAAAAAAACCTTTAATAACATAATCACATTCAATAAACACCTCAAAGATATACATTTTTCCAGTGTTTAAATCATAAAAGTGGAGTTGCATCGATGCTCTAAGCGCACTCTTTCGTCACTCCACCCCCCCTTCTGGGCACTGAACTAAACGTAACCAGCTTTTGGCCCTGGCCAAAACTCTAATCCGACTGGGACAACTCTCGGACGGGCGATGGGAATTGGCAAGGGCTAGTGAAATACGGAATGGAGGGAAAAATAGAAGAGCGGTGGACTGGCGGGAAAACAAGGAGACAAGAATCCCGGCTAGGTGGGTGGCTGCAATGCGAGCTTTCGGAAATTGAAACTGGCATTAGGAGAGTGGCAACGAAAACGAGCCAATAAACAGACTAGTGGCATTCGCAGAACAAACTGAATGCAAAGAGGGGATTAAGAACCCCCTACTTTACGAGTTGGTTTTGGTTTTAACTATAAAAGATCATATTTATGATGTATTTATAGAAATTTTAATAGTTTAATTTTATAGTAAATCTTTTGTGTTTTATTTTACACTTTTCTGACTGCTCTAAGTCCAAATTGAGAAATTCTTGAGAACCTAAATTATAAAATAAACCACTCAATCTTCAGATCGAGCGAATATATAGAGAAACTTTGGAGGTTTCGGTTTTATATTCAAAACATTCAAAATTCCTTACATTTAGTTAATTAATTAAATCTTCTGATATTTTGTTCTGAGGAAATTCATGAAAACCATTGGTGCACAAATACCTGCCTTGCAAGTAACCATATTTATCTGTCCATTCGTATTTTGAAGACACTATATCTAACCCATTTAAAGGTTAGATACCTTTTTAATATATAGATACATGGTTTTCATGGTTTATTCCCTATTTTAATAAATATCTTGATAAATGGACTAAGTTATAAAGATACCTTCCATTTCCCTATAGAGATACTTCACATAACGATCTATTTTCGTGATGACCCAAAAAACCAAAAATGAAAGAACACTTATACTAATAAAAAAGCGATTCCTGTGCCCAATCATGCAATGGGAAACCCCACTATTAACCATTGCAGGCCATCTCAATTCCTGATTCCTGACTGCTGCTGCACCTGATCTCAGTTATCATCAATGATGGTGTGTGCTGTGGCCCCAAGGGGAAGAAGTCCACGATTATTTCAACAGTCGCAATTCCAAGCGAACGAGCGGTCGGTCGGATCGGGCAAAAATAGCCAGCGCCGACGAACACAAACATTATTAATGCCTTTGTTGTTGTTTGGATAAGTTTTACTCAATCGCATCGAGTCATCATCCAGTCCACATCCACGAAGGCGAGTCAGCGGAGAGAGCGAGATTCAAGTCTCCAAAAATAATGCCAGGCAGCCAGCCAGCAACGCCGCGCCGAGCACAAGGCCAACAGCTGGTCGCTTTAGTCTTTGGGGCCCCCGAATCTGAATCTGCGTCTTCATCGGCATCAGCATCCAACATCTCCGTGTCTGTCCTCCGTTCCCCCCATCACAGTCCCGTCCCTGGCCTGGCATCGCACCCATTCCGTTCGCTCTGTTTCGACTCGGCGTTCCACATTCACATCGAGACATCCACATGACCACGTAGCCCCACTGAAATTTGCCAAAAAAAAAAAAAACTGCAGTGATTTTTACTCTAACAAAATGGTTTTGAAGATTAAATTTTAACCAGAGGTTAGGCATACCACAATGACTTTGTATTAATGAACTGTTAGATACATCAAATATAACTTAAATTTTGGTTTAAATTTAGTTTTAAGCCAATATCTTTTTGTTTTGAAACTAATTTTGTTTATTTTGAAAGTGGGGAATTATTAAGTGATCAAAATAAAACTGAGTATTTAGGGAATTTAGCATTTTGACCTCTGGTTACCTTTAACTGATAGTTAGGATACTGAAGCCTTGAAGGAACTTAAACAAAAAGATCTCATGTTTGGGTTTAGTACCATTTATATTTCTAAAATGTATAAATTGATATTTTAACCAGGATCCGGCAATGTAACTACCTCAAAGTTCAAAAGATACTTCATGATATCCGCCAAAGTTAAATCTTTGTGTACCGCTCGCAAGGGTATTCAAAGCTTCGGTCCCATCGGGTGAATCTCCTCCTTTTTCTGCTGATATTTCGAGTAACTAGCACAGGCGACAATAACAACAACAACAACAATGGGGCAGCAGCGCACCGAACATGTTCAAAGTTTCTCGGATGCGACGGCGACAACCAGCAACAAAAAAAATAACAAAAACCAAAAAACCAGCCGCCTCCGTCGCCGCACACTCGCATCAAATTTTAATACAAAAATGCTGCCCAAACATTTGCCCACCCCCGCAGCAGCGGCGCCGGTGGCAGAGACCGAGGCAGAGGTAGCGACAGCGACTGCAGCAGAGACCCATTACGCTGGGGCCTCTTTCTTTCTTTCTTTCTTTCCTTCCATCCTGACACTCAACTCAACTTGCCTCGCCGTTCAGCAATTTCATTTCAACATGTTTCTAGCAGAGCCGCGCTCTCCTCGGTTGCAAACAGATCTTTGCTTCGCTTCAGCTCAGCAAAAGCATCTTAAATTTTTTCTGCTCGCCTCCGCCCCCACAGCTCCCCCCTTCGTTTCGTAACCCCTCGCCGACGTCGTTGTCGTACTTTATAGTCGTACTTTGTTGGTTTTCTACCCACAAGTCTTTCTCTTTTTCGTTGTCGCTGTTGCCCAGAGCCGGGAGCTGGGGAAGAGGCAGAAGCAGGCACAGCACAGCACAGCACAGCACAAGCAGGGGCAAAAAACCGAGGGAAAAAGAATTTTTTTATAGGTATTATTTCGTTCCCACATACGACGACGCGCCGAGGCGAACGACAGTCGGTCGGTTTGTCGGTTGGTTCGCCGTTCAGTCCCATAGTCGACGGACGGACGTACGAACGAAACGAAACGAGAATGAGTGGATGAAGCAGCGGCATGGGTGGGGGCATGAGGCAAGGCAACAACGGATGGACGAGGGAGGAAAAAGGAAGGGAAGCGGCAGAGGCCGTGACAGCGTCAGCGCATGTACATATAAAACCCGATACTACGTCAGCTAGGGTTGCCAGCGTAGTAGAAAAAGATACATTGGTAAATTTCGTTTTTAGATTGATATCAGATATATCACGAAATAAATATTATTAAACAGTGTAAAACAAAGAGATGATTAATAATAAAACATCTATAAAACAAAACAATAATAAAATACACAAAATATCACACGTTTTATTCATTGAATTCATTGATAGATTTGATAACTATAAAACTTATATGTACAAATGTATTAATAATCTATATTAAAACTTAGAATGCTTTTTAAATAATTTAACTATAATATCTTTCTACCCGACTGAACATCTGCAGATCTTTACACCCAAACATTCTCTAGACCAACTTGCAATTTATTACAGTTGTTATATTTTCGAATTCACAATATGAAGTATAAAAAATATAAGCTTCAAAAATCACAATCAGATCTATAGTTCCGAGTAACCCATTATAAAATACCCGCAATCTGGACTCCATGAGACCCCGGGTTCAATGCCATTTCGCCTGTCTTGGCAACCCTGTGCACTTGTGTTGCCTGCTTTTGCTGCTCTGCCTCTGCTGATGTTATGCCGCCTGTCTGCCAACCAGCCTGCAACGTCCCGCTACCCGCTCTCTCCGCACCACACCGCTCCCGCCACCGCCCCCGCCCTTACACCGAGTATACGGCCATCAAGCCATTTGCCTCTGACAGCGCACACGATGCGCCGCACAAATATCGCAGAGCACATACTGACATACAGATATGTACAGGCTGTAGCTATATATTTTTGTAGGTTATGTGTATATAGCCAGGCGGTCGGTCGGTGGAGCGGCGGCGGTGTGAGTCAAGCATAACGCTTGTGGGAGAGAACGACGAACGAACTTCGGTGGCAACGAAAACGAGCTTGCTTCGTCGTCGTCGTCGTTCTCCCTATCTCTCTTTCTGCTTCTCTTATCCTATGTATGTATGCGGCGGTTGTATGTGGGGGAGTGTATAAATACAGTGAAAGCTGGCAGCATTTTACAGGATCCGTAAGATACAAATTTGAATCTTTGCCAATTTTTTCTTGCAAAAAATCTTAAAAGATCCCTTTTAATATTCGAATTTTAAATAATAAAGTTTAGTTGTTTGTATATAAATTTCTAAAAATTACAATATATCACGAAATTTAAATTAAATCAAAACAGATGCCAGCACTCTTAGCGAGTGTTGCCTGTACTCGCACTGTACATAAAATGTTAAAACTCTGATTATGACGATGACGTTGGGCTGCGGGACGGGTGGTGGGCGGCTGGGGGGAGGTGGTGCTGTTGGGAATCGGGGATGAGCAACGGACAGCACAACAACAGAGAAGAGCGCTCAGCACACACAAAATAAAGCAGCAGAAGAAGAAGAGGCAGCAGCGGCAGGCAGAAGAGGGAAAAAGTTTCAAATGGAAATTTTGAATTAATGAACGAAACGAAACGAAATGAACTAAACTGGTTTCATTTGTGCTCTGAGCTCAGAGTTGTTTTTGCCAGACACACACTCTTCCTCTATCACTCGCCTTGGTTCTCTCTCTCTCTCTCTCCATTTCGCCTTTTGCCTCTTCTCTTGTTGTTATTGCTGTTGTGCCGCTTTCTTGGCGGTCGTTTCTGTGAGTTTCTCATTTGAAAATATTTTCGCCCCGAACGAAAGAGGCTAATTAAGCCAAAGGAATTTCTCTGCAATTTTCAGCCAGCGGCACCAGCACACAACAACGACAACAACAGCAATTGAGTTTCGAAAACTTGTCGTCAGCTGAGTTTTGTAGTTGGCAAAGAGGAAGAGCAGGAAGTGAATGAGAAGAACTCTCTTTTTGCGGCGAACCGATCGCTAGCAAACTTCGATTTCGCCGCAAACTGATCTTTTTCAACGTTGTTGTTTTTTTGTTTATTCGCTGCGACTTTGCTTTTGCCCGCTTTTCAAGGCAATCAGGTGCAATAGTTTCTCGCTTCGCTCGGCGGTTCCGAATGGGCGCTTTTGTGGCAAACAGCGCCATTTGTTGTTACTATTGTTGTTCCTGCTGCGAAGCAATAACAAAACTCTGGCCCAAAGCGGAAATGAATGGATCGGATCGTCCGATGACGATGACGATAGGTGCCGCGAGCGAGCGGACGAACAAGTGCCGAGATGTTTTCTTTTCTTGCGTTTCAAATGCAGGACGTTTTCTTAACACGGTGGGAAAAGATGGTAGTTACAAGGAATCTAAGAAATTTCGTATATTTCTAGTCTACGAAAGAGTGTTGTAAATTCATTATTTATATTATTTGTGTAGATTTCCTTTATTTTAAACTTGTATCTGTACTTTTTATGCGTTTAATAACAAGTTTAATGTTGAACTTAAATTTGTCGAATTATTAACAGTTATCCCAATTCTAACTAGAAGGAAGTAATTACTTTTTAAGCCGTTCTCACCTTGTTTAAACCTAATCCTTTAAAAACGATTTTCAATGTAGGCCTTGACTCCTTTTTTTCCTCAGTGAAGGTTAGTTGTCTGCAACTTGCTGTGGCATGTTATTGTTCCGCGACTGCTTCCTGTCCGAATGCTTTCTTATCAGCAAGTCTACGTCCGATGCAATCGGTATCGGTCAGGGTCGTTGGTCCTGTTCCTGTATCCCCTCCATCTGCTCCTGTTCCTGCCTTCCTGCTCCTGCTGACAGATTGTATAATTGGCATGGAATTGATTCGATTACTGAACGTCGCTCGCTCGGCTGGCTTTTATTTTGTTTTCCTTTTACCTTTTTATTTTTTATTTTTTAATGTGCCACTGCATTGCATGGCAACAGAGACCCATATGAACGGCTGCATGATGTAAACAGTAATTAGGTAACGAATCCTTTAAGGAATATCTGAATGGTAACAGAATAATTAAAATTTATTAAAAGCTACCGGTTCTGGGAAGATGTTTTATAAGAGTAAAAAAATCGAAACACATAAATATATTATATAACTTCTATAACTTAATGTTTCTTTGCTTTTCTGCATGACAAAAACTAAAACAAATTTCAAAACAAAAAAACGTATTAGCAGTTTGATTAATTTTCCAGTTGTTAAAGTTATTTCAAATAATAATAGTACGTTTTTTAATGGTGATTCAAGTAGTTCATTATTGTTTATTATTGCTATTTATCAACTTATCAGTAAAAGTTTGCAAAATTTTAGCCAAGATAAGGCGAGACCTACTTTTTAAGAAGGTAAAACTAAAGACATTACAATCAAATATACTTATATGTACATATGTATATTGAATATATTGAAATGTCTTTGGTAAAACTATAAAATTTTTACCATAAATTATGAAACCAGGCAATGACTTATTTAAAAGCGAAAAATTAACTTAGTCTCGAGACTAAATAAACAATTTAAGTTATATTCATTGTATAATTTGCATTTTATATTTTATTTAAAGTTTATTAGGGACTTTCTGACTTTATTTATCTGAATACTTTAAGGGCTTTCTGTGGCTGAATTCAGAGTTCATTCGCCTCTGCAACTGTAATTATATCTTAAGTTGTATCTCAACTAGTCTCTTTAAAGTATCTTAAGCTTTTTTTTTAACCTATTCCCATCTAAGTTTCCCAAAAAAATCCAGTAAATAATCCCCCAAATCTTTTGCTATATGTAACTCCAACTTCCCAGTTGACCATGTTTGGCAGTTAACCCGGCAAACATTCAACTTCAGATGCAAAGACTATGCAAAGCAGCCACCTGTTTTTGCAACACGATCGCGCCAAAGCTATTGTTGCCGCCGTAGATGTTGCAGGTGTATCTATGTATGCATGCACAAAGGTGTCCTCCTCCTGCACCATTCAACCATTTATTTAGCAGCATTCAAAACTCGTCTAAATCTAAACCGAAGCAACATGTGTGTTGTTTTGCGAGTTGCCAGTGAGTGAGTAAGTGCCGTGCGCCGTGCCGGCAAAAAGCGGACACGTTTTGGGAATTCATCGGAGGGGTGGTGGTTGTGGTGGGGTGACGGGCAAGGTTTTGGTGGCACTTAGCCGGGGGTGGCGCAGCCTCTGGGTCTTGTATATGTGTGTGTGAATAGCGAATGCTGGCAAAATATTTGCACGACGCAGCCTCGCACACACACACACACGCAAACTTTAGCAAAAGCTAACGGCAGGGGCAGCGCGTGTGGGCGGTTGCGCAACGCCGCTGCCGCGGCCGATGTCGACTGCGTTGCGTCGCGTTGCTTGCATTGAACTCGGAAGTAGACGCAATAGAAACAGAGAATCAAATAAAACCAGTTGGCGAGGCAAGGGGCAGCATGCAACAACATCATAACATATTCAAATCGCCGAACAGCGACGCCAGCAGCGCAGCATTTGGAGCTTTTACTCTCACGTGAAAAGCGATTTTTTATCACCGCCACCGCCGCTGACGCCGACGTCGCTGTTGTTTTGATTTATTTGCTGCTCTGCATCGGCGTCACGAATTAAACTAAGCAAGCATCAGTATGAGGCAGGGAAAAACGGAACTCTCGGCGCTGCGACTACTCAGGGAATGGGGAAATGAAACGGAAACTAGGGAAACAGGGTTATTTTGTTCCATTTTTGAATTCCAAATGATGTTACTTAGCTGTGATCGATCAGTAGATAAGCGATACTAACTTTTTTTAAATGTTAAAAGTATTCTAAATGAAGGATTAAAGTAGTAGTAAAATGGTTTTGATACCTTTTTGCATTCCAAAATAAACAATAAAAGGACTGATCACAGGATCAAGTCAAGCATTTGACAAAATAAACTGGAAATGAGACTATTTTACAAATTATTCATTTGGAAAACTACAAAATTATAGTAGTTACTATGAGTTATTAGATTGTTCATAAAAATTTGATCATGAAACTATAAACTAAACATATTGTGGGATTTTGATTTCCCAAGTAAAACGTATAGAATTGTTTTCTAAATGATCACAATCCCTATTATATAACTTTTATAAAAATACCCCCTGGTACAGTCAACACATCTCCATCAAAAAAGCCTACAAGACAGCGCCGATAACACAATGAGCCGAGTTATCGGGCTCCGACCAGTTGCATGTCCGTGTCATCAGCTGGAACGGAACTCAGGTCTACCTTTGTACCCCGTTCGATTGGGAATAAAAAAATATAAAGCTTATTTCTGGCAAGTGAAGTAATGACATCAGCGACAGAGGCGGCAGCTACGGAAGCAGCGGCAGCAGCAGCTACGCCAGGATACGGCAAAATATGCGGCACGGTACAAAATTCGTTGGGGACTTTGGTTTCGGCTGTAGATTGTTTTTGTTGTAGTTGGGGGATTGGGGAGGTAGGAGGTTAGTGGTTGGGGGATTGGCGATTGGGGGTTTCTGTTTCGGTTTGGTGCCATTGCCATTCCATTCCCGAGCCAGGCCAAGCCAAGCGCGCGGCTCGGCCAAACTTGAAAACAATCAGTCAGCGCTGGTCCGCAGATTGCGACGGACTGTTGCCTGTTACGGTTCCTGTTCCTGCGCTGCCGCCACCAACTGACCTTCGAAAATCTGGCAAATTAGAATTTGGCGCGCTGCTTGCTGTTCGCTTTTTTTGGGCCATAAGAGAGATAAGCGAGCGAATAGCGAGTCAACGAAAAATAATAATGTTTCAAGGCGAAATTCGCACAGCAGCAGCAATCTTGGCGTATAAAATAGCACAGAGCTAAAGCAACAACAGAGCCAAACAGCCACAACAGCTACGGCGACAGCAGTACGGGTACCGAGCCATGAGCTCGAAAGCAAAAAGTACCTGGCAGATACAGATACGACGGCAACGGCGAGTGTGCGAAGCGAACCAGTCAGCCAACATCTGAGATACAGATACGACGAGCGGCGCAGCGCTGAAATAAACAAAAATGTTCCAACAAAGCACCAGGCAACGAAGGAGAATGGGAGAGGGAGAGGAGAGGAGAGAGAGAGAGAGCTGCGACAGCAGGCACTCGGGTTCAGTTTTAGTCTTCGCCGCATACCACACACACACATATACATATATACCTCTATATGCAGCGTGTGGAAATGTACCTTTATATAAACGAAACGAAACGAAAACGAACGATGCGATACGAATCGAAACGAAACGAAGCGAAATCCCAACTGACAAGCGCACACAGATACACAAATACTACCATGTCGCTCGCTGGTATTGGTGTAGACTGTTAGTCAGCATTCGTTCGCCATGGCGTTGCCATATGTCGGATAACGATAATGGGGATTACTAATATCTGACAAATATGGGAAAGTTTACTGGGTTGATCTTGGGGTTTTATTTTTAAATACGAGTTTTCAAATTCATATTTTTGTTTTTTTATAAAGTTAATTTCAACGCAAATTGTATATAATGATAATTGTGGGTAATGTAGTCCCAGAATATATTTATCCATATATATATTTATACTAATTCAGATTGGTTTTAAGTTTAAAGTCATGAAAGCTTAGAGTTTATAATTTAATTATTTAAATATAAATTTTTTTCTACGAAAACGAATGAGTTAGTAAAACATACATAGTAGATTTCAGCTTGATTGTTTAACTGATAATTTATTATTTATTCTAAATATAAGCCCATATCAATTTAAATCATTAAAAAACATATATTTTAATATATATTATAATATAAAGTTATATTTTAAAATGTAGACTACTTATATACACATTTTCTTAATAAACTTTTTATGTATTTGTAGTTTTTTAGTATTCAATCATAAATCTAGAAATTTAACATTGAGAATAAAACAAAATATAGCAGCATTTATTATATTTTATTCCGTATTCAAAAATGTTCCACTAGCCCCAAATATTCGAACTATTTTTCAAAAACCAACCAAATATCAGCAGACTATCTTTTGAATCGGGCTTTGAACTCTGGCAACCCTGAGGACGGTTGGTTGGCTGCTTGAGTATCTTTTGAATACCCGCTGCTCCCACAATCGAACCGATCCAAACCGGCGGCGGGCTAAGGCGCCTGGTTTTGGTTTGGTTTGCTTTTGGTTTGCACAACGTTTCGCTTCGTAGTTCGTTATTTCGTCGTTGGGATTTCTGCCTTGCCTTCCGAAACTCGCAACTGGCAACGCCGCCTGACTAGTCTCGCACACAGCTGGCAGTGCCGCTGGCATTGTGTGTGCTGCTCTCGCTCTCTGCCTTTCTCTCCCCCTGCTGCCCAGAAACTCGTTCGGTTTCAATGCTTTTTACATAAGTGCGAGTTGCAAGAGCGGGACAACAGTATATCTGGCTCTCGCTCTCGCCCTCGCTTGCCCCGTACAGGGGTGCATTTACTCGGACGGCGGTGAGTGTGTGCCGTGCCTGCTTCTTGAGCGCCGAGCGAACTGAAATCGTCGTCAATGTTTCATCCATTCCTTCGTTCATCCATTCATTCGTTCATTCGTGAATTTGAAACGGCGTAGCGAGGTCCACGTCGCCAGGTCGCTCCGTCAGCTCCAATTCGAAAACGACGTAAACGCCAAGCGCGCGTAATTCAAAGTTATCAAAATTCCAGTTGCCGTTCTCCGGAAAAGTGCTGAGTGTGAAAAATAGCCAATTCAAAATTATAAATATATACATATTTATTATTAATCTGGCTTGGTACCAGGAAAGTGAACACACAAATACAACAAACAGAATTGTAGTGCCAGTATGTCATCCCAGTGCTGTGATGCCGCTTTGGGCCGCTCCTATGCCAGCTCCTCGTCCCGCTTCCCTTCGGGACACCTGCTGGCCGCCCTCTGATCCGCCCGCGCCCACATCCACGCCCAGTAAACTGACTGACAGGGATCTCCGTCCAGACATAAGCGAGATCCGATCCTGAACATACAAAACTCCAACGCGAAATATTTTTTTTTCGTTCATCCATATATGTATATTTTTTTGGATACTAAAATCGTTGTGAAACTGAGAACGGCCCAGCCGAAAATGTGCACTGAGGTGAGTCTTGAATGTCCTTCTATAAGGAGAGATATCTATAGTTTTATTGGGTGAATCTTGTAAAAGAAAAAATGTATGATATTATTAGGGAAATTATGTGTAGACTTTCAACAGCAGAATCTTTCAGAAGAAGCTAAACTTCACATTTTCAATTTTTAGGTTTTTAAATACTGGAATACTAAGGTTTTTTAGGTTTCATAGGAATATTTACGATTTCATATGGGTTTAAAATATTTTGGATTTTTAAGACTCTTTAGATTGTCTAAATTCTTCCGAATTGCGTTGATTGATCCTCTGGAAATAAACCTACAAATAATTAACTGTTATCCATCCATGTCATATTTAAAAAAAACTAATCAAAATAATTGCAAATAAAATTGGGATTGACTGCAAGATTGCTAACTAAGAAATCCCAATTCCAAGAATCGTCTTATCAGCGACTTGAACTTTCAGCGAGTTCAGTTCATCGCAAGTCTTTTGATAAGGCGGCTTTTGTGGGCAGTGCGAATTGGTGAATCACTCAGGTGGCATGCCCCGCACCTGCACCAGTAGCAGCAGCAGCATCATCAGGCATCTTGCGAAATGCGCGTAGCCTCAACATGTGGTTTGTGCCAAGCTTATTGGCAAAATGCGTGGGCGAGTGGGTGGTAGGTGGGTGTGTGGTGCTTTGTGGCATTGCCATGACATGCAAAGTTAGAGGGGAGGTTAATGCGAGCAGAGCGGAGTTGGGAAGGTTATCAACAACAAGAATAATAACAAAGGTGGATGGCTGCTGCCATTCAGAGCAATGTAAACAATGCAAAAGTTGCACGTGCAGCCTGCTGGCCAGTGCCCCGAGTTAACCTCCCACTTACACATTCCCCCAAAAAACCACAGGAAGAAATTAGAGGTGGAATTAGGAGTAATGATACTTATGTTATTAATCAAAATTTCAGCTTTTATTTGCACTTAAAAATACACAAAAACTGCGAAATCTTTAGATAATTTCCTACAAATATTTTACTTCAAAATTCTTAATATTATGATAATAATTTTTTAGTCAAATCCTCGATCGATTTTCCCCTCAGTGCATTAAAATAACGGTCTGGACTATCGCTGCCTTTCTCGCTCGCACTTTGTGGCAGGGGCTAGAGCATCATGCAGCGCCATCTATTGGCACACATTCGCACAATATGCTAAATAGCTGCTGCCAGCGTCGCAGTCGCGTCGCTGTTGCCGGCTAAGCCGCTGCGCTGCGTCTAATGCAACGCAACAATTGGACAGCCGCCACCGCCGCAGTAGCAGTAGCGACGGCAGACAGCTGACTTTTGGGGCCGTTTAATTAATTACATGCAAAACGCTCTTTTTTGGCTCTCCCTCATGCTCGTTAGCTCGTTCGCTTGCTCTCTCTTGGTGGTCACCCGCCCCAGACCCAAAACCTACTCCCCCATCGACATCTTGCGCCCCCGCAGAAAAACAGCAACAAACTTTTTGGCGTCGCCGTCAGCGTCAGCGCTAGCGTCACTGGCTCTGTTTACGTTTTCTCTTTCGTTGGCGGCAGCGCGGAGCAGTTTGTATTAATTTCTTAGTTCTTCCGACAGTAAAGAAAAGTTTTACAATGCGTTCAGGTCATGGAGGATTCAATGGGATGTTTGGTGGGGTTTTTAATAACCCGAAAATATCTAAAAAATAGTAGAAAGTATTCTATTGAAGTTCATTATTGTGGAATTAGGGTTTAACGTGGTTTAATATTTGTAGAAATATATAGATTACTTTAGAATTGAATTCAAAAATAAATAATGTTTGAATATTTGTCAATATCAAAAAAGGGTCTTAGATCTGAAAAAAGAGTAATCCCTTCTGTTACTTCTATAATAATTTGTATAAATTAATATCTGATAACTTAAACTCTATAAAATCTGATCAACAATAAAACCACAAACTGAAATACTTTATTTAAATTTGACTTAAGATCTGTAAGAGATATTTGAATAAAGTTTCAAGGGCAAATCCTAATCTCTGGTTTAATAACATGTCCTTTCACCTTTCCAAATCATTGTTTACCTTTTTCCGAATGCCCAAAAGAAAGGGGATTTGCAATTCGTTGCAGCCTTTTTGTGATTCCTTGTGCCTTATCTTTATATGCCTTTCCTTGTTCTGCTTTTTTAATTGTTCTTTATGGTTATGTGTCGCTACTGTTGTTGTTGTTTTCGTTCCTCTTCGTTGTGGGGTTTTTGTTTTTTCATTGTTTTTTTTTTTGGGTGGTGCAAATTCCGGCACGAGACTTAATTCACTTAATTGAGCAGGCAGAGGCAGCGCCGAGACAGCGACAGCAACGTCGGCAGAGGAGCTGGCCGCGTGCCCTGGCAAATAATAGTTTGAAGTTGGCGCCGGACCCGGCATGGCACGGATATATGTTTGTATGTATGTATGGACTGCCTTTTAGTGATTTCACTTTCAGATACATTAACACAAGTGCGCTGAAATGCGCGCGCCTTTTGAGTTATTGGTAGCAGCGACGCAGCAGCGCAGCCTCCTTCGCTGCCCATTTTCCTTGGCCTCTTCGATTTTATGAATGAAAATCGCGACTTGGTTGGTTTGGTTTTGGTTACGCTTTGCTCTTGCAGCCTTGCCTCTGTTATTTGCATATGTGTGCGGGATGTATGCGAAGGATATGTAGTACGTACGCACACACATGGACAGGCGTCTGCTGTTGCCATAAAATAAATGCCTTTGGGGGGCAGGAACCCCGCTTCTCTCTCTCTCTCTCTATGGGTGAGTGTGTGTGCCTGTGTCTGAGTCTGTGCTCCATTAATACCATTATCCTTGGGATGCTGCTGGCCTCGCTTAATTTGCCCTCGCATCTTCTCGGTCCTCCGGTCCTCGTTCTTAACTTGTTGCCGGCTCCTTGGGTCAAGTGCAACACGAAAACGCAAATTGCTCAATGAAGAATGTATAATCAAATAAAGAAAGGCGAAGGGAGAAGAGTATGAAGGGCTGACTTGTATTTTTCTCTTGTTTTTTATCTTCTAAAAACGTAAACAAAAGCCTGAGCACAAAGACGAAGAAGAAGGGTTTTGGTTGGCAACCACGGCGAATGAGCAATTTGCTTTTCAGTCACGACTTTTGTCGCCCAAAAAAAAATCACCTTTCAGGGCGGGAGATGAGGTATCCAAAGGAATAACATAAAGAGAATTTGTATCTTTGATTATTTGAAATAATTTTTGGGATGCAATGTATATTTCATTTTATTTATTATTCCAATTCGATATCCTAAATTTTCATTGAATTTAAATCTAATTTTAAAGCAACTTCCAATTCCAACTTGATACCTTTTTAAATGTAAAGCTTAATTATTAAGTAAGCTGTTTGAAAGTGCTAAATCATGGCAGATATTTTCCCTATCTATCACCGGTAGTGGTAGTAGTCAAAGCCCCCACCCATCAATTACTATACTCGCCGTGTTGTATTAGCCTCTATAAAATCCAGCCCCCTTGTTAATGACATTCGATTGCCGGCCAGAGGGTTAAGTTAAGTTCCATAGCCCAAGATAACAGAGTATCGTAAGCATTTGTGGGTTCAACAAACCTCCAGTTGACTAGTTTGGGGATTTGAAGGTGGATCGTCGTTGTGGTCGTCGCGCGACTTAAGAACTCTCGTGCTTATCGCTGATGACACTGCAGGTTTATGCCAAACAACAGCTGTTTTGACCACAACAACAGAGAGCAGAGCGTGGTCAGTCAGTTAGTCAGTCCATATTTTGTATCTGCGATTGAAAGATTTGCTCAGACGCTCGCTCTCGCGTTGCAGCTTATATGGCAACGAGCGCGGTCTTGACTTGGCTTAATGTATGCCCACACGTAGTACACACAAAGACGGCTGCAACGGCGAGTTGTGGCACGAAATCTTATCAATGAATGCGCATCACTTGCACTTGTTTACACCACCTAAGGGGGCATGGCCATGGCATGGCATGGTGGGATGCGGATAGCTATGGGTATGGGTTCGGGGAATTACCGGCTGGCGACGACGACGTAAATGGTTCGACCAACGATGACGACGGCAATGTCGATGATGATGATGATGACGTGACTCACAGACGCTCCATAAGCAACAACTACATCTAGACCGATGCACTCGCACTCGACGCACTGTGGCACACGCACACCATTAGCATTATTAAATCGCCAGCCGCAAATTTGCGGTTGCGTCACCTACTTAACACGCGGACCCATGGACATGGACAGGGACAGAGACAGGGACATGGACATGGACATGGACCATGGCCAGCAGCTGGCCGCGAAGGTGGGAGGTGGGTAGAGAGTGTTTAAGGCCACGAGGACAAGAGAGAGACTTGGGAGCACAGTATCCGTGAGTTTGCTTAAGGATAACAGCGCCCCAACAAGAGCCCAGCGAAAATTTCCATTAAGCCAAATTAAAGTTATCGTGAGCAGAACAGTGGCAGCGACGCTGGCAGCGGTAGAGCGCACCACACCATAGAGTTTCCTTACCAATTCACCACCACCCACTCAGGGAACACTGACAGAAAATGCGGGATATTTTCAATAATTCAAAAAAATTCAATACTGCAGAAAAATCTTTGATTATTTTAGGTTGTAAAAATCATTAACTCCATTGAGTTGAATTTTTTGTTGAATTTTCAAATGTCTACAAACAATAGTTTGTTAAACCATTTCATCGTATATTTAACATTATTTTACTCTATGTGTTGTTGTTATTCGTCCTGCCCTCTTGCCTGTCCAATCTTCCATTTTCATTTCTCTCATTGCTGTTGCTCTCTGACAACAACCGCCCTACCACCCACCCACACAACAACAAAAACAATGGATTCACCAACATGAGGGGGTAGAAAGCATGCTTTCTCTCTCCTTCTCTGTATTACTCAGCCCTCGGAGTGATGGTGTACGTGCAATTGGAAAAGTGGTTTTCATACTAGTGGATGTGGATGTCCCAAAACCACCACCACCAAGGCAGCAGCAGCACCACCACCACCATCATATCAATCCACCGATCCACCCATATAACCCAACAAGACCGTATTCCTCGTCGTCCTGTTCGGTAGGCTTTATTATGTCAGGACTTGAGGGGGGTTAATGGGGGGAAGTATACGGTGGGTGGGTGGCTGGCATGGCATTTCACCCAATTTCATTATATTTGCCAACGTTTTTAGCTTTTATACGTCACACGGCATATCTCACCACACCCAACACGAAGAGGGGGGATGGAATATCCATCCACAGTGGGTGGTTGGGTTGGCTTTTATTGTTGTTGTTGCTGTTTTGTATAAGAGGGATATCGGAGTGTGGAGGGTCGTACGATAGAGAAAAGCCGGCTCGACTTTACTGCGCAGGGTCGCCAACTCGACTCGATGAGAGAGGGGTGAGAGGAAGGGTGGCAGGTTGGGTGGGTGGGTGGTTTTGGTTTGGTATATGGCTGTAGGTGGTTTTCGGGTGCCAGTGCTGCCAACCCATTATTATAAGGAATATAATATTATAATAATGTCAGGCATAAAGTGCCAAAGAGAGACAGAAAAAGCTGAGAGTGAAATAAAGGCAGAGCGAGATAGAAACCAGAGGATTGAGGAGTATAAAGGAGTGCAGGAGGAAGAGGAAGCACCCAACCCCGTGGGCGCTGATGGAGCTTACACACACACACACACACACTGATGGTCCGTGTATACGTACAAAATAAGGTTATTTTATAAACAGTTCAGGGTGTTATAAAGGGGGAGCGGGGCTGCCAATGGGAGGGTTGTCAGTGCTTTTGTATGTGTGTGTGTGTGTGGGCGTCCGTATCGAGGCAGAGCCGGAATATGGGGAGTACGGGGGAGTCGGCGTCATAGTCACGGCTGGGCGCTCGTGGGCGGACATGGGTTAAAGCGACAACCAGCCCTTAAAGAGCAGCATTAACCATGGAACCGTTATGGAAAGGACACGCAGATTGTGAATATCGCAATACAGCATAAGATTTTAGATCAACTGTAGAGCAGAATCTTTATAAATACGATTTCTGGATGAGATCTATTGGGAACTATAAACATATATTATTAGCTTGCAAACGCAAATAAAGGAAAGAAGATTCCATAGATCGTCTTATAAATAATTTATTTATAATTAAATTTATTTATGATCCTTTCTTAAAAAAAGATCAATGATCCTCATCCCATTTAAGTACTTGCAGTTCCTAAACATTCTTAGATATTATACTTTTGACTTGAAACTTCTTTAACTAAGCTAATGATACAGCTAATAACCAAAAATATCCTCCAGAGAAACCTATAAAATTTCATTTTGACTACGAAACACTTTTTATTCCACGTTTCGATTGCCTTTTGCTTTATACAATAGGCCATTGGAAAATGCCAAGGGGCCAACCTTGGTCCGATCCGTTCGCTTTGTTGCTCGCATCCCATGTCCAAATCCGAAATCCGATTCAAACTACGTGAATTTGCGCGCGCTCCGCTGCAGCCGTTGTCCAACATCAACCAACGAAGTCTCCGTCCCCAACATCCGTTATATCCCACCACGCCATCAAAAGCGGCAACCTTCGCTAAATCGAGCATGCGAGGCCGAAT
This sequence comes from Drosophila birchii, assembly GCA_035046345.1. Lineage (NCBI taxonomy): Eukaryota > Metazoa > Arthropoda > Insecta > Diptera > Drosophilidae > Drosophila > Drosophila birchii. Next base: position 13,418,465 of record JAWNOA010000064.1, read on the forward strand.
GCCGTACTTACCACTCACCACACTACGCCGCTAAAAACATAGCTGGAGAGGGGGTGGTTGGGTGGCTGGTTTGGGGTTGCCTGGATTCATCGTCTCCTTTGAGATTTTCATATTTTTGCCATTCTAAGCGAAACACACTAGAAAAGCGGTCGCTGTTCGCCTTTCTTCTGCTTCTTCTACGCTGCCCCCATCTACGTTCTCATACTCTTCGAGTGTTTTCGAAACGCAAAAAGGAAACAAAAATATTTTCAACAAAAATCGGAACGCAACACTGCCAAGTCAGTCGTCGTCGGTGCTGTGTTGCTGTCGTTGTTGCTGTTGTTGCCGCCATCATTTATTTTTCGTCGTTTCTTTTTTTCCTGCTACGTACAAAATTAAACTCAAGTCTCGGAACGAACGAACGAACGTTCGCTTGGAACGGCAAAAGTTGCGATATCAACAGCACAGGCAGCAGCAGCAGCAGCAACGGCAGCGGCAGCAACAACAACCACTGCGATGTACAGTGTACATGCACGAACAACCGAACGAACGAACGAAACGATTTTAATACATGAAATTTTACTGAGCAGTATACACATACACTGGCAGCCAAACACATAGATACAGCACTGGTTCCATCATCATTATTTACCAGCCTTTGCTTTGTTGTTTTACCCTCGCTCGTTCGCTCGTTCGTTCGCTCTCTCTCGCTCTTTGCTTGCCGCCTGCCATTGCCCTTCCTTGCTCCTCACCCGTCGCTGCGACCATTTTTAACTGTGCGACTGTACTTCGTGTGTCGGGTCGTTCGGCTCTGCGCATTAGTGCTGACAGTATCTTTGAAAACCAACATTTTAAAAATGGAAAATTATACTGGAAATTTATACGAAAACTAAATACTCAAATATTTTTTAAACTTTATATTTGATAATTTAAAATTTTTTTTTAACAAAAATAACATATTTATTATATTAGAAAAATTGCAAATATATTTTAAAACTCGTCAGATCGAGTGCCAGCACTGATGCGCATTGGCGTTCGTTCGCATCATCATCGTTGTTGTATTTTTATATGGCATTCTCTCAGATACTTTCATACATCTATGCGTTCGTTCGTTCGTTCGTTCGTCTGTATGTATGCAGTGAGTCGAGTCAGCAACATTGGATGTGGATGTGGAAACTGTGTGTGGAGTGGAGTCTTTGTTGGTTGGGGCTGTGTATATTTCGGTATGTAGCCAGGGCGCATACATATATATACACCGACAGTTTTTTCTATAGTATTTTTTTTTTGTAATTTTGTGTTTACCAAGCGGCTTGGTGAACGTACGTATTCGTACGCCTTGATAGCTGTTGTTGTTTCCTACACTGCGCGACGTGCAATTTGCGCAGTGTGCTGTCGGCTCCGTCAATTGTTAACGGCGATTGTTGTTGCTGCCCGTTGCTTATGTAGCCCTGGTTTCGATCCAGAGCCAACGATTAGCGCACTTGCCTCAACGCTCTCCCCATGCCCATTCTCTCTTGTCTTATCAGCTGGGGCTTGTGATAAGGGCAGCCCAGCCGCACGGCAGAAAATTCGCATGCAAGGCCCATCAACATCGCTGATGTTGGCTCGTCGATGATCATTGCTTATCTGCCAGTCGACGGCTGTCAGCTGGGCGCGGTAAGTGGAACAGTTAGTTCCGGGAAAATGCTCAAGGGGATCCCCAATATCAATCCGCAGGGAACAGAAGGTTATTATTAAGCCAAAGATAATAGGAATGTAATGTCCAGTTTTGAAGATCTTAGATATTATGTATATAGTGGTAGTATGGAGTGTGATATGATAGGAGAAGATATGATATGTTATATTCGCTAGAGAATTGAATGGAAATTTGGGGTTGTAGTTCTCTAAACTTTCTTTTATATAAATTATTCAATTAATTAAATTAATTGGAATAGAAAATCTTAGGTTTCTAGTCTTAAAAAATAAAATATATTGGATAATATGTAGATTTCCTCTGGAAATACTGTAATACTTCCTATGCCGCTCTCATAATTATATTTCCCATATTATCCTACACAAATAATTAAAAAAAAATCAAACTAAATTCCCAACATTCTGGAACCCCTCACATATTCTATCTTTCTGGGGAATTCTTATTAGCTGGGCTATCAATCGACCAACAGGTTGATTTCCAAGCAATTGCATTCCCATTCCAGAGTCCCCCCCATCAGGCATTTACTGAAGAGGTTCAATCACAGACGAATTTCGTCCTTACTGTCCCGACACTGGCAATGACATATTGATGGATCGGCTGGAATGGTCACAGGTAGAAATAGAGAGGCTGTGCTAGAGAAACTAATACCGAACCCAAAACCCAGAGCTCTCGAAAACGAAACGCACTGGCGTGCCTAATGCGCTGCATCCTTTTTGAGGATTACGGTTCGAACTTAGGTAGACGGGTAGACGGGACTAACAAAGCAATGGGAGGGATGGTATAGGATGATAGGGATGTGTGTGCGTTTTTTTTCAGGAAAGCAAAGGTATTGGGATTTGTGAGAAGGGTCTGCGGCAGTAGAGGACTCACGTTTCACGAAATGCCGAAAAAAACACACAGCTGATTTGCCTTGAAGTGGGGTAAAGGCAAAGAAGGCGAAGGAGTCGCGGTTCATTGACCAAAAGTCACCATTCTTAACCGGGGAGTTCCCCCAAGCAAGTGGAGCATATGTGTAATGTATGCTGTCAGCTGTTTTCCCCCCATTCACATACATATACACACACGTACATACGCAAAGTGGGGAGTGCGAGAGATGCTGCTGCTCCATCCGTGCCTTGCAAATTTTCAATGTCACCAATTGCGATGCCGGCGTCGTCGTCGTTGTCGCTGCTGCTTATAAATCTTCGACGTGAAGCACGAAAAACGGCAAACAAGCAGAGGCAGCCGGCACACACATTACAAACAACAACAAAAAAGGAAAAAAACAGAAACACCAAAGCGGCGCACATTGAAAATTGCTCTAATTCGCCAAAAACAGCTGATTTGCCGCCATGGCTTCCTGCTCTGCTGTGGTGCCAATCGACGGTCCCCCCAAAACGACACGGGGACTACTCGGACTCGAACTCGGGAATCGGACGCGGACGCGGACTCGAACTCTGAATCGGATTCGGAGGTTTTGTGTCTGTCAGTCGTGCGGCGAACTCCGTGGTGCGGCAACATGAAATGGCCTGGCCGACGCTTAATATGCGCACATCAAAAAAGGCCCAATCCCAGGCTACCACCACCACCAATTTCTCCTTGAAAGCAATCAGCCTTGAATAAAGGATAATAGTGTTTTGTATGGTTAGCTGGAACATTTGGGAGGTTTAAATATATTTATTTTAGATATTATGAACATTTAAAATTTTTATTTTAGAACCAAATATTTAAGATCTTTTAATGTCTAATACTGGAAAATTGTCACAAATCTTTTTATCTTGAGTTGCTTCATAATAATACTCTAAATATTTAAAACACTCAAAAGCTACTCCTAAACATCCATAAACAAATAACAATCTCTAAATGACTGAAAAATCTTTCAAAAACTAAACCCTCCCCAATTTATAGATACTTTTAAATATCTTTTTTTTTGTAATAGATTTTAAATTGTTTTAAAAAGACCAAATATATCTCAAATATATCTTTAATATTTTGAAAAATCTTCGAAAAATTAAATACACCCCACTCCATAGCTTGGCTTAAGTATCTTTAATTTGAGTTACAGAAGTTCCACAGCGTTGGGAAAACCGGGGTTTGGGGTTCGAATATTTTCTTACTTCATTCCCACAAACAACATCATGTGCCGCTATAGGAAAATATGTGTGTTGGTTGCTCTTGTCGTCGCCCCACTCTTCTACGCTCTGTGTTATGGTTGTGGGTGTTGTTTTGGCGTTCAAAGTTTTCACCATTGAGGGAGGGAAAATAACAGATCCAACCAGCATGGGAAAGACCAAGAGGCAAGCCACCATATCGGCGTCGTCATCTCGAGATTCAAGACTCCAGAGCTTCTTCCCAGCTGAAGAGAGCTGCAGGAAGAAAGAGCAACCAGCAACCAGCAACCAAGCAACCGAGCGAGCGTCGTCTTCAATTCAATTCATTTTTATTATGATGAGCGGACCGCTGTCTTCGTTGAACTCCGGCTCTGGCTTGTAATTTTTTTCTTCTTATATTTCTTTCTTTTTTTTATTATGCCCGGCGCGCTCTTTTTTATGTTTCCAAAGTTTCTTCTTCCTCTTTGGCTCGTACACCTAAATTGCTTTGGCGGCGGAGATCGCGGCTAAAACTCAAACCCAGCTCGAAAACCGAAACTCGGCTTTTTGCTTCTACTTGTTATTTTTTTGTATTCCTTTTTTTGTGTTCGTTTCGTCTTGACGTCTTTTCTGTGTGCTGCGGCTCGGTCTCGGGCCCGAAGAATTCAAAGTGGGCCCCAAACCGAGACTCGCGATACTCGAGGCCCGCGACTTAAAAACTCGAGACTCGAGACCAGACCGGGGCAGAGCGTACCCGATCCGACCAGAGTGGATCGGCGGCGGCACACAGTCAGAGTCAGAGGCAAAGCCCACGGCCCAGAGTTATAGCCAGAGTCAGGCACTGGAGGGAGCGACAACGACAACGACATCGTCGACCGACTTTAATGCTTGGAAGTTGGAAGCGAAGACAGTGGGGTAAAATGGGGTTTAAACTAGTAAAATAAAAGAATCTCTAAAATAGCATTAGATATAATAAATATTTATTAAAGAAGAAGTATATATAATATTAAAAAGCTTGAATTCTGCAAAGATTTTTTATTATATTATATTAATAATTAAAATTAAATATACATGTTTATATTTAGCAACCCTCCCAAAAATTACATTTTATATATTTGCTTCTAAAGATTTAATTTTAAAACTTTTGATTTTGGTGTCATTATTAAGATGCAATTATGAAGCTTATGAACCTCAAATAATCTCAAAATATTTAGGGAATTTCAAAAGCAACTTTCTTAGCTTTCCTTATAAATGATTAATTTTTAAATATTTATTTTTATAAATTTTTAAATTTTGACTTAATTCACAAATATCTAGTAAATTCTTTGGCCACTGTCCCTCCAGCTTTCGGGCAAACATTTCGTGTTGCTTTTGCTGTTGTTGTTGTTGCCACTGACGATGACTGGCTCCGGCTCTCAGGTTGGGTTGCTTTCTGCTGGCTGGCTGGCTAGCTGACTGGCTCCGGCTGCTTGGTTGGCTCATAACCTGAAACTTGAATATTGTGGAATTTGAAGGTAGCGACGACGATGTTGCTGTTGTTACTGCAGCGGCAGCAGCACAAGCAGCAGCAGCAGAAACTGCATTGACGCTGCGTGCGAGCTTTAGACTCGGCCCGTCAATTTGGAGCCAGTCCCAGAGTACCGCTCCCCGCATCTCCGCTTACCGTTCGCCCTGTCAGAGTCGCCAAACCTCCGACTGCTTTTCAGTCCGCAGCTGAAACGAGTTGCTGGCGAAGCGTAAAATGCTGCTGCTGCTGTGGCTGTTGGTTTTAGATGTTGCTCGTTGCTGGTGGGTAAAAAGCAACGAACGCTTGACGGGGAGACTGGCTTTTGTGTTGCTGTTGCTGCGGCTCGATGCCTGCCTGGTTGCCGCTTGGAATTGGCCAGAGTGATGTTGGTGTGGCAATAAAATTCAACTTCCAGCAACATCAAGCTGGCTGAACGCAGCTCGAAAAATCATCATCATCAGCAGCAGCGAGGCAGCCAGTTCGTACCAAGATGATGGCCAGCATTGTATAAATGCTGTTTGCAGCGGCTTATAATGATGGCGAGCATTTCTCCATTCGAACGCAAAATTAACGTAGAAAGTTTTCTTTTTTTGTTTTGTTTTGTTTTGGTTGGAGGTTTGTTTTTCGGTTTTCCCGTTGCAATTTCAGTGAGCTTTTTTCGCCTGCTGATTGGTTTTCAGCGCAGCTTTTAAGCGCTTCGAGCGCACACACGGCGTATGCGCAACGAGCTTCGGCCGCATTACACATACGACCAGTTGTCACCAAGAGAACAATGAGCAGGCACTCGCCTTTTTAAGCAAACCCCTGATGATGATAAGAATGAGTCAGCCATGAGTATGGGGTATGACTATAGCTTAAGGTATGGGTTTATGGACATGGAGCAACCAACCGATAATTCCAAGAAGGGAAACAACTTTCGTTTCGGGGGATTCTCGCTGCGTCTTCGTTGGTTTCATTCCATTCCCAAAAGGGCGAATCCGTACGGCCAGCATGTCTAGACTCGCTCCAGCCCCTATACCAAAAATAACACCGAAAATACAGCTGCAGACGCGCAAACCAAAAAAACGAGGGATGAAATGCGATGATGAGACATGCGGCCGTAGCCAGCCACGACGGAGTAAGAGTCAGAGGCAGCAGCAGCAGTAGTAGACAGGCTGAGGCAAACAAGGGACAGGCCATGAGCTAGGAGGGGGTAGAAAAATGCGAAACACATGCGACTCGACGACGGCAACGACGACGACGACGACCTCGATGACGATAACAGCGTACAGAGGCGAAAACTCACCCTCTTCGGGCTCGGAATCGGGTTCGGGTTCCGTTGTCGCACCAAGAGACGGCCGTTGCCGTTTGCTGCTTTGCTGCTGCTCTGGCTCATGTTCATATGGCGAGTATATTTCCCCCATCAAATGCTTAACTGCAATAGCAGCAGCAGCCAAAACCGGCAAACAGAAAATATGCGAGCATATGGCAACCCTTATGGATATGGGATATGACAAAGGCCGTTCGCCGTTCGCACAGATGTTCAAAACTTAGAAGGGAAAGCCGGCAATTGCGGGTTGGCAACACTGAAAAAGGGGGAAAACTCAAAAGAAATGTGGGCTTTACAAAATCCCAAGCATGATTCAGCGATCGATAGGCCAGAGATTATATCAAAATTGGTTGTATTTTATAGAGGGAGTTGAATAAAACACAAAATGATATCAAATATTCAAGAACAATCATCGTTATTTATTAGATTTTATATATTTATACTAAATTTTACATTTAAATCAAAAATTTCTTGAACATTTTAAAGAGAAAAAACTTTACATTTAAAAATCTCAAGAGGGGTTCAAAAATAATAATATTAATTAAATATATATTCTACTAATTTTAAACATTGCTTAAGCTTATAAAATAATATTTAATTTATTTTAAAAATCAAAATACTCTCAATACTTCCCGTTTTTTCTGACGATAAAGTCTTTCTGTAGAATTCTTTTCCTGCCATTGTTCTGTGGATCTTTCTTGTGTTGATCCAAAATCCATGGCTGGAGCAGAACTCGAAAAACCCAAAAATAGTTTCTAAAAATGAAGAAGAAACAAACCAAGGAAAGACTGAGAGAAACGAAGAAAAGTCTCACAATAAATGTGGCGGAAGTTGGATGGGAAAAGAAGAGCAAGACTAAGGCAATCGTCGCGCTGCCCACACAGTTTTTCAGTGCGTTTTATTTTAAGAAGATTTCGAGCAGCGTCGATGAGCAATGCCAGGCGGCAGCAGGGAGAGGGAGGCAGCAGGGGGATGTTGTTGGTGTCGAGTGGGTGGCGGGTTGGAGGAGGGTGACTGACTGACAGACAGACGGACGTACGGACGTACGGACAGCCTCGACTTGGCCTGGCTTGACGCCGTACTTGCTGCCTTGCTGGCATTTTCCATTTCATTTTCATTTTCATGGCTCGAGTGGGCGGAAGGAATCGGTCGGCGGGGGTAGGAAAGATGGTTGAAAGGGAGAAAAAAAAGGAATATATATAGGGGGAGTTCAAGTCTGCCGCCTGCCTTGTGCCTGACTTCCATTTTCTTGATAAGTTTTTCAGCTGGCTGTGTGTGTCCTTTGTTGGGGTTGTGCCGAGAACTGGGTTCAAATTTATGATGCACAGAGGGAAAATGAAAGAAAAATCTTAGAAGTAAGCTAAGGAATTATAGTTAAATATAAAAAATAATGTTTTAAGTAAATATTCAAAGTATAAATGTATCAATAAATAATAATAAATAAGACCCAAAAGTAGACTACAATTAAATGGGAACTAATACAATTTATAAACAGCAAAGTAACTCTTTTAAAGGTGATATTTTCTAGGAAAAAGAAAACAAAAGCTTTTCTCAGTGTAAAATTCCTTTTCCCGCAGACTTTTAAAACTCTTTTATATTTCTCTTTCTTGATGTTTTTGGCGGCAAATCACTAAATAAATTGTATTCTTTTCGATTTGCAGGTAAATTCCGCGATGGGTCTTCAAGCAACAGCCGCCACAAAGCGGAAGCATGAGCTGACCTTCGATAGCAAGGATGCCAACACCACCTACACGGGCACCTGTGCCCCGCCCCCCGTCAAGGCCAACAAGTGGGCCATAAGCAACAACAACTACCTGGAATCGCTCGAGGAGCAGCAGCAGCAGCAATCGCCAGCGGAGCCAGCCGCAGCAACCATCGAGTCCAACAACAACCATATTGTGGTGGATGCATCCATGGACATGGATATGGATGCAATGAAGCCCACGGAGACAAGTATTAGCAATGGTCATGAAGTTACTACCGCCGTCGCAGCCGTCGCCGTTCTGAAGAGTCAAGCGGAGGTGCCGTTGCCACCGACAGCGAGTGCCGCCATACCGGAGGACAGTATCGCCAAGCTAGAAGTAGTGACATCCGCCGTGCCCTGTGAACCGTGGACCGGTGCTGTAGGTAGCTCCTCAACGCCCTCGGCCGTGGCTGGTGGAGCCGCTGCCTCTTCGGAGCCCGTGGATTGCATATCCAAGCTGCAGGCAGTTGCTGTGCCGAGTGATCCCTGGGGCAGTATTGCCACGCGCTCTACATTGGCAACGACGCTGCTTAGTGCCGATGAGCTGGATGACGATGATGATGATTTCGAGGACGATTACGAGGAGGAGGAGAGCATCATACCCACCTACTGTCCCATGCGTTACCATCCCTTTGTGCCGCATCCACACTCGCATCCGCACCAGCTGCCCCCACATCCTCTCCAGCAGCAGCAGCAGCAGCAGGCACATCCTCAGCAGCTCTCCCAACAGCAGCAGCAGGGACATCCCCAGCAGCAGCCCCAGCATCCTCAGCAGCAGAGGAGCTATGCCCCGGGATATGGCAACCGGCAGCCCAACTATTATTCGGAGCCCTTCCCGCAGCAGAACTGCTCGCGGACCGGAGGACCGCAGCACATGACCCAAACGCCGCCGACGCCGCAGCAGGCGCGTGGCTTTGCCCCACCTCAGTGGGCGACAGCGGGAGCGGGCAGCAGTCCGGCGAATCCCGCGGCCGGTGGTCAGCAGTTTTACGAGGCGGCGAACGGAGGAGGCGCCTATGCCCAACCGGCGGCGCCGCCGCAGCAGACGATACGCTGTGCAGAGAATGGCAAGTCCTATTTGGATCTGGGCTGCAGCAGTGGCTCGCCCACAGCCAACGCTAGCGGTGGAGGATCGCCCAGCAGTCCGCCGCCCTCCTCGGCACCCGTTCCTGTTCCCTTTGCCGGCCTTCCACTGCATGGTCTGCCCCTGAAACGATGCTGCGATGGCCGGGCCGGCGGTTGGTGCAGTGCCAACAGGAGTTGCTACAAGGACACCCGGCTGAAGATCCGCAATCTGTCCATGTTCAAGCTCTCCCGCTTCCGTCAGGTCTCGGAGCAGTCGTTATACCGCTCTGTGCTCATCTGCAATACTCTGAAACGGATTGATCGCGAGATCGAGGCGGAGGCCAAGGAACTGCATCAGGCGGCTCAACAGCATCACCAGCAGGCGGCGGCAGCAGCAGCAGCAGCGGCAGCGGCGGCCGCTCAAGCAGCGCAATACCATCCAGCCTACCAGCAACAGCAATCCCCACCAGCGCCACTGCATCCGCATCCCCAGCAGCAGCAACAGCAGATGGATTATGCGCCAGTTTTGAACTGCGCCCGCTTGGCCAACATGGATCACTACCAGCAACTGAATTTCCAACCCCAGCAGCAGCCCCAGCAACAGCAGCAGCAGCAACATGGCTACCATGAGCGCCTGGAGAGCCAGCCGGCGTACAGAGGTGTGGCAGCGGGTGCCAGTGGCTTTGCCACACAGCCAAGCAACTGTGATACATCCCCCATTGGCGGCGGCAACAACAACGCAGCCACGCCAGCAACAGCGGCCAGCAGTAGTCTGCATCCCTATGATCACTATCCCTTCCGGGAGTCGCAGTCTGGTCGAGCCACGCCTTTTCCCGCCTGCCCCACAACCACAGCAGCAGCAGCGGCAGCAGCTTCGTCGGCAGCGGCAGCAGCAGCACCAGGATCAACCAGTGGAGCCTCCGCCATTCTGAGCAACTGCATCACCAGCAATAGCAGCAGTTCCAGTTCCCCCGCCATCAGCATTACCAGCGGCAACACCAGCAATACCAGTTCCTCGACCAGCAGTAGTGGCACCATCGTCTCCAATGTCAGTGGGAGCAATCCACCAGTTGCCTCGATCGTCAGCAGCAGCAATAACTGTGACACCAGTGACTCTGGCTATGCGGACGACGATTCCACACGCTCCATCAACTGGAGCTCAGTGCTTAGCCTGAGCTCACAATCGGCGCTGGATCCGCTGAATAACAACGATCTATTCAGCATACTCCCGGCAGCGGCGACGCCCACAGCTGTGCCGGTTTCAGTGCCAGCCAGCAGTTCCAGCTCCTCCTCGTCCTCGACACTGGCTTTCAGCGGCAGTTTCACCACGGTTCAGGCCAACAGCGGGAACAGCAGCAGCAGTAGCAGCAGTGGGAGTTCCAGCTCCACCACGGCCACTTTTACGACACTGTCCACCATCTCCTCGGCGACGCATTCGCTGACCTCGTCTTATGTGAGCAGCATCAGTTCGAATGTGTCGGCTGGCGCCAATACCTGGGAGTATGGATTCCTGGATATGGAGTTTGGGCTGGGATCCGAATTCACGGAACTGGTGCCTAGCTGCAAGCTCAGCTCCGAGGATCTGTTCAAAAGCGGACTTGGCGGTCAGGTGGTGGCCGCATCGCGCCTTCACGACAACGAGCTGGAGCAGCCTGCCCACATCATGGTCGGCAGTTAGTATCAGTTGTAGACGACTACGAGGACGAGGAAAACGTGCTCCTCGGCGGATAGCGGCGGCGTGCTGGTCGCGTCGCCAGCTGGCGCCCACTAGCAATTCCAAGCAGTATTGAAAGGGAAAGGGAGGAGATTGTATGGGAGAGGGGATTCTCGATCGTAATTGCTAATTATGCTCAGGTTGTGAACGTGCATGTAACCCTTATCCTTGGTCCTACGGCATCCCCTCCTCCTCATAAGCTCCGCTCCTCCACACAAGCAATCCAATGGCACACAAATTAATTGCAATTTATTAAAAAGAGAAAACTTTGTAACTCAGTGAGAGACAGAAAACAACAAAGAACAAAAAATATAAAATAAAAGATGAAAACAACAATGATTATGAAAAATGAGCAAGCAAAAACTATTAGCAAATTTTTGATAAGTGTAAATATTGTTAGCCAAGTAAGTTAAAAGGCAGAGCAGCGAACTCCTAGGCTTAAGAAACTTCGATGAAACGGATGCGAAATGGAAAATTCTATATATTAGCGTAACTTTAGCTTTGTTAGTTGCAATTGTTGCAGTTTTTCGATTTCACAAACACCAATACACCAACAACAACAATGTCAAAACGAACAACAACCAGCTGTTTGGCGAATTATTCAACAACAACAACAACAACAACCAGATCAATTAACAAAATTATGTTTTTGGCCACAAAGGATTAAGCAAAAGCTGATGAAAAATCGAAAAACGTTTACTATATATTATTAGCCATAAGTATTATTATTTATATACAAGAAACGCAAGAAAACAACAAAACAAACAACAAAAGAACAACTTAAAACAAAGTTTTATAAAAGAAAAACAAAGAAAAAAGCAAAAACAAAAAAAAAATAAAAAAGCAAGCAAATATAAAGAATTTGTTAAAAAAAAATTAAAAACAATCTTTTGATTTTTGGTGGTCATGGGATAATTTTTTTCAGATGGAAAGCAAATAAAAATCTCTTATGAATAATCTTTGACTTTTAATTTAATTAAAGATTTTTAAAAACTTTTTGAAAGAAACTAAAAAACAGTAGATGTCGCTTTAGGAAAAATCTACAAAATGCCATACACTGCTTAGTCTTGTTTCATCAGAGATTCACATTTTGCGAGTGGTTCCGCCAGAGGTCGCCACAGTAGTTGTTGCGGTAAACCATGTGTAAAATAGAAAATTCTTCATTTTCCCGTAGTCCGGCAACGCCAATGTCAAAAAAGTTTTTATTCCCGCCATACCATTTTTTCCTTTTGAAAACTAAGCCATTATAATTAAAACATTTTAAGATTTTAAGAGCGAAAATGAAAAATAAATTAACATAAAAATGTAAAGTACTTGTTCTTGCAATATTCATTGGAAGGCGCAACCAAACACAAACTTGCTCAGAAATATTTTTGATTAAATATTTATTTACTAAAAGAAAATAAATAATTCAAGCCAACAAACTATCAACAAAATACAAAAATGATCCCCCAAAAATAAATTATTAAAAACTTAAAACTGTTTTAAAAATTAGCATATATGTATATATTGCAAATCGGTCTACAAGAAGATTCGAGATTGCAACTACCTAACGCTTTGTTTCCAATATATGTTAAATGATTCTGGCAGCCATTGATTGCTTACAACTTTATTGGGTAAATAAATAAAAAAAAAAATAACAAAAATTCAGGAAGGAGTTTTACAAATTCATAACTTTAAGTTAAGTTTTCTTAGATAGTTTTTTTTTTTTTAATGTGTTTCTTCTGTTTGTCTTATTTTTTAATGGTTATTTCTCAATACGCTTGCGGTGAATGCGCTTGAGAGTACCATCGCAGGTGGATTGATGACGTTGCAGGAAGCCTTGAAGGGCAAATTTTCGGCCACAGGCAATGCAGACAAAATCGGGCTGCTGACCCGGACGCAGTGCCTCCCCACTGTTGTACTTCTGGCGACAGGCGTCGCAGGTTGAACGACGCTTAACCTCGCCAACATCAAAGACGACCGTAAATTCCTGATTGCAAAATAAGCACTTGAACTCTTTGACCACCAATTGTTTGTCGGTATGCTGGGCGCTTAGGATCCTTCCCCAGGCCACCAGCTCGTCCTGACGCTTGTGCCGACCCATGTGCGCCGAATATGAGCTTTCGTCGAAATATTTGCGATAGCATCGGTTGCAGCGGAACGGTTGAATCGCAGAATGCGTTTTCATGTGCTCCTGGAGGTTGCTCACCGAACTGAGGACCCTGCGGCAATCCTTGCACCGCCGATTTGCCACTGGCTCCTGGAGGCTCCGGCGTAAGCAGGCACGCTCGTGGGTCTTCAAAGAGCCTTGAGTGCGGAAACCGTTGGCACAATGGGAGCAGAAGTAGAGATTAATGGCATATCCACAATGTTCCTGGAGGACTTTGTTGTTTGGCTTTATATTCTGCTCATTCCCGATCTGGTCGATGAAGGGCGTTTTGCTGTTAACAATGTGCAGAAAGGAGCATCTGCCGTTGCTCTGCACCTCGACTGTGCTGTCGCCCACCTCTAGCTGCTGCAGGGAGCCGGCGCTACGCCTTTTCCCATTGCTGACTGTCTTCTGGTCCGCATTGACACTGGCGATTATGGGAAACGCAACCACCTCTTTGGTGAGGTGTGGATACAGGTGCTGTGTCTTGCCGTGATACTGCTCCTGGTCCTGAATGAAAGGCATTTTATTTTCCTTAGCAGGAGAGCTCTCTTCTTGCTTAGGATTCATTCTGGCCGGCTCTTTCCTAGAGAAGTCTGTGGAATTTCAAGATTAGAGTTTGTCGCCAATCTTGCAGGTTTTTTTCAAGGCTTTTGTTTCTATTAAGAGCATACGCCTCTTCTTCCAGATAGACGCTGTTCCAGTCCTTAACAAACTACTTGCCTGGTCGCCGCACTGATCCTCTTCCAATTCAATGTAATACTCCTTCGGAGGTAAATTTTTCTGTGCCAAGTTGTGGCAGCTTTTGGAGCATTAAAAAATAATAATAAAATGTTAGTGGTATCGAAGAAATGCCATCGAGTTCCGGTATTCGATAACTCCATCGATCATTTGGGAAGACAAATTAAAAAAAAGCGATATGAGGCCATTTCCGGCGTGTTATTAGAGAGGAGACAATTTTAAGAAGAAATGAATAAATAAAATTTCTGGGAGGGAAATTTAAGGCTGAAGGAATGAAGAAAGGAAACTTGATCCTTAGCATTGAATCTAGGACATAACAAAAAGTTTAAAAACAAAGGGCAATTAATTGAAGAATTGCATTAGTTGTAATTTAAAGTGTAGAAGTAGAATAATACTTATTTTATACCCGAAACAAACCACACCTGAATGTTTCAATAAAAATATTTTTCAACGTTTTTCGTTAGGTCAATTTTTTTCATTAAATTAAAAAAAAAACTGATTCAAATGCAAATATACTTTTGACCTACTTAAATACTTCTAAAGTGATTGAAAAAAATCAATGAAAAGTCCACTGACTACAAGGAACACTTGTTCGGTCTGCGATGTTAAAGTACTTTCAGTGGGATCAGATTTCGCAGCCATGAATGATAATCATAAACGAGGAAAGGCAAACAGTTGAAGTGCCTTTTGATAAACCATTAAATAAAACTCAATACTACAAGAACAACCACAAAAACAACAACCATAACATGAGATTTTTCTTTGGGGTGGGATGGGCGCATTTCGAAGTCAAACAAGAAACTGTCGAATTTAATTGAAAATGTCCATTCATCATAAAGAGGGAGAGAGAGGAGGGCACTGGGCTATCCACCCTAACCATTCAAATGTTATTTAATACCTGCTCCTGTTCCTTCTGCTCCTCCTTTATTCAAGGATAATCGCATCAGCAAAATCAGAGGAAGCTAACAAAATTAGCGACAACACTGCGACGAGAACTCCGAACCGCGACTTGTGGACGCGTGTGCCTGCCACAAGCATCATTATACACTAATTACCCGAGTATTATCGAAGGGCATTCAATCGAAATGGTATAACGAGTAGCCGAACCACCGCACTTGGTCCTGGAATTGGTTACTCATATATCTGACCGCAAAAGAGCCCAGCTCGCCTGCCAGCTCTTTCCCTTTTGAGCCATCTATGTCCATTGTTGGCTTGACTTTTCAGCGCCCGCGGCATTAAGAGCCACTGAATTGGCAATAAAAAGATTATATAGCCCGAAGGTGTGAAGTGTAGCGGAGGAATCGAGCACAAAAACAAAAAAAATAAAAAAAAACACACCCCCAACGGAGAACATGTGTTGCTCGGTGCCAGTTCCCAGCCAGCAAACAGCATCTCACTCGATTCGAGTGAGAGTCCAAGAGTGAGTGCGCAGCCATATTGCCCGCGTCTGAGGCATCCTCCAATCAACGCAGAAGAGGCATCTTTGTGCCTTTGTTTAGCCAATGGCAGGTCAGAGTAATCCCACGCTGGATCATAATATGGGCATTTAGGGGTTTTTTAAGTTGTGCCTTAGGAACCTCGAAGATTACTTGGAGCCATTAGGAAATATATAGTCTCAGAGGATTTTTATGCTTGACTGAATTGGGAGATTATAAAATATTTAATAAAGTATTTACTATTTTGATTTCAAAATTGAATATCTTAATTTTACCTGTTTCTATAAGACCCAATGTATGTAGATTGTCTTTTGATAATTCCTATGAAATTCATTGATAATTCATTTTTTCATTGATAAAAACATAACAAAATATTCGTTATTAGAAACTAAATATAAACTGGATTTAAGCCTATACAACTGATAGTGTCGTAAACATTTTGCATAAAAATAAAAAATATTTCATTGGGATTAGAACTTTAGATAATTGAAGATTTATATTTATATTAAGACAAAATTATTAAATATTCAAAAATTGTGTGATCCATTAAGACTATAGCATCTAGGAACATAAGCTAAAGCAATATATACTCAATATTTATATGCAATATATTTATTTAATACAAATTATTAAGCAAAGGAACGAAAGCCTTAGTAGTGTTAGTTTCTCTATCTTACATGTTATTCTTTAGTTTAAACTATGAGTTTGAATTAATAAGATGTTATTTATTATATATTATTTATATATATTATTTATTTTATTTTTTAAGTCCAAACAAATATTATCAAATTCCTTTATTAAATTACGTAATAAAAAAAAGTAAGATTTCATTTAAATATAAACTAAGTTGTGAAAATTTAACAAAACTACTTAGTTTCCGAGAAATAATAAATAATGTTTAGACCTTGTCATACAATTTCAAGTTATTTTATTACCCAACTAACCTACTTATAGACAAGTGTGTGCATTTACGGCTACCTTTTTCGATTTGTTTCAAATGATTTAAATTCTAAACAAATCGCTAGGATAAACAAATCATTTGGGATCCGTTGGCATCACTTTTGGAGAACTGTACCCAAAATCTAACATTTTTGGAAATAAAAAATAGGTCTGAGAGAATAGTTAGCAGTTCTGTAAACAATAAACAGGATGCATGCACTCCCGGAAAACTAAGGCTCACTATATATGTAGATGCATATAAGCGAACGCCCGTAACCTTATTGTTTAGACACTTGAGAGGAAACTCGAAGGCTCTCTTTGGCCAAAAACCACCAATGGAAGGAAGCCAATCCGAAACCGTAATACGGTTCCACCCCCACTTGAGTACGGCGCACATTTCCACTCCGTGATTTCGAGTGCTTCTCGCCGGGGATCTCGGCAGCTATTTAAAGACAGCCCGGAGCGTCCAACTCAAGCACATTTGTTGCGCAGCCCTCGAGACGTGAAGATCCGTGAAAGATTTTCCGGAGTGAAAACAAGTGCAGAAAAAAATATAGAAAAATTCGAAAATATTTTCAGAAATTTTCAAAATATTTAAATTTTGAAAGAAAAACAAATAAAATGCTAAATATGGAAAGTGCAAGTGTGGGCGGCAGTGCCATGGCGGGTTTGAGCAAATCGCTAACAACACCCTTCTCCATCAACGACATCCTGACGCGCAGCAATCCGGAGGCGCGACGTGTGTCCAGCGTGGACTCGGAGCCGGAACCAGAGAAATTTCGATCCTCCAATCGTTCCGAGCGCAGCGCCTCCAAGTCACCACCGCTGTGCTGTCGCGATCTTAGCCTTTACAAGTTCTCCAATACCAAGGAGATGCCACCGAATCCCAGGCAGCAGCAGCAGCAACAAACCACAAACTATCTGCAGTATTATGCGGCAGCTTTGGAAAACAACAACAACAGCAATCATCATCACCAGGCAACCATCCAACAAAATCCATCAAACTCCAGTGCCGCGGACTATATGCAACGTAAATTGGCCTATTTTGGGTCCACCCTTGCTGCTCCTTTGGACATGAGACGGTGCACTAGCAACGATTCCGGTAAGTTTAGGGCCAAACTTAGAACCTTTCAAAGAAAGCTAAAGTCTTTTGTGCTTCCCTTTTGTCCTTTGTGGCTAATTTTCTAATTTTCTATAATTTTTTCTTTACCATCAACAGACTGCGATTCACCGCCGCCGCTGAGCAGTTCACCCTCCGAGTCGCCGCTTTCCCATGACGGCAATGGTATGAGTCGCAAGAAGCGTTCCCGGGCTGCCTTTAGCCATGCTCAGGTGTTCGAGCTGGAGCGTCGTTTTGCCCAACAGCGGTACCTATCCGGGCCGGAGCGCAGCGAGATGGCCAAGAGTCTGCGGCTGACCGAAACGCAGGTGAAGATTTGGTTCCAGAATCGTCGCTACAAAACCAAACGCAAGCAGATCCAGCAGCATGAGGCGGCTCTCCTGGGAGCCAGCAAGAGGGTTCCCGTCCAGGTCCTTGTTCGGGAGGATGGCAGCACCACCTATGCTCATATGGCTGGGCCTGGGACGGGACATGGTCTGGATCCTGCGCTGATCAACATCTATCGCCATCAGTTGCAGTTGGCATACGGTGGCTTGCCCTTGCCCCAGATGCAGATGCCGTTCCCTTACTTTTATCCGCAACCCAAGGTCCCTCAGCCCATACCACCGCCCACTCAATCCTCTAGCTTTGTGACCGCATCCTCGGCTTCTTCCTCGCCCATTCCTATACCAGGAGCCGTGCGTCCTCAACGAACTCCTTGCCCCAGTCCCAACGATCAAGGGATGAAGGTGGAGAACGGCGCCGAGGGCAATCATTCGGATGTGGAGGATATGGACGAGAATGTGGAAATTGATTGAAGGAATGGAAGAAGGATTTGCCATATTCCCGCGACACGATTTATGTGATAGCCTTAGAAGTTGTGTTTTAGTTTTAGGATCTATGTGTAAACAGTAGATAGTCAATAGCTTTAGTAGCCCTAAGTTTTAGTTGTACTTTGAAAGATAAATGAAATAAAATTGTGAATGAAAAATATTGAATAGTGTTATTTTTAATTTAGAAAAAGAAAACATATTTAAAGGTGATTCTGTTATTTCAAAAAATTAATTCTTTATTATTTTTACAGGATATAACATTTTAAAAGCAATTTGTAGAGAAAATAAAATTGAAGTCATCAAGAAATCGGTGTAAACTTTAAAATGTAATAGGGTTTGCTTTTGGCCAAAGTTAGAATAAAGGTTTAATGGCTTAATTAAATTTGGAGGGTTTAAAAATTACCATAAATGCAAATTATGAAAAAAATAACAAAACGTTTTAATTTTTTTACGTAAATTTTGTAAGTCGATTATAACCATGAATTAATTTGAATTCGAAAAACATTTTTTTTTTGTGTTTTTAATATGTACTTTAAGGAACCATTATAATGAATTTAAAATATACAAAATAAAAATTGCAGATCAAGAATTTGAAAGATAAATAAAATAAAATCGTGTATGGAAAAATATTATTTTATATTTCTGCTATTTTGGAAATAGAAAACATATTTATACTGTACTTTACTCCTTTGTTCTTCGCAAACTGAACACTAGAATTATAATTTATATCAATTTATAGAAATGAAAGCCTTATTATTTATTTATTTATTTTTGAAAATTTCCAGGCATTTTTGTATCATTAAATTTATACCATATGACCTCAATTTCGCATCAACACCCCCGGGAGAGTCTCCTCTCAGACCCTTCAAGAATGACAGCGATCGGGGCGCTGTAGGGCCTCGAGATCCGTTCTTCTGAAGTGCCCATGCGTGTGGCCCGCCGAGAAAGCCTTGCAAAAACCGGAGACTGAAATCCGAAAGAAAAGCAATGATGATTACCGACTATGACGAGCCCACTCAATGTCGACATAGAAGTGCTTCAATGTGTCAGAGGAGTCGGGACGGGTCGAACGTCTGTGTGACCCACAAACCACTGACTTACATTACGATTACGACAGGCGCTTTTGCACAAGATCAACGAAGGATGGGAGCGGAGAATTTAGGAGGATGGGGGAAGGGAAAAGGTTACATAGACATGTCCTTAGCGGCACAGTTGGTGGCTGACGACAACAAGGACACGGCACGCCTTAAGTGGCGCCTGGCGGCGACAATTTTAACGGCCCGACTAGGCGATGTTTATAAACAAACATACAAATAGAATCACAAGCTGACGACGACGATGCCAAGGATCGGTATCCGGAAAAGGACATGTGACCACTGGAGAATTCTATCGACCGATCATATGCTTTGGAAGGAGCATGAGCCCCTGGCAACAATGTTGCTCACATCGAAACCCATTTTTCTAATAAGCTACAAGAACTTCACTTAGAAAAAATCGGTAGGCGATCGAGTATTATAAAATATTCTATTGTTTATTTAAAAATGTATTTCTTCTCCCTATTTTATATAGATTGTTGATTCTGGACTTGTCTAAATGTCAGATTATAACTTAAGTGCAACAGATTGTTTTTGCTTTTACCACAAAGGATCTTAAGTATACTTTTTAACAATCAAACTTCACATTTGCAGGCTTATATATTCAGACTTGGGTCTTTATAGTTTACTTCCTAAAATAATTTTTGCTAACCCATTTATTTTAAAATTTTATATTTTAATTTATAGAAATATCGATTAAAGAATAATCTTCATCTTTCGTTTTTTCCGAGTGTTCGAATATGGTTGCATTTGGGGCATTGAACGTAGCACTCCGCCGTCTGCCAACTGAAATAACAATTTTTTTTTTGAATGAACGATCTTTAAGTACATATATAGTAATGCTCTTGCTGGCACATTCTTTCACTAAAAGCCCGCAGTCATTTGACAAATTTGGGACACTAAAATCGATTGACAGTTGTAATTACTTGTGTCAATAAAGGGGGTTTTTAGCAATTTTGTATTTCTTTGGCCTCTCTGCTTGTCATAATTTTGTTTTAAGCTAAATATTTGTTAACAGGAAACTTGTTACTTAGGCTGTGGAAATAATTGAAGAGCAAAAAGAAATAAATAATAAAAATAAGTATAATAATTAGTAATTTCAAAAATACTGATAATAAGCCGGAATCGAAGCCAAGTAATGATTATACTATTTTAAAATAAGATTGAAATTTAATGGTTATAGCTTATTTATTTAAAATATTTTATTTATATACTTAATGACCACTTATGTATATTAAATGGATATTACTTACTTAATTACTTATTTATTTAAAATATTTTCTCGAAAGTAATTACAATAACATCTTTATAAAAATAAGGAAAAATCACAGCTATCAAAATCAATTTGTAAAAAATTCTAAAAGCTAGGACAAAGCTCTTGAAGGTTAGTTAAAAAATATTTTTGATAAGAAAGAAGTGTTTCTCTTTAGAAACAGCTTCATAAACAAGCTTCTTAATTTATTTTTAAAAGGATCCTTTTGTGTTTTGGCATTAAGTGTCATTTTAAAGCCAACTTTATCTTTAATTTATATATAAATATTTGTTATATTTATTTTCAACATCTATTCATATTTTTCCCATACAAATATTTCTGAGTGAGAAACCAGATTGAGCGCCTTTTTCCTCTTAATAATGTGAGTGCATTTACTGAGACCCTCCCCTAGGTTTATTCCGCTCATCTGCGGTAATTCATGCTCACTTCGACTTTGAGTTTCGGCTTTATTGCATGCTTCGGATTTTGGATTACGGATTTAACATTACGCCGCTGAAGGGTTGAAGGCACACACCCACACACAGGCACTGCATGTGGTCTGGTGGAGTAAAATCGCATTCGTCCTGCTTGGCTACTAATTTGTTTATACTGCGCCGCCTCTGGTTTTGTTTATGCAACCTTTTTTTTATGACACACATGCCTCGCCGCCGGTGCTACGATCTGTCAGCTACTTGACGGCAATCCTTTTAAAAGAGGCCGCCGATATTTGACTTGTAATTAATATGGAAAATTACCCATGACTCCTCTCTGTTTTCCAAGTTCCAAGTGGCGTATGCGCGATCTCTGGAACTGCAATTAGTCGTCGCCTGTCTCCGGACATCCTTGATGGTAAACAAATTTTAGCATTATTCGTTCGCTATTTGTTTAAACATTTTTAATGGGTGGGAGACGGGGTACATTCTTAAGCAGAGAGTGCATTTAATGGCAAAATGCAAATTCAAAAGAAACGGCTGAGGAAAACCGTGGCCCGGACAGCTTAAAGTGTAAACAAAATGCCCCGAAATGTTCACTTATTATAAAATGCATAGTGCATTCTTTTTGTTTTGGCCCATTTCGATGCACTTTGCTTTAGCGTTTTGGCGTTGTCTTCCCATTGCTCCTGATCCCCACAACCCTCTCGGATCTTGATCCGATCGGATTCGACGTCGTCGTCGTCTGCTGCACACATGTGCGCCATAAAAGGAGGCCCAGGCATAGTCCGGAGGATGAGCATTGACTGCGACTGACACTTCGATTTGCTATTGCTATTGTTGTTGGTGTTGTTGTTGGTGCACGTGTTCTTCTGCCGGCGGCTCAGTTTGTTTATGCAACAGCCTTGGTCCTAACAGTTCTTGGTAGGAATAACTTCACAACAAATTCATCAACTAAACTCTAAAAACTATAAAGTTTTATACTCTAGATGTTTGGGGGGTATATTTGAATTAATTATACTTTAAATATATTAAATATTAACTTTGATTGATTTAAATGTTAAAATTCATCAACTAAACTTTGAAGATTTATTTTCAAAATATTTTACTTTTTGAATTTATAAAATAATAATGCCTAACATTTGTTTCTTAGTATTGTATTATTAAAAGACTTTTAATTAAGGTCACATAAATTTTAATTCAAGTTCAAACATTGTGAAAAACTTGTACAATTAAAAACAAAAAAGTCGTTAACTAAGGAAATAAGAAATTTTTAGATTTTACATTTTAACGAAAATTTTTGTGAGGACCACCAAACAATTTATCAATTTATTTCAATATTAACAATATATAATTATAGCAATAAAATTAGCAAGTAGCAATGTATATTATTTAAAATGTCTTTATGTATTTGAAATGAAAAACATCCTTATTTAATTCATATTAAATTAGTAATTGTTCTTGTATAAGTTTTATTGATTTATAAAGAGTTTAATATTTTCTATACCTATTTTATGTACAAATTTTTCCTTTTGTTCTTTACTCTAAAATAATACATTAAAGAAGAGTATTTCCCCATCGATCATTTTCCACTTCAAACCTGATGTGTTGTTTTTAAAGTTGTGCTCTTTGTTTTATGGGATATACGGGATCCAAAGAGGAGGGATCTCCAAATAGGGATTTAAGCCAGCGACATTGCCTAATTGCTGTGATGCCAGGCAATGGGGTTTGCCATCGTTTGGGCTGATGGCTTTGGTTTCCATAGGTAAATCGTATTTCTCCCCCAACCGAAAATGAATTGCCGTAAACAAACACAAAAACAAAGTACAAATGATCCTCTGGTCTCTGTGCCTATTTATGTTTATTTTGTTTTGAAAATTGTGCGTTTAATTTATAGTTAATTGTTTTTCAGCTTTTCATTAGCCAACCAAAAACCGGAGCGGTGACTGTGTGCGGTCCCCGAAAAATTCATGAGAATCCAGCCCACACGGACCATGGGGCGGATGAAATTATATGAATGGAGGATAGAGAATGATGGAGGAGGTGGAGGCCAGGCACCAATTGTTCGTGATGATGGTGCTATTTGCGCAAGTTGATGGTGCCCGCCCGTCCACACAAAATGGCCACCCACCTCAATTTCGAATTCAATTTCCAACTCAATTTCAACAACAGCTGCTGTTTGAGTTAAAAATCTTGCGCAATGCTAATTCCAAATCGGATGCTAAATCCAACCACCCCGCTCTCGGTGGCCACTCCTTTGCTTATTTGGCTTCAAATAAAAAATCATTTAAATGATTTCGGGAACGGGCATCAGGCAGCCAGTGGCATGAAATTGAATGATAAATGTTTTGGCTTTTGTGATTTTGTTTATTGTTCAAATTTCGGCTAAAAAATTTCAAATTTTTACCGCAGGCATAAAACGATTTCGGTTCGGCTTTTTTTTTGGCTTCTCTTTCCAATTTTTCATTACTTTATCGCCATTCAGATTGCGCGAATGTTGAGTTGAGTTCAACTAGCACTAGATGGATGGTTTGTTTTTCGCGAGCTGTTTAGATGGAAATGTTGTGGTATAGCAGACTGAGAGAGGGATCAGGCATTGGCCACTGGCAGACACACATGTGCCCATGTTCCAGTGGGGCAACTTAATTAACATTTTTAATGGACCTGCCGACTCGTAATGTCGAACAATTAAAGTCGCAATAGGCATTTGCTTGGGCTTCGTTCGCCTCGTGCATTGCCAGGCGTTAGTGAGTGGGTGAGATGTGAGCATTTTCCATTTCCCAATGCTTCCAGTCTTATCAGCTGCCTGAGGAGCGTCTCTACTAGGCGGAAAACACTTGAAGATCCATTGATAAACAGAATCACTCTTTGGTATGGGGATCTGTTTTTTCCCTTGGCACCGAAAAGTGTTTGGATCGCGAGAAGAAAACAAAACTGAATGGTGTCGTATACTTGGATAAACACTTTAGTGAATCAGTTTCCTTTCTGGAAAAGTTTCCTCCGACAGAGGAATCTTTTTGGCTCTGAGCACCTGCAGCTTACTTGGCACGTTTATCGTTTGTTTTCATATATTTATTTCGAACAACATAAAGGTGCTTAAAGCCTGTTTAAGTGCCCATTGCTTAGAGTAAACAGCTAGAAGAATGGATGCTTTTCACTGAGTCATCTGAAGGAGTGGGTGCTTTGAGAATTTACAGTGGACTCTTGGTTCTGGGAAATTAGGAAATAAATATATTTAAATTTAAGAGAAAATCTATAAGAAAATAAAGTTAAAATGATTAAGATATTGGGAATTGAAAATTTAATCTCTTTGAATATATCTTAATTCCTTGATTCCAATTTCTTGTTACTAAAACTCTCTTTTTAATATTTAAAATAAATCCACCCATTAACAACTCAATAGATCTCTCGTCTGGTGGCCTAATTGGCCTTTTTCTCATTCGAATTACCTTGAATTATCTGCATTGCATAAATCAACATCCATTTTGTGGCATAAAGAGCAGTTTAATGCCTCGTTAGCCTTCGTCACTAAGCTGAGCAATTTAGGGTTCAAATGAATTCCACCTACTTTTCCTTAGTGGCCTCTCTCCCACTCACTCTTTATATTTTTCGTTCGTTTTTCTCCTCTATTTTTCCTTCCTTTTTTTCATAATGAATATAAGAAGAATTTCTTTTCGGATTCTGCCACCCAAATAACGCCTATCGGCCACACCCACTCCAATGTCGTCGGCAGCTATTAGCAGCAATTTTCAATTTCCTTTCTGATGAAGCACATGGCAAGAGAGCAAATTACATAGCGCACAAGATGGGACATTCACTTTTCCATAGCTTTTCTTTTTTTTGTTCCCCTCCCTTTTCCTTATGCTCCTTTTGCCTCGTTTTTCTCCCTTTTTGAACTCAGTGTCCTGGCTGGCGCACACGTCCGCAATTGTCCTGAGCGCTTCTCCGTCTTCGATTCGAAAAGAACATTTTCTTGCTCCTGTCGCTGGGTGGCTGAGTGGGTCGAAAATAAAGCCCAGACGAGCGACGGGCGCAAATGAACGGCCATTATGTTTATCCGAAGTGAAAGCGACGGCTGAAGTGAATTTTTAACGAGGCGAAGGAAGCAGCCCGTTGAGAAGTTGGCCCAGCAGTGCGTTGCAGTGAGTTGCCGAGCTATCCTGCTGGCCAAGGACATGCTTCAATAGAATAAGAAGAAAATTACACTTAAACGCTGCGGCGTGTCGACAGCTTCTTCTGTACTAGTTGCCTTAGGTGGTCAGCTTTTTATATTTATTTACTAGACAGAGGTTACTCTTATTTTGTTCAGATGTTTGTAACGCTAACAAAATTATGTTATAATGGGTATTTCGGTTTGTGTGAAATCAAGAAAATATAGATATATTATTAATATTTTAAGATTTATTTAAGTTATTATTATTATTATTTATCAGATGCTTAAAATTAGTCTTATGATCGTAAATGGAATGGAATACTAACTCTAAACGTTCCTTTTTTGGGTAAATCGAAACTGAATCTATATTTAATGCAAAGAATGATATATAAAGCTATATTTTGATATATCGAACTTAGTTTGAGGTACCTTTAATGAATATAAATAATAATTAAATAAATAAATACATAAGTAGTTATCGAAAATGTTTGTAAAACATTTTTTTAAATATATTATATGTAGTCTGTGGAAAATTCGAATAAATTATAAATTTCCAATTATCACATAATATAGATATGATTTCGTAATAAATAATTCTATATTCTATTTTCTATACTATGTATATTGAACTTTGTTATATTATTTTTGATATATTTTATTCATTGCCATTATAATTTTGTAGTTATAAAGATGTATGATAATTTATATATAGAATTGAGATTGTTTACAATAAGAAGTTTATAAAAAATATATATTTAATCACTAATTAAAGATAAATAAATTAAAGCAATTGTTGCATATTTTGTGGATAATATTCATATTTCAATGTTATATTTTTTATAAGATAGTTTTCGATTTTTCTAATTTTAACATATTAAAGTTAAAACACTATTTTCAATATAAAATTGAGCCCGATGTTTTGCTATTAATTCGCTAATTAATTCCTCTCTAATATGAATACAAAATCCCCTTAACAACTTAAAGAACATATAGCCTTCGGCTTGCCAAAAGATAGCTTTATTCTCCTTTATTCCAGTTTCCCTGGGAGGCTAACCAACTTTGATTGGACTGCATTCAAAGGTGACTATCTTCAAATTGCCGGTCAATTAACCATTTCACCCAGAAGCTCTCATCCCTCATTAACCTGTCTTCATCAATCTGAACTGGAATTCCTTTGGCCTGTTGCCAGTTGAGGAAGATTTCAAGTTTATTTGCCTAAGCCGTTGACAGACAAACAGCTTCGGATCACCCTTTCCGCACACAGCAGCGACAGCAGCAGCACTCATACGCCCTGTGCGCCATCTGCATTAACATATCATTAGGGCGTGCGTGTGTGTTTGCCTGTTTATCGACGCTTTTGTTTACAATAAAGCGTAATCATGTGTTACAAATACCAATAATAATTCGAATGGGCAAATGTAACCCTAGCCAGCTAGCACAGCCTCCAATGCGGGGCGTCGCACCCACTTCAATGTCAGTCCGTGAATGCATAATGAGCTGTATGTATGTAGCATAGAGGCCATATATAGCCCAGAGGCCTGTTCATCGGTTCGTGTCTCCGTACTCTCGCCTCAAGTGCACTTGCCGGAGACGGAGATCCCGCCCGGAGTCGTGTAAACATCCCATTTGTGTCCAACATCCAAATGGCGCTCGATCTGGGGCTCTGGCGCTTTCATTGCAGGAAGCAACTGTCTTTTGGGCCAATTTGTTTATAGAATTTGCAATGTTAGGAAGATATATTTCAAAAATGTATAAGGGATATACTTATCTGTTTAAAGTATGTAAACAAGAGCTAATAATTAATAAATAATGGCCTAAATAATTCCTATACCACAATGTTATAGGCCAGGAATAGTATTGTAATAGTTGCTTTGTTTTAACAATATTTATAGGTATAAAAAATAGGAATTTTATATATAAAATTTATAAAAAACTTGCTTAGCCACTTCTATACTTTAATTAACCCGAATTATTAGAGGTAAATCTTTGACTAAATCTTCTTAAAGGGATGTAACAATTTAGATGATTTGGAAAGTGCTTACTTCACTGAAATACATATAATAATTTTTGGCAATCCATGCTTACATAATGATCATGTTGAAATCCCATTAAATCTTTGATGAGTAAGCTTCTCTAAAAAAATATATATATATCTCTTATTTGGCTTTCAAATTTTTTGCTCAATTCCTAAAGAACACTTGGCCTGGCACTCAGGCGCCTTAAGATGCCCATACAATTTGGATTCATTAAATACTTAAGTAGAAGCTCAAGTGCCAAAGCTTAAGTGTACGGGGTTATTATTGCAAAAAAAAGAATATAAAAAGCCGACCAAAGGGCAGGTCAAGTATTTATTAAATAAGCACATGTGGTAATAAAGGAAATGCTATTTTGAAATGAAATAATGTGCATAAAGTATATCTACAGATTGTAATAATAATAAAAGAAGTTGTAAGACTATTTTTAAATGTATATGGTGGAATAAAATTCAGATTTATATACAATACACAAAATACAAAACATTAAATATTTCAATTCTAATATTCGTATATTTATTTTCTTGCTCCCAAAAGTCTCATTTCTTCTTTAACTAATCATTTTTTAATTTTATTGTCCTTTCTTTAATTGTGTAATTACTTGCGAAGTTTTAACCATTCGAATAACGTTGTATATTATTATAACAAATAAAGATATAATAAGAACTATAATAGCAACAACATCCAATAGATAAAACTGGTACCAGGGCAGGTTAACACCCGCTGCCACCAAATGTGGAGCTCCTCTGTGTTCGATTATATAATCTATCCAATACATGGCCGTGTCCATAGCTCCAAGAGGTCGATCCCGAAAAATTTTGGAAGCTCGATCCATATTAGCTTTATATTTGGGATTGGTCAGTAACTCAACGAGAGCTCTTTCAAGTTTTTCCTCCGATATGTGACGATAGTCCATGCCAATGGCATAACCAGCCGATGTAGCCTCCTTTATGTTGGAGTTCTGATCAAAATAGAAGGGCATTCCGAGCACTGGAACTGCACGATGAACAGCCTCCTGCATGCCAAAGAGTCCGCCATGGGCTATGAAAACCCTCACCTTTGGATGGGCCAATATGTCGGCTTGAGGTAACCATTTCTCCACTTTCACATTTCCAGGGAGATTGGGCAACTTGTCGTCTTCGAATTTCCACAAAACGCGTTGTTTAAGCCTGGCAAAGACATTAAGGAAAATCTTTAGCTTCTCGGCCGGCATATCAGCACTGCGAACTTGAGATCCTTAAAGAAGAATGTGATTTATATAAAATTTCTAATTGTGTCAATTAATAAACCTTACCCAGACTAAAGTATATCGCTCCGTGTTCGGCTTCATCGAGAAACTTTTGTATATGTCCTGGCAACCGTTTGGGTGGCAGGATGTGCAATCCTCCCACAGAGATCATGTTAAAGGTCATGGGTCTCGGTGATGTCAGCGGCATATAGCTATTTAAGAATATGGCCGATATATTTCTTTCCAGCTCCTTAACACTTGGCACCTCTGGCAATAAATTTCCAAAATACTTTCTAACGATGGCATCCTGTTCCGGATAATAGAAAACCTCTCGCTGCAAATCCTCTGTGGCACCAATTATCACATTTTCCAGCCTCTGCCACAGGGTCATTCTATCGGTGCAGGATAGAAAAACATTGGGGACATACGATAATGGAGTTATAAAGCCGAAAACTTGGCTAAAATAGTTGGCATAGGCGAAGGTGGCAATGCTAATGACTGGAACTTGGTAGAGATGTCCTAGCATCAAGGCTCCTTCATTGTGAAACTGTTCCACCAAAAGAAGATCGTATTTTCCCACTTTATCCTTGGCATGGATTAGCCTTTGAACTTCGGGTTGGCTTAAAGCAAAGTCCGTGGATTTAATGCCAATGTGTTGGGCCAATTGCATTGTTTTCCATTTTGGTACATCAACCATATCCAGAGCCGAAGTGGTCTTCATTATTTGGGTAACTATTTAAAAGATTATTTATTATTTTTATTTTTATAATTTTTTTTTTAAGTATTAAATCTCACTGTCAGCCCATGTATTATAAAGTGGCAAAAGAACTTCTGTGTAGTTGGCTCCTAGATTTTCCTTGGCCAAGGAATATGGTGTTATGAAGGTAACCTCATGTCCACGTTGCACCAGCTCTCGTATTATGGCATTCGTCATCATAAAATGACTTCGTACAGGTAGAAAGAAAGGTGCCAAAATTCTGGCTCCATCTGAATGTCCAAAAAGGAGGAATAGTATTAACTTGAAAATAGTTAAGGAGTGCTAGAAATAAATAAAAAGAAAGATAATATTATTTAGCATCAAATGTTTTACAACCTATGTTATATATTAATTCTAATAAGGGAAATAATAATACTTTAATTTACAATTCTTTAAATTTTCTGTGATCATAAATTCATTTCTGATGAAGTTATTAAGAAAAAATGAGCTTTAAATATTTCATTTGAATTTGAACCTATTAGTTAATATTTTTAATAAACAAGCAATAATTTTACTTCATAAATATAATGAATAATTTTTATTTCTCTTATTCAATCACTTTACTAACCATTTTTCTGACTACAATATTATTCTTTCTGCGTCTTAATCACTGGCCAGTCAATGGCATACTGATCTGGGTAACATTTTGGATAGCTGCTAACCGTTATAATATAGCCAAGTCATAACGTGAAGATGAGTTCAAGATCACAGCTTGACATCGATAAGAGTATGGACATTTTCTCCCATTTTTATCTTGGGAGTATGTCGGTTAATATAGCGAAAATTTGGTGAGCGTTATCTTGTCTGGAAGACCTGCCATTCAGTTGACTTTATCAGCTGTCTACCCAAGATAAGATTTGCAAAAATATTTCCGTATTCTTAACTTAAATAATCTTGCCTTAAAGATACATATCTTAAAATATATTTATTGATATCCATATATAATATTTAATCTTGAAATAAAGTGATTTCAATGGGATATAAAAGAAGCTCAAGATTTTCCACTACAAAACTTTCCTCTTTAAGTTTATGCTGTACACTTCCCAAAGCGATCAAGCTAAACGATGGGAAATCGTAAATAAATCATAGGCATTTGACTAAATTAAATATTTGTTTCCCGGTGCCACCAGCCACACACACCCACACACAAATGGTGTGTGGTAAATGAGTTTCCTAAACTGGATGCTGTTTCCTTGTAAACGTTTATGAAATGCTATATACCATACTGTAGAGTAAACAATCGGTCAGTCGATGTGCATACGATTATAAATGGTTAAATTGCCATAAAACTCAACGCGCCAATTTGTAGGCAATTAAATTTTATATACGATCAGGAATTTCGATGGTGGATTGCTCCGTGACGTTCGATTTGGTCTTCGATCACCACAAGGGAGCAGGAGAGCCAGGGGATGGGAGGCATCGATCATTCAATTTGGCGTTGCAGACTTATTATTGTTTACTTTGTCATATTTTGCCGATGTGTTTTTATTGTTCTTCGCGCCGCATTCGTACTCGTATTTAGATTGCCTCTATTTGTTGCTGCATGCCAGCCAGCAGTGATACTTTGTTTATTGTCTCGGCCAGGCCAAATAAATGCAACGGCTTTTCTGCGGTAAATTTGGCTTCTACTTCTTGTTTTCGACTTGGCCATAAACCTTGATCAGCAGTCGTCCCATCTGTGGCGATTTACACAGAATATATATATAAACGAAACAGGGGGTGGGCTCAAGTGGATAAAGTTATTGCAAATTCCCTAATCTATGCGGATCCACTTTGGAGAATGCCCCATGCAATGGTCTCAACAGCCGACAAATGCAGCCATAAAAATGCCCCCAATACCTCACCCCCATTTGTTCCATCAAAATCAAAGCTTTTAAGCCGCGGCCTGAAGTGTTTTCGCTTGCGTTCTAATTTGCCTTTGGCGTTGGCATCGAATCTGCAATTAGCCGCTATTACATTAATAATACGCGTACTTGTGTCTTCACAACAGCAGACCGGCCCATTGGTAATTGAAAATGGAAAATTCCGATATTTCCAATATATGTATATATGGAAATGGAAAAATAAATTCAATTGAAAAGCGCACATTTGGCCAAAGTGAATCGTTTGTGCTTAAGAGCTTAAAAGTGCGCATCTTGCTTCATTGCATCTGTATCTTTATCTTTTACATATTTTTATCTTTGCACTGAGGGGAAAATGTCGTCTAAAGGTAAGAATAAATAATTTTAAAAAGTATTTCAGAAACAGAAAAATAGTTTAGAGTATTAAATAATTAGCTTTAAATCTTAAAGATTATTGTACTGATGAAAATAATTTACCAATAAATATTTCGTAATAACAAATTTGAAATTTCATTTATTATGTGTTTGTCCCTATAAAAAATATACATTAGTATATTTTTTCGACCCTCTATAACACCCGGCTAAACATATGCAACTGGAAACCATTGTCGCCCGTCGCTGATGCACTGGCTCCATGATCATGTAATCATGCGTGTGGCAATGTTTACAAATAACGCCTTGTCGCCGCCTCCGGCCAGACAGGACACTCTCAAGGATGTCGGCGTTGGATGGATCGAGTGAAATATGTGTGAACGCAGCGACGGACTCCTGGTCCTGCGTATGGTCACAGTGGCTAATTGGGATCCGCCACTCGAGATCTGTCTAGACAGCTGTTCTGCGGTGGTCCTGTGTGCGCCCAAGTAGCTTGTTTGGACTGCCACAGCGGGACATTCGCGACACATTAGTTGACCACTGTTTGGGAAACAAATGTTGGGAAAAGCGGAGCGCGCCAAGGCGGAAAAAATCCGAAGGGGATTGGAGACCACACAACGCTCCGAAATAACACAAAACCGTACTCCAAATAAGCAAAGCGCAGTAACAACAAACAAAGATACACAAGAGCGAAAAATTGGATTGAAACTGAAAATATGTAATAATGTTTGCCCAAGTTTTTTTTTTTAATTTAACTTAAATTTTACTACAAAAATATAAATATATATGGTAGAATTTTATGTTGTGTATTTTGCTGCCTTTCTGATTTTAATTTCTACCGCTTGTTTCTCTATTTAAATTAGTATTATGTTCTAGATAAAGATAAGGGATTTAATTTGTTAAAATAATTTAGTAAATACATTTTTAGTTAGACGAAAAATTAATATTTAAACAGAAAGATAGTGATAATTGAAATCAAAAAAATATAGTGGTAATTTTTAATAAAGCTGTGAGAAATTCCGGTCCGATTTCTAATCTAAATTTCTGATCTAAAAAACTATTTTTTGTGATTTAAATTCTTGCATATGTTCTCTCTCAATCGGATTAGCATTGATCCGGCTATCAATAATTGGCTTAAGATTACTTTTACCTACTACATATTTTCAAAATAAAATAAAATTAAATTAAATTAATTAAAAAAAAAATTAAAATAAAATAAAATAAAGACTGCATTGTACTTTTTACCTTCTTCCTATTTTATCATTTATTAAAATAAAATCTTTAAAATATAAATATTTCTTTTCCCAGTGTAAATTGTTGCTGGGGGAATGCATTTAATGTACTGGCGGAACTCCTCAGCCCATCCATTCATATGTACATTTATCCTCATCCATCCATCAGGGCCATCAGGTGTGTGGTGGCGTTGGCTTGGTGGCTCTGGATGTGAATATGGATGTTCCACTGCCGCCGTTGCCGTTAGGAGCGCAATTTGTTTATGCTACTTCGTGAGCAATAAAAGCACAGACGGCCAT
This sequence comes from Drosophila birchii, assembly GCA_035046345.1. Taxonomy (NCBI): domain Eukaryota; kingdom Metazoa; phylum Arthropoda; class Insecta; order Diptera; family Drosophilidae; genus Drosophila; species Drosophila birchii. The sequence goes on from JAWNOA010000064.1 coordinate 13,451,417, forward strand.
GTGGGTGGTCGTGGTCCCACCTTCCCACCATCCAAAGATTTTATGCAGTCGCTAGTTATGATGTACCAGTCCATACATAGGGATTCATGTACATATATATGCCAGGAGGGGGATGGTTGGGAGGGCAGCGCCCGTGTGCTAATCATCACAAGCTCTTTGGAGCTGTCCATGTGGAATTAATCAGAGCATTGTGTTTGGACGGACCAGCATTCTCATCATCTAGTGTCGCCTTAATCCCTGTGAGAAACAAATTGAGTTATAATTGAATTGATTTCCAGCGAAAGCGGCCACTTGCAAGTCTCGGATCGATCCAAGCTAGCAATGTATGGTATCTTTGAAGTGGCTGCCGAATAATTTGACATAATGGTTCTTAATGAAGCGCTGCTATCTGCGTCTGAGAAAAGGGTGCAGCTACTCAAGTCAAGTGAGCTCTCGTTGAACTCCATTGGGCTTCGACAGTTTATTGACCTCGAAAATATGAAAATAAAAGTTTTTAGCTTCCCAACAATTACTGAAGTTGAATATTGAAAGAAATGTTTCCTCAGTTTAAAACAGTAAAAACTGAGCATTTAAAATTGTTAAGTCAATTGAGGGATGCGCTCTTCTCTTTTATTAAAAATTAAGTTAGCAAAATAAAACAGCAATAATTTTTTATGGTATTGGTATGTTATTGTACCCCCTATTTAAATGTCGTTAATCAGAATCATTTTACCAAATTACAGACATAAGTATATAATTATCCACGTGCACTGAATCCCATAGATACAATCTACACCTGAATTCGTTTGTTATTAATTATCTGATGGCGTAGCTATACCTATATAACACCATCAAAAAGATCAAGCAGTCCATTCGGGAAAAATTCGTCTTGTAAAATGTTTCAAAGGTCGCTGTTGTCGTTGCAAATCGTTATCCTGCTGAAAATTGTGAGCCTTTCGATTGGAATTCAGTATGAATTTGATTTCGAGGATGACCAGATTTATAGTAAATGTCCCGATAGCCCGAACGGCACACTTAGTATGTTTGAATGGTTGGATTTTTCGGATTTTACCTTTGAGTTGAGTGAAGAAGGAATCTTCGCAAGTGGAAATTTGACAACTATGTGGGAAGTAGAGCCGACAGATCGGATCGAAGTGAATATATATTTGAATAAGGAGCTAGGACTAGTGCATTAACATAACACTTTCAGGCTCGTATCAACGTATTACATTGGGAACGTGGATTTTGGCAACCAACAATACTTAATGTTTATATTTTTGATTTCTGCAAAGTTATGTATGACAAGAACCAACTCTGGTATAATCTTATGATAGAACATGTAATTAACGTGGAGGAAGTTAAGGAGAAATGCATCAAATATAAAGGAGTAAGTGGACGTCAGTTCAAAGGACTTTACAAAAGATTTGTTAAAATTTTGAACTTTCAGACAACACTGGTGTACGAGCCGTATTTGGTGAAGGTCCGATTTGGCATGGGGATGGTGATTCCCCCTGGACGGCATCGAATTATAGTGAATGCCGTTGCGATTGATTTGAATAATGTTACACGACCAAATGGAATTTGCTATGAATTGAGAGGTCAATTTTATAAAATCTAAAATGAAATGCGGCATATATAGTACAACAATTTAATCAACTTAAATAAACTACAAAAAGTTGTTTTGTTCATTTTGTTCTTAAAATTTGAAACGATTTACGCTGTGAATGTTTTTCAAATAGTTTTTAAAAATTCATTTTATTATACATATTTCATGGATAAAAACAAAATATCGTTTAATGCTCATCCTGCAGACCGTAAACAGAATTTTCATTCTTCAATCTCCATTCCAACAGTGATGTTCATTTTTAAAGTATCTATCTCAGTTTTTTTCACAATTTCATAGAGATCGGCACGTAAAACAATTTAATAGAACTAAGAAGTAATAAAACAAAAAAGGTGTACAATTTTTAATTTTATTTAAAACAAATCCAAAAAATATAAAAGCAGAAAGTTATTACGCTTGAAGCCTTCCCTTTTCAAATATATAATGGCAAATATGGAGTTGATTTTATATAAACAGTTGTCACTTTAACTTTAAGGAACAAGTAACTTATATAAACTAGAGTGAAAAATTGTTACATATTATCAAATACAATATTGATAAATATTATATGAATATTATTATTATTATATAAATATGATTGAAGACTAGGATATTTTCTAAATCATCACAATTATTTATTATTTATTACCATTAACTAAATTATAGATAAATCAAAATTAAACTAATCAAAAGCAACAACTGCATAAGATAGATCAAATTATTAAATAATTTAAGTTCGAAAAATAACAAAAATAAATTTGAATAGAAGAATATTTTGTTTAATTTTTTGTTTTTTGAAGAATAGAGCCAGAAATTTGCCTTCTAAGTTCGAATCTATTCGTCTAAAGTTAATAATTATGCTGAACATATTTTGAAGCAAATTAATATGTTCCAAGTTAGTTGTGAATTATTTTTACATTACATAATAATTTACTATAAATTTACAATTCTTCCTATAATTTAGAAAGTATTTTACAAATGTATCCCTGAATACGACACCTAGTGGGGACCATCGAGGATGACTTTGTAGCGCCCCCTATAGTTATAATACTACCTTACATGCCAACATTGTTGATAATTTTGAGCACACATATCGATGTAGAAAACACTTAAGATATATTTTACAAATTATAAGTAAAAAGTTTAAATGAATGTAGATTTAGAAGTATATATATTGTAAATGGGAGAAAAATTAAGAAACATTTTAACATATAAATTATAAAAATGGAATATTTTTTACACATATAAAATTGTAATGTTAATAAGGAGAATATAGTTTTATATGAATATATTTTAAATTTAATAAATATATATTTCGTTTAAGGTAATTTCATTAAAAATGCTGTGTTTTCTGTAAACTGTAATGTAAATAAGGAGAATATAGTTTTTTATGAATATACTTTAAATTTTATAAATAATTATTTAGTGTGGGGTATTTTCTAATCTAATTAAAAAATTCTTGTTGACAATTAACTAAATTATAGTCAATCTTTGATTTAATCGAGATCTACACCACAGGATCCTGTTCAGATGATCTTCAAACGAAATCAGTGGTTACTGTTTATCTGATGGAGTAGCAATAGCTATAAAAACTGCATTAGATTGCTCAAATAGTTCATTCGCGTAAAAGAAAATTTTAAAATGTTTCAATTGTTACACTTGACATTGCAAATTCTGATCCTGCTAAAAATTGTGAGCCTTTCGGTTGAATTTCAGTATGAATTTGAGTTTGAGGATGACCAAATTTATAGTAAATGTCTCGATAACCCAAACGGTGCAAAGGGTATGGAAGGATTGTTTGATTGTTCGGATTTTACCATGGAATTGAATGAAGAAGGAGTCGTCATCAGTGGAAACTTGACAACTGTGTGGGATGTAGACCCTACTGATCGCGTCGAGGTGAATATATTTGAGTTAGGAACAGGGTCTAAGCTATTAATATAACCTTTGCAGGTCCGTTCGAATACATTACATTGGGAACGTGGATTTTGGCAACCGACAATTCTAAACATTGTAATTTTTGATTTCTGCAAAGTTATGTACGACAAGAACCAAATCTGGTTCAAACCTGTAACACAACATGTGATCAACGTAGAGGATGTTCGTGGCAAATGCCTTACAAATAAAGAAGTAAGTGGGCCTTTTTAAGGACTCTAAATAAGATTGATAAGACAAAAGTTTAACTTTCAGACGATTTTGGTGTTCGAGGAGTATGTGATGATGGTCCAATTAGGTATGGGGATGGTAGTTGCCCCCGGACGGTACAGGATAATAATACATATAGTGGCGATCGATTTGAATAACGTTACCCGACCAAATGGAATATGCTTTGAAATAAAAGGTCAATTTTTCAAAATCTTAAAATAAATTCAAACAATCGGAAATAAGTAATACTTTTGTTCTTACAAAATATATAAAGAATACATAATTTTGAGTAAGCGAACGTAAACATTTGAAAATAAAACAAGCAAGAAATCCTAGAGTGGAAAGTTTTGTGTTTCTTTTACTTAAAACACTATTATTAAATTTTTCAGATTTTATATTTGTATATCAGATATTGTAGTACTTTAATTTATCCAAATTTAGTTGTGAATATATTCACATATTCATTTTCATGATAAAACTTACCATAGTCTGGCCTTTTAAACTATTGTTAATTTATTAAATTCGTTTTAAGCTGACAAAATTTAATTTCCGTTTAATATTTACTTTAAATAAATAAATAACAACAAACAAATTGTTGTCTTTGCCATGTATGGTTTTACTAGGACATACATATATATAATAATAATATTACACGTAGTTGACTTAAGCACAATACAAGTTAAAGTACATCGAATTTATTTACTATAATATTGTGGCTCAATTCGATCAAAAATAAAATATGAAAAGTAATACTTCAATTAGGAAAATCCAGAGAAATTGTGTTTCTCCTGTTATTATTATTATTCTTTTTTTTTGGCAAATTAGATGAGAGTTAAGCCGTTGGATAATTTACAAAATATGCTAATCACTGTGTTGCATGTGTGGAAGTGGCATATTTGGTGCGGATGTTGTTGGGGGCTGCGGATATAGCAGCTTGCCGTCGGAGTAACGCATCAGAGTCATTAGCTTCAGCATTCGCAGCTCCTCCTTATCCTTGTCCTTGTCCTTGTCGCGATCCTTATCCGTTCCAATACCGCTATGCGTCTGTGGGTGGCGCAAGCGATTGCGATCTGCTGACTGGTCGGGTCTTTAAAATACTCAAGTCATTAACGTTCTCTAAAAAGCTATTGTTCGCTGACAGTTTCACGCTTTGCACGTCCTTTTTCAGTTCCTCCATGTCGCGCTTGAGTTTGGCACGTCGGTTTTGGAACCACGTAATGACCTGTGGATTGTGAAATTTGTACTGATGTGGAAGCTTCAAGAAATTTAATTCTTATAACTAAATTCAGCATAGCACATATAATTTCTCAATCGAGTTTGAGTTGCTATTTAATTCATACTTTATCGCCCACACAGACTATACCATACTCACCTGTGCATTGGAAAGGCCCAGGCCGCCGGCAATCTCATCACGATCCGCTGGCGAGAGATATTTTTGGTATAGGAAGCGCTTCTCCAGCTCGAAAATCTGCTGGTTGGTAAATGCAGTGCGGGATTTGCGTTTCTTCTTTGGATTGGATCGCGTGGCAAATATATTCAATGTGGCGGGATCTGCAAGGCAACAAACATTATGGAAAATCATTATAGGAGAGCTACAACGGAATTGTGTCGAGTCGAAGTCGAGGTGTGATGAGATCGTAAATTATTCAGCGATCAGTCAACTTTTTATGCTTCACACAACCAAACCGAACCGATATGATCGTAAAATGGAAAAGTTTATGGGGCTTTTGGCTCTTCTTCCGCCGTAGAATTTTGACCTTTCTCCGGAGAGCCGTCTTGAGGATGCTTTAATGATCACCTTTATGACCGATCTCTACGCAGTCGCTGGCACTTTCAATTCAATCAGTGAAATGCTTGTGGTTAAAACAATTTCAATGGAATTCATAATAGACAATCCGACAACAACAAATTTGCGGCCATAAAGGTCGGCCAGGGGATTCTCTATCTCTACCTCCGATTTATATACCCTCGAAGTTTTATTGGCCACGTCGATGAATGATTTCCTCTGTGTGTTTGTGTGTGTGTTGTTGTTGTTTTCTTAAGCGATTCGATTGGGATTTGATTCGATGTGGATTTTTGATGGCCGGTATTTGTTTTTGGCATGTTTAAAGGTAATACGGCGGCTGATTGATGTTTATTCTTTTTCTATTTTTTTCCAAAGCATTCCACGGCGGAAATGACTTTCAACCCAGTTTTAGCTTAATGGAGAAGGTAGGAGCAAGAGCAACCCAACCCAGCCCCATTAGGTATTGTTTATTTATCGCTGGCAATTCAATTTTTGCGCCTTGCGATCAAGCTGTTGCTGTTGTCGTTGTTTTTTTTTTATTAATGCCCGATACTTATATGGCAGGGGGAATGATCCCGGTGAATAGACTAGAGTATCAACGGAAATAGCTGTTGCTTCGTTTGCTTAAGGGGTTGAATATATAGTTCGAGAGAGATATTATAATATGGGGACCTAAAAGGAAGGTCTGGCGGTGAAAATGGCAGCAGCTGCACTCCGGCAGCAGCAACTCTGTTGTTACTAAACATGTCCGACAATTAACAATTAAGACGCTCGAAATTCAGTCCTTGAACAGCATAAGATATGGGAAATTGGGGTTGATTCCGGTCCCCTTTATTTTATGGTTTTGTTTGTGGCTGAAGTTAAAAGCCATTTTGACACTGTCCCCATGAGTTTATGGCGAGGTTATCTAATCTTCTGGTTTGTAAACGCCCATTGAGGTCTAAAGTCTTTTAAGGGGTTAAACGAAAATATCACATACAAATAATAAATGCTTTTGGTAGTGAGATTATAGGTTAATATATAAATAATTTATTCGAGACATATTATTTGTTAAAAGTAAATGTTTACCTTACATTTTTACTTTTAACTTCAGAGTTCCATATTTCCCAAATATTTATATCGAACACCGTTATATCTCAACTAAGATCAATTCATTAATCAGTTTACTCCGACCCCACTTGCCATCAATAGGCATTGGCCATGTAGTTAGCCACGCCTCTAATTAAAAGCCATGGCAAGCCTTTTCTTGGCCCAAAAGTGGTTAAGCCTGCACTTTAAGGTGGTTTTGGTTGCGCTTTCTTAATTAAAAAAATATTTTTATACAAACTCCATTCGGGGGCTGGACCAATTTGGAGCTGCACATGGAGTTGGCGGTCTGAAACTGGAATTGAACCTCGCACCCACACTTCACACACACACACGTCCTCGACGTGGCCAGTAAACAATGTCATCAGCATAACTAATCATTGTGACAGCCGGCCGGGTGACACCGAACCGAACCACCAAACCAGGCCACATTTAGCACAATGATTCCAAGGAGCTGCTTCTGTTGCCTGGAAAAGTAAGCATAACTTATGCCTCCTGGCAGCGTTGCTAATTGAGACACAAACAAAATGACGCATTTTCCTTACATAAATAGACTGACTTTACTGGGTGTGCTTCTAACACAATGAAGTTTACACTAATAAAAAATCTTTAAAAAATACTATTAACTCTTTTTTACGTTCAGATAAATATTAGAAAGGTGGGTTAGCGATTAGTTTATTTTTGAGCTATCAGACACTTTCCTTGTGAATCTAAAACACGGTATCAAATGCTTATTTAAACGGAAGTTACTTATTTATATAAGTAATAAATTCAATAAGACAAAAACCTGACATTTTCTATATAAGCTTATTGAGCTGATTACGTGTTTATTTCTTTAAGCTACAATATTTTATTCCAGTGCATTAGTTCAACACGATACGAGGAGCATGGCGTGCCTTATCGACGGTCAATCTGAAACGCAGACTTGGAGCGCTTGGCTAATGGCGTTGGCTAGTAATTAGGCAAATTAGCTGGACTCTACTGGCTACTGGAAGTCACATAAATTAACAGCAATTAATTAAATACTCGCTGTTAATGCCAGATCACAACCAGCTCTTCCGCTCCATTGGAAAAAAAACCCAACAGAGGCCCGGAGGGTAACAATTCAATTAAAGCCAACTCCAAATCAATCAGCCGAGATCAGCGAGCAGTAATGGTAATCCCCAGGGATGCAGAGGGAACATCATAATAAAAGCCAGCCAGAGATCGCAATCTCAAGACTCTGTCGGGACTACCAAGATGGGTATCCCTTGGCTAAGACTAATGCCCAGGGAAGATATTTACCACAAGGTGCCTGCTGTTCACACGCTCTTCAAATGCCTCGCATCGCATCGCTTCGGACCCTTTGAAAGACGAGTATCCATGAGGTAGTAGGTAGAGGTAGCCAGATTCCGATTTAGATCCAGATTCAGAACCAGGGCAAAAGCATGACATGTGGAATGTGTGATGTGGGCACGCCGACGGAAGACTCAATTAGAAGCCTGGACTTTTCGGGGCTTTCGGATTTATGACCACAAGGAATTTCACATTCTCAGGGTCTGGCTAAATACCTGCCAATAGCTTTACAAGTCTGCCGCCAACCGCAGAATTATGACAAAACCGGCCAGGGACAAAGGCGACCTTCGGGATGCAAAAGAGTCGCCGCCAGCAGAGGTTCAGGGAGTTTGGTTAAAAGCGCTAATTATGGCCAGAACGGAAAGCAGAACGAAGCTGCAGCATCAGCGGCAGCAGCAGACCGCAAATTGCGTTGTCCAGAAGCTCGAACGCGTAATCAAAAACTAATTTTAATCCTGTTTGGGGGATCACTCCCGCTTCACTTCAGCTTCACCCAAATCCCCGACACACAATCCCAAAATGAAAATGAAAACGAAGAGTAGGAGCAGGAGCAGGAGCAGGAGAGCCGATCGGATCAGAGATCTTTTTAGCGGTAGGTCCCAGTTAATTTATTCTAAATGGCTTTTTGAAATCCCCGAAACATCTCGAGAAATTTACTTATGACGTTGCCGGCGTCTTTCTCTCCCCAACAAAACCGAACCGCAGGGTACACGTAGGAAAATAAATATTTTAAAAATAAGATTGTAAGATTTAATAATTTTGTGATATTTTTGTTATTTATAAAATAAATAGAAGAACAATATTAAAGTATATATACATATATAAGAAGCCAACAAGCTGACAAGCTAAATAAAATTTTGTGGAAAAACCTTCGTGATAGGAGATGTCCTTCATTCTTATCTTATCAGGATATAATCGCTTTCTTGCATGTGAGGCATATAAAATGCACTTATTCCTGATTTTTATCAGTGTAAACTCTGTGATCTGAGATCCGAAACGATGATTCAGACCGGATCAAAGCCGATGGCGGGCCCTGCATATTTTTCTCACTTCGGCGTGTCTGCGTGTTGTTAGCAATGAAATTGATGAGTTCGAGCAGGTTATAAAACCCGATACCTTTTGGCTACCTTTTGTTTGCTGCTTCTTTTTTATTATTACTATAACTGCCGTGTTGTTGTTGTTGTTTTTGTTGCTGAACCTACGAAAAAGCTGAAATACAATAACACAAATTAATATAAGAAGATGAGACAAATTTAGCCGCCGACAAAGTGAGCTGGCTACGAGGGAAGAGGGGGAATGCAGCTCTCCATAACGAGAAAGTTATAAATTTAGGTATTTTCTTTTTGGATATGGAATCGACTGGTGGGGTCTCCACATTTTACTCCGAACTACGATACAGTCATTGTTGGCTGCTTGTTTACACGCTCGTAATGCGCCCAATAACTTTTTGTATTTTGTTGTCATTTTGTACCGCCCTGGAGATCTTTGGGTTCTGGGATCTCCGGCCTGGCTGTGGCTTTAGATAAGCGAACACGACGTTGTGGAGTTATTTTAAGCCTCACAAATATAAGTTTTTTTTTAATTATTAAAGAGCTGCCGATGGCTGTGATTGGTGGCTGGAATTTGGAGTCACTTCATAGATCAAAGAGATCAGTATCATATTTCATAGTTTTTAGAAATCGATGTCTTTATATCTTCATTGTTTTCATAAAATCAAATTCCTCAAGACTCTTAAATAAAATGTATAAAAAGGACTTTCTCTGTACTGTTGAATTGTCCCTATTCACTTTAATTGAATTTTTTCATATGCTCGAAAGCATCACTTTACGGCGTAAAGTTTTTCATGTTCATGTTGGCCCGCAGCTATTTTGATTGCAATATTACATCTTGTAAACATTAATATGGCCAATAATTTCCAAGTGCCCCTTCAATTTGCAGAGCCGAAAAAAACATGTCAACGGTACCTGGGGGCAGTAATCAAATGTTGTCGAGGGTTAATTTCTTCATACATGTTCCAAAAGCGATCGCTGAGTCGGTCGGTCGCTTTCTTTTGTATGGGCCCCGAGGTCCTGTACTCTCCGAGCTCGAGCATAAAAACATAAACAGGTAAACCAACAAACAGTTTGCGCACGATGTTCACTCACTTTATAGGAACCCAAAATTACATGGACACTGCGAGAAATAAATGGTAGGACTAAAATGAACCTTTTTGATTGAAGAAACTTTACTGTTTTCGAACTAGTTGGTAATACTAACGATCCTAGTTATATATTTTACTTTAATCTTAAGAAATTTATATTAAAATGCTTGGTTTAACATACAAAAAATTATAAAAGATTGTGAAAATCACTTAGACATCACAGTAAACCTTTAATTAAAATTAAATAGATAAAACCATCATAGGGTTTTGTTTATGACAATGTATTAATCAAGTTGTTTCTCAAAATTAGCATCCAAATCGGAGTCCTTCTAGCCAAAGATTAATTTACATTAAACAAAATAAAAACTGTTTATTTGTAATTCATATTATTATTATTATTATAATATGTTTTAATCTTATGCCAAAATAAAAAATACATAGTAGAAACTATCTTTTTTTACCAGATCCTTCCATATTTGACCTAAAACATTTTCCAGCTAATAATAAATGGCTTTATTTCTGGCTTTTCTCTTAGGCTCTCAGCGATTCATTAGCTCTGTGCCGGCGACTTTCACTTGTAATTACTAGTAGACGCCTCTGACAACCCCTCGACTTTATATTTTGATTGATTTTAATGGCTGGCAAATCAATAGCAACTCCGACGCAGCGAAACAAAGCGCCGAAAACGTGGTCATCCTTAATTCAATAATGAATACGTCCCAGAGAATCGAAGCCATGACCACACACCGATCCTCCTCCACCTCCTGTCCATCCTCCTATCCATCCAACCATCCATCCGTTCCACAAACCATCCATTGCTGGCCCCATCCTTAGCATCCGCCACATGATTCACGATCGGAGGAGCGTTCAGCCTGCGCTACGCAAAAGCTCTCTCGATGGCCAGCGGAGGGGGAAGATGGACTGAGGACGCGTCGGCTCCGGGACAAAGCATCGGCTCCCTTTGATCAGCACATATAAAATACTATGGCCACGCCCTCTAAAAGGCAGATTAAACGAGATGGCGCTCGGGCAGTGAGTAAAACGTATACTTAAACTTAACGTAACGTAAAGAGCAATGAAGTCAGTCAGTGTAAGGGGTCGGTTGGACACGAAGAAGCAGACTGGCAGACTGAGAATCGGGATCCGGAGGGGAGGAGATGAAGGAGGTCCAAGTTGGTTCCAGACGACGACGGCGGCGTTGTCTGCAAGAGCCATGTTTGGCCACCTCCCCAGGCGCATGGGCACTGCAGTTTCAGACGACAGTGGGTTAAGACCTCAGGATTTTAACAAAGTAAATTTTATGTTTAGAAACATTTGAATGTATTTTTCATAATTTTTTTCTACCTTTGCACTGATTTATTTATGAATTCAAACAATGTCCATTTTAATTTGTATTTTATTTATTTACGCATACGTTTTCATAATGTTGTAACTTAAGCTTATCTTCTACTCACTTATTTGATAGTTCAGCAGGATCTTAATAAGAATAGATAATATATAAAGTCCTTTCCCACTAATAACTGCTATTTTAAGAAAAAACTAATTACATAACAAGTCGATTTTCTTCTTCCTTAAGAAGTAGAAAAAAACCAAGCTTAAATAATTTTGCTTAATAATTCACATTCCCAAAATTTCAATTTTTTTCCTAACCTTTGACCACTGTGTGAGCATCGGTTTTGGTGTGTGCGAGACAATAAAAATTACGTTGCATTGCAATTTGGACGCTGAGCACTCGATGAAGCTGCTCAGCTTGGGTTTTGCTACGCCTTTCCCCCCCCTCGTTATTGCCCTATTTTCGTACTGCCATCATTTTTATTTTTTTTCTTTTTTTTCTTTTTATGTTTGCATGCACTTTAAGCCCAAACTGATCTGGGGCGGCGGCAGCGGCATTTGGCGGCGGTTGTTAAGTGAAAATCTGGGCTTGCAATCGCTAACATCAGCTAACAATGGTCATCATCATTAAAATGCGATCAAAGTAGAGGCGGCGGCAGCGGCTCTTGGGATCCTTGCTCTGATTGAGTGACCTTCCCCCAACTCCTGCACCAGATTCAGCATCATCTTCAGCTCCACCCTTCCTCCACACATCGAACGACTTCGATGTGGGCCAGTGTTAGACGGCTTAATGTCTTTATAAGTAGCATGTATGTATTCTATGTTAGTAGGGGATGGCAAGAAATATGCGGTGTAATCAAAACCGTTTAAAAAACTACACACTAATTGAGTTAGAAGTTCGTTGGGGGCTTTGAACTGGCCGACGGATCAAAGGCACCGCCGCCTCATTGGTGGCACAACAAAGAGCGTTGACAACGGCCTGTAAAGCCAACAATGCCCCAAGCAGCCACTAGATGAATGGGACGTACCATTGGATCCATCCCCGGATCTCCGGACCATAGAGAGTTCCCGCTGATGATGATCACCATAACCATCGTGATGGCCGGGGTGATTGGATCAGTAAGCAAGCCGCTAAACTTGCCCCAGAGACATTGTATGATAGTTTTGACAACTCAGCGAAACCGAGGCGGCAAACGAGAAAAAAAGAAGGCTTATTAATGAGCCCGCACTAGCAAAAAAAGCAATAAAGAAAAATCAATTTTGATTATGAATAAAATATATGTATGAATAAAGAGAGGCTTACACTGGGAGTAAAGTCAGTGAAATGCTTAATACAAAAATACTACCTAATGTTAATCATATGTATGTCCTGTTTTCCCCAGTGTAAGGACCCTGCTAAAATATCGTTGATATTATGACAAGCTGTCATAAATTACAAATTAATGTAATGATGCCAGGGAAGGCCGAGAGTTAGGAGCCCGGAACCTGGTCGCATTCTCTACTTCCAGCCAGGACCAGGGGCTATCTAAGTCGCTGCAGGTAGCAGCAGGGTCGTGCGATCGATCGCTGCCTGGATCGCATCGGATCGTGAAGATCTCGATCTTGGTCTCAAACTCTGACTTCGACTCCAACTCGGACTCGGACTCGGTCCGATGCTCATCGATTGCTTGTGGTTCTGGATCTGAGGGCGGGGGTATCTTCAGGTGCCGGCATTGCCACCGCATTGACTTGCCTACCTTACACCTCGCAGAGGCGAAGATCAAAGACAGCGGTGCCGACTTAATAACATAAATTAATCTTCTCATTGTTGGGCCCCGGCGAGAAAAGGGAGAGGAGCCGGGCGCGTTAGAGGAAGCGGGATGCACATGCGTGCCAAAAATGATACAGTAACAACACGCTATGCTAATCCGTTGGTTGCCTAACCAGGCTCTGTTAACGCACAATGCCAAAACGGCATTTAATTTGTTTTTAGCCCCGATACGAGGCTTCATTCATTATTTCAAGACGATGGCCGAGGGAGAGAGCGTTAGCCAAGATTTTGTTGCTCCTAAGCGGCGATCAAAGCTAACATGCCGCCGTCTAAAACGACGAAAACGAGATGGACTAGAGAGGATACACTGGAAAAATTAACTAAATTTGACTAGTTTGGTTTAAGGAAGAAAATATAAACACTCAAAATTGCTTCAAAAAAACCTGGAAAACAAACAGAAATTTGAATAATTTGTATAGAATTTTTTAAATGTCTATTTATGCTTACATAGAGTTTAAATTTTAAAAAATTTATTGAGATATTTTTAATATGATGATATTTTGTTGTATATATTTTTTTTAGTTTTTAAATTGCAATACTTAAACGCTTTTAGGTATAATTTTTTTTAAGGAAAAGATTTTGTTTCACATTTTAAAGAGCTTGAGGAAGCTGGGTTCGCAAATTTGACTGTAGATCCAGTAACTAACAGTCAAGCTAATAGACAAGCTATTAGTTATTGGTTCTGCAGTCAAGTTGGTTACCTAAGTCTTTTGTTTTTGGTATTTTTTATTCGTTTTTTTTTTAATCATTTATTAAGAAGTTTTATATTAAAATAAACAAAAATTAAATAAAAAAAACTGAACTCTTTAATTGCAGTTTAAAAATTAAAAAAATTCTTCAATTTAAATTTGTTTCCTTTATTTTTGTATTTTCTACTGACATTTAAGTTTGCTTAAATGTTCTAATATAATAAGCCAGAAACACAGGTTTTTATGGACTAATGTTTCTGAAATTAATTTATTTAAGAAATTACCTTAAAAGCGTCACTAAAATATTTATTCTCAATATTATTCTTTTATATATAAAATTGTATAGATATTATACATATATTCCTATATTTTTACAGTGTAAAAAACCCCTGGCACAAACATGGAAAAAATGCTACGAACGTTTTTTGATCGAACGGCGGCAATGACGATGAAAATCAGCCAACAAGCATTAGTATTTGAAACGAGCTGAACGGAGCTGCCGAGCATGAGTGGAAATCGAAACGAGCGCAGCAAATTAGCTAATCAACGCCCATTAGTATTAAGGTATTGGAATTTATGATAAATTTCCGTTAATGCTCATCGCGCAGTTCGGCAGATTGCGTCCTGAACAGAACTCACAATTCAGGAACAAGTTAATTTGCTTCGGAATGTAAGTAAGGATACCCTTGATCTTCGATCCCCATGATCTTGGGTCCCACTGGTGATAAAGCAGGCTTTTTATAACGCTGCCAAGGCACAGCAGGGCGACAAACAAGTGCATCTCTCATCGCAGTGTGGACCTCTGCGCTAATAATACATAATTTTCGTTGTAAAACAACAAACCGCTGCGCATCGTTATCATTATCGTTATCATTATGGTGCATTTTTATGTGCGCCTGCATGTTGACTGGCCGTTGGCACGGCCCGCTTGCAATTCACAGTTGGCAATGGCCAGTGGCCGGTTGGCAGTTGGCAGCTTGTAGTCGCCGGTCGACAATATCACCTAATTTATGTTTATCGATATAGCCGGCCAGATAAGCGGCTTTAAGCAGGAGCAGTGGGCCGGGCTCGTAGGTTTTGTTTTTAGTGAGCACCATAAAATGAAAGGCCACAGCCCGATTGCCGTTGCCTTTTTTCGAGGAGGCGGAAAAATGTCACTTGGCTACCAGCTGAGCGGCACTTCACTGCGATTCAGATTTAGATAGCATTGGCACCTTGGGTTAAGCATTGAATAGGTTTTAATAAGGTGCAGTTCTCAGTCGAAAATATTTAATTAACATAGTCAAGAGTGTTATTTATTTAAACAGATATGAAAAAGTGACTGCGAAAAGTGATGACTGCGACTGGAAAAGCGAATAATAAATTTGATTCTTTCAATTAATTTCTATAATTTTTAATACTTGAAATATGATTGTTTACTATATTTTAAATATATAAATATCTATATATTCATTCATGCATTCATAATCTCACTATTTTATGGATTTTTTTTATTAAACCTTAAAACAACAATAATCTTTTTCATGCAATCCATGAAAAAAAATATATCTACATAATATTTGAAAGCTTTAATTTAATGTCTCACTCTTTTCTAAGTATTATTTTTCCTACTATCAAAATAATAATTTGGTTTCTTAATTTAAGCCTACCAGTTTTTAAACGTAATAATTCAATTCAAATAATTGCAATTAAGCCAGAGCTTTAATAAGTGTCAAGTCCGTCCGATATGGATATATTTTGCCTCCAATAACTGATATCTGCATCCTCTATTGACTTGTCGGCAGAACTCGTTCTGTTTCATGACCGATCCAAGCCATTAGCCATAACAAGCGACCATTTGCATGGCGCTTTTGATGTGCGTTCGTGTTTCGAGGGCCATAAAAAATGTGTTGCATGTTGCATAAAAAAGAAATAATACAGAAAAAAAACTAGTTACGGTTATGTGTATAATTACTGCGACAGCATGTTGGCATGACAAATAAACTGCGAGAGAGACCATAAATTAAAGAATCAGAATGCGTGTGGGGTGTGTGTGGCTAGGGAAGGTAGCTGGAGAACGGGATTGGGGACTGGGGGATTGGGGGGCAACGGCTTAACGGCAATGGCCACCTGACGACAAGTCTGAGCCAATTGTTAAGCCGTTGATATATGCCTGATTTCTGAATGCGAGTGGTAGTACGAGTGCGTGTTGGTAGTAGACTCAACTTTCGGGTTGCTGCTGGCCGGTGGGCGTGTCGCACTTTTCGCCTTCGTAATTGCAAGGCTCGTCGTATGACAAGCTAAATAAATTAACAATAAATAATTGTGCAAATACAAAACTGCAAAGATCATTGTCTACACTGGCGCAAAATATGAGATATTTATTTCTTAGCACTTCAATTTTATTTTTTTTTTATACAGAGTCTAGAAATTGTAAACTTAGAGCAAGCAATTAGCATTGAATTTATTGTATAAAACTATTTTTGAGATACTTTTAAACATCTTCCAAGAAAAGTGTATATCTGTCCCATTTATAAATGCCACAAACAATGCCAAGATTTATTTAATTACAGCTGACGCACATGGACACAGTTATAATACAGATTTACGCACAAATATGCAATGCAAAAAAATATATAAAAAGAAAAACAACAAGACCGCAGGCGTCGCTCTCTGAATTTATTTAATTAAATCTACGCCCCGTTGCCAGCCAGACGCCTTGGCTTTCGGCCCCCTTTCAGCTCCGATCTTGGCTTTTCTCCGTTTGGTCCAAAATGTGCATAAATTCCGCACTTTATGCATTGGCTTAGAGGCAGCTGCCGGGGCAGTTGCAGTTGCCTAATCGCCCATTACGCATAAAAGAGTCGATAAAGAGAAGGAAACCCAGTCCCCGATGACACTTTCTTTGGCTATTACAAATGTGAGTGCCGCCAAGTTGGGGTATTCACAGCGGTCCTGGTCAATTGAATTGACACTTGGCAGCTGGCCAGGATTTGAGCACTCACTAGAAGGTCTCTTTAAAAAATCTAAAGCATCTGAGGTATCTTTTAAATAAATAATATATAAATTAGTTCCTATTCAAGATCTTAAAAAATTTCTTTACAAAATGTAGGGTATTCCTGGCTTTTTAAGACCACAAACTTTATTCATTCAGCTGGCGAGTCCCACACCTTTTTGCTTAAAGGAGAATTTATGAAGAATTCATGTTATTTCCTACGTATTTCACTTCTGAACTCGCACAAGTCGATTCGATACAGTCATATGAATTGATATCCCCTCATATATTAGGTGCGTTTCTGTCTGGGGAAACTTGTTATGTGGGCCGACTATTTTTTGGCCAAAACGGAAAGCATGTGACTGTCTGGAAAATGGGTCAACGATTGATTTCTCGTTACCGATTATTTCAAGCCTTATGGCAACGCAAATTTAAAAAAAGTTATTAAACAAGATTTACAAATAAATTAAATAAATAAATAAATCATCCTTTAAATAGATTTCTATTAGTTTATGAAAAAAATTCAGGTCTAAAGAGTTAACCATATATGGAATACTATCGAAGAAGAGGAGCAAACGAATTGTGAGCTCCTTTGTTATCCAGCAGCTGCTTCTAGACTCCTGCCTCCGCAGTCTTAAGTGGCCTGGCCTTTGTCAGCGAGTCTCTTAACAACAACCAGTAACACAACTACAACTACAGGCATCCATATGGCTGGCCAACAAAAGCGCATAGTTAAGCATAATTTAATAGATACGCGGCTTGGGGCTTTGCCAATCTCTTTATGGTTGACACTATTGTCTAGGCCAAGTTTGTATGCGGGGCTGTCATAAAGTGATGAATGCATTATTATTATTGTTATTGTGGCTGCCGTACGTTGTATAGTATTTGCTGGTTGGGGCCTTTTGTTGAAAAGCGTTAATTGAGTGTTGCGAATGTGCAGCGGCAATTGAAATTGTTTATGACTTGCAGTTGTTGTAGCTCTGCAGCTCCACAGCTCTGTAGCTCCTCACCTCCTCATCTCACGTTCAATAATGTAATGCAATTTGGGACTGCTAATGGAGGAGACCTGTAGTATAGCCACTTGGCTAATCAGCCAATCAGCGGCAATATCAGACTAATATCCTGGGCAACAAAAGGATACCGCTGACTTGACAAGAATACCGGCTACTTGACAAGACACTTTGGCCTTCCATTTGGGAACCGGGTAATTATGCTTTATTAAGATGCAATTTTCATTACTGGAATCCGAGCCACTTGAACCCAAAACCCGCTGCTTGCTGGCTAGCTGGTTGCCACTTGACGGCGACGACGAAGATCGGCCCTAGTTCTCTATACGTTTTCTTTCCCTATATACTCGTATTTAGTGGTTTTTAATTGCCGTAATTAGCGAGAACTGGGAGCTGGGTGCTGGGTGCTGGGAGTCTGACTGAAATTCAAGTGCATTCTGAAGTGACGTCTGGCGGCTCGCCGGCTTCCATCATGGCCGCCGAAAAGACGGAAGCAATTGATTCCGAGTCTGGGCCATAAAGATACGCCATAAATTAACACCAAACCGATTAATGAAAAGTGGCGATCCATATCGTGTGCACATGTTTTATGTCCGCCGAGGTTCAGATATATTATAGATGATCCCATCAGGATATTGGCACATTAAAATCAATTAACCAGGCCCCGATTTTGATGTTGAACTGCTGCCACAAACTGGAACTGGAACTGAAACTGTAGTAACTGGCAAAGAGATCTTCGGCTGGCATCTTAATGACTCCGTTTTGGCTGATTGTCAGTCCCGATTATTTGGTTGACGCCGTGCCATAAAACTTTACGGCCATTTAAATGCCGACTTGTAATTTGTAAAGGTGTCGGCTGGCCGCGATCTCCGGCTAAGCGCTTCATTACGTCCAGTTTTGCATTTTAAATGATTCTACACACTGGTGAAAAAACAGGGCTCACAGATTAAGTTGGATATGATGACCTGCTTAAGTTGTTACTTTTCACGCTAAAAGTGATGAAAAGTTTAAGCTAAGAAAGGGTACAAATTAGGCACAAATAAAATCTTGGGAATATTATTTTATTTTTAATAAAATCTCTTTAAAAAGCTGAAAGTTTAAAGGCGAATTTAAGTAAAAATCACGGCTGTAAGCCCAAAAATCTGCATTCTTTGAAAAATATCTTCTCAATTGTTTGAGTTATATTAAAATAAATAATTATATAATTTAAAATCATATTGTTTTGTTTAAATTATTTATTTATTCATATGTTTTAAGTGTGTTTTAAGCTATCAGCCAAGGGGTTGTTATTATGAAACATTAAACTAAACATTTAAATGCATTTGAACTTGACTGTTTAGCTGGGTTAGCTTGTCTGGTTGGTTGGCTGTCTGCTTGGCTGGCAGTCAATTAATTAATCGACAAAACTGCCGAAATTCCAAAGCTGTCAGCCTGTAGACATGTCCGTGAAATGATAAACTCCCAAGCCCAGAAAACCGTCGCGACGGCCGATCCCCCAGACCTTTTCAGCCACTTGAGCAACCCTTGTGCACCTCCTTTATTTTTTGTATTTTTTGGTTGACTGTGTCTTCTATATTCGTTAGTTGCCCACTGGCCCCTGGCATTTATGCTTAACACTTTAATTGTGATTACAAGCTGCAATCAAACAGCAACAACATCAACAGCCGGCTGGCTGGAACCAAAGGTTGCTTCGAGCCTCACCTGAGTCTGAGTGACTAACTGACTGGCACTCGAGCCAAAGGCGGTGGTTCTCTTACTCTTAACTTGGCTTATGCATGTTTAAGCAGCAACTGCAGCAACACCTTTTGGCAACAACAACGCGCCATGTCGCTGGCTTTATTAAATTACTTGTCAAAAGTGCATACACGAGCTGGAGTTAAAGTTAAAGCCTCCGTCCCAATGTCGGCGGACATGAAACAGCCCCCGACAACTTGGGATATCTACACTAATAATTATTTTTGTATATTCTTATATATTTATTCTGTAAGATATAAGAAGATTGCCATGTAAATCCCAATCCCATTTAACTAAATTAGACTTTAATTTTTAATAACTTTATTTAGAAGGGGTTTTTATGATCAATGTCTTTGTTTTCAGTGTATTAAACCTCATCTGCATACTTTAATAAATTGAAACTTGCAACTTGAAAGCCCTTTCGTTGGCATAACAAGCCTTGTCATAACAATTCTGCAGTTCAAAAAAGGGAAAACAAATGCAAATGAAAATGAAAAGAAATGCAATGGAAAATAAAATCAATTAAGGCATTCATTCTCGTTTTCATTTTCATTTCGTGTGCTACTCCCCCCTCTTAGGGATTAATTAATCTTGTCAACGATTGCAAGTCATTTGCCGTAGAAACAGCGGCAAACATCTCAGATAGTCAAATTAATTTTCTTCACACTTTAATAAACGATTACACAAACACACAGCACATGGGGTTGCCTGGTGTTTGATGATGAAGGTGTTAAATGCTTTGTTGACATTGCCACTGCTCTCAGTAGCTACTATATGGTACTATATATACACAGCAATTCGGGGGAAGAAAACATTTTTCACAGCTTCCTTCGATTTTAGCGTGAAGTTTGTCGTTCTCCGCCTTTATTGCGGTGATTGTTGGTGGTTGATTTTGATTTTTCCGACTTTGTGTGGCGTGTAAATAGCAACTTTACCACCAAAACATATACAAAACAATTGGAAGTTGTTCATCGAATGTGTTTCTTGGTTTGAAATTTGTTATGCTTTTCATTTGATATTCGGCTGAAGTTTAAAATGTGTTTAAATGCTGAACATCCCCTTTGATGTCAAAGGGGAAATGGCTATCGGGGAAGAGGAAAAGGCGTGAAAGTGACTTACGAGGCTAATAAGGGGAAGTCAATCGTCTGAAAGAAACAGATTTTATGCATTTAAATATATAGAGGATTTAAGTGAAGAACATAAAATATTTAATAAACATTTTGTGATCCCATTGAATATTAAATATTAAATTAAATATGAATTTAGAATCATCTCAAAATGGAAATACTTTAAATTCCCTTTAAGTAATAAACTTGAGAACTTCAAATGTTTTTGACAATAATTTAAAATTAAGCAAAATAAATTCATCAACAATGTTATTCATTAACCTAAAGCATTAATTTAAATTGCTTCAAGTCCTTTCTATATGAATTATATATGCCTCCCCATGCCATTTCTTATCAAGATGTTTAACACTTGAAATTTCCATCATCACACATTAAATGATTCGCTATGCCTAAATGTTTTAAACATATCTTGAGGATCTCAAACCACTTTCAGGTTACAATGTATCCCAAAACAGTACGCGGAGCTCGTCAAAACTGAAGTGTAGTCATCGAGATGAACTGAATGGTTATGGATATGGATCGGAGTCTGCACCTGTCTGGCGCAGCGAATGGCCAAGAATAAGAAGACACCTTGCCCAGCACTGGAGTCATGAACCGATGGATCAGGATACTTTGGGGAAGGAAGTCGTCTGCATCTGGCTTTCATTCGAATTAATGTCGCCCGATCCGTAGCTGTGAATAATTTCCCATCCGCTTCGTTAGACACTCCGCACTTTACCCCGCGATATCCTCCTGGGTCTCCTCGTTTGTTCAGCATCGCTGCTAATGATTTCAATGCTTTAATTTATGCTGTTTTCTTTTTTTGAACATTTATCATCAAAGAGTGAGCATATAAATATGATTTGTTGCCAGGCCTTTTCACGATTATCATAGATGCACCCGGAACGCAGTCTATCTTTAATTAATTTGGAGAAATGTAAACTAGATTTAACTTTATAAGAAGGCTTATGTGTTGGCTCTTTTCGATTTTCTTTAGTTTAAATATAGTTTAAATTATAAATTATAGAAACACTTTAAGTTTAAACTTATCAGACTAAACCTAAAAAAGATATTTTTGATAAAAATAATATTTAAGTTTAGAGCAGCCTTTGGAATCTCTTTGGAGTCCCAAGCACAATGGGCAACACCTCTAGGATTGGAAAACTGGTTTCACCAGGCCAGGCGCCAACTGACCCATATAAATTGCAGCTGGAAAAGCCGCGAGGAAATGCGTTTTCCCCCCAAGCCCCTCCTGGTAACCATTCCCGACAGCAGTAGTTCGGTGGGCTGTCTGTGAACGCATCAATCTCTTTTGCACACTGCACTTCCTGGCCAAGACCATGAGGCACTCTGGGCCAACTGCAGTTAGCCATGGCCCCGCGGGGTCAGAGAGGTGTTTAGTTTTTTTTTTTTTCAAGCAGAAAATGCGTTTTTAAATGGCTTTTTATGCGTGGCGCGGGCTTTTGATGTTCGACACATGCCGAAAATTCACAGCTCGGGCGGTCCCAGCTCCTCACTCGAGGCCTGTGATTAATGTTTGGTAAAAACGCGAAATGCGAGTGCGAACGGCAGTGGGAATGAGATTGCGAATGCGTTTTTAAGAACTTTGACAAGGTCCTGACTTGAATGCGCCGCATTCCTTGTACCGTTTTCAGGGTACATTTGTTACACGGAAAGAAATGCTAGGGAAGATATAATTAGGTTTAATAAAATCTAAAATCGTAAATTAAAGAAATACTTAACCAACAGACAGTCCACAATCTCTTTCAACATCTTCCTACAAACTTGTTTATATTTCAAATATATTATTTTAAATATCGCACACATTTCTCCTCTGTGCAGACTTCTCCTTTTTAGCATTTTGGCAACAGTTGGGCTCTTGTGCCTCCCATATGGTCCTGATAGAGTTATTACCAAAAATGTAGCGCTGCTCATTCTCACCTCTATCGCTCGGCGGCCTGTCCCTGTCTCGTTGTCTGCCCGGCTAATTCTCTCATTTGCTGTCTTTTGTGCAACTGTCGATGCTTGATTTTCGCTTGTCTTTATGATCGGCCTGCTGGCTTTGATCTTGACGCCGATTCCCCTGTCTTCCTGCCCCCCACCTGAATCGCGGGTAATGGGCAGGAGAAGAAAAATGCAACTTGAGCTCAATTAGTGCTCATCAAAAGCGTGCAGGTAACACCTTCAGTGCGTTGCTTTCGCACACACCTCTGCGCCGAGTATCTGTGTTCGGTATCTATGTATCTGTATCTGTGTATCTCTGCCAGCCAGGCGTCACTTGTTCTTGTTCTGACTTTGGCTCTAACCGGACGGGCCAAGGTATGCAATTTGCTTGAGGGGTGCCTTATGATGATGGACCACCCGAGTGCTTTTGGTAGGGTACACAGTCAGAAATCATATCTTACAAATTTTTTTGTGGGAAATTTAAATAGAAAAGGTATTTTTAAGAAGTTTTATTTACTGATTAAAAAATATTTTCTTAGCTTTCAAATAAATTATTATTGATTTAAAATGGTTAAACTTTTTTTTAACAGTGATTTTGCTAAGCAATTGGCTTCCTGTGATATTACTTTTGATTTTTAAATAAATTTTGATTAGGAAACGTAATTTTCTTAACAATTTTCACAATAAGACATTGCTTCCCTGTTCTTTAAAGAATTTCTCACCACCATGAATATTTCTTTACTATAACTTTACTACCAAATCCATTTAACAATAATTACAATCATTTTGTATATGGTTTTCATAAGGTGTGTGGTCTGAAAGGGCTCCCGCTAGTGAAAGCAAATCAGGCAGTTAACCAATTTTTTTTTCATTTTTAAAGCCAACCACGCAAGTCTCCGATTTTGTTATTTCCCCTGGGCTGATATTAATGCTAATGCTTTATGGTTAGGCCGCACGCAAACTCATATTTCTCTGCCACTTTTACTACTGGCGAATTATAATTTTTAATAAAATATTTGAGGCGCAACCGTTAATTAGAGAATTTATGCCGAGCAGTATAGCGTTTGGCTTGTCAACTTGTTTCGGCTTCTCGAAGGCAATTTCGCAATATTTCATGCATATTTTATGAGAAGCTAGAACAGTTTGGCGCCCGCAGACATTTTCTTGATTTTATTGAGGCAAACGAGTCTCGCCTTACAAGCGAATATGTATATATAGTTTTTATATAGTATTTGTAGTGTCATTAACGAATATCGCTGAAACGATGTGCAGCTATTAATCATTTGAAATGAATTTTTGATTTACACTTTGGCGGGATTTCTTTTTGTTAGCTTTTTGCTTGATTTATGCGATGCGCACAGCTTGTTGACTTTTGTAAAGGAATTTATAGTTTTTCATGGGAAGTATTTAAAATGAATGAAATGCAATTGCAATTCACAGAATTTAGCAATTTGTAATTTGATTACTCAAGTGTTTTTATAGAGTTATTTATTGAATTTTCAAGGGAATACAAATTTATAATTTCCTTTGGAGAATACAAAAAATTGCATTAAAAATGCACAAAGAAAGTGTTATATTTCCTAGACAATTATATAAATTCTTATGTGTTAAATTGTTTATGGACTTCAATGCACCTTCATTTGTTTTCTATCGACAAACTAGATTTTTAATACCCTACGATCTCGTTTCAAATATTTGAACAACAATTACTGGACAAGTGGTCACTAATGCAAAAGATAGAAATCTATCTGGCACAATTAATATAATACCTACATAACATATATACGAAATATATAGAAGGGGCGTGACATACCGCCCCGATATTCAAGGCACGCCATGGAAAATGTCACGTTATTCGGAAGGCAGATATAGCTATTTACCCACCCACAGCGATATACATACTAAATAGGTGACTGTGGACCGGTTATGGATCGGCTGATTTGACGTGTCTGAAAATTGCCCTCTAACAGCTTTGACTGGGGATCCATTTGCATGGTAGTAGTTAAGCACACGACTCTGCCTCAACTCGGATTTCCAATTATAATTATAATTTATGCTCAATTCGCCACTTATTTACATTTTTACTTTTCGACTTTGTTCCCATTCGAAATTAAGTATACGTCTAGTTGAACTAATTAGTTTTCACTCTCCGGTCGCATATACGTTTTATTACTTTGCCCCGCCCTTTGGCCCGCATGTTGTAAAATGTTTACACTGCTATCTGTCAAATCAACTGTCAACCCGAAGTGCCATCATCATTGTGGCCGCCATCCGCCATGTCTGTGTGTGTAGTAAGTATCTGTGAGTGTGAGTTTTTCGGGGAGTTTCTATATTTGTGTATCTGTTTGTGGTGCGTTTTGTGGTTCATGCTCCGCTGGGTAACAGTCTTCGGTCTTCGGTCTCTGGTCCTCTGGTCTTCAACTGCCATTCCGCTGCCGCCTTTTGTCAAGTGGGAAAAGTTTAGTAATTAAATTGTAATTAGGGATGCATCCGCCGCTGCTTTGTGCCGTTTGTGCGTTCGCCGTGCGTTCAATAATGCGGCTGTCTGTGCCAATTGTCTTGGCGTTTCATCAAGCCAACATTTTTAACAGCGGCAGCCCGTGTTGATCGCCCCACGGAATGGGCTTTCTTAGGGCTCATTTTGCCTCCCCTTTTGGTCCATTGCAATTATGAGTTTACCCTTTCTCAAGGGGAGTAGCAAACTAAATGAACAAATATGATTTTCGTTGTAGGAAATGGTTTATATGGAGTTTTGGTGTAAATAAAACCATAAATGTCCATTATGGATGAGTGAAAATAATTATTTATTTGAAATTATAATATAATTTATAGGGATTACTTTGGTGGGCTGACACTTATAGAAGATGTGAAATAACTGAATTTTCGGTATTATATTGATATTTTTTTCCCATATATTTAATTGGATTTCCCCCCTGTAAAGTCTCTGAAGAGTACCCAATCTTCGGTGACTGGTCTGCTGAGCTCCTAATTGACGAGACCTAACGACAGGTTCATTGTTCAAATGGCTGCAACTTTTCAGCCATTTCCATTGTAATTATTTTCTATGTGGGGCTACACTTTGGTTTATCTTCTGGCAATCGTCATGAGCCATGAGCTGGTGAGTACAGCCCAAAGGGTAGAGCAATTGGAGTCGGCATGGGAGTTGTCGCTGCTCCTAATTACCAGACGGAAGTGCTCCATACTACTACATGTGTATATCCTGACTGGTTTCTTTTTGGCCAACATTGCTCTGGGTTAATGTAATGATTAAGGAAGGGCCATCGTCCCCATACCGGATGCTGTCTTGGGAAAATGCAATTTTCGCAAAGTGCGGCGCTTAAGCTCAGCCTGGCCTGCCGAGTATCTGTGTGATAATCATAATCATCTCTCAGGCTGCTTGGCAGGCACTCAATGCCAGTAGCAGTTGATCAACCGATCAAATCAGCTGATGCTGATTAGATGGCTCTGTGGGGCAATACGGCGGTCTGTAGTGGAGCACGAACCAATTGCCAGTTGTACGTGCGCCGCGTAAATTCAATTTCAGTAGCAGATGAACAAAAGGTGCAGACCAAGATGGATTACTGCCCGTTCCACTCGAGGAAAAATAAAAAGTTATTTTGGGAAAAATTTGAGAAGCTTTTAGAGATAAACTAGGAATTGTTGATAAATATTTTGGGTTTGTTAGATATTTTTAAATGATCTTAAGTTATAAAAAAATAGGCTCAATAATCTGATTTAGTTTTTTGTCTTTTTTAAGACAGTTCTAATAAAGTATTAAATAGAAACAATAAAAAATGCTTTATGTGAAATATGTATCCTTTAAATCTATCTTTTTCACTAATTTTCCCTCATGAGGTAAAAACTTATATTCTTTTAATATTAATAGTTAAAATCTTTGCTAAACCTTTATTCTGAGTGTTGAATGAATCGGTTTGCGTCTGCGACTTAACGAGAAATCAACGCCGCTAAGCAAATTATGCCGAACGATACGCATGCGCCGGAGCCATCCGCCAGATCGCGAGCAACCAACATCCAGCATCCAACATTGAGTATAGCGTTTGGGTCTGAGTCTGGGTCTGGGAAAGGCAATCGCCATCAAAGGCGATGCCGAGAGTGAGCCGAGCAGCCGCCCAGGCCTGGCCTGAAATTGATTTAGCCACCTCGGCCGGCCCGACTGACCTCACTACTGTTTTTACGCCTTAAGCAGAATCTCATCAAGACGTAATGACAACAATTGATCAATCGCTGGACGGGCTAATGGTTATGATGGGTCTCGTTGGGAAATCAGTTTATATTAAAATGTAATTTTCTTGCGGTTAGCTTGTGGTGGGACGAAGGAGGGATATGTGTTACCCCTACCTATAGGATACACAGCATGTAGTTTACAATTATAATGGTCGTGTAAGCGGGAAATAAGTTAATTCAGGGTTTGCTGCTATTCATATTTTAACTTTTAGGTATGAGGTAATGAGAACACAAAATAAATTATAGTAAGTAAATTTAA
The DNA here is from genome assembly GCA_035046345.1 of Drosophila birchii. NCBI lineage: Eukaryota > Metazoa > Arthropoda > Insecta > Diptera > Drosophilidae > Drosophila > Drosophila birchii. The sequence goes on from JAWNOA010000064.1 coordinate 13,478,591, forward strand.
ATGTAAAATGGAAGTTATAAAATAATAAAAATGTAGTTAGAATATGTCAAAATCAGAATCTGATAACAATTTTTATCATTATGAGAGTCCTTATCACGAGATAGGTAAGGAAAGGATCCCTTATATCCAACGATCTGTAGAATTTGTTTTCATATTACTTGTGCCACTTGAAAAACGTTATGAAACGTATTCTGTATATTGGAACACCACATTTTCTATATAAAGAATCCCCCGATTTCTCTCTTACTTACCCTGCTCCTCATCAAAGTTCTTGGTGGACAACTGAAACAGCGCATCTAGCGGGGTATCTCCAGCTGGAGGTTCACCACCTTTCGCCGCAGGCCCGTCTTCCGACTTCTTTCTAGAAACTCCTTGGCTATCTGCCTCTGGAGCTGACAGCTTCTCCGCCTGGCCGGAAGGACTGCAGCAATCTATGCTGCCATTGCTGCTGCTGCTACTGCTGGAACGTTGCGATCTCTCAGAGCTGCCATCCTCGGAGGCAATGATCAATGCGGGATTTAGGTGGCTCATTTGGCGCAGCAGGTGCGCCTGGGCCTGCGCATGGAAGTGCTCCTGCAGTTGGCGCTGGTAGTCCCAGGCCAGGCGCTGCTCATAGCTATGCAGCAGGGCGGGCGACAAGAATGGATGCAATGCAGCGGGTGGAGCGGTTGGAACTGGAGCAGGAGCAGCTACTTCCGGCGGCTGAGTTGCCACATTAAGAGCTGTACCTGCTGGTGGCTCCTCATCTGTTCCACGTCCCAGAATATCAGCTATGGAAAAGCTCTTGATGCGAGCCGGTGATGACTTGGGCACAGGACTTCTCAGGAGCCTCAAACGCTTCATGCTCAAGGATCTTATCATGGGTGGCGGTGGACTGGGTGAGCCCACCGAGATCTCGGACTCAGCGGGACTGGGCGTTCGCTGAGGCATCTTTTGGCGGCTGTAACTACCAGGTCCTAGTGCATCTTTAAGATACACGTTCTGTAGAATGGCGATTAAAAACGCGTCGGCAAAAACGCGCGGCAGCCACACGTAAAACGTCGGCACAACGTGCAACACAAACACCAACAACGAAAATGGCTCGTGGCCGAAATTCGTTGCTATTTGCTGTTCTCTCTCTTAGCCACTCTCTCTTGGGATCTCCCTGGTGGAGTCTCTCTCGACCGGTTTGGGGCCTCCAACTGGTTTCGATGACGTCACTAGCCTCGCAGCTGCGCTGCTTGTCTAATTGGAAATGCCGCCTCGCTCTGGCAAAGAGGCGTGGCAGCCAGAGACTGAGAAAGAGCGAACGAGCAGCGGACCAATGGCAGCCGGCCAATACCTTTCTGGCCTCCCCTTCGACCCCTTAAAGTCGCTGTCAACGTGTGCGAACGTCATCAATTTGTACAATTTGACATGCGCTCTTTCTTACCACCTTTCCCTGTCCCACTATCTCGCTCTGTCTCTATCTAACTCTCCCTGGCTTTTCACATTTTCCCCGCCTGCGTTTCCAGGCGGCTGACTGCGTTAATTATCGTAATTGTTGGCTCTCTCCGGCTGCTTGGCAGCTCTCTTTTGGCCCACTCAATTGTCATCAATAATGATGTCTCGTTGTACCGTTGTTGGCTCCTCATCTATTTTCCACTGAATTCGACTTTTCAAGACCTCTGGCACTGTCAGAAAAGGGGAGGAAAACCAGAATAAGACAGCGGTATATTAGATTTTTAATTATATTTAATTTATAGGGTTTTTAAATATATATTTTTTTTTAAATTTTGATGTTTTTTGCAGTGGGAACATAACTTAAATGAAAGTGAACAGAAAAATGTGGTTCTAAAACAGATCGGCTTAAATATTATAATTATTTGTATTATTTATAGAATTTTTTTATTAACTTTTTTTATAGGTATTTCAATATATTTTTCATTGAACTAAATGTTTAAATGAGACAAATCTTGAACTATGAAAATAAACAAAGCAGATGAGAAATTAATTAATCATTTGAGTTGTTGAAAAATATATACATTTACTTCATTGGCTTTGATCTTTAATTTATGCATAAATTGAGACATTTTAAACAAATATTTCTTTTATTTATAGCCTCTTTAAACTTTTAAAATGTTTAGAAATAAACAATTTTTTTAAGATTAAAAATTGTAAAAAAAAAAAAAAACAAGACAAATTGTCACAAAAGAAAAAAACAAGACAAAGGCTGCCTTAAAAACAGCCTAAATAAGCATCAGGAAATCCCTGATCTAAGTATAAGTTTATATAAATATTTTCCCCTTACGCTAACTTGAAATTAATACCTTATTTGTTTTGAGTATAGTTTTTCTACACGAAACACATTTTAAATGGCATATTTTATTTAATTTATCTATTTATTTAACAAGAACTTTATTTATTAAAATTCCAACTAAATCTATATTTCATAAGTTCTTCTCTCAGTGCCTTGGGTTGGCACACATTCGTTTGTCTTGCGATTTCCACCATTTCCCACTCTCTAAATTACCTCAATGCATTTCCAAATTGATTGCAACTCTGGTTCGCTTGTTGTATATCACGTATGCGCCCTGTATACGCCATGCCAAGTCTCGCAGCGCCGCACCGCTCTTCGTTTGTTTGTCAGTGTCAGTTTTTTATTCAATTTCGCTCCGCTGTTTGTCCTGGTTTTATTTTTTTATTTCTTGTTTTTTCGCCTTGCATTTTGCATGCAAATGTCTATTTAACTGCAATGCGCCCTTTGCTGGTGGGAAAAGTGAGTGAGGAGCCACGCCGGCTAAGTGAAATGATGTAACTGCTGGGCCGTAATCGATAATAGGGTCTAACTCGTCTTTCCCTGCTCTTTGAAAGAAGGGTATAATTGTTTATTTTTAAATAATGGTTGGCAGAAGGGTATACAGCATGTTTCGTTAATGAAATTAAACATGAACAATTTAAATATAAACTTTGCACTTTAGTTAGGAAGCTCAATTATGATTCAAGATTAGCTGGAAATTTATACTTCTTGACATAAAGAAAAATGTATTTACTCAACAAAATCACATCGAAGTAATCCCAGGAAATGTACATTTTATTCCTTAAAAGTATAATATTTGAAAGGGCATACTTAGTACGGTGTGGCTTCCCTTGCTCCCTGCCACAGTTGTTGGCATTTGCATGAGAAACCCCCTTTGGCTTCCCTTTCCCTTTTTGGTTGCAAGATGGCCGCGTTGTTTGATTAATGCCTGCACTTGACTGACTTGACGGACGCGAATGCCTCGAATGTTGTTTTGCGCCTTTCATTTCAGGGAAATTGGCCTCCCTTGAGAGCGTTCGCTATCGGTATCGCAGCGATCGCATTCGTATTTAAAATCAATTATGAAATGACTCTTAATTGGGCGCCTCAATAGGAGCGACACGCCCTGTCAATCACAATTAGCCATCGCCCCTAGAAAAGCCCCTTGGACAGACCGACACTCGTATTCACATAGGCCAGACCCTCAAACGATTCGGCACGCCTCTAATTCTGCAAATTCATAAGCCAAATGTATCGGCTCTATATCCTCTCATCAGGCAGCGGCAAGATGGCGATCGGTTCGCCGGTGTTCATTAAAACCTCATAAATAGCTAAAGTGTTTATTGTCGCATCTGGCAAGCCCAAATCCCCAGAGAGGGCTCTTCACCACGGTCCTCAAACTCGTATTCGCACTCGTGTTTTGTATACATCGTGCCGGGGTGCAGGAGCGAGGAACAGCAGCAGCAGCATGAGCAGAAGCCGGAGTCAGCCCAGTTGGTAATAAAGTCATTGCTGTGTGTTGTGTCAAATTTGTCACGCCCCTTCGGCGGGCTCGAAAGTGGCTGCTGGCAATGCATTAATGTCGCCTTTTGTCTCGTCGAGTTCCTCTGCCCCTGACGATGATGAAGTTGTGCCAGCCAGTTGTCAACAATCAACGCTCCCAAAAACTGAGCCCAACTGCATGCCAATTAAAGCCAGCTCGCAGCGATCCGATCCTCAACTTCAACCTCAACCTTTCAGCTGCACCTCAAATACAAAAAAAAAAAAGAAAAAGAGGAAAACTAAAAACCGAATTCTGTGACGAATGCGCTTATGACTGCAGGCTCTGATGGGCAAAAAGTGATCCTCGCCTTATCATCGAATAATCTTCGACACTTCGGACAGCTGTCAGCGTTTTGCCAACTCATTATGCAGATTTCGACCACAAATGCGACTTGAAAATGTCGAAAACAATTTACTGAACGCGACGAACAGCATTTGTCAATGCGGATCGGATGCGTCTATTAAGGGGCAGACAGGGGCAATTCCGGAGATTGGTCATCATAAGTAGTTTGGCAAAGCCGCAAGAAGTCACTGCTAGAAAAAATATTACAAAAATTGAAAAAAAAGTTCATTTTTTAAAACTATAAAATACAAATTATCTTGATGAACAGGCGCCTCGATGTAGCCGCTTCAATAAGTTTGCTTCAAATTTATGCATTTCCAGATACATTTAAAAGGCTTAAATTCCCTCCATCGTCCTGTTTCTCTTTAAAATGTATTACTTTAAACCGAGAATTTCGTTTTATTTATATTTTTCCTTAGTGCAGACACAATGGAAACATGGGAATGACACCAACAACCGAATTTCGGGCTACCGCATACAAATTATGGTCTCGAATGAAATACCCCAGCGTTTATCCAAAAGATACACAAAAAAGTGCCGCGCCCTGCGGCAAGATACAGAATGAACCTCAAGATTGGGGCAGTGGCAATTTGTATATCTTTGTGATAAATCAAAACATTATCAATAATAAAATCGGTAGCCGTTTGCCACTTGGAAGCGTTTGGGGGCAAAAATTTGTCGGCTTTTTGTTGTGGTCAGAAAACCGAAAAGATCGAAAACCAAAAACCCGAATACCGATCACCGAATACCGAATACCGAGACACCCAAAAGCATTTTTTGAGTGCTAGTGTAATTTGTATGCTAATTCAGCATCGAGTTGAATGTCTGATGAAGCTTAATGTCAGCCAAAAGGTAGATGGCAACCGTAGAGTGTGGTTGTGGTTTGGGGAGAGATGAGATGAGATCCAACTAAAGTGACATCCATTAACACTTTTTCTCGGCTTGTAGGAGCTGTGAATCTTTTGATTTTCCAAATTTCTGGCAGCTGCCTTATCGATGATATAGCGGTACAGCCTCAGAGACTGGCGTCAACGAATTAAGTGGAGTTGCCAACAACAGAGACCATCTTTGTCCCCGAACGTGTCCGGCAAATACGATCTCCGCGTCGGACACTGAACCTGCTGCTGGAGGCGCCTACGTGTGTGTTCTCCGCCAGTTGGGGCTAAGTGGCTGATTGTGATGGCCCTCGGGAGATGGGAGATCACCGATCGGAGATGGGAATGCGATGGGACTCTCTGGCGGCGGCTCTTGGCGTGTGATCTTATCGTGATATAAATTAGCCGCTACCAAATTGAGGAATTATCATGGGCCTCATGCAACTGGAATATTTATGCATTGTTTTATACTAAAAAGGAATTTAGTTTTTAAACAGAAGTAAATCTAAACCAAGTAGAAATTGTATTTACATACAAATAGATTTTTACCTATTTCTTCTGTGGGAAAAAATATAATAAATCGTTTATTGTTTTGGTGGCCTTTGCTTTGAGTCAATTTTAATGTTGCCTTTCATAACTTACAACTTCATTAACGCCCGTAAAGGGGAAGAATCATAAAACTTCATTCATAAATCGAAATAAATGGGTAGTGAGTTTTATCCCCCTTTGCTTTTTAGATTCTTTGATCGAAATATGCCGCATCATGATCAAGATGCCGGGATGAATGAATCAGATTCAGAAACAGAAATCAGAAACGAAGAAACAAATTGCTATCAGTTGGTACTCACTCGGTATCCCAGGTCTCCCCTTTTTGTGCTGCATCATTTCCATGCGGCCAAGGCTTTATCCTTGTGGCCCGATACTTGGGCCAAGTCACCGGGCCCGAGGTGTCGGCTGTAAGCTAATTGGAAGCGTGTTCAAAGGTGCCGCCAACAAATTAAGTATGAGTTACCAATTTAGCTTTTATATCTCTATCGCACACGCACACATGCCCAACCAGCCGCACATAGATACGCGGCAGGAAGAGAGATGCGGATGTTATCCGGCCCAGGGCCTCTTGGGGGGGCAAAAAAAGAGAGTGTGAGAGAGAGCCCGGCCCGGTCTTTCTCTTGGCTGGAGATACTCCAAACTGGTTTCTCCGCAACTTAGTTGTAATTTCAGTCCTTTGATTGCATTTGTGTGCCAAGCTGAATTGTTTACATTTATCATAATCAGCACTCGAGTCGTTTGTAACCGCCGCGAGGGCCACATTTCATCTTTTGGCAACGCGGCGCCAGTTAAACTGGAAGTCCCCAGTCTCAGTGCCCAGTCTCAGTACAACTTGGTTCTCCGCATCCCCCCAGATGCATCTGCATCCGAGACTGGCACTTGATGTAGGTCGCCCAACTTGATCACCTGACAGGGGGGAAACGTTGAGTAATTGCTGACAATATGGCTGAGCAGGGAAGACAACACATTTAGTTAAGAATCAGGCAGCCGAAAAAGGAACAAGGGGACCCTGAAAGTAAATGGTTATAAACTTTTATTGTGGCTGCTCTGACGTTGTTATTATTGTATCTTAAACAAATCTAAAAAGAGGTTTTATTATCAAGTCCTGCAGCAGAAATTGGAAGATGAAAATGTACCACTTAATAAGTATTATATTGCTTAAAGAATGATGTCAAATATATTTTAAAAATTAAAAAAAACCTTTACAACACAATAGTAAATAAAATAATGATAAATGTCTTACAGATGTTATATATTTATTTAGTGTTTTTTTTTAAGGAAATGTTATAATTAATGTTATAATTATCTGAGGACGACTACTGAACCCTCTTTTGCGGCTTTTTTCTTTCTTTGAAATATAGAAGCCTTGAGAGGCTAATACTAGGGGTTTCCAGGGTATTTTTTCCACAAATAATTACTTTTTTTTGTACTGTAACTTAGTTCACTAAGTTTTGGTTTAAAGATAAAGAATAAAGAGTTAAACATTTAAAATTTGGTATTTAGATTACCCAAATTTAAATATTTTATTATTAAGAGGAGGATTTGAGAGCGGATTAAGTGATTATATCTAAAGAACCCTTTATATTCAACTCGCGAACTTGATCTGTCCTTTTGAAAGATTGAAAAGCGGATTAGATATACCCGTCTTCCTTCTTCATATTACTCTTTCTTGTCTTAACCTATATTGTTATAATATTTTCCTTGAAAACTAAACTATTAATTCTATTAACAGTTGAACTGGTTTCCAACTTACTTACAACCCAACAATCAAGGTAACAGCGATTTTGTGCTCACATCTGGCCTCATTAGGCCCGCTTAAATGGCTCATAAGGCACTTCCACTCATCGTGCGGTAGGTTCATTAGTCATTTTTAGTTGATTCTATTAATGGGTTTCGACATTTACGCATTTCTGTTTGTTTTCACGGAAGTGTCGAGAGATTTTCCCATAATTAGAGTTCCCCTTGATTTGCCGGCGAATTTTCTCAGCTACTAAAAACCAAGTGGCACCGGTAATGGGCTCCACTAATCTGTACTACAACTCAATTTCAATTAAATGCTGCTAGTTCGGTGATACTTTCCCCGGACTACTTTCCAAGCGCATTATTATCGCCCAGGGGCTCATCAGCCTAGTTGGAGTTCAGGAGGTTCAGCAGCGGCTTCAGGGTTTGTGGGCACTAAAAGTTTCTTTATCGCGGCGCATGCGTTGCATTGTCACACATTTGGAAATGAAAATAAATTGGCTTTAACTGAGTTTCGGATCTGGATCGTGGTCGATATGCATCTCATCCATATGCACGAGGCTTTTCCCATCTAGTTTACGAACTGTGAGAGTCCGAGGGAGTGAGTTCGGGTCTTTGGGTAGCTCGAACAGACCAGTTGGTCGGATCGGTATCGGGCATCATTAGCAGCGGAATTGATAGCTTGATTATTCAAATGATTAACAAACGATCGGCTGCTGGCCAAGTTAGTCGTCGGTTTGGCTTGAGAGAGGGTCTCGATCGAGATCGAGATTGATGGCGCACTTCAGTTGCGGAGAGCTCGCAGGTCATCTTCTCAGCTTCGCAGCTTCCCAGTTTCTCGGCTTTGGAGTTCGGGAGTGAAAAATGTGTGCGCCGCTGGCGACGATGGGGCCACCTTTGAACTTTGCCGCGAACGGTAGCCAGAAAGCAGCCGGCTTCCAGTTGGAAATTTATGAAAATGATCATCGCTCCGAAAATTAATAAATATCGAAATAATTTCGAGTAAATTTCGTATGCAAATTGGCGCCGTGCACAAATCTGCAAAGCGAGTCACAGCAACGCTCGGCTTTAGACACTTGGGTTTTTTGTTATTTTTTAGTTTTTTTTGTGTTTTTGTTTTTATTTTTTATATTTATTTTGCTTTTTGCCCCAACTCGTTTTCGTTCGTGGCAAGTGATTAAATTAATAATTAATTAGTTTGAATTTATGAATAACGGTTGTAAATAATCATTAATAAAAATTAAAAAAGATTTCTTTTATTTTAAGACTCCGCCACTCAGCATCAGCATCAGCTTTAACAAAATACGTAGCAACATCATTAAGATCGATCGAAGCAGAATATTCAAATGTGAGTTCGAATTGGTATCAAATCGATATACAGAGATACACAAAAATTTGAATTGAACTCACCGACCGACCAAATGGAAGCTCTGCTCTCCACTCCGAGCATTGTTTGCTTAAATATGCTTAAATTTATTGACAAGAATTTGCGGTCTTTTGTATTTCTCTTTGTCTGACTGAAATTATTAATTGGAGTGAAACAGATTTAGCTTTTGAACGCTAATTGGTTGGGTTATTAAACAATGACACAATTATAATTTGTTTGTGGAGAGAAATGAAGGGAAATTAAAATCGATATTTTTACTGCTTGAACTTAAGGATAATTGAATCTTAATACATTTGTTAAACTTTTGAAAGGCTTATTCAAATTTTAATTAAATATATAGGTAAGCATATATACTAAAAAAAAAAAATAAAAAAAACATGCGTATTGATTCAGAAAAATATATTTTTCGGAAAAAAGTAATTATTATTATTGCTTGAAAAGTTAAAAAGTTAACCCTTTGTGATTAAACTTTTTAAATTTTTTACGTATCATTTTTAGAATTAATAAGACTTTAGCAAGGTTATAAAATTCCTTGAAAATCTATCTATAATATGCAGTATAACGAAAGTCTTTATATTTAAGGCTTTCCTTAAAATTTAACATAATTTTGAACCCTTTTTAAAGAGATTTTAAGTCCATAGTAAATATAGTTAAATATTTATATTGATTAGCATTGCCAGGATATACAAATTTGTGCGATTATCTCTCTGTCTTGTTTAGTATATTGAAAATATATATTTAAAAATATTGAATGCAAATTTATAAGCCTTACAATATATTTTTACAATGAGAAACAATCATTTCTATATGCTTTGGAAATGATTTTGTCAAGTGTATTGGCACAATTAATAACCTCAAAAAATAACCAACAATTCTATGGCGAATTATTATGTATGTATATGGATGCAGAATAAAAGTTAATTCTGATTTCAAATCAAGTCAAATTATAGCAAAATAAAATATATTAAATATTAATCAATTTCCTTCATTTCTTTTAGAAAATTGTAACATCTCTTTGTTCATTTATTTGGTGGCTCTGAAAAGAGCCGATTTAGGTTGGTTCTAATCGTTGTGATCCTGGCTTTGATGCCGGATTCCGGGTCTGGTTGGTTCTATATCCACTTCCACTTCCGTTTCCGTTTCCTGCTGTGATTGTTCTGGCTTGTTCATTGGCCTTCGAGAGGGCCTTGGTTCTGGCTGAGTTCCTGGATTTATATCCAATAGGGGCTGGCTTAGAGTCTTGCCTTTGCCCTTTATTTCCTGGCCCTGGACACCTCTTGGTGGGGTGTCCTGGCCCTTCATTTGGCCGTTGTCCAGTGCTTGGGGATATCTGTTGGGGTATAGCTACTCCCAACTCCCGGGGCACTAGACTCAAAATTAAACAAAATACTCGTCTCCTCATTGCTCACTTTCTGTACCAATCATTGGGTTGCCTTGGCGGTTCGGTGCGCACCTGACCACGCCCTCATTTGGGCGGCGCTCCGCCCATTTGAGCTGATCCCGGCACCGGGACCACCATGCCAGCAGCGGCGGCTGCAGCGGCCAGGCCCACCATATCAGCCTCATGCATGGGCTTCTTCTTTAAAATGCTCAAGTCATTGACATTTTCCAAGAAGGACTTGTGAGCAGAGAAGACCTTCACGCTATCAAAATCCTTCTTCAGTTCCTCGATGTCGCGCTTCTGCTTGGCTCGGCGATTCTGGAACCAGGTGATCACCTGGGCATTGGACAAGCCCAAAGAGGCGGCAATCTCATCACGATCCGCTGGCGACAGGTACTTCTGGTACAGGAAGCGCTTCTCCAGCTCAAAGATTTGATGGTTGGTGAAGGCAGTGCGCGATTTGCGCTTCTTTTTCGGCTGCGGACGGTTCGAGAAGATGTCCAAGTGGGATTTATCTGGAAAGAGGGAAGGAAAAATAGGTGGTTAGTTTTGAATTTGAGAATCTATTTAAATTGTATACTAAAATTATACATATTAATTCCCATTTACTTAGTTTGTAGCTCTTAAATGCCAGATTCCTTGGCCTTAAACCGGTTGCTAACAAGCGACTTTGCCTTTGGTTTTAATTGCCGGACGCGTGTTGATTCAAATGCCACGATTGATACATTTTGATGAATGCAATTGCGAACACAGCTGCAGTTTCAAGTCTCGGCACTAGACTTGGAGTCTATAATTTCGCGCTGATTGATTGCACATGCTTGTTGTGGGCGTTCATTGGGCTGGTGGCTCTAATGACGCCAGCTCGGCTTTCTCAGGCATTATGCAAGGCAAGGCAAGGCAAGGCGGCTGCTGGTCATTTGTCTCGTTTGCGTTGTGATTTATAATAATTATTGACACCTACAAATCAGTTTTAAGTGGCACTCCGCTTGATTAATGAGCCGTACTTAAAGCTCTGATTGTGTTTGCATAACGTTTCCTGGGTACAAGCCCAGTCAGTGCCAGAAGCGGTGCCAATCAAAGCGATTTTGATCGAAACAATGTGATGGCAAGATCATCAGCATATATATTTGTATTTATTGAATATTGAATATTGATTATAGGATATTGGCTAACAACCGGTCCAGCTTCACACCCATTCCGATTGCTTGTCAAACAAACTAGATCGACATTAAAAACTAATTAAATGCCCTCCAACCGAATGCAAACGAAATCTCCGACCAGTCCAGACCATCTATCCCATGAGTGTGGGTATACCCGTTTTACATATCATATATACATATTCGAAATGCAAACGCATAATTTGGTCATTTGTTATCTCGAGCACGTTTTGTAACCCAAAACCCATTAGGCACTTGACTGCACGCCTCTCTTTCTCCAGAGCCTTTCTCCCTATAGCTCTACCTCGACGCTCCCTCTGTCTCTTCAGCTTGTTCCTGGGCTCTTTTGTATTTGTTTTTTATCGGAGACTCATTAAGTAATTTCCCTGACTTATCTCCCAGGGCTAGGGGGGGAGAAAGAGTGCAAGAGAAATGGGCAGGCCACTTGGGTATCCTTTTTCCCCTCTCAGGTGTCCACTTACAGGGCATAAATTCTGGTCCTTAGTCAGGAGGAGTTTTGTTGTGATGTTTAGTATTCCGTATGGTTTAAGCAAGGGAAACCCGATCGATTTTCGAGGAAACTGCAACAGTTGTTCCTCGGGGATTTTTATGTTTTAATTTGGCGAGAATACTAAGAATTGCAATTAGGATTAGGCGACTCAGCGTCTGGTTGTTTCTCTCAAGAAACCAGTTGGTGTGTAACCACAAGAGTAAGTCTTCAAGGAACAGGCTAGGACTACGTTTCAGAGTAATTATATCTACACCCAAGTGTGAGTGATGCTAATGGGCACTCCTCATAAATTAATAGAGCTCCATATTCTCACAGCTGCCTATCGCAGCGACGACTCCTAAACTGCTGATAGACAAACGATGCGACGCCTCCCGAAGTCGAAACTTCCATGGGCACGATGCGTTGTAAATATTTCATCTGCAGGTTATACAATCCATGATAAACAGTAAAATGTATATTTTTTGTCAACCTAATACCCCAAAAGATACAGTATTATACAACGGCCGAGTGTCGTTGCTAATCGTCCGTTCAGTGTATTTTAAAACATGTTTACGACTCGAGGAGCTTCGACCAACCACTACTAATATATATTTTTTAGTCGGGCCTAGAGTTGGGTCCGGCCATTAGTTTTGAGTAGCAACAAATGGAAACGGCATGTTAATTGTTCGACGAGCAACAACAAAACTCGATTAGGTAATGCACCGCTCGGCTAATTGTTGCTAATCGCTGCAGAATCGACACGACTACACAAATATACAACTAATGTGGACAGTTCGGGGGGACTATTAACCATTAATTGCCATGAAATCACTGCGTGGAGTTCGGGTAAAGTACTAGTACTAAAACGCCCACTAAATTAGCTCTCGGATGAGTATCAGGGTTTCAGGGCACAGATTTCACTGTTGGTGATTGCATATCCAAAGTTGGAAGAACAAAGTTCTCTGGTCTTATAATGTATCTGGGGACTCGTGCGAGTGGCGCATGCTGCCAATTAATTAAAAGCCCAAATATTAAATCGATTTTTTGTGGTATTTACATAACAAAAGATACAAAATTTAAAATGGGGGGACGGAGAGGGGAATGGGACCATTTATTTCAATTAAACGAAATTCGAATTTGCAGATTGATAAATGGCAAAACATCATCATAATAAGCTGAATATTCAGCTGCTGCTCTTTCGATTCAACGCTAACAAATTGGAAGCTTTTATTCTAATTAAGAAATCGAGTAAATTCATTACGGAAATTGATACATTTATCAAGTGGGATCTTGGGGAAACCGTATAAACCATATAATAAACCCCCAAAAAGCTTCATTTTAGGATGCTTACCTTGCGACTCGTCAAAGTCCTTGGTGGTCATCTGAAACAGGGCATCCAATGGAGTGCCATTGGCCTTGGCCTTGGCCACGGCGGCGGCATTGTTGGCGCTCGCCGCTCCGGCTGCTCCTCCCTGCGATGGGCTCGCTGCATTGGTGGTTCCACTGGCTCCTGGTTGGGCTGACGACTGGGGGCTGTGCCGGGCAGCGGCAGCGGAGGCGGCAGCCACGGCAGCCGCTGAATCCCTGGCAATCTCGGGGGAGCAGCAATCGCTGGCCGCCGAACTGGAGCGGTCCGAGCCGCTTTCCGACGGAATGATGTCCATGCCCATGTGCCGCAGCAGCTGGGCCTGGGCATTGAAGTGCTCCTGCAGCTGGCGATGGTAGTCAAGAGCCAAACGCTGCTCGTAGTGCAGCAGGGCGGAGGGTATGAAGGGGCGGACGGGCATAGCCGGACCCAGAAGGTGATCCCATGGCCGGACAATCTGGCCGCTGGGCAGCAGCATGGCAGCCGCTGCCGCGGGATGCACATCCAAAGGTTCCGTGCGTGGCTGCAAGAGACCGCCGGAAGTGGCACCAGGACGGGTGGCGGGTGGAGCCAAGAGATTGGAGCTTAGCGGTGGAGAGACGGACTCATCGCGCTGCTTCTCCGAGTGACCCAAAATGTCCGCAATAGAGAAACTCTTGACGCCCTCGATGGCCGACTTGGTATTGGTTTGTCCGGCGGTTTGTGGCTCCGGAACGGCGGCCGGCGGACTGGGGGTGTGCTCCCTGGGCTCCGACGAGGACGAAGACATGCGCAGACGCTTTAGCGGCTGGAAATAATCCTCCGGCAGACCGCCGACGGCACTGCGGCTAAGTCCGGCGGCTGCTGCAGCGGCGGCGGCAGCAGCAGCAGCAGCGGCTGCATGTTGCTGCATCAATAGTTGCTGCTGCTGCAGCAGGTCAATGGTGCTGGCACGCGGATGGTGCAGCGGATGCTGATGCGGATGCGGATGCTGATGCGGATGAGGATGCTGCGTGGGCAGCGGGCTGGGGGCTCCGCCCACTGAGATCTCGGATTCGGCGGGACTGGCCGGACGCATGGTTGGAGGGCAGAGCATTTAGCTTCGGAATATAGCACTTGAAGGATTCTCAGGGAGTTCTTCCTTTTTGTTTTATCTCGTTTGCACTAAACTGTATTTGTTCACTGAACTCTCGTTGATATTGTGATTTCGGTGATTAGTCAACACTAACTAAGGTATCATCGGCACGACTATAACGACTGATCCAACGGTATAGGACCTCTCAACTCGACGCTTCGCAGTCAACTGTTCGAAACTAGATTGAAGATTGGTTTGCTAACTAGACACGTCGATATTTCTTCAGTTCTTTTGCTGCCGCCGCAGTCGCTGCTGCCACCGCTCTCTGCTCAGCCTCTCCCTCGCCCCATCTCTTTCTCACCCTCGTCCGCTCTCACTTGCGCTCGGCTCCTTAGCATCTCGCCCTCTCTATATTCGTGCCGTTCGTGTCTCGTTTGTCGGTGGTTAAACCTGGCTTCGGCAATCAAATCATAACTACACAACGAGCTGCGTCGACGTTGGTGTCGTTTACTCTCTCTCTGGGCCTCTCTGGCGGAAAAACCTGGGAAACCTGTTTCCCTCTAGAGCGAGAGCCAGTAGTGCCCCTTGTCTGATGCCGTCTCGTTCTTTGCGACTCTTAGCACCAATCGGCTACAGCAACAAAAAATAGCAATGGTGGCGTATACGTAATGTTAATTATGGCGTTCATCATACGCCGGGTGTGCAAGCGGGATGGCGTTCGCCGGGGCGAGCGAGCGAGACGGAGCAGGCGACGCTCCTCAGATTGTAACGAGACTGTATTTAGTATTTTTGGTCCGCAGCAAAGTTTTCACAACTTCAGAAGACGTTGGCAGCGGCGCTAGCAGCGGCATCTGCTCCCCCAAAAGCCCCTACACCCGCCCGCTCCCGTTGCCTCCCTCGGAAAACCCCCTCACACAGTTAGCATTAATGACGATGACCCCCGAAGGCAGCCCGCGTTTAATTGTCAAGCGTTTGCAATTAATTTGCTGTAAGAAAAACGAACAATTAATTTGGGAGAACAAAAAAGAAAAACTAAACTAGGGAAACTAGAGAGACCGTGGGTAAGGGAAATAAAAATGCGCATAAATTTGCTGGCATTTGGAAATTAACTCGAGTCTGAGAATGAAAATGAAGCCAGTTTCGGTTGGTTGACTTGGAGACTGTTTCCCATTTTTTTGAGAATATTGGCTAGGTGCCACCCTGTTTAATTGAAACTTATTGTTGGGATTACTTATTCTATTCCCACTTGTTTATTTAGTGTCATAATGAATATATTGTCTTGCCATAACAATTAATTCAAATTGAGCAAAGTGATGAAGCTAAAACCGACGGCTTTTTCATTGGATATACAATTACTTTATAATCTTTATAATATTCGTACTTCTAAAAATTTAGAGATTTAAAATTACTAAAAAAGTCGTGAATAAATTTCATTAAAGAAAAAAGTCTTCGATTCTAGATACTCTTTAATTTTTACAGAACATTAAATGAATTAAAATATTATTTTAAGTATACGACATGAATATATTTTTATCATACCAGTTTTTTTTATACAAAAAGAGGAATTCTACCCTTCCAAAGGCTTTTATGTTTTTCATCGCATAATAATATATGTATTTATTTATGGGACCGTCTATTATATAAATATTCTTGAGTTTTAAAACATTAAGCATATTTTGCAATATGTATCTTTACTTCAAAATCGTATTTTACAGAATATTTTATTCCATTAAATTTCAGTTCCAACTCAAGTTATGAAATGTGCACTTTAAATTTAATTTAAAAACATAAAATATTGAAAAATATAAAATATTTAAAAAACGTTAGCACTCAATTTATCATCTATTTGGATATAAATAAACAACTTTTAAATCTTAGCCTGCCAACGTTAGCTAACATTGTTGATCCTGCCAATAGTTAGTTAAAACTTCAAAAAACTTAATCTGCGAAATCCATATTCTGTCCAATTTTCCTTAATTAGAAACACAATTCTGTGACCCTGCCGCTTGAAGTCGTCCTGCAGCAGTTTAATGCCAGCCAATTTGCAATTGTCCACACGTTTTAGCCAACTTGAAGAAGGCAAATGCTGACACCTTTAGGGCCAACAAACAACTCCAAATCCTTTTAATTGAAACAAATGTGAATTGCAGCAACAATCAGTGGAGAACAATAGAGTAGCTGAGGCTCAGGCTGAGCCAGTGGCAGCAACCGAAGAAGAAAAGACGGCGGCACAAAGGCGACAAGGCGTCTGAAGACAAAAGGGGCCAGAGGTCTATTAAGGAGGAATCGAAATTCGAAAATCGAAACCAATTGCCGTCGCAGCAGGATGCTAAACGAGAAAGGAATCGACAGCGGCAGCGGCGGCGACCACCGCAGGCTCAGCGCCCGACTTTAGCCGCAGTGGGTCCCGGACCTTTCCCGAGACCCCGAAAAGAATACTACCTGACGCTCCGCCCGGGGAGAGCGGCTGTTGATAAGGACTAATCACACAAATATTTGAGCATTCGGTTTTTGTGATTGAGCCTCGCCGCGCCGAGCGGCCCGTTTGATTTGCCGCGTTTAGCGCTTCTGTATTTTTTATAATTCTAATTTCTTTTGCCCATTTCCTTCTTTGTTCTTGGCGGCTATTATTGTATCTATTAGATACACACACGGCGGCGGCGTGGGAAAAGCCGCGGCGTTAATTATGCCAGGTCCTTGAGTCTGGAAATCCTTTGCGGGTAAAGACACAATTTACACCTTACACCTGTGCCCAAGCCCCCCCCAACCCCGATTTTCATCAGTGTGTGTGGCTTCATTCACACGCTGATAAACTCCTGCAGTGAAAGTGCTGGGAAAGGGTTCATTAATATTCAAATTTTAAATGCAGGGCGACGATTTCATTGATTTATCGATCCAGAGGCAGCTGCCCCCGATGATAATGGTGGCTCAAGCAGCCGGAGCAGCTGACTGCCGCCGGAAACGTTGAATTTTCTATAATTAAGTTTATCTTCTATCGGCAGATAAAGCCGATATTTAGATATTTAGTTTGTAACGCTTACCGTTTAGTCTTTGAGTATTTACAAAGCTAGCTACACCCAGTTTTATGTATTATTATCGAATGCTCGACTATAAGATACCTATTAATAGCCTTACACCTTGAAATTTAAATAATACCTTTCGAAGCTGAAATTGAAAGTGTATTCTTAGATACATCTGCAGCATCATACTTTTAATACATTTCCTATTTAGTTTTTAACAATAATTTAATTTTTATAGTTTTATTAATATATTTACTGATCTACTTCTGCTATATCTACTATATACTCTAACCTTTCCAATTAATTTTGTGGGTCACTCAAACACACCCAAGTCAAGCGGACAAAGTAAAGGCGTTCTGTAAGTGCATAATTATCGTTTAGCCATCGGTAAGCAATATAATTTTCGACATGCTACCACAAACAGGCAGTCTACACTCCGATCTGGGAGTTATTATCGGCCGCACAACATCAAGTGGCAGTGACAGGCATGTGTCAATGCTGCGTGGGTCGAATGTTGGCTGCTGCTGCTGCTGGCTGGAAATGTGAACCGAAAGTCACTCCACGGCGCATATGCAAATGGCTCCGGGCTACAGCCAGGAAAAAATTCAAAATAAATACTTTTATGGAAGCTGTGGCTACGAGTTGGGCCTGCCGTTGAAAGCTTGCTAATTGACAATTACAGTCAAGTCGTTGTCTTAATAGTTTGGAGGTCTTGGGTTGTAGTATCTTTTTATTATTTAAAGTGACAACAAATAATTAGGAAGGGAAGAGGAAATACATTTTTTTAAACTATAAATGTATCTCATATCTAATAAACTAACAAAATTTTTCGTATAACTTCCTTAACTTGAACTTAGCTTTGAGAAAATATATTTATCTATTTCAATTACCTTTCTTTCTTATTTATCATAATTTGCTATACCTTTTTGCAGCTTATATTTTTAGCTTAAATCTTGATTAACCAAGTTTCAGTTATTAGTTCATTGTTTAGTTGGTAGAAATTTCCGCCTTTGAGAGAAAGTCCTCCCCAACGGTTGATCTTTTTTTTTTTGGCGGAAAAAGAAAACTCATCAAAGAGAAAAGTAGTTAGACACAAAAGACACTTGAGCTGGGGCGACCATTAAACATTGCCAATTTCACAGTAATCATCGCCATGGCCAAGAAAGCCCCGGCCGAACAAAAGGTGGCCCAGAGGAAAAAGTAGCAAAGCGAACTAAGCCGTTTAGGGGGCCACCCACAAAGCAAATGCTCCTATCCAGAGCTTCGACTTGGAGGCAAAGACCAGGGCAAGAGACCACGCTTTCGGGCCAAGCTGGGCCAGAGCCTCTGTTGGCCACGCTAATCAATACCGGCCAAAAGCCAGCAAACGAAATGCGAGGCTACAAATCAAACGCTCGATGGAAAGCACAAAAACGGAAAACAATGAACAAGCGCATGCTAATTAAAGCCAAGATGCTCAAATTGAAATGTTTAACTTTTTCATCTTTGTTTCTATTTTCGGGTTCGTGCTTTTGTCCCAAATAGCCGCTTCCTTCTCTAACCTGGCTAGCTGTCGGACTGTGAGAGGGCCAAGCGAACCGCAGCAGGTCAGTTCGATCTGGGCCAGCACTGGACGTACACTGAGACTAAAAATATTTAAATGAGAATTAAATTTCCTTGTTTTATGATACCAAGAGGTTAAAAGGGTATCTTACAGATAAACTTGACGGAAAATTGTTCAAAACTTGTAGAAATATATGTGTGACTGACTATGAGATAGCCAATACCCCAAGCAACGTGGTTGATATTGAAGGGGACGTGCATCTTATAAACTTTGGGTAATTATAATAATATTTATAAAAAACCTGAATTAAACAAAGCAGGTGACAGAAGAAAATGCTGACAGAGAAATAAAAATGTTCCTAAAACATTTCATCCCTTCTTCATCCCTTGATTTTATTCCAAAAACTAAGATGATTTTTTTTTTTTACATAAAATTAATTATAAACGTAGTATTTATGTACTTCATGAGTTTGGAAATTCTTTAATGCTTTAAGATCTTAAATCTAAAATCCATTTCCAATCCTTAATAACAAACATTTACTTCGCTGAGTGCATCTTCCTCCCACTCTCATTGCGAGCGACGCGTCACACGGCGTATACGCAACGAAATAGGCTGTGTGTGAATAAGGCCCCCCGCATCTCAGCAGGGGCCAGGCGGCATTCTGGTATTTACATGCCATAGAAAGAACACTGTTTGGATACTTTTTCGACTGAATGCCGGACACAAATATTTGTGCGTTGGCTTCTTAATTGAGTTAATAGAGTTGGACGAGAGTGCGCGTGGCCGGCGTTGATTTTGACCGACGTGTGATAATTACAGCGCTGCCCCAGCTGCGGCGGCTTTGATGAGACTGTCGATGCTCTGTGGATGCTACCGACTGGTCCACAAAAACAAAAAAAAAATAAATACAAAAAAAACATGAAGTGGCAGCGGTGGCGGCCTCTTTGTCTTTGTCTTTGACTTCTGCGTTGGCCGTGCTCAAACAAACGGTTCAGTGGTTCATTTGGACTGCACTTTTTTCGGTGGGCCTGCTTGTTTAAATATTGAGACTTGTGTTTAACATAATTAAAGCGAGTGGAAATTACAGAAGCTCTTTCACATTGAGTTTCCCCAAGGAAATAATGTATTATTTTTGCGCTGCTGTTGGTCTTCTTGGTGAGCAAATATAATCACAATTTGCATAAAAAAAAATGTAATTATATGGCCAGAGCTGACCATTGGCAATAATGTTGTTATACTTTCACAATGAGTATATCCAGCCGGCTATGGAAAAGGTAAATGTAAATATTTATAGAAAATGAATATATATATCACTTAAAGTTTTCGACTGAGTCTAAATTTAATACAAGAAAGAAGGTTTACTTCAACAGCTGATCTTTCTGTTATTAAAAACTTTCTGTAAATAATAATCTTTGAATCATTCATGGGCTAAATGTTATTTTAATGATGCCAATGTAAGGGTATTCCCCAAGCTCTGACCCTGCCAGCATCCGTTGCTAAAAAGGCCGCCAGACGAGTGCACAATTAGACTGAAAGCGGAGACGTGGAAAGGGCTGGCGCACGTATGAATATCAAACCAACTATATTGCAGTTAAAAAGCACAATTCAAACACCTCAGAGTCGCACTCGCATTTGCTCGTTTGGTGGTCCACAACGCCCCAAGAGCATTAAGAAGACCTGGCCAGCTGAAGCGGAAGGAGATGAGGCAGGCACAGGGAGAGGGGCAGGAGGAGCGGTGTCAGACCACATTGCTTGATTGCAGTGCGCCTCCCGAGATGACGTTGCATTTGCGATGCTGCCTGGAGGAGATCGGCTTCGAGCCACAAAGCACAATTGAGAGACGTTGGCAGGAAGCGAGGAAGGGTTTTTCTTATTATGTTCTCGGGTTCTCTTGTGTATTTTTTTTTTTTTGCAAAACCCATATGTGGAAGCAGCGATTCCTGTTCTCTGCAGCGATCTGAACTCGCTTCGGGTTTTGGCCTCATCACGATGAGGTGGTTCTGGTTCTGGTCCACGATGGAACAAAGAACTTGCAAGCTGGAATCTATTGCTCCATTCCGCTCTCTGCAGCTTCTCTTTGCATCTTTAGCTGGATGCTGTGTGTGTGTGTCGAGCTGAGCGCCATCTCGTTTAATGCCTTTAAGGCGTGACCATAGTATTTTATAATATGAACTGATCAAAGGATGCCGACGCGTTTCAAGTTAGCCGCTAAAGCTGCGGCGACTCCAGATTTGCGCGCTTCGTTCCTTGGCGGCTATCTGGCAAAAAGGTTTTGTGGCAGGCTACATGGCAAACAAATTGTGTCAACTAACAAGTTCATATATATATTTAAAGATTAATTAATGAATATTCAGCGAGTTAAGCATATTTAAAAATATTATAAAAGAAGTAAATGTTTTAGAAGTAAGAACACCATAAATTCTATGTTTAAACTAATGACCTTTGGAACAGTCTCAAACCTCAACCTCTTAGGCTTATTTATTCTGCACTTTCTTGCTAAAAATAAATTTAATTATTTATATTTTATAAGATATTATACATAATTATAAATAAGTGTATGTTTTCCTCAGTGTGTCTTAAAGAAGAGAATAAAGCAACCGGCAAAAGGCGAGTGCAGCAATAACAAATTGACCAAATCGATTTCTTGGCCGCTCTCTGTCCCTCTGTCTCTGTCGCAAGGCTGCCTTTTCTTGTTGGCTTTTCCTCTTGTGGCATTTCCATTTAATTCTATTGCTCATTAGGCGCATGAGTGTGAAAATGGCGAGTGCCGCGACACTGGTGATATAGACTGGCTGCTGACTAACGCATCTGAAAGATACTCGGACACCGGAAAAGGGCGCTTTTTGATGTTGCCTCCGGCTCGGCTCGGTTTCGCTCTTGGCGCATGCGAGATGAGTGGACAATATTGGGGCTGCTGTGCCCCGGATTTATGTCTTTTTAATGCAAACAAATTAAATCCCGGCACTCGAGTGGAAAAGGAGGCAAAAGGGTTTCCCAAAATTCATGGCGTGACGAATGCGGCGTATACGTGATATCCTGATGGGGTGGCATTCGCGCAGAAAGAGAGAGAGATTCATAGCAACAATGCCAGTGTCACACTTAATTGAAAACTCATTAGAGTCTCGAGGGCTCTGCGGGCAGGACACAATAAATACAAGGGAGAATATGAGCCAGGAAGTCGCCGGCAAAATCATTGGCAGCGTGAAATCGCTAGCGAATGCAGCTGGGCGATGGAAATTTGCAGTTCATATTTATGACTCTATTAAATTCATGAGTACTCCAAGGAGGGATGTATTTTTGGATAGTTTTGACAATTGGGAGGGCTCTGCTCGGAGTTGATTGGCACCGTGTCCAAAGCGCAGGCAAAGGATGTAGAGAGTTCTGATGAAATTAATAAATAAAATATCACACATTTGCGGGAATTGGCAACGAAAATGACAGTTTCACATTACAAAGGTTGCAATTAAGCCACATTAATAATGTTTATTGCAGGGAAAACTGGCTTATTGCTACAATTTATCTTAAAAGTAACGAATCAGCAAAAGTAAAAGCTATTTTCATTTACATTTTCTGTTTTCCAAACACACAGATCTACATTACAGTCCTTCATCCGCCCAGAGCTCTGTGTATTTTTACCCACACGGCCGTGGCTGCCATGCTTTTTGCATTTATTAATTGCCTGACATGTCCATTAATTTAAATCAATGATATTTTCGCGCTCGGGTGCATGAAAAACCTGAAGTGTTGGCCGTTGCTGCTTCTGCACCACCTCCCCCTCCGCCTCTGCCACAACCACATTCCCCCCGCTTCGTTCACTCTTCTGCAATTAACATAATTTTACGTAAATTGCAGCATAAATCTCATCTTCGTTTTTATTTAGTGCCATTCGCTTATTTCAGGCAATTAAATATGAGCGAAATTAAATGTTTGCCATTGGTCCAGTACAGGCGGATGTAGATATAAAGGAAATATATACATTAAACATGTTAAAATTAGGCAATTTATTTTATTTTCAATATAATAAATGATGAAATATATATTGTAAAATATTTGTTTTTTTTTTTATATTAAGGATAACGTATTTATTTATCTTTGCATATTCCAAGATATTTACAAACTTTTTTGACCCTTAGTTTTATATATAAATTTGTTTCTTAACTTTATATATTTTAAAGATTAATATCAACCCAACGTATTTTCTTATTTTGCCATCCAATATATACATATTTAGATGTTTATATTCACTGTTGCCAAACGGCATTTCTAAAATCGCATCCCATTCATACATATATCCACCAATAGTTGATGACTTATTTACGATATTTGATTGCAAATTTATTTGTTGTCAGCACAGCAGTAGTTCATGCAAATTTGCTGTCCATTTGGCTGAACTAATAAACTGTGATTAGTTCCATATGGTCGGTCAGCCATTGGTCTGGTGCCACTAATGTCTATTGTTATTTTGAATTTATTATGGCCAAGATTCGCTTTCGAGTCGGCGGCATTTTTGTCGTTCAAAGGTAAATAATTAATTAATTTGATTAGCGAGAGGCAAAGATGCCTTAATTTATTTTAATTTAATTTAAAATGCCGCTTTGGCGTCATGAATATTCATGGCCATCGGCCAAACAACGAACTTAAAAAATTGATCCGCGTAAACATTTTAATTTACAGTCAAGTTGTGGCTCTTGCGATTAATTTTTTGGTGATTTCGGTGATTAGCCAGTAATTTATTTGCCCCTGGCCCTACATCCGACATCCGATCGATGATTGTGATGTATGGCCGAGTTTTCTCGAGCAGATGCAGGACCGAGAGCCATCGATCAAGGGGCACAGAAGCAGATATTCGATGATGATCGCAGGTATTCGCGTGTGTGTGGCATTCCGATTGATTCCCATCAACGACTGGCTCCCGGAACAAATTCACATATTAACATTTTTGTGTGCTTTAATTAGCACAGAAGCCAGGGCACTCGGGATATGGTTATGGATATGGTCCAAGGCTAGGGGAAAAATATGCTGAGCTCCGCCTTCTGAGAAGTCCCGTGTTCCCGGGTCTGAATTGGCTTCAAAAGCGCCGTCCTGGCAGCCGGCCTCGTATTTTTCCACGAAAACTTCGCTTTGTTAATGAAAATATTGTACATAAAACGGCGAGAGACCGATGCCGCCCCGAAATCAATGCAAACAAAATACAATACGGATCCCAGAATGCCTCCTAACTAGCTACCGTTTAATTTTTATTACGCCCCAAAGAGGTGAGTGTGAAATCGTCGGGGTTTTTACGATTCCTCGAGGCCGAATTCGAATCTGAATCCGTTTGGTGAATCCCTTTGATTCTCTCGGCTCTACTCAGTGTCTCCTGATGTGGGAGTATTCCCCTTGTTTGACGATTCTATTCACACGCCCTTGACAAGTGCCCAGTCCCAAAAATCGCTCCCTGAACCTGGTCAAGGAGCCAGCTCTGTGGCGGTGGGAAGAAGAGTTCTTTTTTTTTTATCTTGTGGCCATAAAATATCTTAAGGGATCTTGACTTTTGCCTATTTTGACGTTTATAAATATCCCTCAATTTGTTGTTCTTTCCCGGGCCCCTCTGACGTAATGCTGATGGAGAAAGGTTTCCGCTGTGGGAATCGAACATGTGTCGTCCGCCGGATCGTCTTTGATTGCTTTATTTGTTGTTTTAGGCCTATCTCGAGGGTGAGGGTGAGGGCGTTGCAAGTGTGTTTTGATTGTGCAACATTGTAGCCAGTTGCTATGTCGGCGTAATTGCAGCGCATTTTCCACGCTTCCTTGGTGGCACTTGCTTGTCCTACAGCCTGCAGGATGTCCCTCATTTCAGGCACTCGGCAGAGGCGGTAACTGCTTCTAAAGTCAGGAAGTGCTGCCTGGGAGTGATGTCCTTAAAATGTCGAAAAATATACAAGAAAATCATCATTAAATAGTAATGTTTTAAGGTAGATGTCTTCAATTTTGTATTTAAAAAAACGAGTGAAAGAAATTAAAAAATTAAATAAAATAAAATAAATAAATAATATAAAAAAATAATAATAATAAACTTCTGATGTTTAAGCTATTAAATTCCCCATAAATTCACCCATAATCGTCCCCCAAACTTAAGTGTCGACTGATCGCTGCTGGTTTTAATGTTTACCGCGAATTTATTTAGCTGATATTTGTCTGCTTGGCAGCGGTGCGTGTCTGAGAAGAGAGAGAAACGCCTTTGATGTGGGCCCGGGTCCCCTCTTCTGGGGCCTTTGACAGTTATGCTAATGACACTCGATTGGGGGGCCACCGGTTACCCTCCAGATTCAGAGCCAATGCCCCGAATGACTGACTTTAATTTGACAGAATTTTGCATGTCACTTTTGTCGCATTTCGCCAGTGAAATATATAGCCAATCCACCCAAATCGTGGCGGCGTCTTGAAACGCCACTCATTTTGCCACTTCCGCTGGCGTTTCGCTTCTGCCAAACGATCTCGCAGAATGTCATGGGAATGTGAAAATATCACATTTGGCGTTGTGGTGTCTCCGTCTTTGGTCTCCGCAGGAAGAGGGCTTTTTTTTGCTGGCTGCTGCGTTTATTTGTTTGTTGGTGGCATTGGCATTGCCATCGACATCGGCATTGGCATGTCATTTGGTCGGATGCCGCGCACAGCTACCTGCCAATTATTCTAGCCGAGGATTGAGGCTCGAAAGCCCAGAGCGACCACCAAGCTAGCCGCTTCTAACAGCCTTCGCGCGGCTTTGATCTTTCGCCGCCGACTGGCCAATGGCCAGGCAATGTGATTAAGCCTGCTTTGCCTCACACAAACACTCACACACAGAGACAGAGACTGCATCTCTCTGAGATACCCATATATCCAGATGCCGAGATACCCAGATACACACACTGCGAAGCTCGTTACTCGGCCTGTTTTCGCTCGTTATTCTCCACTTTGTACGCCTGTCTGGCCATTTATCAAAGCTGGCCAAGACGGCGGGCCTCTCGCTCGCACGGTATCCATTGGATGCGTTAAGCGGCTCATATCTTCCGCCTGACTTTGAAGTTCGGCGCGGCTGCGTGATTGGCCAAAGTCGCTTAACTCTCTGGCATTCTACAGACTTCTTAAGGTTCCAGCAGCATCCAGCATCCAACAGTCTCTGCTGCTGCTGGTTCATTAGAAAAATGACGGCTTTGTCTTTTTTATGGCTTACTTTAACGCTTCGCTTTGGGCCCGTGTTGTTCTTGTTGGCTTAACTCATTTGCCCGCCAGGCCTTTTACCCATTAGCCATAATGGCCACATTGCCACCTGTGTTGCTCACGCACACACACACACACTCATTCGGGCCGAGTTGAGTGGCCCCTAAATTGCAGCATACCTTGCGGCGTTTCAGCTGTGCACAACAGGAAAAGATGTGCAAATAAAAGAATAATTGGTAAAAAATATGTAAAAAATTAAGAATAGTTCCTACAAAAATATTGAATAAATATAATTCGAGCTGAAGACATTTTTCCTTTGAGGGGGTGTATCATAGTTGAGATATTAATTACTCTGTGTCCTCAAAGAGCTGAAAAAGTTGAATAGTAGAAAGACCTTTTAAGGCTTTTTTTTACTATTATAACATTTATTACCCTGTGCTTTATTTCTCTTCCGTTTAAAAGCTGAACATTTTTATGTTATCATTATATTTACCAAAAAAATCTCCCCTTTTTTTCTCTCTGCACCATTTCCATTCGCTTATGCCCCATCATTTTGTGACACCAAAGTTGTCTAATCTCTCTCCGTTTCTTTCAATTTTCGCCCTGGGAATCGTAAGTTTGGCAAAAATCTTGGGAAAGTTTCGGTTTATTTTCCCAACGCTGTGGGAATCCCATGGCTTCCGCATTTCGACTAAATTCAGACTAATCATGCCAATAATTTATTGTCACTCCCCAAGCAAAGCCAGAAAGCTGCGCAACGAATCCAAGTAACTCCCCACCTCGAAAAGGAAATCGAAACCGAAATAACCACCCCCCAAGTAAGACCCCTCAAGTAAACACAAGTCCAAGAGTCAACAACAAATCGAAGGCGATGATACATGCGAGTGGGCAAAAACTAATGGATTGATTTATGTGTTATCACCTGGAGTGAAGAAATTTATTACGACCCGGGCAATAAATCAAGGCGACACTTCTGTGTGGGCGAAACCCAGAGAGATAAAGAGAGATATATGCGGGGAAAAGTTGGTGGAAATTGAAAAGGGATAAGAATTCGCCACAGTTTACTTTTGGGGAGTTTGACGGTACTGCGATTTGAGTAATTAATGGCACCCAGCGGTATTTTTGCGATGCGACAATAAAAATATGTTGTTTTCCGATTTGTTTATCCCTGGCTTTATCCCCACTTTGTGTGTGTGGGTGTCTGTGTCGGAAAATTAATTGCTATCATTAACATTTAACATTTTGGAGAGTGGGAGAGTGAAAGAATCCCGCACAGGATGTTAACGAAAAGTAATTTGAGATTTTATTGCTTCCGCGTTGAAAGCAGTTGAATGATTTTATTTCCCTGGCACTAGGATGGTCGTTGTTGGGTTCCTTCTCCTTTTCGGGGCCCCATCCCGTCCCATCGACTAATGGAGATTAATTTTTGGGGCGTGATTTCGGGCGGAGGCAGATGCAGATAGGCCAGGGTGCAATGACTGGGCATGGGCAGCAATTAACACAGTGACGCCACATTTTTCGCTCCGCTCTTCGATTGTTGTAGGGAAATGTGTAAATTAGCTTAAAATTTCAACAGCAAATACAGCAACGCCCTCGACTGGGAATGGGAATGGAAATGGGTTTCCAGATTGCGACGCGATCCATATCGATTCCGTTCTCATGAAATTTTGAGTGCGGCATTTTAACACAATTATAAATCTCTCTCCGGCGTATTAACGTCTAATTGTGGCCGGGCTCTAAGCGGCCTGCTCGGCACCTGTGTGTTTGCGTCGGCACAGATCAAATGTCCGAAGGACGAGATCGGCAGGACGAATCTCTTGCGCGCTGACTCGTTTACGATTCTCCACGCTCAGCGGCTCGTAGGTGTGAAAGGCATTGACCAAAACTAAAGTGCTCTCGGGTGTCCCGGAGTCCTCAGGTCTATTAGCCACCAACGCCGAGGATGAAGAAGGGCTAGGACTCGCTCAGGTCCTTGCGCTAACTACGTGTGCCTAATGCGAGTCCTTTGTGCCGAGCTGTGGATTATCACACGCTCCGTAATGAGTTTTTCCAGACCCGCTGGCAAACCTGTGCCAATTCCCTTTGTGCAGGACATTTGCTACGCATCCCCGAACAAAGGAGCTTCACACCTTAAATCCAGGATTCGAATCCAGGATCTTTCTATTCGTAATGTTCGTCCACAAAGAGAAGAAAAAGTAAATTAAACGAAATCGAATTAAGTGGACGCGCCGCATTCAACTTGTGCATCAGATTGGACGGCTCGGGAATGGATTTGATGTTTTGAAAAATTGAATTTTAATTTGCCACCCAAGAAGCCTGGCCTAAAAGGTTTCCCCCAAACCGATTCCACTTTCGGCCATTTTCGATAAGCGTGATGGGCGACCAATCGGAGAAATTAATTTGGTTCCCAATAGTTCCCGCGAGTGCGTGTGGCGATCCTCCTTCCCCCGCTCTCGATTTTGGATCGGATCAGAGGGCATTCTCAAGTGGGCGCTACTTTGGCCAGCTACTATTTCAGATAACTAAATGACTTCGGGGCATTCTAATTAGGCGATTGTCCAAATCAATTTAGGCTTTGGGCCTAGACCGCCCTTAAAGAATATTGGGGAAAATGGACTGAGACTTGGTTCAGCTTCATGGTGTATTTGGCTAAATTAGTTAGTTTCTAAATAGTTAGTTTTCTATAATTTAAGATATAAAGGCATACATTTAAAATTAAATTACATAATTAAATAATCTTAAAAAATTGAATTGATTTATGAATTATGTTATTCTTATTAAATATGAGCTTGAAATTAATATATTATTTTTATAGGTGGTTGGTTGTCTGTTATTTTTATTATTTCAAGAATTTTTAACTATTAAATATCAAGTTAAATATCTAACAGGCTAAAAATATATATTTTAAAATTATATATTTAATAATCAGGCTCTATGTCTGGTTAATATATCACAAAAGTATAAACTTACTATAGCAAAAATACAGTAAACTCTGCCTTATTTCTATATAAAATATTACTTTGGATATGTTTAATTCCTGAAGTTTTAGAAACATTAATTTAATTAATATTTTATAAAATTTATTTAAATAATATTAACATACTTCTTTTGTAATAAAAATGTTCATATTTATGTATATTTAGTAGCAGTCATAGGATGTAATAAACGCTTTTAAAAAATCTAAACTTTCTCCATAGGATATTAGTAAGTATTAAGACACAGCCTAATTTCAATCCTAATTAAACAATAACAACAGTTAATATTTATATATTTTACCAAGACGATTAATCCATTAAAAATTCAAACAAGTTGAAAGTTCTGCCAACCTCTTGCAGCGGCAACATCGAACATGTTGCAAGTAAACAGCAACTTCAACATACAGGCACAGCAGCAGACACAAAGATATATTTTCTCGATCTATCTCACTCCCTCAGAGCTCTCTATTTCTCTTTCTTTCTCTCTGTGGCAGGCGGGTCTTTCTTGCCACTTGCAACAGTGACGTCACTGAGGCTGTCAGCCAATCAGCAACAACGTTGAGGAGTCGGCGCAAACGTAGCACGGGGATATACACAGAGCGGAGAGCCAAACATTTAGCCAAATTAATTGCAGGATAATAACTTACGTCCTGACACGGCCGCCGCCCCTGGGCCCTCGTTCCAACCAAGTAATTGGATTTTTTCCGTACCCGTCTCTCCAGGGGAGTCGTCGGCCACAACCGCCTCCACATCATCTTCCATTTCTATTGAAACTTCCACTTCCCAAGCGGATCCCTGAGCCCAGAAACCCAATGCCAAAATTCAGGCGGCCATTATGCCCCGAATGAGAACGCTATCTCGATGCCATCTGCATTTCATTTCCCCAGTAATTGGACGTAATTCAATTTTAAAATAATTGTGGCTATAATTTCAGTGTAATTTCTGCTGTTTGCTGTTTGCTGAGTGCCATGTGCCATGTGCCAGAGTTGGACTCATAAATAAGTTAATGAAGTCTGTTCACATGGGAGACGAGGAACGAATGTCATTGTGACATTTCGTCGCCGTTTCCTTATTTCAATATCAATACAAGAGAGTGGAGCCTGAAGCAAGGGTATAATTTGGCCAGGCCAGAAATTACACTCAGAGCCCAGACATATACATTTACCTAACTTATAATGTCATATTATTAACGATAATGGCGCATTTGGCTTTCAGCTTTTAGCTGATCGAGCAAATCCATCACGGCTTGGGAAGAGTGGAGAGCGTAGTGCCCCATTGTCGAGGCCCATTGCCAATTAATTAGCCCGACTCTCGGACAGTCACAAATTAATTAACAGGGCCGACGAACGAGTACATGGACATGGAACTCCATTAGGCTTTATGACTCTGAACAACTAAATGATTTTGGGGTTTATCCAGAGATGCATTGCAAGAAATTGTTTGAATTTAAAATTTACATATTTAAATGCTCAAAGATACTGTATTAAGGAATTGTTTTAATTTAAAGTTGATATTTGGCAAGGATGCCTTTATCTACATAAATTATTATATTTATTTGTATCAAAAAAAGGTTGCAAATAAATAATTCTAGCTTAACATTTATAATTAATATAGATTATATTCAGGACATACTGCTTTCTAGTCAATAATAAGGTCACTTTTATTTAAACTATCTCAAATATTTCTCTCAGTTAGAGCTCCTAGTTTTCTCTCAGTGCTATCATTCGTCATTCGGCTTGGCGCAAAACAATCA
The DNA here is from genome assembly GCA_035046345.1 of Drosophila birchii. Classification (NCBI taxonomy): domain Eukaryota; kingdom Metazoa; phylum Arthropoda; class Insecta; order Diptera; family Drosophilidae; genus Drosophila; species Drosophila birchii. The sequence goes on from JAWNOA010000064.1 coordinate 13,509,205, forward strand.
TTCTCTATTCATAATTGAAAAAGTAACGTTCCACTACCGTTTGACAGACCCGTGTATATATATGAGCATATACTCCCATCGGCCACTAATTGCCGCCAGTTAATGGTGCAATTTGATTTTCAAATAGCGGCCTACATCATCAATGACAGCTTTTGTCAGCAGCTTTTCAATTGAGCGTAAAGTTGCTCCACGCTCCTCCGGATCTGGTATTGGGGGTCGGTCTTATGTTCTGGTTTTTGGTCTTCAGTGAAATCTGTCTGACGGGAAGAGAGAGAAAGAGATGCGGTCAAAGAGTTTAACACGAATGAAATTCCTCAATTAAGGCTAATTGTAAGGCGACCACAAAGTCTTCCCCCCCTCTGGACCATTAACATTTCATACCGATCTGGCGGCGAGTACGTGTCGATAATAATATTTCAAGCTAATTGCTTCTACAATTTCAAAGTGCTGCCGATTCGATCGGACATCGATCGGTAGCCGCAAAAGTGACATGCAGCTGACAGCTGAGTTATGATGAAGGGCCCCAAGTTTCGGTGCCCAGTTTTAGTCCCCAGACCTTCTTCCTCAGTCCCTAGTTTCCAGACTCGATATCGGGCTACTTAAACTTAAATTTGGGGTTATATGCAACATTGCAGCCGGCGGCCATGTTTGGCCAGGGAATTGCGTATAAATTTGCTGCGAAGCTTTCACCGACACAACGAGATCCGATCCGATCCCCAACGAGGCCAAGTTCTTTATCAACGAGAACCCAAGACTCCAGCTCCTTTCCTCCGCTAAAAAGCTCTCTTTGAAACGCATCTCTCGGATCGCGGCGACCATATACATACATCCAAAGTGAGGCATAATTACCACCTTTAAGAAGATGATGGTGGTTTTTCGCGAGCTTTGATCTTGTGCCGCGGCCAAGGCAAGTCCGCGACCCGATCTCCAGGGAAGCCCAAGTCGTCGCCGGCACTCAGTGAAGACCACAGTGAAGTCGAGGACCAGCCTTGCGTCGGTAGTTGCCAGTGCCCAATCCATCTATCGATTTTTAACGCGAGCCTGACGTTAATGGGGTCCCGGATCGGAACTGAGAGCCTGTTGCTGCACTCAGAAAAATATAGGAGACTTCGTATCTCTTGCAATAATATTAATATTTAAAGAAATTTTGAGGTATTAAACAGTACGAGTTATGTATGTTTATTTCTTTTTTATACTTTCCAAAGGTTTTTAAGTCAAGTCTGTAGAGTTTTTCCTTTTGATTTTTCCCTGTGTGCTGTTCGTGTAATGAGAATGCGTTTACCTTTTCCCGGCCACAGTGCTGGGCAGGCGAATAGGAACCGGAAAGTAACCACGGGAAAGGAGAGCTGCTCTGCGTTCCAGCCTTTGCTTCTATGCAATTTTCGTGTGCACAGCAATTACGCGCATGCGTCATGCCATCCTGGCCCTTCGGAGGAGACCCCTTCACCGTCTCTACCACTGCCCTCTTATTTCGCATATAATTATGCCGTACTACCATTTTCCAAGGCAAAAGACTGCAATTAAACTTTCTCGCTATTTTGTCTGCTGATTGCGTTGCCATAATATGCGTCGTTGGCCATTATTAATGGCCCTCGAGGAATGTGTGGGTGGAAAGTTAAGTTAATAATATAAATTTTAATTATAAAATATATTCTAGCGGTAGATTACCACAATATTAAATATATTATGAGGTTAAACAAATCAACTTTCTTAATTTCCTATTTTAAGTGCTCTTTAACTCTATTTTACCCAACTCGTAGTTCATTTTCAGTCACGGCACGATCATAAATCACTTGACTTTCTAATTTCACAAAATCGGTAGAGGGAAAAGTCGTCCGTACATGGTAATAAATGTTGAAAATTTCAAGTTCATTAAGTTGTGCTAATAAAAATAAAGTCACTTGACTGCATTAAATCGCATTGGACACGCGCACTTGTACGCTAAAGCCAGATTCCGGATTCCAGTCCTCTGTCACTACCACCCATATATAGATACAACCCTCCACTCCGAAGGACGTAAAAACTTACAACTGCTAAAGTTTCGCTACGCATGCCCACCACACCAGGATAATGAATGCAGGTGCAAATGGGAAGCGGAAATACGTCACGCTTTTTATACCAGAACGGGGAAAGGGCATCGAGGACATGTCACATCGTCATGGCTTTGATGACTATGAGGAATTTTCAATTTCAAGAGGATGATACCGAGGGAGCGACTGGATGGGGAGTGGATGTTTCTCTCGTCAAGTGCGAGTTACCAGTTAGGCAATCATGTGCCTGTCATTTGAGGTGAGGCGTCATAATGTGCCCTGAGTCCTGTTCCGTTTTATGATGCCGCCGCCGCCTCCCTCTGAGGGGGAGTGTCGCTTAATGAACATTTCCAAGTGAATGGACACATTCATTTCAATTTGTCAATCTCGCTTCTGGCCTCCCCATTTCCCCTTGCTTCCTGGGCGGCCCTGGCTGTGGGTGTGGCCCCGCTTTTAATTCCACTAAATGGCCAGCCATTGTCATATAAAATATGCATGACAGACTTTCTCGGTTTCATTATGAGCAGCAGGAAAAAAAAGATATATAATAACATCGCGCAAGGGCGCTCTCTTCCACTTTCTGACTCACTCTCCTTCATTCATTCGCTGATTGATGTTGGCATCGATATCGTTGGGGATCGATTCAATCGCTGCTGTAGGTCGCTCTGGGGCATTCAGCCGATGTCGATCTTGCTGCGCCATAATTTAAGCGTTTTATCTATGAAATAAAATCACCGTTCTCTTACTTTCTTGCTATCGTGATCTTACACGGCTAAAAATAAATCTTTAACTAATCAAAAATTTAGTAAAAAGGTTCTCTAGAGAAAATAAATAAAAATAAATATCTAGAAAATCACTAAAACTCTTAAAAAGTATGCAACGAAATTAATTTAAAATTTTTTTAACGATTTTGAAGATCCTAGTTGTGTATAATATATATAATATAAAACCCTTTACAAATATTTATTCAATTATTTTCGAACAATTTAATTACTTATTAAAACAAATTTAAGGCTTTCTCTAAGCTCTAAACAGTAGGTCATTTAAGCTAAAAATCCACAAAATAACCTTAAATTATATTACATTACATTTTTAAATAATTATTTATTAATTAACTTAATTTAGCAACAATTTTAAAGACATTCTATTTCTTTTCTTCAGTGTAATCTTCTATTCCATCTAGAGGTATAGTATTGTGGCTGCGATGAACCAGCAAACTTTATTTTCAGCTCCAGTTACAATTATATACAGAGACGAGATTTGTCTGTAATTGCTTCCACATGTTCCCAAAAGCCACCTTCCCTCCCCCCAACACGTTCCTTCTTTTGGGCATAATGTCTCAATATTTCTCAATTATGCGCAACGCATATAATTTGTTGTTATTCGCGCCACACAATCAACGTGCCCCACCACCGCCGATCGCAGCCAACAAAAGCGGCAGAATCAGCACCATCAGCAGCAGATGGCCCAAAGTCCAGAGTGTTGGAGCCACAAACACAGTCAGAGTCACAGCCAGAGCCTGTGCCAGTGCCGTGGCAATCGTACAAATAACTCCATCGTTGACTCCAATCAACTTTCGGGCTGCACACAGCGTCGGCTGCGATCGGCCAGACTGGGAGGTCTCTTCTCTGCCTCGGAGCCACTCGGTCTCCATCCTGGTCCGCAGATCGTGCGCCGAATGCAGCGCTTCACATTATTAGATGCGGATTACCACTTTGGTGCAAAGATCAAATCACTTTGTGGCCCCACACAGCTTGGTAGGCCGTTTGGTAGATAGAAGTGCTGCTCGGTTGGATTTTTTTAAGTTTGATTTGTTTTTCGATGAAAATAAATTATTTTAGTTTATTCTTTATTATACATCATTTTTTAAACGACTAAAAGTATTTAATTTCTCTTTATGCATGATAAAAATAATTTATAAGCAGGTAATTAGACTACATTAATAACTATTCAAATTAATTCCTCTGTATTTATTTTTATTTTGCTTAAAAACAATTCATTAGCTTCTTGAACTAAATAAATCACATTACCAATTAAGTTTTTGTATATAATTTTAGTTTATTTTAACACAATACTTCTTAATAAATATATCACAATAACTAAAAAAAAAGAAACAAAAGACTTAAGCAACGAACTTTACCGTTGAAAACATATTTTAAAACATATTTAGAAATGGTCGTTAGAGCGAAAAGTCCAGCAAGCGGCCACCGTTTGAACTACAGCTTGTGGGCGAGAGGTGGAAGTAGCGTAGAACATGGCGATCTTTCCCTATCTCGCCTCGCCAACAAGGTGTAGTTCAAACAAACTTTACTGTTAGCTTGACTGTTGACAGAACCAGTAACTAACAGTCAAGCTGATAGTTGTTGGTTCTGCAATCATGTTCGCCTGAGTCTTTTGTTAGTTTTTTTTTTTTTATTTGTTGTAAACTATTTAGTAAAAAGATTTGTGTTAAAATAAACTAAAATTAAATTAAAAATTTTTATTGATAATGTGTTTTATTTATTTTATTTATTTATTAAGCTAATAAACTAATGCAAATTTGCGAACTCAGCTTCTTCAAGCTCATCTCTGGCGGCACCAACCACAAGGTGTCTGAAGATTGGCGGTTCCAGCGGGGCTTCGACTGGAGCTGGGGGAGTGCCGACCTGGTGGCGTCAGCTTGAGGTGGCTCCAATCACGTTTCGCTGTTGGTTTCCTTTTTTTCGCGCACTGCTTGCCTTTTACGATTTGTTTGATTTGGACAAATGAATTGCGCCGTTTCAATTTTGAATTACGATATGATGGAAGTGGATCTGTGGCCACATGCTGGTCGCACAATTGCGATTGAAATGTCATTTGTCAAAATAAATTTAACGGCCTTTCAAGCCGCCGCTGCAACGCCTTCTGCAGAAAACGAAAACCGCACCCAGGATCCGATCGGATCGGCCGGATCCCGTCCAATCCCACAATGGCTTGCGTGTTCAACACGTGTGCTAATCTCATCAAAACAACCGACCAGGTACCAGAGCCCAGTCCGAGTTCAAGACCAAGCCACTAAATGCAACAAATCAACCTTCAATCAAGACAACCGCTTTCGCTCTCTCGCTCTCTCTTCGATGTCGGGGCGTCGTTGGCCATCCTTGTGCGGCATCATCAAACTGGCATAAATCTTTAATGGAATTCATTCATTATGGAGCCCCTCTTTCCTTTTGGCTGTCCCTTATATCCTTGCGGGCATTGTAAATTCGCTTTTGTATTTGAGGTTTCAAAAGGTTGCAATTATGTGTTAGTGTTGCCGCAAAGGGAGGGGACGATCCTTTGGACCTTTGTTTGCGATTGTCAGTGATAAAGCGAAGGCGCTAAAGGATAACACCTTCTTAACACCTACCAGGCGTATTGTGTGTCTGGGGATGCGGTGAATTGAAGGGAATTGTGCCAAAACGGAAAAATAACATTCAAAAGTCATTGATAAAAGGTATTAGGTTGTAGTGAATCAAGCAAAAGGGAATTAAATTAGAATTAAATTGTATTCGAAGAAGTTTTTACCGAGATATTGGGAACAGGAAAAAGGAAAACTTCGTTTAAGTTAATTCATTGAAATCCTAGAAGACTTAAAAAGAGATGAGTAGCTCAAATATATTAGTCGCTCAAAAACGTATACTTTATACCGAAACATAAACAATTTTAGGTTTTAAATAAATTAAAAAGATAATATAAAGGCCTTCTTTATAGACTAGTATGTTATATAATAATAATTTTAGCTATGGCTGCTCCCCCTCCTGAAGCTTTAGTTTATAACTTTAAGCCTGCAGTATGTAAATAAATAAATAATAATAATTTATTTTAGCTAACCCATATAAATCCGTACATTCCTCCTAAGTAACATCTTATTTATATTAAAAATTCCTTTACCATTTTTTTTCTGATTAGTAAAGAACCTTTCGCTATCCTTTTTAAGCCTTTCCCATGTGCATTACTCACTACTATCATCAACTTCCTACCGATCCCACAGTCTGCCTCCCTGCCACACAGTATGCTGGAAACACCCCCAAATCGTAATTAAGCCGTTGCCTTCAATCGCCGATCTCAAAGCGCATCCCGTAGGCATATAAATATGGTATATAGCCATGCAGCAGCCCTTGTGGCCCCCACCCCTAATCCTGGATGGTTGTTGTGATTTCGAGGCGTGAAATAAATTGATAATTTCGGCTTTATTGGATTCTCCAGTCTGGCATACATCGGCATGCCTCACATACCTCCGAATTTATGTGTGTATGCCTGCTGCCCGCTTCGATGCGCTGCTGTAGGTCTCCATTTCTCTCCTCCATCTCGGTTCTTAACTCCATGCCAGCCGATCCCATGCCAGCCCATACCATCCTTCATCTGCTTGTGGGCAATTAATCTGGGCGAGCGTGCGCGGCTGGCAAGGATTAAATCGATTTTATGTAGCCGCAACTCGGTCATGATTTTCGTTTGTTCCCGAAATCATGAAGTCGTGTTTTCGGAGGGGAAAAACACCGAGTCGTTCTCGATCGGAAACAACTTTGGCTTATGAAAATTACCAGTGCTTGGAGCAAAACGGTAGCCACCGGCCACAAGCCATCGGCGCAGCGCAAGAAGCCGAGAAACCAATCAAAACCCACAGCAGCCGCAACAGTTTAGCGCTTTTGTGTGTTGTCCGCTCTGGGTTTATGGGCTTCCAAATTCTGTTTATTGATGGGCACAACGACTAAGCGGATCTACATGCGCATAAATTGCCTCAGCCCTGTCGGGGACTCTTAAAAATCAATAAATTTCCACACAAATTTTGTGCCGCAGAGTTTGTTGCCCAAAAAAGCGCACGTTAAAATGCCATAAACAACTTTGTCATAATTTTGGTAATTAAAATTGGCCATGCCTGGAGCTGGGAATAAATGCGTGAGTCACTGAGCATCGTTTTTTTTAATATTTGTAAAGATATTACTAAGAAATATAATAAATATTTTAAAATATAAACGAAAGACTTCTATAATTGCTTGTCCACATTTTCCACCAATTTTCTTTGACAAAACTTATGTTTCACGCACACATCTCAAAGCGAAATGATGGATTCCCTCTGTCTGATTTATCTCGCCGCCCCTGAGGTGTGACTGTGACTTTGTTGTGCGGTTTTATGAGTCTCCGCCAGGCTACTTAGAGTGGGCTGTAGGACAGGCTGTTCGTTTAAGGGCACTTTTTAGGCCTTAATGACGGCTTTTACAGTTAATTGAATTACTTCCCAAAAGTCCATCTTTATGGTCAATTGATGACTAAGAAAACCCGCTCGGAGTCAAGCTTTTGATTTACCATATCTCACATATATGTATTTATGGCCGGCGGCAGATATATTGCAGCAGAAGAATAAGCAGCAATTAATTAGCATCTGTGACGAACACTTTGGACCAGCTAAGTTTGCCCGCATCGTTGTGGATTAGCACATCCTTCAACTGGTACCAGTTGATCTAAACATAGATAATTGCCGAGCATCAGTCCCTCTAATTAATGCCAATCAAAGACAGCAACATGACACTTTTGGGATACACGTGAAATAAAATATAGATATTAATTATAATTTAAGAAGAAACTGATGCGGGTTTAATGAACTTAAGAAATGGCAAAATGTCTTTAATTGTCTTAAGTAAGTGCATTCTATTTATGCACTAAGAACTGAATTAAAAAATCTAACAAACTCAATAATGCTCTCTCTAATACTCATGTAAAATATCTACAATATTCACCGTAAGAAATAAAAAAATGTATCTAATATCTATTCCTTTAATAGTTCCTCTCGATCTCATTTAAAAATTGTTTATTTTCCCTCCGTGTAGCTATAGCATCCTATCCCTAGCAGTTGTTGGATCGACTGGCCCAAAAAATTTGTCGGGAATGGAACCACAAGTCGGGAGATTAACTCATTTCGAGCGGTTGGCAAGCACAACAGTTGGCCGGGACGGATTCGTGGCCAAATAGAAAGCGGCTGGGCTGCATTAGGAGCATAAACAATTTAAAAACCATTTGGCAAAACAATTTTCTAATGACGCTCATATGCTCGGGCCGTGTGCATTTTCGTTGCGGTTTGCGACCGGCAATTTACCCGAGCCACGGGCAATTAGACCAATGAAATCCTTTATCAAAACAATGGGCCTTCAACAAAGGGTTTCCTTGGTTCCCCCATAACCCAAAGCCAATAGCCAACAGCCAAAAAATAGAAAAGATGGAAGAATAAAAGGAAGATGGAAAGGGCGCACTAATAGATACAATGCCTAATAGATACATTTTACAATGCCAGCGGAGCGTGCTCAATGGCCATCAAACACTGGCACTCAAACAAACAATAAAAAATTTATTAAAGAAAGGCAGGGAAAATTACGAAACGCACAAATTAAAAACACTGCCGTCGTACACAATGAAGCAAAGAAAGTGGCATGTCATATGGCCGATGGAACACCCAGAAGTAAGTTCCAGCCCCAGAAAAAAAAGGAGGCAAACTGATGAAGAAAACGAAGCCAGGGGGAAATGTATCAATTTGGTTTCGGGCTTGATTGGTGCGCTTAGGGCCCGCAACGGAATCATTTAGGAAATTGATATGGCTTTGGTTAAATATAGCCGTTCTGGGGCTCTACTGCCACCACACGCCAACAGCGATTATAAACAAATTTCCGCTTTTGACGCGCGCTCTCACCCCCTTTCTGGTAGTGGTAGTGGTGGGGTGATGACCTGAGAAAGTCCAGTCCAAGACTGCTCAAAAACGAATTTGAGCAATTAACGCCAGCAGACCAAAGAAATGAAATATGGATTTATATAGAGAGAAACATTCGTTGGCAGCGCGTGTACAATATATTAATTATACGCCACGTTGGACCGAGCTTACGGCAACGCCCTACAAATAAAGGGCGACCACACAGAGAGAGAGACTTTCGGACCCTTCCTTGCCTCATTTGGCATCCATTTTGTTTTTGCTTTAAGTGCTTACTTGCTGTTTTGTAAGCCACCCAAAATACGACCTTATTTTCCATCTCATTTGTAGCTTAAAGTCAGAAATCAGAGTAAAGTCAATTATGAACAAGCACCCTTCTCCAAGACCCTTCATTATAAGCATTATTTGAGGCTTTATTAAGGGCCAACTTGGGGCATATTGTACTATGTATGCTGAGACAAACGAAAGCGATTTGCGTGTAATTAGATTTTAATATAGGCAACTCACCAGGCAAAGGCAATTCGCTGGTAAATGATCTTTACATAATGAGTTGCCTATGCGATTACATCATCATTAGAGGCCAAGGAAACTTTGCATACCAGTAATTACGCGAATCGTTTAGGGGCTCAAATAGTAGCTCCCCATGTGTGTCGATATGTGAGTGTGTAACATGAGTCAGGCCCATTCCATTCCCGCCGGTATCAGAAACAATGCCACGTGCCGCACCCAGCGGAAATTTAAAACTCAGCATGTGGCGGCCCACAAATTGCAAATTAAAACAAATAAGTTGGCAGGCAGCCAACGAAAAATTGATCCAATTTAATGATTCGATTGGATTGGTTTCGATCGATAAATATGGCGAATGTCAGCAGACACATGTGTGTGCGTGTGTTTTATTTTTCTGTCGCTTTAAGCCTCTTTAAGCCATTTTCAAGCCGCCTGTTAAATCATCCACCACCAGTCGAGGACCAGGCCCATGCACAAAGGGGTGGCTTGGCCTTTACTTCGAAGCCGGGGGTCGTTGGATTTTTCCATTAGTGTCCAGTGAGGCGATTGATGCGATGATGGGACCGACCGGAATCGCTCCTGACGCCATTATGTTCGGCCAGGACCTGACTTGCATATAAATAACCAGCGAAAGCAAACGAAAATATTTTCGGAGCTCGCATCTGGTAAACAACCACAAAGACAGATAAAGTTAAACTCATTTTACGGTGTGCGAAATTGTAAATATTTACGTTCAAGCCACTAATGTGTCCAGTAACCGAGATTGACACAGTGGTACTTATGTATCTGTAAGATATTTTTGGTGAAGTAAGGTTTAACGAGGACTACTACATATTAGTTTTCCCACCACATATTTATTTTATAAAATATATATAAATTGTAAGTTCCAAAATCAATTAATTTAATTATTAATATATTTAAGCTTTATCTTTTATATTCCATGTTGAATAAATATTTAAAAAATATATAATATTTTTAATTTTTTTTTTGAGCTTTTAATAAAGAAAAGAGAAGTTCTGGAAATATATAGACGACCATTTATTTGTTACTGTTATTAATACGAAATACAGCTTAATATAAGAAACAAAGCTTAATATTTTATGAAGATTCATAAAAACTTAGCTCGAGTAAAGTCAGCTAATTTAATTCGCATAAATCGAGTCAAGATATTGCCCAAGGACAGCAGCAGTCTTATGGCATTCAATTGCATCGGTTTCTAGCCAAGAAACTTTATACATTTATCTTTGCTGATGATCAATCTGAACATTGATCAGCGAATTGCTTACTTTTTAGTAAGGAACTCCAGACTTTTTCTAAATATTACAACTAAAATATATATTTCGATTTCCCAAGATCTTGCCGCATTGCCCCACTGTGTTTGATTCGGCGCCATGTTTGTTCTGTTGTTGTCACTCTTATTATTGTCATAGTCATTGTTGGTGTTGCCGCTGTGCGCTGTTGTTATCCTTACGCATCACAACACTTAATGCGGATAAATGGTCTGACAATTACGTTTATGTCAACAATAAAAATTAAATTAAATCGCTTTACAGAAAGCCCTCTCCCCGCCATCCCATTGCCACCCCGACAGATGTTGGAAATAGATTGAGGTGACGGTGCCAGAGAGACACACAAACCAATCAGAACAAGCGGGCAGGCAAGGATGTGGGGAAAGGGGAAAATACGGGCAGGGGTGTGAGAGCACGGAGAAAATAAATGTTGATTTAAGCAGCTATCAGTCTTGGAGAAATTTGAGATCTTTATCTAAGATGGTTTTCTTAAATGTATCTAGGACCTTCCCAGGACAAGTATCCTTTTCTATAAAGGGAGCGAAGCTTTATTTACTAAAAAATTTGTTTTATTTATTTAAAATTAATTTAGAAAGATTTTATTGAAAACATAAAGGTATGGAACTCCGTAAATATATTCTGGCAGAACTCATCGCAAATATATAAAGAACCCCTTTTGATTCGACTTTGACACTTTATTTCTCAGTGCATTTCGGGGCTGGGGTGCTTTGGGTGCGTCGGAATATTATGAAAAATCAGCGAACGTGTGAAGAGTGTCATGCCGCCATGCAAACTGTCAACCGGCATGTCAGGCAAGTGTCAACGTTTGGCGGCCCGTTCGGGCGAAGGCGACACTTCAAAGTGCCAGCGTCGCTGCCACGCCCCGCCTCCGCGCAGCCAGCCGCCCCCGTCCGTCTAGGATCCATCTTCTTGCCGCGGGATGAACGCACAACATGCGTGACAATTTAATGAGCACCCTCTGGTAGCCCCCGGCAAGGCAATGTTTTAATCAAAATTACGCATAATGGATTTTGATTTTATTAAATGCGACTTAAATGAGTTGGGACCCCAGATATGGCGGCGCGGGAGGCTGGGATTATGGGGCTGCAGACTAATTAAGCAGACGGCTGGGGCAGCCATGCCACATCAGCAGCAGCGCCGTCCGTGTTTACGGGGGTGTGCGACTGTATCCGCAGTGACATCTGTAGGATACAGTGTATCTACGGTGGGGCACTCTCTGATTTGCTTGAGATCCATTCGGCGCTAATTGCGTTTATATCCTTCAGTTAATGGCACTTAATTAACAACTGTGCCGCGGCACTGAGGCGTGGGTCAAAACGTTTTTTCGGATGTGAGCACGGGGGAAACTAATGCATACTAGATGATTTGCAAAAGGATGCTAGAAAATACATCAATTGAAATTAAAATTATACATATTTATAAATATTTATGGGTATCTTTACAGTGTCAACAAAAAGTACTGGCCTTATTAATAGCTAAAACTTGTGCAAATCTTACATAATGTTGTAGTTGGGAAATGCAATTTCTGGGAAACAGGAAAGAAATATATAATAATTTGTATAATTAAAGATACCTATTTTTTTTTTAATTTATGAAAAATAAATAATATATTAATTAAATAAATACAAATACTTAACACATTTTTATTAAGTTAAGTATTAAGTTATTAAGTTCAAGAAGTTCTGAATAAAATTTTCTTAATTTGGACATTTATGATGAAGGAAAGAGTATTTGATTGTCTTAATAATTTAATTAAAATAATAATAAAATATTCATTAAATATAACTTGCAATTATTGTTGCTTTAAATTATAATAAAAATAATATTTAAAGACACTTTAAAAACGTAAACTGTTAAATAAGATATATTAACAAACCCCGTCTCCAGATTGCTTTACACTTTGTTTGCTTAGATTAGGCTTCAGAAGCAAATCAATTAACAGATTAAGATAACTGGAATCTTCTAGTTGACGCCCAGTTTCTGGCAGTGTAATTTGGTATATCTCCGTACCGCTCACGTGCTCCTCAGCCCCAACCCCCAGTCTTTGTGGGCCTTTTCCCCGTATTTGGTCAACGCTAACCAAAGTGAAATTTATGCCAGTTAAAAGCGCGGCAAACAAAGGCAACTCCAAACTGACAGTCCAATTAGCAGAGTCAGGCGCGGAGACGACACAAATTCGGAGCCGTACATGTGTGCTGATCTCGTATATGGATATATCCATTTCCATATCTGGGCCGGATGTCATGAATTGCCCCCCAAACCAGCCGAGGAGGCGAACACTTTTATTTATGAATATTAAGTGCCGCGGACGTGGAGAGATGGGATCCCATCCAGGGCGATTCCCAGGCCCCCAGCCAAGCAGAAAGCCTGTGGAAGTCACGCCCCCGTCTGCGGAACAAGTCTGCTCATTGCACGCACCACTGCCGAATTCTTAGGAATTATACGAGACGTTGGGTTTTATTAAGCGCTCATCAATTATTTTGAATAAAACTGAAATAAATAACGAAGGCCGAAGCAGCTCTCTCTGGATAGTACAGTTGGCGCCAATAGCGAATTGTCAGTCAGTCATTGGGTTATGATTTCTAGTTACCTCAAATATTGTTTGATGAATATTAATGCTAATTGGCTATCGTCTGTGTCTGCGTCTGTTGCCAGGGCTCTGGCTCAAGTATGACTATTGTTTCGGCTTAATTGTTTAGCTTGATTATGGCCGGGCTGCTAATGAAACTCATATGAGAGCATAAAAACAAGTGACTCGAAGTTTTTGGGGGGCCCTCTAATTGAGGAATGCTGTCTCAGGCCCCGGTCTGGGTCTGGGCCTGATTGGGGCGTGATTTGCGCAACGCTAAAATGGGTTCAAGTGGGTTTTAACTAATTTTGATTAGCAGCTTTTTGTGTTATTTCTGAAATAAAATGTGCGAATTAAAGTCATATACGAACGATGTCTTTGGTCGACTATTAATACCAATGCAAACACAATATCGCATATCCGCCGCTGAGATATCGAAATTACCATAAACAAAATGTGCTAATTGGTGAAACTTAAGACAAATTAATTTACGTAGTCGCCACAAAAATAGTCGGCAACTAATTAGCCGGCCAGCCATTAAGCTAACACCAAAAGCAAATCAATGGCCAGGTCCAAACAAAGTCGATCTAATTGATTTATTTTCGTGTTTGTCTGTCCCAGGCAAAATGGTCGTTTCACCCAAAGTCAGGCAGCTGACTCAACATATAGCTACCCCTTGCTTGATCACGAGCATTACGAGATCCCAAGAAGTCGAAAGCTGCTGTCAGGCGGCACATGACAAACCCGCTTGATAATTACGACTGGGCCCAAACGTAGGCACACACACATGATCGAATTAGCACATTGATTTAGTTTCGCTTTACGTTAACATGGCAGCAGAACCAAGCGCAATGCAATTAAGGCAATCAAGCTGAGAACGGAGGGAGCAGAGCCTCCAGCAAATTGTGGTTAAGCTAATAATGCACTTGGGAAAATAAGTATGTAAATGCAATTTACATATTCCGGTGATAAAGGAAGGAAGAGAGTCTTCTAATTACTTAATTTATAACAAATATTATTACAAAGTTAATAATAAAGGAGCTCTTGTTTATGTATACCTTGAAGATTGTATTTAAAGTACTTCTGTTTAATTACAATAAATGCATTTCTCAGATCCCACAAAACATGGCGACGTCCTATACTGTGCGGGGGCAATACAAAAATTTCCAGCTAAGCCTTTCGGGCCGTGCTTTCAAGTCAAGGCAATGGCCGCCTGCACACTGCTGGCTGACCAATCAAAGCGTCCAATTTCCAGTTTACCTTCTTGCCACACTTGCAGTGCCTGCTGGCCAACTTGCTGGCTCTCGAATGCAGCAGATTTTTTGATCTCAAACCAAACCCAGTCTGGGCAGGACTTGACTGATGGCTGGGTTCTTGGGTTCGTGCCTGGCCGGTGGAGAAGAAAATCATTTGCATAGGACCCCGAAGAACGTCGAACGTCGTGGCCTGACACATTATGTCATTATTATATCGTTGCAACGTGTAATTGGAGGAAAACTTTTGCCGCCAAATGACAAATTCATGCGCCAAAACGAACGAAAACATCAAAAAGACGCCGTCGAGCTTATGAATTACAAATAACCAGGCGACCAGGCAATGAAATGGCCTCAGGTGGGCGTGGCAACCAAATCTGCATACCCGTATTCACAGTACGAGTCCACGGTGAGGGAAGCTTCACTTGGCAAGGAGTACACAGGCAGAAATCAGTATAATATGAAACTGGAATCTGGAGATAATATATAATATATAAAAGACAAAACAGAAACACAGTTTTAAGAAAATGTATATTTTTTACCCCCTTCATAACTTATATTATTTGACAGATATCCTAAAATCCAATAAGGCTAATATATTAGCAATCCACTGATTAGCTTAGTTATCAGTCAGTCTTTTTGGTCCAGTAATTTTCGAAAATCAGAATAATAGATAACTGGTTGAGAGGGAAAGTAAAAATATGATTATTTATTCAGTTCATTATGGCCAAATCAAGATAAGGCGGTCAAAACATGAACATTCTAGATTAGTTAATGAAACCTGTTTTAAATATTATCCCCAAATATTCCAGTCGTATCTATCATTCTATTTTTTATATATATTTTTGCTTTCGAATACAAATTCCATATGAATGTGATTAGATGCCTTTTCTCGCAGTGACTGCCATCCGTCATCGTGGCTCGTCTCTCATTCAAGTTGCGGCTGCACAAAGTGCAAGCCAAGGAAATACATTTAGCCGGCTAATGCGCCAATTTAAATGCAGCAAACAGACAAAATATTTAAGTTAAATGGCAGTTGAGACTGAATTGGGAATGGAAATGGAATTGGCATCGACACCGGCATAGGGGGATGGCAATGGAAATGGAAATGGAGCTGGCTTTTTACTCGGCGTGTGTAATTTGGAAAATGAGATACTTTTGTGACTTGCATGGGGTCTATAATTAATTCGAATACAACTGCACCACCACCACAACCACCGTCCCCAACCACCTAGCCACATTTGCTGGCACAATTTCAAATATGGCGGCGGCAACGTCAACGCTGTCATTATATTTATCTTTCATTATTGTTACCACTTTGTTGCCATTGTTGTTGCGGGTGTTGTTTTGGCCATTTCTGTGGCCGCCGTTGTTTTAGCGCTCTTGAATTAATTGCATTTCACATGCCTCTTGCACATTCGGTCTTTTTGGTATTTTGCATGAAAATTAATTGCCATTATTATTTATGCGATTTTCAAAACGGCATTAGCCAACAATTTCGCATTTTGCAATTGCAATGTGCCGCCATAAATAAATCCGAAATTAAGAGATGATCACCTTGCTCGATGACAATCGTTAGAAATTGGTTTGTGGGTCCCTGATCGAGTAAATTATAGTTTTAATTACTGCATTATGAG
Organism: Drosophila birchii; assembly: GCA_035046345.1. Lineage (NCBI taxonomy): Eukaryota > Metazoa > Arthropoda > Insecta > Diptera > Drosophilidae > Drosophila > Drosophila birchii. The sequence goes on from JAWNOA010000064.1 coordinate 13,525,205, forward strand.
ATGGTTAATTAGTCGGATAGTTCGTTTGATATGATTTTGTTTGTTTGGGTTTATATAGAACAAGTGGACTATATACAATTGCTTAGTATAAAAAATGAAAAAAGGTGACTCATATAAATCTAAGCTAATATTTACATATTTTGAACAAAAGGTCATGCTTTAATCGGTAGTTTTTATATTTTCCGTAATAAATATCTGCTTTATGAATAAAGAAATATATAAAAACCATAAGCATTTTCAATAATTCGTAAATCTATCTAAAATAGTTAATCTTATCATATCTTTAAATATCTTTAGGAAGTTACATTTGGTTTTCAGAATATCTAATGAATATCTTTTATACATTTTTAAGGATTTTATTTATATTTTATGTTATTTAATTCGTTACAATTTGTAACAATAATGTTCATAAATCAATCTCCATTAAAAACAGTTCCAATATCAAACCAAGTGTCAGGCCAAAGTTTTTCCCATTCGCTGCTAAGTACGTGTGACACAATCGGGCCATAACGATGACGATGAGCTTGATGGCCAAAACAAACTCATCGATTTGGCTCGTCTTCGCTGAACGCATCGGTGGGCCAACTATAACGACAGCGGAGTGCAGCTCCTCAGGCGTGTCTCTCTTAACCCGTAATTACGTGTATAGTACGTCGGCATCGTGGGCAAAGCGGAGCATTGAAGTGTCACGCAAGTGGCTTTACGAGCTGCTTAGAGCACCGGCATTAATAAGCAGCTATACATAAAAATTCAACAACAACATCAGCAGCAACAGCAGCGGCCGCAACAAAAAAGAGCCAAGTCACAATTACGTGCTGGCCATTTGAGGGGGCTGCAGTTTAATGACCAACGAACGCCTTCTCATTAAACGCTAAATTGCACGGGCGCATGACACGAATTTTGGGAGAACGCGCTGACAAAACAGCAAAAAACGCCTAAAATTTACTAAGTATTGTAACTACGACAACATTGTAAGTCCGTTGCATGCAACACTCAACTATGGCATTTAAGTCTAGAATGTTAACGAACAAACAAAGCCGATGCTGGGACTAGGAAGGAGGAGACGTGAAGGGGTTTTGGTCAGAGTTTCGTTAGCTTGTTTAAAATAGCGCATAGCATGCAAGACAAGTGCACTGGTAAAATATGTATAAATATATTTCTAAGTAATATTACTTACATTACAAATATGTAAGAGATCTAAAAATAAATTTGCTTGTCTAGGAAATCTTATTACACATTTTACTAAGAAGTTTCTTGTCTGTGTTACTAACTAAGAACATATATTTCTCATTTGACCTGGAATTAAATTTCTTTAATCGTTTAAACTACGGAATTCAAATCTGTTTTAAGTCTGTATTTTAATACAGCAAATTTTTTCATTGAAAAGATTAAAAGATTATGATTATATTGTGTACTCTTGGGTTCTTCTTGAATTTATTCACCAAAATTTGCAGTTAATTATATCTAAATTCGATCACTAACTATACCCCTAAGTATATTACTTAAATCTATAATTTTTTTTTTTCAATGTGCACCACCTTATTTACATATATGCCTCTAGGATTATAACGCAGTATAGCCTGCAGCCAACTTCGTAGACTAAAGGGTCGCCAGAACGAGGTGGCGGGGGGCAGAGAGAGAGGGGCCAGACGGAGACGGGAGCTCCGACGCATGCAAAAATCAGGCTAATAGACGCTTGACGTTTTGACGTTTACTGCACCGCCCGTCAGCTCTATCATTAGGCACCGGGCAGGGGGGTTGGGGCTTTCCAGGAGGGGGCCTACTAAGGGCGAGATGTGGGGGACTAACATGCAATATGGTGATTTCTGATTTGCATGTCGGCTCCAACTGACTTGGCGCTGTTGTTGCAACAAACGAAGCAGCCAGCTCCGGAGCAACGATGTTGCGAGCCAGCTAATTGCCACATTGCAACAGCGGCAAAGGGAACAACGCCGACACCAGCACATTGTAACTCGTTGTTAGCCGCAGTAATATGCTAAATTAATTGGACGATATGAAGTGCGTGATATTGACTGCTAATTAAGCTAAGTTATAGACAAGTTAGTAGCGCTTAAGCACGCGCACGATATGTGCTGGATATTTAAAAAGCCACAACACAATAATCTATCTTAAACAAAAGGAATTAAGGCAATTACATTTTGTTGAGTTAATTTTGGAAAATATATCAGATTTGCTTTTAATAGAGTCTTACAATGGAGCAAAATAGCATTACTCTTTGGTGTTGTGGGTTCGTTTGTAATCCTTCGGAATAAACTAAAAACTTCAAAAATTATTAGAATAATTATTTAAGCTTATACAAAATCTCAGGTGTAAATATATTTTTCCTGAATATTTTTTTGTAAATCTAGAAGTATTAAGTAAGATTCCTCCCAGCTTAGCAATATCGACCTATAATACCAATATAATAACATTTTAACGATCAATAAATAGATGAAAAAATTTCTAACTCCCTTAAAAAAAAAAGAAAGGACTAATCACATACTGCAAAATGATCCTACAAGATTCTAATTAAATGATGAGCTCAATAAATAATTGTAATCGGAATCACAAAAGTGTGCCAAAGCAATCAAATCCAGGTTTCTGACGTACAGAGTTTCCTATACAATTCCTGGAATAAAATTTCTGGAATCCGGTAGCGAATTAAATAATTTAGTTTAGTAACAAAATGAACGTGTGTCCGTGTGTGTATTGTCCTGTTCTTTATTTTTCGCCTCAGCTGCCAGAATAGTCACTCCCCCGCATTTTAGATGAGCAAATAGGCGGCTTTCATTGAAGGCTCCGATCGGAAGGAGATGCCCGCCAGGCGAACCCAGCAGGTAACTCGGTAGCCGGCCCTTCTAGGAAGGATCAGCGATCAAGGGCAGAGGCAGTGCATTTGGTATAAAATTGCATATAATTATGCAACGGCCACAGTTTTTGAGAGTTCACACCTACCGACGACGAGCTGGAGAGGCGAAGAGCTGCGTGCTCTCCGGGCATAAGCACATCCTGTTGGCCTGTCCTGGCCGTGACCAATTTGCAGGCTAACGCTAAGAGGGCACAAGCCCCGGCCCGAACTGTCTCTTTCGGCGCCCATTAAAGCTGTCGGTCAATTTGATGCCCAGGACGCCATTAGAGTCGATAGTCATCAGGCCGTGGCCATCCCACCGGCTTGCATGGCAGACCGCACTTAGAGGAGAGCAGCTCGATTAGCCCATGACAACAGGTGCGGCACGTATTCGTATGCAAAAGGATTGGCCACAGGATAATCGATTTGAGCATCGACAGGGCGACGGCGCCTGCAGCTGCCCGGTAATCTGATGAAGGGTTGATGTGTTTTTTATTTTCGGAGGGAGATGGCTATTGCCTTTATAATGAAATTGTGTTGACCAATTTGTTATTTAATTTTGTTGATTCACAGAGGCGCATCCTTTCTGGTTTGTTGGTGTCTGTGAAAGTGTGAAGTGTTTGTGGCTCGGCATGGGGCGTGTCGTGATGGGTTTGGACTCTGGAGTAACTGGCCCTTGCAGGTGTTGGGAAAACAAACTCAGCAAACTACCCAAAAACACGAGTTGACTGCAATTTTTGGCAACCCAGCTAATGGGCAAAAAAGGGATTTTAATTTAAAGTTCAATTTGAAGTAATATTAAATGTCCTACAGATATTAATTTTTACAATTTAACAATAATATTTAAAGCTATTTCCTGGGTAGCTAACACAGCTAACTTTCAACCAGCAACAACCTATAAACGTAATGTTTTATTGCCCGGCAACAACCGAGGGAAACAAATATGGCAGCCCAGATAATAGGCAGCCATTTTGAGCTGCATTTGTGTTTCTTTTTTTGTTCATTTGTTTGTTTGTTTGTCTCTTGGCGACACGCGCCGCTGAACTCGAAGACCTGGAAACCAGGCAAAGTACCCCTGCAGCTCCAACTGCAGCAACTAATTCCACTGCAACGCGGGCAGACAATTGCTGAAATGTTGATTACCAACGGGCGCAGCTGTCGCCAAGACATCGTAACCGGCACCGCAAATCCAGACCCATTTCCGCCCGAGGTCCCCAGCACTTAATTTTAATAAGTGCTAATGAGTTGCACAAGCCACAAATGCATTGCCAGAAGATGGGTCTTTCGGATGACGGATTTTCATATAAAAACAGCTAAAAGCTAAACCTATATTCTCATGGTACTTTATCGAAGTGAGTGTCTGGAACCCCTCACGCACCCATCTCCGGCCAAAAGCACTTTGCATAAATGGTTCTGGCCCTCTTTGGCTGCTTTGGCTGCTTCCGCTCCGGCGGAGAAGGCAACTTTGTATGGAAAGTGCTCGTTATGATCGTAACCACAAATACTCGTAACTTGGCGACTTGGCGTCGAGGAGGAATATTGGCCAACCGCAAGCCTGGTCGATCGGCATCAGTGCCTCATAAGTCATGACATTTATGTTGGCCAAGTCGGGCTGGCAATCGGCGATAATCTCTGACTCATCACATCTGCATATAGGATGTGCCTGAATCTATATACATACATATTCCTACATATAGCCATGGATATCTGGTCATTAGGCTCATTAGTACGGCGGCCAATTAATAAACAAAAATAAATAATTGCACAATTCATTTGGTAATTAGACATGGCTCATAAAGCTGAATTAGGCAAACGGCATGCCTATATGCCCTACAGATATCCCACAGATAGCGCATACACTCACGGCTGAGGGAAACCCGAACAGACGGAGACGGAGAACTTCATGCAAATGAAATGAAATTGACTAGAGAGCCAACAAATTGAGTGTGTCTCGTGTACCCGCAAGTATGTATTTCTGTACTTCCCCCGCTCACAGTGGCTGCCAACATTGCGCAGCCAATGCCGGCAGTACCGCCTTTTCGCCCTGCACCTGCACCACCGCCACTACAAGCTCACGTACCCCCATGTAAGTGAACAATTCATTTGTCACACTAAATTTGTTTCAATTCATTTGCTCGAAATGACAAATAATGCGATATAATTACATTTTCGAGCGTTGTTTGTGCTCGTGCTTTTTATCTGGGTATATTTAGTACAGTTCCCTTCCTCAGCCGATCCACGGTCAATGATCATTAGGCTCTGGCAGTGGAGATTTCTAAATGAGATTGCTACTCTATTTATGTATGTTTTTCCGTTTAACTTGGGCCTGAGTTCGTGACTGATCTTTATCTATCTATATCATCGGCAGGGATGCAAGTCTTCGCCTGACATTGGATTTTGGCTAAGATTGCCAGTCTTAAAGGACTATAGGACTAGGCAAAGTATAGTTAGTGATGTCGCTCCTAAGAACAGAGCTGGGAATATATTCTAGACCCATAAATCTAAGATACCTAAGATAATGAATGCAACTTCCACTTGCAAAAACATTAAAAGAAATCATGACAGAGCCTAATTTAAGACAATCACAACATCTCCTTCAGAAATATCGAAAAAAAAATGGAGAATCATCCAGCATGGGCGCCTAATTACGAGCTGGTGATATTAAATGGGGCTTGACTGTGAACATGGCGCCTTATATCCGTTTCCGGAACGAATAGAACTACTCTAGCCATCTTGCTTTCTATTGGGGATAGTAATCGGTAGACTGGACCGGAAATATTATTGTTGTCAATATATTAGCATTTTTTCATATATTATACAAATAGTTAAGTTTATTACCTTTAGTTTAGTTTATTATTATTTACCAATTCAGCCCAAAAGATGCGCTTTTTTATGATTTCCGCACTCTTGTATGTTTTTCAGCCCAAAAGATGCTTTGAAAAGCCGGCTCCGCGGCGTTGCCAGATGGCCGAGCACTGTGCTTTCTTCCAGTGCTGCCCAGCGCCCATTGACTTTTTTGTCAGTGATGCCCAGCAGCTAATTGTTTTTTTATTTTTTTATTTTAATATTACTTTTTTATATTTTGCGAAACGTTTATAAACCAGAGAGATCAAATCCCACTGCCAGCATCCCAACATGGACGAGGATCCACAGGATGGAGAGCCATGAGGATGAACCGACGACTGCGCTGCACATGCCCGCGCAGGTGTTCCAGGTGCGAATAGTGGTGCAAGTTGGGAAAACATCGCCAAAAAATTCATCGCGAAAAACATCGCTAAAAATCATCGCAATCGAGTCAATTTACGTGACAATTTCGCCATCTCTAGCGGAAACACATTCAAAACAAAACAAAAAACAAAACACAAACAAATTGTGATTCGATTTAATCGCTGTGATTAAACGTTATCATTAACTTTAATCGCATTCGATTCGACATGGACGACGATTGGATCGACGATGAGGAACTGGTGGCGGCTTTGGCGGTACATGAACAGCAGGAAACCGAGGTAATAATTGTTTACGCCAAAATGGAAATAAAACTCGCTAAGATAAACAATATCCTCTTTCTCCAGGAAAATAATGCGATGCCAAAGACGGATGAAGCCTGCGAGGGCTTCGATATGGCCACTGGACACAGTTGGATTTACCCTAAAAATCTTCCCCTGCGATCCTACCAACACACCATAGTCCACTCAGCACTCTATAAGAACACGCTGGTCGTTCTGCCCACAGGACTGGGAAAGACCTTTATAGCCGCTGTGGTGATGTACAACTTCTACCGTTGGTATCCGAAGGGAAAGATCGTATTTATGGCGCCAACCAGACCTTTGGTGGCACAGCAAATCAATGCCTCGCAGAAGATAATGCCATTTGACCCAGCCGATACAGTCCAGCTTACGGGTGGGGATTTAGGAAGAATATATTAAATATATAGTGCTAAGATGTCTTTTTGTTTTACAGGACAGCTGCTGCGACCCAAACGAGCCGAGCTTTGGGCCACGAAGCGCGTCTTCTTCGCCACTCCGCAGGTTGTGCACTCGGACATGCTGGAGGCCGATGGGTCCTCGACCTTTCCCTTCAACTCCATCAAACTACTAGTGGTGGACGAGGCCCACCGGGCCAAGGGTCGGTACGCTTACACCCAGGTGGCCGACTGTCTTATGGCGCACAACCGTAACTTCCGGATGCTCGCCCTGTCCGCCACTCCGGGCAGGACCATGGATGACGTGGCATCGGTGTGCCAGAACCTCTACATATGCAACCTGCAGGTGCGGTGGGACACTTCGATCGATGTGCAGCCGTACATCCACCGGCGGACTATTCGAACCATAGTCGTCTCCCTGAAGAACAGAATTAAAGAACCAAGGGAGAAGTTGCTGCAGATTATCGAGCCATATCTTCGCCAGCTCATCGAAGCCGACATTCTGAGGGCAAACAAGGGAGGCATGAGCAAAAACAATCTCCTGTACGAGCAAAAACTCTTCACAGAACGATCCTCGGCGCAGGGCCAGCGCCACCCGGATCACAACATCATAATGGGCAACTTTGCCATGTGCATCAGCATGTACCACTCGCTGGAGCTGATGGAGCGCCACGGCCTCCGAGTGTTCGTCAACAGCTTCGACGCTGACGAGGGCGGCCGTGAGAAGTTTGTGCTGGCCAAAGATCGCGCCTTAAGGGACTTGGTGGAGCAGGTGCGGCAGGAGCTAGGCGCTAATCCGCTGGACTACAGCACGGGAAAAATGACAAATGGTGAAGTGGCGCCGTTGCCAGCTGACCTGGACTTTGGCCATGCCAAATATGAGCAATTGCGACAAGTTTTGGTCCAGCACTTTGCGGTAGGTCTGCTCCAGTTATTTATTTATTAACTATAAAATATTTCCTGCAACAGGCCAATGCCGATTCCCGGGCCATCGTTTTCTGCGAGTACCGAGAATCCGTGATGCTGATCCACCGCCTACTCCTCCAGCATAGGCCGCAGCTACGCCCGCGCTGCTTTGTTGGCCAAGGCAACACGGTTGGCGCCAGCTATGCGCTCACCCAGAAGCAGCAGCTGCAGATTATGGCCGACTTCCGATCCGGCACCAGCAACGTCCTGGTGGCTACCTCGATCGGCGAGGAAGGCATTGACGTGGGCGAGGTGGAGATGATTGTTTGCTTCGACATCTGCAGCTCCAATCCCACACGATTTGTGCAGCGAATTGGACGCACTGGGAGAAAGAAGAACGGTGAGGTGGTTATGCTGGTGACGGAGGGACGGGAACAGCAGGTGCTCAAGGATGTGCTTGCCCACAAGGACCAGATGAACAAGAAGCTGCTAAACTCCTCAGTGGTAAAGATGGCGCTGTATGAGCAAAATCCTCGAATGGTGCCGTCGCAATTTCAGCCAAAATGCGAGGAGAAGCACATGGAGCAGGTGGTTGTTGAAGAGAAACCAACTGGTAGCAAGGCCAAGGCCGCTGGCAAGGCAAAGGAACCCAGGAAACGCAAGGAACCGATTGCTAAGACCTCCACTATAAAGCGATTCTTCAAGGAAGTTACGGTTTCAGAAAGCCAACTGGGAATCACTCAAGGAATGCAGCCTTACCAGATGAGTGAAGCCTCCCAGCTGATGGTCCTGCAGGAAGTGTCCCGACGCAGTGTGCCCCTAAAGAGCTTTCTCGCTGACACCCAGGCAGCCCAACCCACTCTGAGCCACAGTCAAGAAGATGTCCAGCGCCTACGAAAACTCACCCGCTTCCTGCAGTCGAACAAGCCAGTTTTGGCAGACTCCCAGTCAGATCTTATTTACCATCTGCAGGACCAGCAATTGCCACGTTCTGTGAAGCTCTACTTGCTACAAAGTAATCCAATTTTCGTCAGCGAAACGCACTCGAAGATGCTGCTTCAAAGCCAGTTGGAGATCGCCGACGACCGCTTAAATAATCGACAGCAGAAGACCAGGAATAACTATAAACTCCTTCTGGAGATCTGTGGGGGAGCGGACAAGTTGGAGGAGCTTCTGCAGGGGGAGCAGCAGTCCCAGGCAGAGATTACCTTCAAGGAGCTGGAGAATTCTGTAGACGAACAAAGAGAAAGAGAATTTAAGGCAACCTGTGATAAAATATTTAAGGGCCTGGACGAGCAAGGCCTAAACTCAGATAATTATGAATTAAAGCAGGACCTGCTGGAGAAGCTGGATCTCCGGCATCTGGAAGCCACGGTGAACGAGCAACTGGGTGGAATCCAGGAGACATCGTGGTCAGAAGACGACTGGGAAGAGCAGCCAGCTGAAGATGTTAAATGTGATTCCATGTACCTGAGCCAGCAGCTGAACTTTTCAATTGCTGATGCAGTGCAGCATAGCTCTACACCTCTGAGGGTTAAACCCTTGAGCAAACTAATATACGAAACAATGCCAGTGGAGAAGGAAGAGGAGGACACCGATTTGGGTGACAACTTGGGGCGCCTGAACTGCCTAATGAATGCCAGTGAGTCGCTCATAAAGACCGAACAAATAGAGATATCCGTTTCTGAACCGGAATCTGTAAGAGAGGAGAATCCGCCTGCAGCAGAGAGTGAGGTGTATCCGATAATATCAGGAAACAGCGGAGAAAGCGTAGATCCAGATGCAGATCCCAAAATTGAAACCAAATCTGAACTAGATGATCTGGAGATCGATTTGGATGATTTTTTGAAGCCAATGTCTGAGGAAATCAAATTGACCCAACAGAAAAAGGAGACGGAGGTGCTAAGTCAAGAGGAGCTGAAGGATTTCCTAGAACCCATGGATGAAGAACTGGAGCTAATGGGCCAGCATAATACCAAACTGTCGCCCACTATTAAAGAGAAAGAAAACGAACCTCTTCCGATATCCCCATCCAAGTCCATTTCGCGTAATGTCTCGCCGGATATCTTTGCATCCGACTCGCTGTCACCTTGGAAGCCAGCCGGAAAGAGCCTCGCCACCAAGCTAGCTGCCAAGGCAGCAGCAGCCAAGCCTCCATCTCTTCCCGCAAACCTTCAGTCGCCAGAAAGTCGTAAGAAAACTAATCCTCTAAGCCAGGAGAAATCCCCCAGCATTTTCGATCTGTACCTTAATCGAATGCGGGGACGCGGACGCTTGGCCAAGGCGGCAGAGTCCTTGCATCGCCTTACCTCGACAAATACATCGGTCAAGGAGGTGGAGGAGAAGGAGGATTCACCCATTATACGCCGCCCATCGAAGCGAAAGATAGTCATTAGCTCTGATGAAGAGGACGAGCAGAAGAAGCCGCTGGTGGCCGAACAGATTCCTAGCACGCAAATGGACCCGGAGACACCGACACCGCCACCAAGGCCACGTCAAAAGCGCAGTAAATTTAATTCCTTTATTGTCGATGAGGCCGATAAAAGCGGCTCAGATCACGACGAGGAGGCCGAGACTACGATTGGCACATATCTGAAGGATTCTGTGATAGTTTCTAGCGATGAAGACGAAAATCCGAATGATACTAACGTGCATGCCATGTACCTGCAGGCCGTAAGGTGAGTAAAGTGTAAATCCTATTAATTTCCCAGTCGATAAACGTCTTATATTTCTAGGAGTCCCATTCAGAGGCCAGGTGCCTTCAAGATGCCCGCCCCCAAAGTGTACCGCGATGAATCACACATCTTCTCCCAGCCAGTGGAGGCGGAATCGTCCCAGTACCTGCCCTGCTCCTTTATCGTTGACGACGACAGCTCAACCATTCAGGATGTTTCGGAGTGTCCTCTGGAGAAGGCCGAACGCATCCTCAAGGAGCGACGCCGGCAACGGCGACTGGGAAACCTGCAGCCAGTAGCTCCTGCCAACAAGCGGCGACGTGTCCAAACTATGAGCACCTCAAGCGACGAAGACGATGTGTGCTTCGTTAAATGACGAACGGAGGGATTCAAAGTGCCTTTAAAGAAAAGAAGAAATTCTATGTTTGCCATTTTATTTAGTTTCGTTAAGAGCTGGTTCATGCCGTTTTCAGTATATTGATTTGTGTAATTCTAAGTACGATACGTTAAGCTTTTTGTATTTCTGTCAATATATTTATACTTATTCGGGTTTTTTAAAAGATGCTGGAATTTGTAATATTGGTGTTAAAACAACCTTGCGGTGGATTAAAATTTTTGGCCAGAAGTACAGGATTCATTTCAACCTTCGTCCCTATTAATTTAATATATTCTTAAATAAGAATCTTAATCATATTTTAGACCCTATTGGGCGAAAATTAATTTTTTTTAATGTTTTAAAAAGTTAATTTTTTTGTTGTAGGCAATGCTTCAATTTTGACTGCAATTTTTACACAGTTTTACACGGTTGCTGTCTTTGCCTGTTAGTAAGTGTAAAGTAAATTTATCTGCCAGCTTATACTGTAAAATTCATGTGGCTGTGTAAAGTTCTATACATTCTTGATCTCAATCGGAATCGAAATCATTTAAAGTCAGAAAACCATTTCTGAAGAAAACACTTAGGCCGATTTATGGAAAATTGAGTTTGATAACTATGCTGAGCATCAACAGAAGAGACTATTTGGGCGTTTATTTCTGATACAAAAAATATAAATGTATAAGAAGAAACTATGGAATAACGACCAATATATGTATCTAGGACAAGAAGAAGTTTAAGTTTATTTCTAATTTAGATTTTACAATATAATTATAATACTATTTACAGGTTTAAACAAAATATTTAAACTTTAAGGGGTGTAGCTCTTCTGCAATTACAAAAATGTTGAATAAAATGTATCCTTTGAAGTTCTAAGTTGAATTTTATGTATTTCTTTGAGATAGGAAACTACAAAAGAATTTTAAAATTTTTCTTCTGCTAATTGCATTAGTTTATGCTTTTTATAATTTTCAAGTGTATCCATTCAAATGACAACCAATTTCATATATACCAACATTTTTCCCCCGCTGTACTGCGGCATAATCAATAATTTTTAATTTAACAACAATCGCACAATCGTTTCAGCGTAATAACCATTATTATATTTTCAACAATAACAGGCACCACAGCAATAGCAGCAGAAATGGCCAGCCAGCAAAAACAACAACGAAACAACAAAAAGTCAATTCAATTTTAATGGAGTAGCAATAAAACAGAAAAAGCGCAAAAAATTGATATAGCCATGCGGCTCGTGAGCCATAAGCCAAAACGCAGTCTGCCATGGCAAAGCCAGAGCTAAAGCTAAAGCCAGAGACAAAGACAGAGACAGAGACTAAATAGTATGTACCCAGACGGGGCAATACAATTTTGCAATTGCAATAAAATAATTTAAAATCGTTTTCATCAGCATCAGCTTGAAGAGTTTTCGCTCGCCGGTCGCAATGCAAAAATGATTTTGCGGCAATCAGCGATTCGCTCTCTGCGGATGATGATGACGCTGACTTGTTGATGATCCAAACGATGAATGCTATTTGAAATTGATTCGCTGTGAATCTACATCTGTCTCCGTCTTGGCCCTCTGTCTCGTCGGTCATCATGGCCAGAGTCCAAGCCAATTGCAACGACGAAAGTCTTTACGGCCCCAACGATTTCCCTAATACGAAACGTGCCTGGCTGATGCGCCGTGTCCAATTTTGTAGTTCGTTCTTTGTGCAGTCGGAGCTGCGATTCCAAATCGCTCTCGAATCCGTTCCCGTTCTCAGAGTTTCACTCATAAACGGCCCCCCTTTAGGGGCTGGGCTATCGCTTTGCCCGGTTTGCGGTTTAAATTGTCTTGCGAAACAAAACCAATTTCAATTTCAAACAAAACGTTTTGCGAAAATTACGCAGGGTGTACGCCGGACGTGCTGATGCAAGGCCAGGCCAGGCAGGGTATCCTAAAAACTGCAATAAACGGTCTACAATCGGAGCTGATCTCATCGGAAGTATTTTCGCTGATTGCCATTGCCTCGAAAGGTCTCGGTTCACGGAAATGATCACTGCAAATGATTGGTAATGAAGAGCAGGAGAGAACAGACACTTGGAGAAAACTAAAACCTAGTTCAACTGAATTGAAAAGGTTATATTTGCTAATATTTTATATTGTGGAAAGCTTGCCTAGTTTCTGAGATATATAGTTTGATATTTCTGAGTTCAAAAGAAAATATTTGGTTGCCACTTTATCTTTCCCCAGTATATTCATAAAGTTTGAAATATTTACCATTTAGTTCCTTTAAAAGTAACCAAGTCTAGGTGCTCCAGGGGATACTGCATAGTTTTCTTAACCGTGCCCGCCATATGCCCAATTTCTTCTCAATAACAAATCGATTTCAAATTGCTCCGCTGCCCATTTGGTAACAATGGAAACGCCCACCAAAGAGGACAGACCAAGCCTCCCTCCAATGCCTATATCATATCTCGTGACAAATTGATATTGTCTTGGCCATTTTCGATATGCATATTTATGTTCTCGATGGGTTTCTTTGTTTGACTCACGACTGTGAATGTGTGTTTTGTTGGGCTTTATCGTTTTATAATTTTTCTTGGCTCTTATTCACTGAGCTCAGCTTTGACCTCTTGTCAACACACTAGCTTGGGCACGAAGGGCTCTACATATAATGTAACACTGGAAACTATTTCTATTTATTTAATTCAAGAGTAACTTTTATTAAGAAAGATCTGCTTTTTTTATCTATTATAAAAAGATTAGGATTCGAAGAAAATCATAGTGTTTGGTGAATATTACCAAACATTAAATATAAATGAGTATAATTGTATATGCCAATTTAAGTGGGATCTTATGTTCTCATGTTTTTAGATATATTTTTATCTAATTCTTCAAATTTGATATTAAATTTTAATAGTAGCTGAAGCTGTTGAAATTAATTTTAAGAAAATAAGACCCAAAAAGAAGAAGTTAAGCCCTGAAAATAATATCACTAATATCAACGATTTACCACAGAGATCTTACTAGCCTTTTTTAGTTATTGTTCGAGTGGATGGAAAAGGGCCGAGGCATGGCCGACGAGGCGCATCCACATCCACATCCGGTCCGGGGGCCTCTGCTTTGTTGCCTCCCCGATAAGTTTCTGATGCGCCGTTGACTTGTCTTGTCACATTATCGTGTTAGCTTGTCCGAAGCGCCAGGCAATTATGGACTGGACCTGTGTGGGCTCGGACTGCATGGATGTAACATATATTTATGAGGCTTTATGGCCGCTGGCTTTGATTAATGTATGACAGGCCGGGCAGACGCTGGCCGAATGAATATTAAACTTTGTTGCCCCGCCATATAAAGGCGACATCAATTAGTTCTCCGGCATAAATACATTACCACAAATCGCCGAGTATTTCGGAGTGCCAGTCGCACTCCAGGCCCACTCCAAGAACGATCCATTCGACGACGCTTATCGCCACTTGTAAATGTCTCAACTATTTGTTAAATGCTAAAGCGACATGGTCATAATGGAAATGACAACTTAACAGCAACGTCGTGGATGGTATGGCAAAAATGTTAAAAGGCTCGGTCTCCAGCTCGGTCCTCCGCAAGCCTGGCCGTGATAACTGTATTGAGAATGTCATTAACATTTTGATTTGGCTGCAATGGAGTCGAGGAGTCGTTCGACGTCGCCATCCCATGCCACTTCAACTCTATTATGAGCTCCGACTGCATTTCGCCGGCTACTTATCGGCACCCCAGCCATGCACATCATTTGTTAAATAAAATATACTGAGGAAAAAGTCATAAGGGTGTTGAAATAATTCGAATCATTATCAGTAAAGAACTCAATCTTTTCTTTTTTAATATAATAATATTATTTAATATTTTGAGCAGTTCTTTCAAAGATCAGCTCCCGGAAAAATTCCTAATTATATTCCCTTCCCTTCACATCAGATATCATTCCCCTTGTTTGATTACCTTTATTTTATTGCTGTGTAGAGTCACCGTCCAGCTCAAGTCCCCCTATTACCCCCTCGATTGTGCGAGACAATTAATCAGGTCGATGTTTCCGAATGCAAAATGAAAACACCTTTTTAAAGCAGCAGCAGCAGAACAACCACAACGATGCCATCAATCAGGTGAAAACCTTGGAATGGTGATGGCGGGCGGGTGTGTGCGGATCCGTGTGGCGCTTTCCGTTTCAAGAGGTGTGGGTGCAGGGCAAAATTAAAAAGCGTCAATTTGTCACACACGGTCAGAGCTTTGGCCCGGACTGTATACTGGATCCTGTCCCGCGTCTGCCTCGGCTGTCATTAACAACGGTTTTGCGGCTGAGTTTTTAATTGCCGCCGTGTTTGGTCTGAGAATCCGATTTGGATTACCAAGTTGGCACACTTTTATGGCCCTCTCCCGGAGAGTTATTAGCTGTGCTTGCGATCCATTAAGTCAGCAATTGGAGGACGCTGACAGCGTAGTCGGAATTGGAATTGAAATCGGAATCGGATGGAGTGTGGGTGTAATGGAAGCTGGCCAATGAGAGTGTTTTGGCGACGGAAAATGTCACTTGGGGTTTGATACAAGGGGGATTTTAGATGGCGTCATCTTACGCCTGTAAAGGCATACATCAGGCTTTGCTTGTTGGCTTGTTAATGGCAAAAGAGATGTAATTTGCATTAAAAAATATAGCCAACGTTCGTCAGGTTTACACAATTAACGAAAAAACCCATATCTTTAACTTTTATTGTATCTTGAAGTTAGTAAATGGAGAGTTAGTAAATTAAAGCAAAATGATTACTGTCTAGGAATATTTTTAATGTATCTTAGCAAGCTTAGCAAAGGCTAATTGTAAGCCTAAAAATAATTAATTATCTATAAGAGTTACACTAATCCAATTTATACGATTTTTAAAATTCAAAAACATTTTTCCAGGTTAAAATACAATCCTTCTCCTATAGTTTTTGCCAAAAGTATATTTCTGGCATTTCGATTCGCTGTACAACCCATTCCCTCACGTATTTGGAGACTCCCCGAGCCAATGTTCATCATTCTTCCACTAATGACAGGGCGGCCATTTTTAAATATTCAAGAGGCTGGCACAGCCCCGATGTTGTTCTATAACCATTAGCTGCAGCCTCCCACTCGCCGCTGTTCGTGTAACTCCCACTTGTCAGAGCTTTGGGACTCGGACTCAGCACGCCCCTGTCCCCATCTTCAACGACAACCAACAACGGCGGCGGCGGAGCAAACAAGTTTCATTTGTCAGTTGGCCAAGGCAATTTTCTGGCTTTAGGCCAGCCGCTGGATGCATTTCCCAACACCTGGACGAGGAGGAGGCATCCAGGCTGACACCGGCTTGAGGCCATTTGAAATTAATGAACTGTGATTCACGGCCCTCTCTCCGCTTTCACCCGTCTTGTTTCCGGAAAGTCTTTTTTCATTTCCACTAAAGTGCATTTCGCATGATGAACGAGGCAGCGATGGAGCCAAAGTCAAAGCCCAATTCCAGTCTCAAACCCAATCCCGGCTCTCCCACGGCAACCTTTTTGCCATTTTTAATTGTTTTGGGAACAGACGGCCAGCAAGGATGAATTTTTTCATTAGTTATACGAGAGTGCTGGGAGCGAAAAAAGAATAATAGGTGTACGGGGGAAATAAATGGAAAACGCTAATTTGCATAGCAATTTGAAAAATGATTTCTGATTTTGATTTCATTTTTAGTTGCACACCCATTTATTACTTTACATTGGAACCATTTCTCAGCTCACTGCCAGACGAAATTAAATATTAAACACCTCGAGCAGAGTGTTCCCAACGATTTGCTTTAAGAAATAAACACATTTTAATTAACATTTTAAATGCGTTTTAAGCAAAAAGCTTTTAAGAAACGGCGCCATAACAATAATCATAACAAAAGCACAAAACAAAGTCGCTCACAGATCGATGCATCAAAATATGAGAGGGAAGGGGCCAGGATGGGGAATGGTATCCACTTCAGGGGAATCTCGACCTCAAGATGTTTTGAAATGATGCACTGAGAACAACTTTTGAGGGAAAGAATCCATACAAATGCTTGTCAGAGTTCAAGACATTTTAAAATTACTTAAAAAAGAAAAGAGAATCATTTTGGTAGAACATAAATATTTTAATAATTAAATTTAATTAAACAGCTTTCTATGGAATATAAAAACAATATTTTGGTCTTGACTATAGTTAAATCACAAACTGATCGGTTAATTGAGACGACACATGCAGAAGATGGTCTGGTTCGCATTTACACCGCAGAAAATTCATCAGGAAAAATTTGCTACCAATCGGATCACTTCTCTTAATCTTTTAAATAAATAAAATGCAATTATTTTCGAAATATTAAAAAATCATTAATTATAATCCTTTTAATAAATAAGGTTAATTTCCCCGAGTGCAGCTTCAGCTCCAGCTCGTTCATTAACAAGCGCGTCAAAGTGATAAGAGAGCCGGAGTAAGCAGTAAGCTGGACGAAGAGGGCAGGTGGGACCAGGGGAACAGCGCATGGGAGAGGGTTGAGGAGCGGTAGAGAAACAGGTCACAATGCTAATTGATTGCAGCGACGTCGCCGTCAACGTGGCCGTCATACCAATAAAATTATTGAAGCCACCGCCAGGAGACACGCATTTCTCGAGTCGTTTTCAGAGTGTCGATAAGCAAATTGCATCCCAAAAAGATCGAATGTGACTCATGCCTCGTAAGGGTTCGCTATATAGTATTCGAACAAAGAGGCACGAGGGCATCGGTGAGCATCAGGTAGGGGAATCCATTTCTCTGTCTAATGCCCAAAAGAGTCTGAGATCGGTTTGGGCGGTACGTCTCAACAAATTAAGCAATTAACTTGGGTAGTTGAGATAAGTGCTTTATGGAGGGGCGGATGGAGGAGGAGGTGTCTGTTTAATATTTGTTACCCGATCGATCGGGGCGATTAAAATGCATTCAGCCAATTTGTATATGCAAATCAAAGCCCAAACGGGTTATAGAAACTTCGAATGGCACGCCGAGAGAGGAACTTTTACGATCCGCATTTTAATGCCACTTAAATGTTATAATTTGCTTTCAAAATATCTAATGTCCGTCCGAGATCTGTGGCATTTGTTTACCCATTTTATGGTGGCTCGAGCTAAAAACGTTAAACGAAAGCTTCATCGGAGACTCAGTTGTTTGTTGTGTTTTACGAGCGTGTCTTATTTAATTATTTTTATGTGCCAAAAACACAGTAAAAACTGGAATTTGTGCGACAAAATGCTCCAAGAGAGTTGTAAAAATTTGTTTAAAATGGTAAAAGATAGGGAAATTAAAACTAATTTCTTTTTTTTCCGTAAAATATGACTCCAATACAGCTAATTTATGACACACATATCATTCAAGGGCTGACAAATCCACCCCTCCCGCAGTTACTACCCCTTGGAATTCCCTCTTCGCCAAAAAAAAGGCACTTGAAACAATAAGAATCATGACTCCCCCATTGCTGGGTTTAATCCATAAATTTCCAAGCTAATCGCACACACGCCCAGCGAAACAGTGCCGAAATTGTTTGTAATCATACGAATATTGCCTACAAATGAACTGCTTAACGGTGTGTCGCACATTCAGACAATCGCAATCAGAGAGTCCCCCGCAACACCCCAAGCTCTCCCATCGAGGCCACACAATCAGCGTCAAGCTTCCCGCAGAAAACCCATTTAACCCGGCCCCGAAAATTGTGCCAAATTTTCCCATTTTCCCTTCCCGACTGGAATCGTGTGCGCGAGCATATTTAATTTATAAAACAGCCAAAACGGCACCCTCCCCCACGAGGTAAATGGGTGAAAGGGGGCAGCTCACTCGGGGGTGAATACGGAATAATACAGATGCCAGCGGAAAAGTGCGTCGAAAAAAATCAGTTACTTATTAAAAATGCCCATATACATGCAACAAACATGAGCTCAAGTATTTTTATATGGTTGCATTAGCGTTCACAAGGACCCCAGGGCCAGGGCATAAAAATCAGTAGCTCCATCTTGGCAATGGGAGTGGGTGCGAAATTAATTAGAAGCACCCTTCAAGTGATTTCCTGGTTAACTCTGCAACTGGGAAATTAACTGAATGGAAATTTCCAATCAAAAGGAGATTGCTAATTGAATTCGGCGATTAAACTCAATGGGAATACGCCACAGACAATTTATGGTTCCATAATTTTGAATATTCTACTAAGAGTTCTCTGTACTTACTATATTTTATTGACTGGTAATTCTTATAATTATAATTAATTTAAGAGAATTATTTAGTAAATCAAA
Organism: Drosophila birchii; assembly: GCA_035046345.1. Classification (NCBI taxonomy): domain Eukaryota; kingdom Metazoa; phylum Arthropoda; class Insecta; order Diptera; family Drosophilidae; genus Drosophila; species Drosophila birchii. The sequence continues at coordinate 13,544,212 of JAWNOA010000064.1, forward strand.
AATTTTGTGTTTTATAAACCAAGATTCCCCCATGGCTTTCAACAGACCCAAACAAGAAATCTTAGCTGCTGACTAAGTTGGGTTTGAGCCAGATTAGCAGCGACGTGGTGGGGCGCCACTCTCTTTTCACTTTCCGCCTGGAAACGTGGCTAAAATGCCTTAAGCACACTCTTTCACTTGGCCACAGGTCCGATCAATAATTGATGCGCTAATTTATCGCTTGGCAAATTGTGTGGCCAATTGGCTAACACAAAAACACACGCATTCGACCGAGTCGAAGCAGCCTAGCAGTCCCTTACTCGAAGTCAAGTGTGGACAGACAGATAGAGTTTCGGAAAACAATCACGACGGCCTTGGTCTAGGAGTGGAAGCCCTCCCACTCAGCCCCTCCTTACGTTGGGGGAAATCACTTAAATGAACCGCACACACACAAATCGAGATTTTCGGTTGAGGAAAAAGAGAGTTTGAATTAACTGAAAATGAATTAAAAAGGGACCTAAAAAAAGTAACGCTTATTCGCGACCTTTGATTATAATTATAAATTGTATTTCTGCTAAATAAAAATATATAAATATATATACATTACGGCTTTCACATCAGCTTAAAAATATATCAAGACGATCAAATTTTAGATATATTAAACTGCTAATACATTTACTATATGCACAAGTATTTCCTGGCATGTGTGTGCACTTGAACAGGACTCGCATAAAGGTAAAACTGTCAGTAATAATAGCCATGCCCTGACCGCACATAAAGTCCTCGCTGCGACATCCTGCAGGAAGGTCTGTTGGAGTGGTACAACCAGCTGAAAGCAACTGACGGCGAGAGCTGGAGGAGTGGGGTTGCCATAATCAGTATTGGCATTTTAAGTGACACTTGGGCTGTCCTGCGCTGTCCTCAGGAATTCCCACTGCCACACTACCAATCTGGATTGCAGCCCCGCCATCGAACTCAACTCGCGTCATGCTCCGCCATTTGTATATGAGCCAAATAAAAATGCATAGCAAATGAAGCTGGTGGCAAAGCTGACAGAAATCCGGGGTAGCAGAAGCTGGAGCAGGAGCAGCAGCAGCAGGACCTGAAGCTGCTCGGGAGGCTGTATTACTCGGAGGCACTTGCGCCAAACTTTGCTGCTGAATATTCCATGAAGTTGCCAATAAAGTCAAGTGGCAAGTCCTGGCCACGTTGGCGGCAGAGACACTTATACAGCTAAAACTGAGGCTGAGACATGCACCAGTTACAGTGCATACACTGGGATAATCTTGGTTAAATTACATATTTTTATAAAGCCTTTCCTTGGTACAAAAGTCTTTTGAATTTATTTGTTAAACTATTAATATTCTTTGATCTTTTAAATAATAATTAAAAAAGCAATACTTCTTCCAGACATATGCATACATCATAGAGTAGCCACAGTAGTATTTATAGTAGTATTTCCTTCTGTGCATCAATGGATTCACTTAACCTAAGTTCTGTTTTGGAAACTGTTGTTGCTGCCGCTGCTGGTGGTGTGCCTGCCATCCAACTGCAGTGCGCTGCTGCATACTAATTTTCCACCACCCTGCCAGCGCCCACTGCCATCTCGTTCTCCTCCTCCTCCTCCTTCTACTGCTCCTTCTCCATCTGCTCCAGCTCCATCCCCATTTTCGGATCAGAATCAAGAACCTCCAACCCCCAATACCCCGCCTGCCTAGAACCCAGCATGGCGATGTGGTGGTCTTGGCATCATTTCGTATTCATACCAAGCACCAATTTCGCGTTGTTGCTGATGCTGCTGCTGCGCTGCAGTTATTGTTGTTGCCTGCTATTAAGTAAAATAAAAGTAAAAATGCAATAAAAAATGTTGGCCGCCTCTCTCGTTTTGCATTAAAATTGCATTACAATTGCCATGGATGGTCGTTGTCTTCGTTGTTGTTGTTTTTATTATGGCAATTGTTGCGGCGTTGTTGTTGCTCAAATGAAATCCAATTAGCCGACTACAAGGCCTACCAGCAGTAGCAGCAACAACAGCCAAAGTAGCAGCAGCAGCAACAATGACAATGCGAAGCAAGGAGAAATTCTCATTCGTTCGCATCGTGAGTCCAAGAGTCCTTTTTACCTGTGTGTATGCTGGTGTGTGTAGCTGTGATTGGGGGTATTTTAATGTGCCTCTGCGCGTAGGCATTTCAATGCAATTTAATATGCAGTAATTGCCTGCTGCTGCTGGCTTTCTTAATTTTTTTTGGTCATGATTTGTTCGTGTCTGACACAAAAACATGGCCAGTTAAGTGCCAAAATGAATATTTATAACCGTTAAGTCTAGGAACGGTATGTATTATTATGACATGAGTGAATGGTTTTTTATAAAGGTCTGAATATTTAAAACTTCGACTATTTGGAAATTATAGGAACCGACAGTTTATGAGGGTAGTGCAAGTTCAAGGGTTTTGCAAGTTCGAAACATTTTTAAGGTTTTTACTTTCCACTTTCCATTTTTCCTTTGTTGCAGATTACAAGCTCCGAATCTATTTGCCATACAAATTGAAGGTAAAAGCTAACCTTTGAAGTACCGAAGCCTTTCAGTTTTATTATTTCTAAGGATCCTAGGGCTTGCATGATATCATATCTTTTCTGTTGGAGCTACAGAGTGTAAATTATGCTCCTTTTACTGATTTCTCTCTATGAATAGTTGAAGTAGCTGCACCAATCCAAGCTTACGCACATTCCTTTGGAACTCCCCTGCCTCCTGAGTAATGAAGAAGGTGCATGCCCACACACAAACACACATCCCGGGCATTTGTTGTTGAATTCCGACAACACCTGAGCTCCTGAGTGGCTGAAAGGAACGTGGCTCGTGCCCAAATTGCCGAGAAAAACTGTCAATTAACCCACGAGTTGAACTTGGGGAAAATGCCAGAGCTTCTACTGAGGCTGATGCTGCTGCCGCATCCGCCGAAGATGCAATTTCCATTTGCATGCCACCAGGTATGCACTGCAAATGGATTGGATTCGTGTGGTTTTAGCCAGAATAGTTCCAGCTTATCGCAATCGCCGCCTGCCAAACGCCAAACGCCAAACGCCAAATGCCAGGCGATAGCGCGGAGAACGCTTTGCGCTAATAAAGATCTCGCATAGTCTGGGACATTAAGGAAGTGGTGCAGAGGCCAAGGAACCCCCCTCCAGCTCCCGCTCGCATTGCCCCCTGCTGTTGCCCTACTCAAATCCGCTGCTTTGTGAACTCAAGCTGACAGAACGCTATTTCCAATTGTGCTATTAATCTGCCACATTTGCACTTCCACGGGAAGTGGGGCTGGTTGGGGCTGGCTGGCTATCTCACTTGCTCGCTCGATCTCAGCGGCATTACCAAGGCAGAGCAAGCGGGATGCTCTACGAGTGTCAGAGTGAGAGGCAGCTTGGGAAGGGGAGGGAGACGCTTGGCTAACCCGAAAATAGAAACAATCAAAATAAAAATACATTCTCTTCATGCTCTCTCGTCTAATAAAAAACCCCAAAAGCAAAACGTTTTCCATTTAAAATGTCGTCGCAAAAGCCTGATGCTCCCGCGGAGCGCTCCCCCCCTTGGCAATGGCCAATGGCAGCTTGGCCAGGCCACGCCCCTTCCTCAATTGCCGGCCAGTGCTGCCCATCGACTGGCATCGCCAAACCTGTTCTTCCCCGAACGAGAGGCTGCGCATGCGCCGCGTCAGAGCGAGATGGCGACACAGGGCGGAGCGGACCAACCAGAAGTGGAAGGCCCAAGCCCTGGGCAAAGGGCGGGTGGTGGTATTATGGTAGGTTAGGTTCGAACAAGGTGGCTAACTGGCTCGTTAACCGAAATAGGAAGGAAGTCAACGCCGGCGTCGCTGCTGCCGTCGCTGCCTGCACAGCAGGCAACTGGTTAGACCCGTTTCCGGCGTGGTGACTCTCACTCCAACCTCCTGGAAACACCAGCAAGCAGCGCCCGAGCAGCAGACGCGGCAGCGAGTCAGGCAGCGCCTCGTCCGTCGGCACAATTTGATTGCATTTATGAAAAGCGTTTTCGCCCGCTAGCACGCGCCCGCTCCCAGCTTCCCAGCTCGCAAATTCGGAATCTGTGGTCCGTGATCCGTAGTTCCCAGTGCGCCGTTCGCAGTTCGCTATTCGAGTCGCCCCAAATCGCGGAAATCAAACTGAATTTAATTAAACATTTGTGGTGTGTGCCCTTCAGTGCATTAAATACAATCTAAAACAATTAATAAAGGGAGTGCAGAGAGAATAAAAAGTAGTGTAACGGCTCAGTGCAGTGCAGAGGAACTACCAAATTGGCGCCACTAGTTGCCAGCATGTCCAGCCACGAGGAGGATGACCACGAGCACGAGAATGAGCATGGCGACGATGTCGAGGAGCAGGAGATTCACGTGGATGTGGACTCCGATTCCCGCATGTCCTGCGGCAGTGGATCCGATGTGGATATGGACGGTGGCAGTTGCTACGATGAGTCTGAAACGCCATTGAGGTAAGGATAGGATCTCTATCGAGAAGAGGATTTATTAAATTCTAGGAAACTTTTTAAACATGGGTCTGGGAAATACATTAATGAAGTCAGTTTCTATTAAAGTTTAGTTAGAAAGCGGAACTAATTCAAAAAGTTAAAAAATTACTCTAGTGGTTTTAATAATTGCGAAGGATTTCAGCTGTTTAAACTCCAATAATAAACATTAATTTTTTTACATATTCAACTCTTTTACAATATTTATTGTATTGTGTTTATTTTATCAAACATCTGTCAAATAATAAAGATTTTTATAATAAGTCTGGATTATTCATTGTTCAGTTTAATAACTTTTTAAATATAATTCGTACCATTTTGGCTGAATTTGACTCATTGAAAGTTTATTAAACCCTGTTCACAATTTCAATAATTTATTTTTATCGTTTTAATTCTGCTCATATTATTGAAAGGAAATCAGTTATTTACTCAATGCTTCGCTGAGCCAGACAATTTAATTTAATGGTTTTAAATTTGTTCGGAAGGGTATTTATATTAATAATATAATTGTACTTAGTTATCTAGCAAAAAAGAGCAAGAAACAGTCTATATTAAATTGAAGATTTGATTCAAATTACCAATACAAATATTAAAAACAAATATTAATTGCGTTTTGATAAAAGATCTAGGAGTTTGGCCAACTTTTGATTTAGAAATTCGACTCAAGTCACATTTTATGGCCCCATAAATGATCAAAATAGTATTAAGGCAGAGAAAAGCAATTTACATTTATTATTATGTGTTCATAACTCCCACTGTTTTATTGTCAAACGTATTTTAGCTGTCAATGCTCACAAAATCCTATTATACGGATCAAATTCTCCGGCTTAACGCCATTAAAATGCCCGGACAAAGTCTCCATTGTCCGTGGGCCAGACAAAGGTGCATCTTTCCGCCGACAAAAGCGGCTAACAAGCTGCCAGAATGTCGAGCAGGCAAACTGCTAACTGCTAACCTCCCATTCAAGCCGCCGATGAAGAACGGTGTGAACAAACCTCTTAAACGCTAATGAATTGACCACAATGCCACCAAAAAGAATCAAGTCGAAAATGTCTCATAAAGTCACAAAGAAACTCCCTGAATTTACATAGGGCCCGAAGGGAAAGAGTTTCGAATGGATGGCGACGATAAAACGCACATTAGTAAGGCGCCAAAAACGCGCCGTGATAAGACTCTTCTTTTGGGTCCAAATGGGTTCGATCTGGGGTTCGATATTCGTCTCAAATGCGGGACAAAGACGAAATCGTTTGTCGGATTAACATTTTAATAGAGATCGCCATAAAAATGCTATAAAACTCGCGTTCCAGCGAATGTAGAGCACCAGATAGGCAACAGAAATATGTTTGCTTATAACTTTTAGTTTTTGGAAAGTGTGTGCTTGTGTTGGCAACTTATAAAAAATCATTGTTCCGATTCCTGTTCCAAATGGACTTTTATTTTTTGTTTCTGTATTTTTTGCTGTCAAGTTGTTTTTAAATTAAATGCCGTGCGTGACTTGTTTTTGGTGCGTCAATTGATGGCATTCGATGATTTATAGGCGCGTATTAAATGCCTCTAACGGCCGTCAGCATTTGCATAATTACTTCATTTTCAGCCACATTGCGTATACGCAGCGGTGGCCACTCGAGTTCTGCATGTCGTCGCCGGCTTCGCTTATCCGCTCGCGTGGGTTTTTGGTTAGTGGTTTCGAGACTGGTCCCAGCTGCAGGCAACCTTAATTATAACCAATGTTCTCAAGCTTTTCCGCTTATCAGGCGACACTTTTTAATGAGCCCGCACCTTACAGTCGTCAGTATATTTGTACATATATTTCTTCATCTTCTTCCCAGTGAATCGCTGCAGTCCGAGCAGACGCGCTCCTCGTCCAGCGAGAATCTGCCCTTCAGCATATCACGCCTGCTATCCAAGCCCTTCGAGACCAGTCACCACCACCATCACCACCACAACAACAACAACAACACCCAGCACAGCAGCAGCAGTCCCGGCTCCAGTCACAACAACAATCACGGCGAAAAGGGTGAGGAGAAGGAGCTGCTGCAAGCGGAGGATCAGGATCTGGCCGCCTATAAGCTGGCCACCAGCATTGCCAACTCGACGTACGGAAGCGCCGCAGCTTTATATTCGTATCCGCATCTTTATCCCTCGGCGGCGGCAGCGGCCGCCGGTCATGTGCTGCGTGTACCGCCCCAGCGAACACCGCTCACCTGGGCGCTACCGCCGCTGCATCATGCGGCGCTGGCCCATCAGGCGGTCAAGGATCGACTGGCAGGTGAGTGAAGCAAAAGAAGAAAGGAGTGGGGTGGAGTGGCGAACTGAAGTGATGTCGAAGGCCCCATGTCGCGTTGGCCCATGTTCGCGGAGATCTCTTGCTCCCCCAATGACCCGCGGTGGCAATTGCTACTGTTCCCCAAATAAGAGCGATCAGAGAAGTCTTTTAAGGCAACAGGCCTATCGGCATATCATTGCTGCTCCAAAGCACACATACACAGAGGGAAAATGTGGCTTAAATTAATTTCTTATTATTAGGAATTAAGCTTAAGAATTCTGTTAATTTTCTGTAATAGTTATTTTTTGCTGAGGGTTGGTTTGCAATCCAAATTCCCCTAAAGTACATTTCACCAACTTTTCTCTCAGTGCAAACACACACGAGAGAGTCTGGAACGCTAAAGTATAAAAACATGTTTGCCTTCAAATGCGCAATCGCAGCTTAAGTTAAAAACTTAACTCTGAGCCACCGCCCAGAAGCGACACAGGAATGGGATGTGCCTTCTGATTTGCATACGCATGCGCGCCTGTATTTGTATCTGTATCTATCTCGGCCCCTCACGAATCCGCATCTGTATCTGCATATCCGTATGCATCTGCAGAGCTCCCTGCCTGTGCGTGGATCCTGTGGCTGCCTTTTGTTAATTTGTTTACATTATGAGCTTCACTTGTAGCTACAAGCGGCAGCCACAGCGCGAGCCCTTTGAAATAATGAGACGGCGTTGATTTTATTACGCCTCGGTAGCCAGTCGATCCCGATCGGGATAGGGATCGGAATCGGGACCTGCATAACTCATAATATTTGGGGCCTTTTTTCGGTCATGTGGAAAAGCTGCTTAGAGCCCGCACTGCGGCAATCTGATGCGCTTTTATGGCCAACATCCGCTCAGTGGCAGGGCTCCTTCTTACCCTTTTTTTTTTGTTTTAGTTATTTTAATGAGCTGGTTTACATGACTTTTTAATTTCGCGCTGGGCCCGAAAGGGAATTAATTACGCATTGGGCGGTCGCAGGGCTCAGCGCGAGAGTTGGCTGTCCTCGCCGGCTTATTTATCGCCGCATACCGCACTTCACATTTGAGTCCAACTGACATGGTCAGCTTTTAATTAGCCAGTCGAATGCCAGTGGTTCGTCGGAGGGATATATTCCAGCGGAAGAGGAGGGGCGTCTTCTCCACCTGATAGAGGCACACTTATGAGGCCGCCGGGTGATCCAAGCTTTCTGGATCCGCTGCCATCCGTTCCGTTCCGTTCCGTCTCGTTTCGTTGCATTGCGTTTTGTCAACATCTTTGGCTCCTCGGCTCGACTCTTCGTCATCGTCAGCGCCGTCGACTGGGTCTGTGTCTCGTTGTGTTTATTGTGTCGCTTGCCTTGTGCTGATAAGCTGGCGCCTTGGCTTTTTTCATTAACAAGACAAACGAGCATCCAGCCCCGGTTCCGATCCGATCCGTTCCGAGCCCCTTTCAAAGTGGTCACCTCCTCCTCCTTCTGCTGCTGCTGCTACTCCCTTCATGCAGGCGAGGGCTCTTAGCGCCATATGATTAATAACCATTGCATGTTAATTTTCGTTATTTTTTGGACACAACGTCGCAGCGGATGCCAATTACTTTTCGGCCATGCAGAGCGACCAGCGTTTCCCTAATGCAATTTCAAAGCAACCATATTATACGCAATGTTCGTTGGACTTTTGTCACGACACATGCCCACACGAATGTCCACGGGATTAATATGACGATGAGGTTGGAAAATCGAAATTGTGGCTTATAATAAGTTAGGAAATCGTAATTACTCCTAGATGTTTTAAGCTTAATGTGAAGCTCAGTCCAGATGTTGTTCAAATATTTGTTTGATTATAATTTTATAAGTTTTAGTTGAAACTAAAATAAATAAATCTCTTTTATTTTCCAATTAGAAGTTCCAATATAAAGTTTATTACTAACGCTAACATTCTTAGTTTTTTGACAAGAATCTTTCCTACAAAATAGCGATAATTCAAATCACTAGCAAAGGTCACAGCGAGGCAGCTCCTTGGAAAGCCAAAAATGGCGGTGGGAGTGGCAAAACCAGGCCGAGCCACAGGCCGCCATTAATAATGCATGCTAAAAGCTTTTTGCATCATTTTACGTATTTCTGGCAAGGCATCTTGGCCACAACCGCACACACACACACACCTACTGCCGTGTGTATCTTTAAGATACACCAACATCATAAATAAGCATGGCAGGGCAGGAGAAAGCCAGGAAGCCTATAAAATTATGCTTATGCTCCAACCCCCCTAAGCCGGAATCCTTAAAGGATACACATGGCACATAAGCAGCGGGATATATTCGAAAATCCCAAGGATGCCTTCCGCTTATGTGGTGCGATAAATGGCTTTTTATTGAAATTGATATTGCCTGAAATATTCAAATGATCGGCTACCCTCACAACCTCAGCTCGGGGGAAATTTAGACTCCAAGCCTGCTCCTTGGGATTTCCTCTTTGAAAAAAAGGGTTCTCGGGAAAATTCGCAATAAGAAGCATGATTTGTCAGCTTAACACCCGCCATGCCATTCATTCGGTGGCCACGGATGGCTTTAGACAGCGCATCGCCATTTTCTTATGGCTTTCCAACATGTACATTTGTCCATAGGTGAACTCATCTCCAGGGAAAATGGGTTGAATCAAATCGATGAGTTATATTTACATTGAAGAGGTTTTCATACTTTAGAAAGCTTGCCAAGGCATATCTATTGGGCGGTATGCCTGTAAATTATGGAACACCTTTCGCTACAGCAAATGGTTTTGGGTTTTGCAGTAAGTGAAATGAGCTTTATACATTTTTATGGGTGTATATTTCAAATAATATTAATGGAAAATATAAAGAAAACAAGGGTCTGAGACGCAAGTTTATAATAATAGAAATAGAAATAGGAATTAAAGTAAACACACGTTAAAGATATTTTAAATAGGCTTCGATAAACATTAATTTGTCACCAGAAAGTTAGACAAATATATTCTGAAAACTTTTCCCTCTTTAAATCGTATTCAAATGAATATCATTCCATCAGCTTTATAAATAATTTAATTGCAATCAATATCAACTAATATTATTTACCCATCGGTTGACATGTCTCACCGTATTTGAATAATTCATCAATTAGTCTCGCTGTCTTGGCTTCAAATCACTTGGCCTCAAATGACTGCTGTTAGCCAGACAGCCTGTAATTTCTCCATGAAATTGGCAAAGCCCAGTTCTCGATTGACCTCATCTGTGGAGTCAGTAGTCTGGGAGCCGGTTTCCTAATTGCCTCTGCTGTTGTTGTTGCTGTTGCTAGCAGATCGATCGCCTTAACATTTTGTTGCGCACTGTGCCCGCCTCTTATCGCACCCAATAAACAACAAAGCACACACAACGGCGGCTAGCAGGAATTTTAAAAGGTTCAGCGCCAGAGCCTGGCTCAGCCACCGTTCTACTGGGACTGGGACTCGGAGTCGGAGTCGGACACTGGGTCACTTACGCGCGTCCTCCGAGCGCGACTTTATGACTCAACCCGAATGGAAATTGATGTCGCGTGCTTTGTCTACAAGGCGCTGCGATAAGGGTTCCTGCTAGACCGCCGCTGCCGCCGCCAGAAACCGAAACCTCAATCCCTGGCAATTAGGCAGCGAGTCAGCGGCCTCCAAATTGATTTCACAGCGGGAGGGGTGGCCCGAGCTCTTAGGTAGCTGGTAACAGGTACCAAGTACCCGGGCAGCGCTAAGTACTTGCAGCCTCGCAGGCGCACAGGTGCCGCCGCTTAACTCCGGAAGCGGCATTCGGAAATGGCCAGTTATCTAGGAATTTATGGTTTGCTAATTGCCCGCCAGGACACACACATCACACACAGGAGTAGGGAAACTATATTGCTCTTAAAGAACTTTAAATATAATATTATCCTTGTTAAGTACTCACTCGAAATCCCTAATTACAGCTGCCTTCCCCATCGCCCGACGGATCGGACATCCCTACCAGAATCGCACGCCCCCAAAGCGAAAAAAGCCGCGCACATCCTTCACGCGCATCCAGGTGGCGGAGCTGGAGAAGCGATTCCACAAGCAGAAGTATCTGGCCTCCGCCGAGCGAGCGGCCTTGGCGCGCGGCCTCAAGATGACCGATGCCCAGGTGAAGACGTGGTTCCAGAACCGACGGACCAAATGGAGGTGAGTACCGTTCCCCCAGACTCCTTGGAGCCCCCTGCTGGGCTAGAGGCAAAAAATCAATACCCCATCCCCATAGCCATTTCTCAGTGTTTTTGGAAGTGCTGACAGCTTGACACTTACCCTCTTCTATTCCCCCGCCTTTTGGTTTTTTTTATGTGCTGTTTTAAACTACAATATGCACAAAAGGCTTTTGTTAAAAAGAAGGAATATTAAAAAGGCAGGAAAAGAGATAGTCGAAGCAGGAGTACTCTATAAATACTAGTCGGATTGTTAGCTATAACAAAAGGAATTAAAATCTTTTAAATATATTTAGTTGACTTTTTAAAGGACCTTTGTCATTCTCTAGTTTCCTGACATATCATTGTTAGCCATTAAGAAATTGGCTCTGCTTAAAAAATCTAAAACCTTAAATTTGTCAATAAATTCAATTTAATTTGGTCCTATTTTGATGGATTATTCTACTAGATTTTAGTCTACATAAAACTTACTTAAATACAATATAGTTGCATTCCTTTTTTTTGCCACAAAGTATATGCTAACTCCCATATACCTCGACTGGGAAATAGGGCCACAAAGGCCGGTGTGCATAAGCGGGGAGTAAATGGCTCATACAATATTCATGAGCACATTAAACGAGCAACACACAATAAGCAGCAACAAGGATACGGGGGAGTGTGTATTTACGAGGCTTACTGAGGGGTAGCTGCATTTCGCAGCCACAAAGAGCGCTTTTGTTAAACAACAAGCTAATTGGCAATGCTTTGTTTATATAGTATTAACATTTAACAGCTTACCAATGGAGAGTTAATTGCAGATATCATATAAGGATTTAAGGAATGTTTATATACTTGAAATAATAAAATAAATATGTATCTTTTATACATAAAGAATGATTCTTATACCAAGTAATACATATTCCCATTTGAGATACAAACTCGTATACAAATCTTATTTAAATAATCTTTAAATATCTATTAATATTTCGGGCTTAGTCTATGCTTTCACTTAACACACCCATGTAACTACTTAGCTGTCATATGACAATTATAATTCTGATTTATGTACTGAAATCGAAGGCATACATGTACACACATTCGTCACGCAAATGACAATTTATTTGAAACAGAAATTCATAAATATAGCCTCAATTTAATGAGGCATTGATGCGTTGAGGGCTCGATGGCGTGCAGCTAATTGTTTTCTACTTTATTACGGCCGAGTAAAAGTATTTGAATATGAAATAATTTGAGCTGACGAATTTGGATAGTCTTTTCTATTCATAAGCGATTACCGGCGTTCATAATGATGATGGCAAATGGCGGCTAAATGGACAAAGTTTCCAACATTTCCCAGCGGAGCAGAGCAGAACAGGGCAGAGCGGTGGGAAAGCGGGAGGGATGGCGCTTAAGACGCGTTAATTGCTGCTTAGCAGGCGGCGGCATTTTTAGAGCCAAGGCAACGGCAGTCCTCAGCCAGTCAGTCCTCCCGGCTTATCAGCCATTTTGGGCCTATTCCAGATCGTAAAAATTAATGATGTAAAACGCAATTTTGTTAACGGCAACGGCTGCCTCTCGGCCACGGCTCGTTTGCGGTTAAGTGAAATGGCAATGGCACATTATGCCATGATTACGAGTCAGTATAACTCGTAAATATCCAGGGTATGTGTAATGTGCTCACATAATTGCCTTAATGCACACGGCGCTGCATTGGCCCGTAATTTGAATAATTAGCCCTGTCCAACATGGCGTATGTGCTATGTGCCCATTAGGCAACGAATAAAGATTGCATAAAAGTAGTTTCTTTGGCAATTCCCAATAAATAGTAACTCGTTTCTGACTAAGAAAATAAAGTGTCACATATTTATGTGTATTAAAAGGGGAGTCTTAAGTGGGTATTTACTTTATTTGTAAATGTTTCTTTTGCCATTTAATATTTTTTTTCCATTTCCTTCTCAGGGGTGGAAAGTTATTTCCTAATTTAGAAGTTGTATACTCATCATCCATAATTAATAACGAATTGCGCGGCCAAATGAATGAACTCTTGTTCCCTGTCACTGTCTGACAATGTGTTTAGCAAAAAAAAAAGCAGTAAATAAAACAGAAGGAAAGGAAAAGAAGCAATCAACAAACGCAGATACAGACAGAAAGCAGATACAGATACAAATAGAGCAGCAGAGGGAAGAGAAATCGCTGGCGATTTGCTGCATACTTCGGGGCGTTGGGACCCAAGGCACCGCTTTTGGGTCCGGAAACAAATGGAGAAGTCTGACTTTTGTCTGGCTCTCTTTTCACCTCTCCTCAGGCCACATAATTCAATTAGTTTCGCAGCCATAAATCAAGCTGCCGCTAAACCCTTTTTAATTACACGCCCATTCATCATCCCAGGACCCACATCTTTTCTTGGCCAATCTTCGGAGAGCACAAGGACTACTCCTCACACTTCATATTAATTTCTTGGCATATGCAAAACTTTTCCGGCTGCCGAAAGCTGACTAATTAAAAATTCATACACACGCGCTCCAGGAGAAAAACTTGGACCGCAGAACAAAAATCAATTTGACTGAAAGCAAAGTTTTTGCGGCGAGAGCCGAAAAATCAAATAAAATTAATTACAATGGCGAAGGGCCATTTGTAAATTAACTTGTAAGCTTGCTGGGTCCGTCGGCACGTGTCCGGAAAATATTCTTGAAAAGTTCTTGGCCAGTCCCGGTTCCAATCCCTTGGGATCTCAAGCAAAAAGCTCCTTGAGCACTCAATTAATGGCCTGGCTAAATTGTTATGTCTTGAAAGATAATTACCACAGGACCTTTTTTGGGGCTGGCAGCAGTTTGCGTGTAGTGTGTGAAATGATTTTAATTACGAGGGCATGGCCGTGAAGGCCTTAAACAGCAGCTGCATCAGTTGGCGACAGTTCGAGCCTGGCCTGGGCGGGGGTAGCTTGGGAAATTTATGGGCCCAGCTTTAATAAGCGTTTTAGGCTAATGCCCGACCATTACTTATCGCGGATGGCAACAAAAACTTTCCACATAAACGCGATGGCGCCAAGAGACCAACATTTAACATTTGTAAAGCGTTTGTTACATTTCCCAGCCAGCTCCGTGACTGAAGATAAATTACAATCGTGTCTCCCGGTCCCAAAGAGCGAATTAAGCCGGCACACACACACACACTTGGCCTCACTCCGAGGCCACTTTCGTTTGCCTTGCCGTTTTCAGAGTTTTTAATCAATTTTCGTTGAATTTTTTATGCGGTAGCTAGTAAAAATGTTGCCCGATAAAGCTGGCTTGATGGTGCAAAGGTGAAAAAAGTAAAAGCAATGTGCTTGGCGTATAATAACTCACTTCCAGGCCAAAAACAGACAATTGAATTGTTAATCCAGTTGGGAGTTGGGGCAGCAAAACAATAAATTTGATATATACTTGACTTCTAGGCAATTTAATTCATAAATACAGTTTTGATTAGAAAATTAATATTAAGACTTTATAAGCCTTAAAGAAATAATTATACGATTTCAAATTTATTACATCTTGCAAGAAATTAGAAAAAGAGTAAATATTAATATGAATTTTTCCCCACTGAACATTTATAGTAGCTTTTCTTCCTTATAGTATAAGCCTACAAAATATTTACTGTAATTCCATATATAGCGAATCCTTTACTAGGACAGACATAGAGACACCCACATTAGTTATTCCAATTTGTGGGCCCAAAACTTTGAACTAAATACCCAGGCTAATGCATTTTTAATAGGCGCGCGTGGGTAGTTATGAAACTGTAGTTTGAACGATGACATTGCTGATGAAAACCGTAATGAAAGCATGTTAAATAATAATTATGATATATGTGTGTCTGCCATGTGGCTATAATTCGAGCAACTCTTTAGTCGGCAACATAAGAACTTCATTAGCTCATGAAATATTCAAGATGGCGCACAAACCAACCCCTAGTGCTGCGGGGGTGGATGGAACTCATAGTGAAGGTGTTGGTGGTGGTGGTGGCAATGCCGGCTCCATGGCCACAATTAGAGCAAAATGCTGCGCAAACGCGGGACAGGGATGCCATGCAACTGCAGTGCGATTTGCGATTGAATAATTTATCAGATGGCAGGGCCACAGTTAGCCAAGCGATGTGGCGGATTATGGGTGGGGCGAAAACAAATCCCCTTTAAGCGCCAAACATTTAAAATGCAATTTCACGCAGCTCCAGCTCGGCACGAAATTAATTTTCCACAAAAACACACAATCGCACACCATCGATCGGCGTGTGTGCAGTCAGCATATTTGATTTGATTAGTTTTAAATGGTCTTAAATAGCCCGCCCACATAATGACTTGATGAGCTTCTGTCTGCCCCGACCCAACACGAAATGAGTTTCTGGCAAATTGGTTTTCCATAATGAATATGTACATTAAGCGATACTATTTGCCAGATAAGCTTAAATGTCATCATCCACATCGATTAGGTGTTGTTATTTGAGCAGTTTATTAAAGAACTTTCCATATGACGTCGCGACGTTGGGGGTTTAATGAACACTGTAGTGCAGAGGGTTTCTGATCCTTCAAAATTAATTTTTCCTTTTAAAATAATACAAACCTAATCCAAATTCATCAAATTAAAACTAAAGCTATCATAGTTGTACATTAATTTTTAAAACCATTTTCGAATGAACAACTTTGTGGCTTTAGAAAGATTTCAATGATTGGGTTAGTTTTTTATAGCATCCCAAATATGTTTTAAAATTATCCGTATTAATTTTATAACTAAAGCTAACAAACTTATTAATTTCTTTCTCGCTTTATTTTTTCAGACGCCAGACAGCCGAGGAACGCGAGGCGGAGCGGCAGGCGGCCAATCGGCTGATGCTGTCCTTGCAGGCAGAGGCCATCAGTAAGGGTTTTGCACCTCCGGCACCGCCCCTAAACTCGCAGGGGGGCGTGAATGGAGCACCTTTGGCGGCACTACATGGCCTACAGCCTTGGGCAGAGGCGTCGCATGCGGCAGGCTGCTAATCAAACCGCCAAGTGGAGCGAGAGCGAGCCATCGGCGGTTGTTGGTTTATTTGTGATACACTTCGTTTTGTACATAGTCCGAGGACACGGACGGACAGTGGAGCCTCGGACAGAAGACTATTCGCACTGTACATAGGAGAACGACGGGGGCAGCTGAGGCAGACCCCACTGTAAATATCTAGCTTTACTCTGTAGAGACGCTTGCCCAACGGATGACAGGATGCCAGCGTGGCAATGAATGGACCCGGATCGGCGCTTTAAGTTCGTGTGAAATTCCGAATTTTCGTTTTGTGTTTCGTAGTGCTGCATTTAGAATATTAGTTATTGTTCGACAGTTGAACCGAAGGCAGAACGCATATCAAAGTGTTGCAGTGAGCTTCAAAGTCGCGCCTAGTAATAACATATTTAATACGCAAAATTATATATGGATTGTAATGTATTGTAATTGTAATATGTATCTGTCTCTAGACTTAAGTCAAATGGCATTACCTAGTATTATAAATTATAAACCCTAAATATATGTATGATCATTGGAAAGTAAACAAAGCAAGAGCAATGGAAATAAACACATTACGAAATCAAAGAATATAAAACAATTTGTTTTATTAATACAATTTAATATTTTAAATATGGTTTTTAAGATTTTTTCGGATTATTAAATTGAATATGTTACAGGGTTTTTTTATTATTATTTTCCCAACTCAAAGTATGCCTTTTTAGGACACGTAAACTCCCTCAAAACAAGGGAAATCTGACGTGAGGGGAGTTTCCTTTGTCTTTTCGGTTGAGATCCTTGTTTAAATGAAAATATTTCAACCCTTAAATAGTAGAAACCATCCATTGAAGATGATTTATGGATAGTTATTGACAGGCCCTGGGTGGTTCGAATACGTAGACTACTTTTAATAGGAACCTGCCGCCTGGGCCGGATACTTTTTGACGTGCTAATGATGGGGCTAGCCAAAAAAAATAACAATATAAAAGCGACTAAAAAAATCAGCCATATGCTCGACACATGAAAAACTAACAACAATTAGCGAGCGAATATCCCGGGGCCGTTCATTATAAATATATTACGTGTTTTTGCGTTAAAAACAAAACAAACAGACGCCGCCGAACAGGTAGCCCAATACTTAGGGCCATCTTCGGCAGGGCCGCCTCCAAAGTGTTGCCGCTGTCACATTAGCACTGCGCTGAGGTCGGTCCTGGCCGGGCTCGGACCTTCCTTTGACTCCTACAAGTTGGCCGGTGGTCGCTCCCGACTCAGCTCTGTGTGCGGAAGTAAACGATTTTCGGACAAAAGACTTGAAAGACGGCGCCCCAACAAAGTTGCAGACGCCGGCTATTAAAGGCTGTTTATTTGAACTTCAGCAGAGACACCTTTTTAATTTGCAGTTTTGCCGCTGCTGGGCTTGCGGATGTGGATGCACTTGAAGAAAGCTTTATTATCTTTTATTTTGCAAAGTTGAATTTAAAGTATGGTTTTTAGCAAATTCTTAAGAAAGATTTATTGCAAACGAAACTTATAGCTCTGAAAAGGCAAAGACTACTATTTTTACAAACGAGCAATGACATCAGAAAGATTACTTTATTTAATGAAATTAAAAATGGATTTGATGCTTTATTTTTCTTAGGAAATTTCAAATTAAAGTATCAATCTTATACATCGTTGCATTTCTTTCCCTTTGCTCTAATTTAATTTAATTTTCTCCGAGTGTTTGCTCTCAATCTAAAACCGAAACTGGGCTACTTGGAAATCCGTATAAATTGCGTTTAATTGGACAATCTGGGCTTTATTTCTTTGTGGCCAGCGGCCAACGAATGAATCAAATTTTGTATGTAATGAGGATGATTGTCCCCATCCCCAACCCCAACCCCAAGTCCCGCCTCAGCCTCCGTTTGAATCCTTGGCCCCATCGATTGTGCGGCATTGCATGTGGGTTAGCCTCTAATTGGCTGCCATGGGTGCTGGTCGGGGGCTGCTCCAGGTTGCGAGTTCCAGTTTCCAAGTTGCAGGTTTGATTGATTATTGAGCAAACTTGCGGACAGATATCGGACGAAGGCCGAACAACAATCTATTTGTGTCCACTTAGTGTAATACAACATGAAACGGCTTCGGGCGGAAATGGGGTCGAGTCCTGGATTCCTGGATAACTGGACGACAATGGCCGGCCGAAGTGCAGCCAAAGTTTTCGGCCGAAAATCCCCCGAAAAAGAAAAACCAAATTGGAAGTGACCGGGGGGCCGGGCGGGCGTGTGTGTCAGTCAAAAAGTGGATGCGAGTATGAAAAATACAAACGAACAGTCCGAACAGAATGCGGTTGGTCAACAAGACAGGCGCCAGCTACAGATACTACGGATGCCCGGGCCAGGACTCCGTGTGAAGGCCTTATGCTACGACTGCACATGTACGTGTCAATTTGGATTATGGCAAGATTGAAAAGGATTTAAGCCCGCCGACGGAAGGACAGAGGCGACCATTACGGATCTGAGGCAGAACCACAAAGCTAAGCACATTTTTCAAATTAGTTTTTCATCATTTCCGCAATGGCTCTGGCAGCAATTTTCGAGTTAAGACCACAAAAGAGTTGACAACAAGTTGGACAGTTCTCTGCTTGCCAGTCAGTCAGCCAGTCAGGCATTCAGTCAGCTATTCAGCTAGTTTTCGGATGCACTGTGCGCACAGTGACAGCGAATAATTAGTGGCCATCGTGGGGACATTTAAATTAAATATGAGTCGCTATCGCCAACTACAGGTACACACATATCCGAGTGTGTATGCCGCGGGGGTTCTCTAATTATGACCATCCCCTCCTGACAAAACTGTCGGCCTGAACACAGCAGTCGTAAAAACGTCATAAAGAAAGCAATTTCAACTAACGTACGAGCTTGTTTGCCGCAATATGAGAGCGGTTATAAAAGAAAAACAAACAAACAAACAGGTCGGCCATTGTTCTGCTGTTGGCCAACAACGGCAGCCAACTGTCATTAGCCCTCTCCCTCTTGCTCCCTCTCCATAGGGCCGGCTATTAAAAACGCTGCACTAAATGAGTTTAAAAATGGAGTAAATGGAGTGCGCTAATCACTGGCCCTCGCCACTGAACCCCTGTTTTCAGAACACGGAACAACAGCGGTCATAACGTTGGCACTGAAACACGCCTCTGCCGAAATGGGGATATAGAACTTTTCCAAAATTAAAAACAGTCTATAGGTTATTAGCATGAAGTTGGAAATCTATAAAGGAGAAGAGTTCAATTAAGAAAAGATAGTTTGGCCTAATCATAGACAAATGTAAGCTTTCAATAAATGGAAGTAAATTTATTTTTACTGTTGAATAGTGCCTATAACTTTTACTTATTAAATGCTTAACATTTTATGTGGATTAAGTTAATTAAACGATCACATATTTTAGATTTTATTATCTTTAAAATGTATTTATATATATGTGTTCACTTACATGTGAAAAGATACTTTTGAAAACTTTGGTAAAATGATGTTATTAGCCCTTTAGCAGTTTGGGAAAGTCTTTAAAATTTATTGGCAATATTGTATTACTATAATTCTGATTTGAATTATTAGTTTTTGAATCGGATATATGTATGCATAAAAATTGACTGACAATAATGATTTAATCATAAATTGCAATATATAAACAGGTTTGTAAAGCACTTAAGCTCAGAATTCAGCAATTATTTAAACTACAATTCTGTTCTTTCTAAAGAAAGTTTAAATAAAATTTGTTAAATACGAAATGCATTCCTACAAAAATATTATTCTTTTTACCGTAGTTGTATAAAACCCGATAATATGAGAAAGGAAAGGCAGACACTGCTACCAGTACTCTAATGGCTGCGTCCTATCATTTGCTGCTGAAAACTAATGATTAAACTTGTCATTAGCTTGTCCAGTTAAAAGGCCCTGGTTCCCTGCTATATTTGTTTTTGTTATGGTGAGAGACACATATCGATTTAGATAGTATTGTAAATGGTTTTTAATCATTTAAATTAAAGTTGGAACTCTGCTCGAAGTACATCTGACCCCGTAATCAGAAATTACTCTAGGCTTAAATCTTACAAACAATATGCTAAAGCCAAGTTCTGTTAGCTGTCATTTCAGTTTCGTATCCTAACCCTTATCAACCACCGAATTAGCGGGTTGTGACACTGGCAAAAGGGGGAACAAGTTAAAAAGAACTTACACAGTTTTTAAATCAAGTCATTTTTATAACAGATACTTTTGGAGGATGAGATGAAAATTGTAATTTGGCAAATAGCTCAAAGATTTCAAAGTATATTAGATAAGGAAAGAATAATTTTTTAGGTTAAATTTCCACAAACAAAGGTATACATTATTTTCAACCCATCAACTGACAAATCCATGGCATTGACAATAACAGATCATTCGTACTTCAAGCTCCTGATGACTTTTCAATAAATAGTCAACGTTCGAGGAGTGGTAAGTCATGTTACCGCTTTTACCATGCAATTTTACATGAAAATTTAATCGAGTTTCTTTTCAATTGAGTGCAAAATCACATCAACAGCAAATAAAAATTGTGTAAAGTGCCAGCACCGAGCTCTTACCTCGGTGGTCAGCATTGAACCGGATTCGGGGTGGTTCTGATCCTTTTTTATTACAACACTCCTGCCCCCAACCCACAAGTGTCAACAGGATGGTTGGACCTTGCTACCTCGCCACGGACAGCTCTGGTAAAATTATTTTGGTATTTATTGGCGAACACACAAATTTATAACCGACCAATGAAGCGCCATAAAAAAAAGAAAAGAGAAACCCCTCTGACTTTGACGTGCTGCCAGGTTTCGACTCTGGTCGAAAACATTTCAATTTTATGGCCACGCTCCGTCCGAAAAAGGCTAATAAAATATTGAAAAGTCTGGAAAATTTATGTTGAATTCCATTAGAGTTATGGCGTGAAAATTGCCCCGCTGTCGTTTATTCTGCGCCGGAAATCAATGGTGTGCATTAATTACTGGCTCTCGGGCAGGCAGGGCTCTTGGTCAGCAAAACTACCAATTAAGCTAGGTCAAAAATATACCAAAGCAAGGTCTCCAGTGTCCTTTTAAGACGGCGTTTCCTGCATCTCATTCTTTCTGGTATTAAAATTGTTCAAGCTTGCCACTTACATAACTCGACTCTCATTTCATTTGCTGACCGACAAAGAAACAGGCTTCGCTTCAAGCCCAGTTCCCAGTTGTCCATTTCACGGGCATTGTATTTGCATTTTATATTGGCTAAAGGATACACTAGCATAAAAAAAGAAGCAGCTTCAACGAAAATTAAGGTATGAGAGGATTTTTATATTTTTCGTATCATAAACTTATTTATAAATATTTTTATAATCATTTTAAAGCCATTCCATTGGGAAAAATTTGTTAACATTATTATTCCAAGGAATAGAAATCTGCCTATGCTAATTTATTTCTCTGTGCAGGAAGTTTTTTCCTTTTTTTATCATTTTGGGCTTCAGGACTCTTGGCAATTGAACCATTCTATTCCGACTCTCACTCGGACTCCTGACTTTTGTAAGTGGTCTTCGGGGTAAGTTTTGATTTCTGCGTAATTTTTCTTCCGCCTGTCTGGGGCCAGTCAAAACTCGGAACTGCCACATAAATAATGCAACGAAAACTGGACGGCATTGTAACAATCACCTCAACAGGCTGGCTGTTCAAATGTTCACGCAGTTTTGAGGGAAATCCGCTGCTGGCAAATTGAAATAAAAAGAACCTCTTTTGGATTGGCATGGGCCGGGCAAATTTCCCCCAAATGCATATTAAAATATCTAAACCTCAGGCCCGGGTGCCCTGAATATCCACTGATTTCTCTGGCCAAACAAATGTCTGGCCGTAAAAGTAAACGACAAACGAATGGGGCGGCAATAAAAAGAGCTGAACCGACCGACAAATGTATAAAAGGGCATCGTACGACATTTCGCAGGGCGGACGTGAAAATGGGCGTTGTGCGGCGGCTGGGCGGGAATGTCAGGCAGGTTCACGGCGTTGACTAATGCTGAACGAGCACAACTTGTCCTTGTTGTTGATGTTGTTTATGAGCCTGCCTCCTCCTCCGCCTATTCAAATCCCTGCGGCCTCGAGAGATCCCTGCCCCCGATCTCCGGGAAATGACGCGCGTGCCTCCGAGTCACGCGTTTGGCAACATTTCAAATTGATGAAGTCGTGTTCTGAAGGACTCCCGGGGAGGGGCACTCAACCACCAGAGCTACACCACCCCACGGCTGGTGTCAATTGTATAATTGCCGAATGTTGTTTTCAAATATTTAATTGAAAGGGTGTTTTGTCGCTGTTGTTGCGATTGCTGCTGCTGCCTGGCGACTCTGGGCCTCGTGGTTACACGCGTATCCTGTTACAAATCCTGTGTCGAATGTTGTTTTGCCTGCTGTTTAATATAATTGTTATCCGCTTGTATCGGCGTTGAGTGTTTTGGGGGTTGGGCGCGATGGCAAGGTGGCTTCTGTTCCCTTCCAGCTGGTGGCAAGTGCCGATACTTTCTCAGGAGATAACACTTGATCCCAGGAGTGATACGAATCGGCAGATGCTACTCTCATAAAAGTGATATGAATGCAGTGGGAAAGCCCTGGGAAAGGACTTTCCACGGACTGATACTAACCGTGAGCATTTAGTAATGAATGGTCAATAACTAACTGAAATAAATGTGCTATAAATTTATTAAGACAGTAAACTCATCTGGCTGCCCAAAACCGACACTCAATGTGCTCTCTTAATAGCATCCAAGTCACAAGGAAATGGGAGAATGCGTTGAAGGCAGCTTTCAATACAGTTTACGCAGCTCCTGGGAGGTAGGGACAGGTAGGATGCCGATGACACCTACACTTGATGGCACTCATCGAGCTGGAAGACAGGCAAGGCAAACTGGCAACTCGCAACTGGCAGGCAAAAGTGGCCTGGGAAAAGTCGGAATCGGCGGTCGACCGGCAATTCGAATTGCATTTTAATGCAATTACAAGGACGTCAGTCATAGCGCATCCACCACCCCATTTGGCAGCCCTCTGTTCATCGCCACCCCCGAAGGTCCACTTGACATTGACAATAAACAGTGCCTGGCTGCAGGATCTGACTGCCGCTTTGTTGAAATATGTCCTGCGTCCTTAATTTCACTTTTATTTTTGCCAGGGCCCAGAAACCAAATAGCAGAGAGCAGAATTGCTGCTGTCGCAGATTAAAAGATATAAATTCATATTCCCCAAGCACCCGGCAGCAGGAGCACGGAGCGCGTGTCCTGGTCCTGGCGCGGGTCCACGCCCCTGCCTCTCCATCCCCGAGGATCGATTAGCTTGTTTGCAATTCAATTTGAAGCCCAGCACTTGCTGTAGTTTCTGCGTGACTGTGTCATATATCTTTTTTATGAATGGATTGCGTGAATGATGAGCTGGCTTAGCTTTATGGCAGGGCGTTTGATTTGCCTGCCTTTTGACGTTCCGGCTGCTGCGACGGACGGACAGTCCGATTTCGTGTCAGACAGCCGTGTTCCGGAGTCGTGCCTCATCGGGGCGGCAGGTGCAGGACATCAGCCAACTAACAACTATTGGCTGGGCCACTTACAGTAATTAACTGCGAGATGCTGAACGCCGCTCGTCAGCATCTCAGCCGTGGTTATATCCGCGTGTCGGTCCTTCATCCCTGTTGGAGTAAGGAGAGTTCAAAGGGAGCAAGAGTCCGCATAAAAACGTGTCTACATCGTTTTTACATCAAGACGCACAGCATTTGTCATAAATGCGCAATGCTTTGGTTCGTCCCTCCCTCCATTTAATTTATTAAACCCGGATCTGCATCTCCAATTGATTTGTACATCTTTAACGCTCTTAACTTAATTATTAAAAGACGCAATGTCTTTTTACCAACATCCTAGGGAACGCGATGCCCATGAAATATGATTTTTGGAGTTCATTCATGTTCTCAAGGACCTGCAATCGATTTTTCATTTTTACCAAAATGGTGGCTTCAACCCGTTTAACGACTTTCCTTATCGTTTCTATCCACCCACAGGGTATGCCGGAAAAGCATTGATTGATGATAATGATTCAAATTCATAAATAAACGATAACGTCGTTATTACTATAGGCGCTTGATTCTCCATCTCTGAAGGGATGTGTTGGGATATTTGCTTCAAATATAGGCAAAGCAAGCCTATAGAAATTGTATTCCTCAGAAAATATTAAAATATCATGTCTTTATGCGGAAGATTATAATTTTAAACTATCCAGATTGACTTGTTAAAATATGTTCTTCTAAGTTAAAGTCTAAAATTTCAGCAGAAGATGTCATTGTGACAATGCAGAAATATGTGTTTAATGGATAGTTTATTATGGCTGCAAATATTGTCACTTAAGGAATAACATCGAAGGACTTTCATTTAAATATTTACTATATATATTATATAGTCATAATAATTCGCAAATATTACTAGCTGTTTAAAATCCAATTCATGGTTTTATAAAAGTTAGATTTAAAATTAAAAATCTGCCTTTTACTAATAGTATTACTGATCAGTTATATTTAAAAAACAAATACAATACAATACAAAGAGTAAATCAGAGAATTAAATAGAAATAAATATTTATGCATACCATTTTGGGAAGAGATTGTTGTCTTCTACGCTGATCTAAACTATAGAGTATTTAATTATAAATAATATAATTAGATAAAAATGTCTGATGACATTGATTGTGATATTAAATGCAACACAGACTGTTTAAAATGGATGGGAACATCCATAAAAAATTTAAAATATTAGTAGTTTCCAATTTAATAAGGAAAGAAAATTATTTTTATGTGTTGGTTTTTATTAGGCTAACAAAACAGCACATAATTTAAAGATTTAAAAATGAAACAGATTTTGACAATTTGATCAAAGTTTAATGATAATAATAATTTTCGCTTTTTACCATTTAAAAAAGGCATTAATCATAATGCTAATCTGAAGTATTATAAATGATTTATATATTCGGAAATGACTAATACCCCTGCAATGATTATAATAAATATATATGAATAATATAAAAAATAATAATAATAATTTAAGTTATGAAGTGGGGAAGTACAAAGCCCATAGCTTGAGAGGATTTTGAATGCCGATTAAGATACAGAATATATAACATTAGTCGTATTATTTTACACCCTTTTTTTTACTTAATTTCTAAATATGGAAAGTACATCTTTTTACATTTACATTAGACTTTAAATTTTACATGTATATTATACCATTATCTTTTTAGCTGTTTAATCAGAGTTACCAGACATTTGGGACTAGAGCATTAAAAGTTGCCAGACTTAGCCGTTTAGGTCGAACGCGCTTTTCGCGTTTTTCTGGGTTTTCTGGCTTAACATTTTCAGCGGAAAAGCCAGCGTGCACATTGTTTACGCTGTTTACCTCTAAATGATACTCTTCTCAAATGTTTGTTTGTAATTTAACAAAATAAGTGTAATGTCGCAAAGAAAATAAAGAAAAAACATAGGGCAATCATGGAAGTATTTCAGACGGATTCGCATTACATCTTTGTGAAGCGGGACAAGAGTTTGTGGTGGCATCGCAAGACCTCAGAGTTCACAATAAAAGCAGGTAAGAAACGTCAATTGCGAAACAGTGTACAATTAAATGAATCATTTCGTGTAAATGCTTGTGTTCAATTAATATCTAGTCGCAATAACTTAAATTTGTTATTTAATGAAATGAATCATCCGTAAAATTTCCATAAAAGTTAAACATTTCACGCACTTTTTGTGGGTGTACTTTGTGGTTGTTTGCTGTGTGTATTTCAAGGATTGAATATTGAATGAATAATGCATGATGATTAATCCCACAAACAAGTTTCCTGTAAGCTCAGCAGTTTCATCATTTATTCAGTTCCTCGTGGGCAAGGTCACAGTTTCTAACGACTTATCTTGCGACAATTACGCATTAGGTTTATTTTTGTATCTGCAGCTTCTGATTTATCCGAGTGTTTTTTTTTTGTTTGCCTATAATTACATACATCAATAGTCTTTTTGATTTATATAAATTGCTGTTCGATATATATCATATAGAAACCAACAATCTTTTTAAGGCTCTTCAAGGCTCAATAGATTCCCACTGCGTTAAAGTTCATCCAAGAACGAAATAGGTTTTTCCCCTCCTTACAATTAATATCAGCGAGGTGTACTCCCCATTTAATTGATAACCTAAGGGGCCTATAAATACCGTCAGTAAATTAAACTACAAGCAATCAACAAGGACTCCCAACCGCTAATTGCTTGTTTACTGGCGGACAGCAATTAAATTATGATCAATTTCCCAGACACGCAACGTGTCGCATTTAAATGGAATCAGACACTTACACTACCTACATTGCCACAGATGGATGGTAACTTTCTTTAATTTCGTGAGTCATCCGCGTTGTGACCCCTGACCCCTGCGCGCAGCCCATAAATCTTTGCTCAAGGTCATCGCAGCTGCTCTCGCCCATCAATTGTTGTTTTTTTGTCCGCACAATGAAAAGCTTTTGTGACAAGTTGACTAAATTTTAAGGGGCTAACACATTATTATCGATTTTACAGCCAACGGAAGCTAGTTATATATATATTATCTTGACTGGCTGAGGTGTTATCTTGCAAGATAAACCTAGCAGCGGTCTTATGAGATAAGCGCCAAAGTCTCCCAGCTGCACAGTTTAAACTTTAAAGTGTTAAAATCGTGCCGCCGTCAAGCTCTCGTGTGCATCTAAAAGGATTTCCAAGGATGCACGTATAGTAGGTGGCACGTAAAGTGCCATTTCACATTTCTGGTTTTAGCTGGCAGTGGAAACGGGTGGCATTGGGCTGTGGTTGGTAATGAGCACACGCAACACTCTCCAGCTGCAAACATGTAACCTGAAATTACAGACCTGGGCACTAAAAGGCAACCGTAGTTAGTCAGCGGTCAATATTAATGGATGTTTGCGCCACTGCCAGAGATTGTCCAATATAGGGGGCGTAATGCTAATCAAATACGAATAAGGGCCAGCAATGACCAAGTATAGACTATCCTTTATCCTATAAATAATACAAGTTAATTGAAAAGCTATATAAATATATAAAATTTGTTCTATTTTCCAGGATGGGACCTCAGCTCCGTGGACGACATCGAATGCATTGGGGTGACGCATGGAATTGTGGGCGTAATCTCGCTACCCAACGTCTATGAGCCCCATTTGGTGGTGGTGAAGGAGGCTACGGCTGTGGGTGTCCTTTACCCACCTCACTTGGTGTACAAGATCAAGTCCATATGCATACTCAGTGCCGAGGAGCCTGACACCGATTTGTCCAACTGCACCAAGCACACCAAGTAAGCCTAATCGATATCCAAATTGTAATCTTTGATAATTAATGAACCATTTCCAAAAACAGGAGTAATCAGTCTACGCCCACTCATAGCGCCTCCATCACGAATAACAACAATGCAAGCGCTTCATCAGGCGGGGGTGGTGGATCGTCGAAAAGCACAAAACTATTCGAGGGCATGAACAAGACATGGGGCGCCGTTAAGAGTGCCGGGAACACCATCAAGAACACCACCCAGCAGGCGGCAAATTTGGCCACCAAGCAAGTGAAGTCCTCGGTGGGCATCCGCGAGCCCAAGCACATCGAACGTCGTATCACGGAGGAGCTCCACAAGATATTTGACGATACGGATAGCTTTTACTTCAGCTTTGACTGCGATATCACCAACAATCTGCAGCGCCATGTGGCCAAGTTGGAGGAGAATCAGCAACAGCAGCCAGATGAGAGGTTTTTCTGGAACAAGCACATGATACGGGACATACTACAGATGAATGTGAGTACCCCCTTTAATTAGTGATTTAATAAAATATTAAAACATCAATTTTTCAGGACAAGACATGGATATTGCCCATCATTCAGGGATTTGTGCAAGTGGAGCCTTGTGTCATTGGCAACGAGTGCTTCACCTTGGCATTGGTCTCGCGAAGATCGCGTCATCGAGCTGGAACTCGGTAATAATGCCTAACTTATCTTTCACGGATAACAAGACTATAAATCTATTTCCTCAGTTATAAGCGACGTGGAGTAGACGAGAAGGGTAACTGCGCCAACTATGTGGAGACGGAGCAAATACTTTCCTTCCGCCACCACCAGTTGTCTTTTACCCAAGTGCGCGGCTCTGTTCCGATTTATTGGAGCCAACCCGGCTACAAGTACCGACCGCCACCACGACTCGATCGCGGGATTGCCGAAACGCAGCAGGCTTTTGAGCTGCACTTTACCAAGGAACTTGAGCTCTACGGACGGGTCTGCATCGTAAATCTAGTAGAGCAGAGCGGGAAGGAAAAGCTGATTGGCGATACCTATGCTGAGCATATAATCAAGTACAACAACGAGCTGATTATATACGTTACTTTTGATTTTCACGACTACTGGTAAGGAGCTTAAAGTACCAATTCCTGTTCCCCACCTAATACACGTTCCAATTACAGTCGTGGCATGCGCTTCGAGAACGTCTCCGCCCTGATTGATGCTGTAGGCCCAGAGGCTGGGGCCATGGGATTCCACTGGCGGGATCAGCGTGGAATGATCTGCAACCAAAAGTCGGTGTTTCGGGTGAACTGCATGGACTGCCTGGATCGTACCAATGTTGTTCAAACGGCCATTGGCAAAGCGGTGCTTGAGTCACAGCTTGTTAAGCTGGGCCTCTCGCCGCCCTACACTCCCATTCCGGAGCAGCTAAAGTCTCCGTTTATGGTTTTGTGGGCCAACAATGGAG
This sequence comes from Drosophila birchii, assembly GCA_035046345.1. Classification (NCBI taxonomy): domain Eukaryota; kingdom Metazoa; phylum Arthropoda; class Insecta; order Diptera; family Drosophilidae; genus Drosophila; species Drosophila birchii. Next base: position 13,572,963 of record JAWNOA010000064.1, read on the forward strand.
ACATCATCAGCAGACAGTATGCAGGCACGAATGCTTTGAAGGTAATAAGCCAAAGAACCATTTTATAAACGGAAATAATAATATATAATTGATAATTCACAGGGGGACTATACTAGAACTGGCGAACGAAAAATCAGCGGCATGATGAAGGACGGCATGAACTCGGCCAATCGGTTCGTCAAGATATTTATTTATTCTTTATTTAATTTCCATTACCATTATCTTGATTGACCTACGTATCCAATTTCAATTTAATCTCTTTTAATTCCATTTTTGTATGTCCCTTAAATTGTAATAGTGACTTCTTGGCCATCGATCTCCTACCCATTTGCCCCACCAGCCAATTTGTTCAATCAATCAACTCCAAAACACTTAAAAGACTAAAGATATCTCATCGTTTTTGGCTCACTTTTATTCGTGTATTTTTCTACTAATAATGCATGGCTTCCTTTCATATGTAAACCTAATCAAAGGTTATCTAACAAAAAAACAGTACCATTTTTAAATACATTAAGTACTCTTTTTTCGGATGCACATGATCGTTGCCTAATTAAATTCCCTGCCGAACTTCTTCGTAGCTTTTTCATACAAAACTTTGCCGACTCGTTTCGCCAGTGCATCATTGATCTGATGCAGGGCCACTTGCTGACGGCAGATGAGCTGCACGAGGACGAGGTCCTGAACACCATTCTGCAGATCCTTACACCCGACACACAGCCACCGATGCGTGGCTACTATAATCCCGGTGTGTTCGGGCCAGAGCTGCAGCTGCTCGAGTCCATCGTCACGACCAGGTGCGCAGTGCAAGGGCCGAGACGATCCGCAGATGATGAAGTCGATCGAAACAAAGTCAGACAGTTACTGTTTTTAATTGCTCCGATTATTGCATACCCTTTGATTCTTATTTTGCCAAAGGTACCCTCTTTTCATTCTTTAATCTTATTTCCGTCATTCGCACATCTGCTTATTTGAGACGCGATTTATTGGCTCACCATTAACGATTTCTCGCCACTTTCAGTTATTATTTGGCGCGCTTTAAGGACTCTTATCGCCAGGCCACCATTGATCTTATGCTGGGCAACATGGTCTCCTCCGAGTCCCTCAGTGCTTTGGGCGGTCAGTCGGGTACGGATGAGAACGATGCCACGGAGAATGCTGAACATGCCAAGTTGCTGGTGGAGGACTGCCGTCGTCTACTGCTGGGATCTGCTCAATATCCGGTCGGAGCTTGGGGACTTATAGATGCTGACCCAAGGTTAGTAGCCAAAGATCTAGGATATTCTGGGTTTAAGTGCTAAAATTGTATTCCCTAGTTCCGGTGACGCCAACGAAACCGAGGTGGACTCCATACTGTTGCTAACCGACGACTGTTACATTGTGGCCGAGTATGACTCGCATCTGGATAAGATTGTTCGCTTTGAGAAGGTGCAGTTGCAGCAGGTGCGACTCATCGAGCTGGGCATGTACCAGCAGACGAAGATATTCCAGGGCCCGGCCACGGCGCATCTCTGCCTGCGCCTTAACTACAGTGTCGAGGATCAGGAGGGCTACTTTCACATGTTCCGCTCGGCAAACTTGCGCTTCTTCAACAACATGGCTTATGTTATTAAAACGCAGGAGGAGCTGGCCGAGTCTCTAACATCTATTGTTGAAATGTTCCGTATTGCCTTGGATAATGCTGGAAATACTGATGTCCGATATGTAACTGGCGGCGTACTGCAGCGCAGAAAGAGCAAGGTGCCCATGCTGGATGTGCCCAAGGGCATGCCGCGCAACCTATCCGAATCTCAGCTGGTGCAGTTCAGCTCCAAGGCCCTGTCGAATGTTGCGGGTCAGTTCTCGAAGCTGGGTCAGACCTTCAAGAAACCAAGCTCAAGCTCCACGCAGCAGCAACAGCAAGCACATCCCAGTAATATGACGGCCACAATTAATCCCCAAGTTATGCGCCAGACAGGTGGCAACGATATCGGAATTGATGCTGGGCAAGAGGCGGAGAAGGCCATCTTCACGTTGGGCCACAAGCAACGAAACTCGAATAGTGCCAGCAGCTCTGACACCGACGAGCACGACAACAGCTTGTACGAGCCCGAGGTGGACTCCGATGTGGAAATAGCGCTGGACAACAAGACGCATTACAACGAGAACGCCTTCTTGCCATCGGTTGGCATTGTCATGGGCAGCCAGAAGGAGGATCAGTCGCCCAGCTCCTCAGACGAAATACGGCAGTTAGAGCAAAAGGACAGCATGTGCAAGACTGCCGAGGATTTGCTAACCATTTCCATTACCTCAGTGACAGATCACGTTGGTCTGCCGACGGGTCTGTTGGAAAATGCACCAACACTGCGGCCGATCACGCCAAATCCTCAGATCTGCGTTCAGGCGCAGGAGGCATACGAGGCTGAAGAGGAGGAGGGAGTAAGGTCCCTGTCAAGGTCGGTATTCTACAAGTGATCTTTGGTTGTAGATATATACATGTATTATGCGATTTAAGCTTTATTTTTCAGTCTTATACGTTATTAATTAGCAAATCTGTTTGTTTGTAGAGTTTGTAAATGTGTTTTAACCCATTCGAGGTGAAAGAAAGTATTATTATGCTTCAGTTATCCCTTCTGTGTGTTCTCAACTTTACGAAATACCTAAGATTAGCATGTATTATTGTACAAAAATCAAGAAATACCTGTGCCTGCTATACATACCACATACACTCGGTCTGTTTCTGGCCCAATAAACAAAACGCTCAAAAATAAATCCATTAAGTAGAAATCTCTGGACGTGTTTTCTGAATTCTAATGCGTTTTCAGTGGCCTGGGCACAGATCTCAGCTTGCCTTTGGGTCTGCCCACCCATCCGGAGGCTAATAAGCTAAAGCAGCTCACCAGTCCGCTCTCCAAGCTGGCGAAGAACATTGGCCTGAATCTGGATCCGCGAAAGATAGCTACCAAGGTGAATTTCTAGTTAATAAATTATACATTTTTCTATTATAATATATTTTTACTACTTTTCAGACCGGAGTCCTCTCTCCCACCAGTTTCTCCGGCGAGAATACCCCGCCGGAGCGCGGTCCCAGTTCCCGGGATCACCTGTTGGAATTGTGGGAGGCCGAGAAGTGCAAAACCAAGTTGATAGCCCTATAAGCAATACTCAAAGCACCTTTGCACTTATTTAAAAAGTAGTTCAAGTGATATATTTATTTATTTATTTGTTACGTAAAAGGGAACGAAGCTGAACAAACACTTCCATTAATGTCACATTAGGAAAAACAAAACCAAAAATATATTCAAAATCGTTTTAGTGGATCTAATAATGTAGATGATATATAAGCCGTATTTTGTGATTGTTATAGCACCGAGTTTTAGGGAGTTGATGTAACTAGAGAGTAGGTGTATATTTATTGGAACTTTTGCAATATCCCAGTGGACGAAAACATAGCGCATATAGTTTTAGATTAAAAAACAAATTATTTTCGACCAACCTTAATATAAATATCGCAATATTATGGTAAGAGGATACATATGTTTTCTAACTCTTTTTTCTCAGTCTGTTTGTGAATCTGAAGGAAACTCTCTTTTGGACTAATATAGTTTCTATATGAGTTTAGGAATATTTTTCGGTATTTTTTCTTAGCATCTTTCGATCCACTGGGATAATTAAGCTAACAGTGCAGCGCTTCAAAAAGTATTGATATGCAGTAGAATTAAATCCGGCACTTTGCCTATGAAAGAAACTAATTATACGTACATCGTTAGCGAGCTACGATAACAACAACACAAGACTTGGGATATACACCACATTCGAACACAATAAACAAAACAAATGTTTAGCTACGAGAAACTAATCCAAATATAGTAACCAGTAATATTTGGCATACAAATAATGCATGGAAAAGAGAGGATTTCGGAAAATTCAACGATTATTAGGAGGAAATTTATACACATTTAAGCTTGGGGATTCCCTGTAAGTCCTCCGTAGTGTTTGTAAATAGCGGAATATTAAATGAGTAAACAATACAATTAACTAGAACTATGTATGCGCCACCGATTATATCAAATATAATATATTTAAATGTGTTTAAATGCTTAAAATGTGATTTGTATGAAGTAACTATATCCAATTATTTCTGAAGCATCCCATAAAAACTCAACATGTCAGTGTCAAGTGGTGTCCCGTTGCTAGATGTGGCCTGTTTACATAAGCGATAAACGAGGAAACAAAAAAATGGCAGACCAACCACCAACCCTGTGCCAAGTGGAAATCAAAAATCCATTAAAACACCACGGAAACGGACCCGGGGCCCTGTAATGCTGTCAATCAGCTTACACATACACAAGTGTCTCTATATTGATATTGGACTTTATTTATGCGAACTTTGGGCCAACCAACGCAACTCCTGAACTTTCGGCCAGCCAGCTGATAAGGGCCACACGACGATGGCACTGCTCCTGCTCCTCGTCCAGACGTCCAATATCATGCTAATGTGTACGCACAGTTGCATCAATTGTTTTTCAATCAAAGTGCCATCAATCTTATTGGCTGTTTGTTTAATTAACGTACGCATTGTCTACCTATGGGAAATGGAGAGAGGTCGAGGCGGAGCAGGACCTATGGTAGTGTGGGAGTGGAAAGTGGAGGGTGGGTAAGGATTCGTAAGGATATTTCATGCCAATCCATTTGACCCCCGAGTCACGCCTGATTGCCACGCACCAAGGATGCACTGCCTCCCTCTCGGATATCCCTGGCATTTTTCTTTCGCATTTCACTTCTTAACTTTGTTCATGTCTTTTGCGTCCATTAAGTGTGTCTGTGCTAAGACTTGGAAATTGTCTTTTGAATGTTTCAATTACACGCCTTCTTAAGCACAGCTTCCCTTTCAAATTGAACCAACGCCACCAGACTCCCTTCGTCCTTCGTCCTTAGTCGCTTCTTTCTCTCGTCCGGCTTCCATGGTCGGATGGGCGGACTTCAGACGGACGGAGACTGATCTGGGTTGGCTTTTCCTTTGCCATCCTCCGGTATTCGTTTCGGTTTGCTTCGACTTTTATGCGCCAATAAAGTGAAATGCAGAGATAGTCGGAGGATTTACTGCCTTTGGAGTAGGCTACATGGTATATGTATATGGTGTGCATGTGTGATGCCTTGGTAGCTCCCATTCCCCGGCCAATTTCGTTAAACACTTTTGCCTTAAACCATTAATTTCCTATATGTTCGACTTGTACGTGCTGCCAGGCATTCCCTGCAGCCATCCCGAAGCCCCATGGAAAGTTAATTTTATTGCTAAAAGCGGGTTAAGTGCTCGGTGCACAGCTGAGTGCCTCTATTCTGTGGCCCGGAGGCTGTTGGGTGCTCCCTGATAGAAATCAAATTTGCTTTATGGTATGTATGCTAATTTGGTGTCTGGCTGAAGTCCGCCCTGTGCTATTCCGGGCCAGACTCTGGTCGATGGCTTGGATCCGCGCTGCACTTGATGGGCTTTTAATTTCGGGTTGAGCCTGATGATGAGATAGGAACTTATTTTTATATTTTCAGTTGGAAGTTATTGCGGACTGAATTAAATGATAGCAATTTCCAATAGAAGTTTCATGCTCAATATTTTATGCAGTAAAAAATTATGAAAACCAGCAGACTTTATAGAAACCAATAAAACTTAAGTAACTCATAAGAAAATGTATTAAGAGGATATTTGATTAAGAGGATGTGTTCTAATAAATACCGTTCCGATAAGTTTGTGTCTATATCATTTTGGAGTTTCGCCTCACCAGTCGAGTCGTTCTGGGCTCCATCAGGGACACTTTCCATATTTTTGTGGCAGAAACAGGGCTTCAAATCTAGTACTTCTTTGAAGGGGGAATCGGGATTTAATTTTGCCCAACTCGGTGACAGGTAACCTTGGTGACCTTTCGACCTAAATTCATACTTTAACGATAATATTTTTTTCGATTTTTAGGCAGCAACATCCCTTTACTAAAAGGGCAAGCGCTTGTCAGACTGCTCTGGCTTAGTTGCCACTACTGGATCATCAGCTACGAATAGTCACACATCCTGAATAGCGTTTGCAATTTGGAAAATAAACAGAGCTGCCCCAGGGAGGACCCTAGCCGCTGTGATCTCTGCCTATATCAACACTCTCTGGAATTGACTCGCCTGCCCGAAATGGTGTTCTATAAAAACAAGCTGGTGCTGCGACAAATAAAATAAATGAATATACATAAGGTCTTTGTGCCGTTTAAGAAAAATTTAACACATCTCCATTGATTTTAATGTCAAATATCGGATCCTTTGAATAACAGTAAAACAAATGGATTAGTAAACATCGGAACTCCGACCGATACAGAGCTGTACAATTCTTGGTTTAAAAACAGAAAAGTAAGAATTCAAATAAACAAAATTATGGTGTTTGTTTACTTTTTTATACTTTATTATTTTATATTTATATTAATTTATTGTTATGCTGGCAGCTACTCCCCATTACTTTCCAGCTGCGTGGCCATGTCGTCTCCAAATTCTTTAAAGACGAAGAACAAGAGCCCTTGCAACGAGGTGTGCCTTCCACCATTGAATGGGATCGTCCAGGCGCCGATAGTTCCGCCATTGAATCGTCCGGGCCGCAGGACCAACGTGCTGGATGAAATTAAGATTGTAGTGAATGCCCTCATGCGGAACCGCTGCTCATTTCACTTTCGCAAACCCTTGGGCACCAACCCCATGGACTTGCCCAACTATCACATGTTGATCAAGCGGCCAATGGACTTGAGTACGATCCTGCGGCGTCTGAACAACAACTACTACTATCAGGGTAAGGAAGCTGTCGAGGATGTGAAGCTCATCTTCGAGAACTGCAGGCAGTTTAATAAAGAGGGTTCCAAGATCTACGAGGCAGGCGAGGAGCTGAAGAGCGTCTTCTACAGATATGTGGCCTCGATAGATATGGCAAGGGAAAAGGAGGTGAAGGTGATTACCAGAAGGCGTCCAAACTTCCGACGTCGTCGCCTCTCTCGCAGTGCCTCATGCCCCCCGGAATAATCTTTCCATCCCGATAGCCCAATGAATTTCCGATGTGCGCGATATAATTCCTGGTAGCTCTTAATATTTCCTGAAAAGCTAGTTTTTAAATTTGTAAGCAGTTTTTAGAATTATCGGGAAGTGCCACTGCCACAGTTGATATTGAGGAAAATTCAAATATGTTTTGTAAAACAATTTAAAAAATATTACTGGTAATAAAATGAAATTCTTTAATTCCTAATCCCCTAAAAACAAGTCGTTGTAACCACAAAAAGTACTGTAACGCCAGGGGGTTTCACGGAATATAATTATCCCTAATTATAATGGCCTCTAAAGTGTAACGTTCATAGCTCTTTGACGCCCATTAATTGATATGGTTGCACCTTGAACCTCGGCGCACTGTTAAGCCGATTAAAATAAACGCAAGCAATTTTCACACCGAAATATATTTATATTTGTATACAAAATTTATCGAGGTTTCGGAATGGTAATGCGAATAAATCAATCGAAATAGCCGCAAAATCAAATGATGCATAAATAAAATCCAAAACCACTCGGCGTTCCAAACAATATTTGCAGATGCGAATCACCTCGAGGTCAGAGAGTGCACGCATATGCCGGTGTCCGTGTCCGTGTCGGTGTCCGGGGGTAATATGACCCATGACCAGGCGGCAACCGCCATGACACTTGAAAGCAAATTAAATAGAAAATTGAGTTTTTGCGAAAGTCATCCCAGAAATGGTTGTGAAATTTTATACATAATTGAATTTTTGGTCAAGCAGCACACACACCGAAAATCTCTGCATACAATTACCTAAAACCAGGACTACACATGGACAGCTGAGGTCAGAGGTCAGCGGGCAAGGCGGGGCGGGGCGTGGCGTGGCCTGTGGCTATTGCACCACACGCCAAACAATCGGCAACCGTATGTCATCTTCAATTTCAAATTCAATTATAAAACAAATTGGTTTGAGAGCAAATAAGCACTCGCACACAGAGAGCAAAAGAGAGAGAGAGAGAGAGAGAGATAAGCTCAGCCAGGACGAGGATGGGGACTCGTCCTCTTGGCGACATCAAACAGCAAATCCATTCATCCACTTTGCAATTGTGTCCGGTGAAATAAATGTAATGAAATGTTAACAAATGACAACAGGCTGGCAAACACACACACACAAGTAACAAAAACCACAAGGGTAGCTGCTCCGACTCCAGCACCGGCCGAAGGACTCTGCCCTCCTTCGGCCAAGCACCAGGACAACGTATCGAATTAGTTTGATGAGATTTATTGGCTCAAGTCCCACTTGACCAGCGGCCAGACAATTATGGATTAGTGCCATTTGTTCTGGCATTGCCGGGACTTGATATTCCTCCACATGGTCGCATGACGTTGATGATGCCACAGCCAGCCAACGATGATTATGCGGCATAATGTGGCACCGATTTTCAACGCCTTTGATTGCGGCTTCGCCATTATCTAAAAGGCATCCGATTACCTCCATGTCTACCACGTCTATCCAACACCCAATCCCTCCGATATCAACCCCTCCCCAGAATGCCAAGCCGTGTCCTTGGCCAACCCACGCACGTCATCGCCAGGAACGGCCCATGTCACTGGTCCTTGGGGGAAATTTGTCAGGGCATCAGCGGCGTTAAGGTGCCAATTAAGGGCTTTTTAGTATCAATTACAAAATCGCACGTTTCCACACCTTTATCAATGTGCCGGCGGTTGTTCCTGTGTGCGTGTGTGTGTGGGTGTTTTCCTTGGGGTCCTTCGATGGGGAGACGCTCGAATTACGTTAACGCCACTGACATGCTGGTCAGCATGCGGATGAACGTGGAGCTGCCTCCCAACTCCTTTGCCTCCTCTGCGAAATTGTTTTGTGGCATTGTTTTTATAGTCCTGTTTGCTGGTTCACTCTTCGTTTTTACTTTTTTTTTTTATTGTATTTTTGCAGCTCCCAGTTTCTCCTTGTCACTCGGTCTTTGACAACGTGATTTCGCCAGTGATTTATTGTCCTGTCGGTGGTAAATTGGGTTTGTCATTAAAGTTGCTGGATTTGGAAATGGGATAATCGAGTGATTTCCAATGAAATGCTATATCCGATATTGGGATTGATTTCGCTTATGTTCTGGGTGTGAGGTCAAGGCTAACGAAAGACTCAATTATATATTAGAAAATTGCCCAAATGGTACTTGTTATTGATATTAAATTATGGGGATTGTAATCAATGCTGTGATTGTATTGATTAATAATAATTAAGAGATAAGGATAAAGATACATTTGCAAGTATCATCAAATCATGGTCTCGTCCTCTTCCTTCCGCCCCAGAGATTTTCCCAGACAACACCTTTAGTCACACTTTCACACATGTGTCTTTAGGATTTGATCCGCTCAAGAGTCTGACTCCGATTGGACCCAACTCTGAGCACTCCGATTCCAGGTGGCACTTTCAACGCGTCGCATCGTCCAAACCGACAGATAGGCGGCTATACAGAGTTGAGTGTAATCCACACCCGAATCGCCTGGCAGCGTGTCTAAGTTACACCCAATTTCGACTCGTATTACAAATTAAAATAAGCCGCAACCCACACACTTTTCCCGGAGACCCACAGAAGAGCAAAGGAAGGGCGAGGACGGGGTGACAGCGTTTTAAACTGATTAGCTCCTTTCTCCTCCTGCGGCTGCCACGGGTCAATGAGATGCTAAGCATATCCCTAAAGCATGACAGCCACTGAAAGGGTGTCGTCGCAGCAGCAGAAGCAGTAGCAGCCTTCAAAGATTGTTTAATTTTTAAGCAGCCGAAAGTGAGAGAGAGCTCCTGAATGGAATGGGATGGGATGCCATGCCTTGTGGCTTTGTCATTTCAGAGAACGGGGAGGGATTTGATGGATTTTTCCTTTCCTTAGCTCAGTGAGCATATCCTGGCGGCTATTGATTTATTTGCCTCCGATTCCAAAATAGTAGTTTTTTAAAGTTTCAGCTAAACGCTAGAAAACTGTCATCGGGGCCGCGGCCGAGACTGTCGTTCCTATGATTAATCGCTGGTAATTATGTTGATTAATTGCCTTATTAGAAGCGTTTGGCTCAAGGCGTGAGAAACCGAAATCCGGCCGCTGCCATGGATCATAATTCTTGCGATGATAATTCCGGGGAGCGTGCTGAGATTTTCGGGGGCAGAGTTTTAAAATAGAACACAGCATCGTTCCATCTTGTGCAGTAAGAATCAGACCGGGGCGGGTCCCCTCTTTAATTACCAGAAAAACCATTTGGCGCAAATGTTTTTCTTTGTTTCGCCCAACCGCTGGGCAAACAGGAAAGCCAACGGCTCCTGTTCCTGATCCTGCTCCTGCTCCTGGTCAAGCAATAATATTTCATTACACGCTGCGCTTTTCAGCTTCTCTCTTTCGACGGGGCACTTAAAATTAAGCGTGCCCAAATCCCCAAAGACCACAAGCCCAACATAAACAAACTAACCGAATGAATGCAGCTCCTTCCCCAAGGAATTGGCCAGGAGCGGCGGAAAGGAGCGGGCCGCCGCAATCATAAAAATAATAACCACATTATTGTGTTTAATAATGAAAAATATCATTTTCGGCATAACTTTTGGCTTTTGTTTGAGCAGTCAGCCCACAGCCACACCCCCCAGGACCTCAGGACTTCTGGATCCCGGCATCCTCCAAGGGATGCCCGCATTTTGGTTGGCTTGCCAGCAGAGAGCAACCCTTAAAACTCGCCTAAGCATATTTTCTAAATTATTGCTGGTCGTTCGTGTTGTTTCAGTTACTGGCATCGAGTGCCTTTTGCTTAATTTGTGGGTGCGCCCTCCTCCTGGTTCTCCTGCTCCTCCTCACCCACTGACTTGCCATCGCCTTGGCTGGCTGCCATCAAAAAGGGGTGCGTCTTGAGTGTACCTGCCATTCCGGATGGAGCCACCCCTTCAGCAAGTACTTTGTTGTTTTTATTGGCATGTTGACTTTGGAAATTAGTTTTTAATATGCGCAAATACTTTTGCATATCAGGGCTCAAGTGCTTTCGATAAAAAAATGCGCCATGTGCCCCTTATCAGATAAATATGTGCGTGTATGCAGCCATAAAAAGTGTAAATATTTGTAAACAACCAAAATGCAATCCACAAAATTGTTTACCTCCTTTCCCCAGCTCTACAGGCGGCGGCCAGGGTGAAAAATCCCTGCATATTGACATCAATTAAAGGGAATCAAGTCGACACTCGCACAAACAACGTAATTCACAACAAATGTGTTTGAAAATTGGTCGATCCGACAACAGGAACTATTCATTAGCCAACCCCCCGAGGCAGACAGGCGGCACAAAAAAAAGGTTCAACAACGGCCAAGCCACAGCATCCCAGTCGGGGGTACAACGATCTCTCGCACTCACTCTTACTTTCGTCCAGCAACCCTTGTTCCTAAAAAGTTCATGTGGCCAAGAACAGGAGCAGGAACAGGACGAAGGAAGCACAGGGGCCAGCGGCGACAGGCGGCCACATTCGAGTGCGTTGATTTGCGCCTTGAGCTGTTTTTCAGGGCCCGCCCTGTAAAGGTCAACGGGAATAGTTCTATAATGAACAAAACACATTGTAAATTGTCCTGCCGGCATGGTAAATGGGAGCAAGTGTGCGCAGGGACCTAAAAATAGATGCACATGAAGAAAATAAAATGGACAAATAATATTTTGTTTAAATAATTTACTTATATTTAGGGGTTTTTCGAGTTAAAGATACCAAATTAGATAGTATTTATTGGGGTTTTATGAAGGTTTATAAATGAATAATATAAAGCTAAGAATTATGTATTGAAAGCGAAGCATCCCTAGATTTTCTTTGTATCTCCAAATTGAGAATCTTTGGATGCCTTTTTATATTCACAGCTATCAATTTAAAAAAGCAAATAAATAGTTAAATAAATACTAAAATAATAAATAAATTAAATACATAGCCAGACCATAACAAACACAAGAACATGGCTAAATCTTCTTTGCTTTTATTGCTCAATACTTAAGTTGAAACATTTTAATTTCATAAAATTCTTCTAAATTATTTCCTACACTAACATTTTTTCGCTGTGCATCGGCGTCATAGCACCCACTTAGGTATGCAAGCAAAGTGAAAAACAAAGAGTTCTTCCCCTTACATTTGGCTCAGTGTAATTTGGGTTGCTTGTTCAACGTAAAAGGCAAATTAGCAGAAACCAGCCCGGCAATTTAAAATAAAATGTTCTTGGGGGCGACAGCACAGAGCCGGGTCGGCTCAGGCAATTCTCAACTGCCTTCGACTCTATTAGAAACTTGTCCCCAGACAATTCAATTTAACTACCCGACGGCGAGAGGCAGCCTGTTCCCTAAGTGCAGGCCCTCACAAATCACTACGCCAGAGTCCTGTCCCAATCCGGAGAACCACCACCAAACGGCGGTACATGCAAAACTGCTGCCACAGCTAATTTAATAATTTATCATTTTGCTGCTAGGCAGCAACAAAAGATTATTTAAATTCGCGTGTTACACGGATCGCATCGGATCGCCTGACAAGGAGGGGATGGGTTAGGATTTGGGTTCGAGTGAATCCTCTGGCTGGGGTGGGCACTGCAATAAATGACGTGCTGCGCTATAATTTAAAAATTTTCAAGGGCAAGAGGGGTGTTGCAGAATTACTTAAAATTAAATGATGTGGCAGAATTCAAATTTCTCAACTCTCGGCCGGCACTATTCTAATTGGCGCCGCTAATGGCGAATGCAACGAATTGTAAAGCAAATCGGTGACAAAAGGTTGGGATTTACGAATGGGGCACAAAACCCTTTGACGAGAGAGCTGACTCTTGAAACAAATTTGTTTACTCTGTTTTCGGAAATATTTTGATTTATATAGACAGGCTCTCGAGGCGGAGAGGCAGCTCTTTCGTTCGTCCTGGTCGCATGTGTAATCCTTTCGTGCCCATTTCAATTGTTCGATTTGACAAATTGATTTTCACTTTTACCCGTTCGACTCTCGGCTCGCTCTGATTGCTTTTGGCTTTGGTTTGTTTGCTTTGGAAATTGGCATTTTTCGTTGTTGAATGCCACTGCCGCTGCTGCTGCTGCTACTGCTGCTGCTGCAGCACAGCCTGTTGTGTCTATTTCACATTTTTTGGCCACATGTGCGTAAATATTTATTTAGTTTTGGCCACAGCACACAGGTTTAACTTCGCTTCGGACAGCGCCATCATTTAAATGCATGCAAATTGTTGGTTTACCAGCAGGCAAGAAAAAGGACTCTCCACTCCACACCATTCCTAGTTAGTTAGTAGTCCTTTCCCCCTTCGAGTCTTGACTCGATTACGAGATGCTAACAGGGCCACGACAACTTTGTTGAAATTTATGTGCCATTGGGCAATGGCCGGCCAAAGGAGCAAAAACAAAAAGAATATTAATTGCTTTTGCAAATGGAGTGCGCTGCCGCCAAAATGGCGCTGACCAGCTATTCCGCACACAGTTGGTAACTTGGCCTTTTGTTATGGCCATAAGTGAAGAACGTTTTTATACCCTTGCTGGGTATTATAATTTTAGTAAAGAACTCGCAATCAAGTGAAGGAGTCTTTTCAGACTTTCATGTCCGCTAGAAAAAATTTCATAAGGGTTTTAACATTACAATTTTATTTAAATAAAAAAATTGAAGCCAACATAGGAAGGCTTACCGAATGGACTTTAAGGAATTGTTGGCTTAGTTCTGATCGAGTTATGACATAATTCCATATCATTTTGCAAACTGCAAGGGTGTAAAACTATCGGCTTTTCGAAGTTAGATTCCGTATGTTGTTGTTTGTCTTTCTTGGCTCCAAGTACACTGAAAGACAGGTATGCATTTTGTCCAACAAATTTGACTGACATATAATTTTTTAATTTGAAGTTATTAATATTGAATATTGATTTTTTGCAAAACAATTATTAATTCATAAACAAAGTACGGAGGCATTAAGATATCCAGGCACTAAGGAAAACTAGCATTTTCCGGATTTTTGAATTAATTATTCGAACTTACCTATGTAGTACACACTTTTATAAAAGTAATATATGAATGTAAAATATGAAATATTAAAGAAGAATAATAAAAAGAAAGAACTAAACCGCAAAGAGTATTAAAAACATGAATCTTGGATGTGTAAAGCGTTTGCTTAATTTCTTTAAAATAATTCTTAATTTAATTTAATTCTTTTAAAATTAAAAAAAAAACACAAAATAAAGTTTCCATTGCCAAACTTCTCGCTGTGCAGTAATTGAGCTTTGCATATAGAATCATATTTTTTTCTGGCCGCTCCTGTCACTAAACCGGCCATTGTTCTCGTAAACTAAACCCAGCAATCGCTGGCTGGCTCCTCCCAATTCCGCTGGCCAGCCCCATCATCTTTTTGGCCCTCTCTCTTTCAGGCCAAAAACCCCTTTTCGGCCGCGTTGGCGAATATAAATTGCGGCTTTATCAAAGCGCACGTCAAATCTCGTTTAAATTAATGAGTTTGAGCACTTTTTTTGCTGTTTTCTAGTTTGAAATTCCGTTTATTTATGCGTCATAAATTGCAAGAAAAAACGGTGTTGCCGCTGCAACATTATTCGGGGGCAAGGGGCAACGGAAGACTCCTGGAAACAGGAAGCACTGCCGCCAGGCAAAGCGTTAAAATTATGAAACATTGTTTGGCACTTTGCGATGAAAGCTGAAATCGATTACGGGAAGGGGATTGGATGGGCTTGGCTGAGATGGCTCCTCGTCGTGGAGGCAAGAGTGAAATGAGCAGCGGTTAAGGAGTCATAAACTTTCAAGGGAAGGGACTCGAAACAGAAACCAAAAGCCTGCCTGCCCGCCTGCCTGCTTGCCAGTTAATTAAAATGTTTAGCCCACCGAAGTGTTGATATATATAATATATATATATATATATATATGTATATATAGTATATACATCTTTACGTCGAAGACGAGTCGTCTCCGCAAAGTTATTAAAGTCATTCTGGCGTGTAATTAGCTGACGAGCTGTCAACAATATAAGCGCCCTGCGCCCGGAGGCTTCCGCCGGATGGATGGATCATTTTACGGGCTCTCACTTTGTTTGCACGCCAAATAGTCGACTGATAAATCAATTGCCGGCTCTGGAATGGTGAGATATAGCGCCTGGGGGAGGGAAATCCTTGGCAGTTATTTGTTTAATTGACTTGCGACGAGCAGCGTTTGCCTGCCGGGGCCATAGCTAATTTTATAATTAGGGATGCTGCGGCGTGAATTACGACTCATATTACGAAGCGCCACAACGTGTCGGGATGTGGCAGGATGCCGTGGCGAATGCTGGGGCAATTATGCCACACATTTGGACGCGGCTTCTCTTTCATCATTCAATTTTGTTCGCTTCCGTTTAGTGGCGAAGAAAACATATAATCAGATCGTATTACAAGCTGAACTAATTTCATTTTCCGCGCCTAACACGCTTCATGACTAAACTATACACTATTGACACTAGATGTAACAGGATAAAGGAAATTTTTAATAACTTACAGAGCAGCAATACAATGCCATTAAGAGAGTGAGAAACGTGTACAAATTTTTAGATAATAGAAAAATAATTAACATTTTCTATAATAATATGACAAAATTTGGATTAACCAATAAAGGGCCTCTGAAAGTCTTAATTTAGCCCTAAATTTATAATTTTTAGCAGGGGATGGGCAAAGAAATATGTCAATATATACTATAGTTATAAGTTATAACCACTATATCATATTATATATATAATATTATATTATCCGAAAATGTTATAATTATTTCCTCAACGTGCAGTCTAAGACCTTTAGTCTGCAATTGTTTTTTGTATTAATTAAATTAATTTGTTGACGGGGGCGAAACTTTGCCCAGCCTAATTGAAAAATGCGCCTAAGCTGATAATTAGCATATCCTGATGAGGGGCATAGACCGAGCATCTATCGACCGAGGAGTGGGATTCAATTACTCATACTTGAGGCGTGAATGGAAAAGTTTCGGACAGTCGACTAAAACTTTGGCCTGTCCTTCAAGTGACCGCTGCTGCAATCTAATTGGGCACAAAACACACACCGACACACACACACATTGCAAATTGTTTTAGCACAATTTGGGGCATCCTTTTCGAAGGATGCCTTCCTCTCCCCTTTCTGGCCACACACTCAATTAAAACTCAAGACCCATCATAATGCTGGCGCCTTTAAATCTTGATGTTTCAACCTTTTCCACTAGAATTTTTTATTTCTGCCGCCTGCGAAAAAAAAGGATTTACTTTGATTTTTTCTTTTTTTTTGTCAAGCACTGCACAATTTTCGTCCTTTTTTCGGGAACAGCAGGAAGGTGGACGTCTGAAAAGTGTGTAAAGTTTAAAGAGCCTTAAGGGATTAAGCGCACAAATGTGTTGAAATTCGGGTCTTAATGATAGACGAAGTGGCAAGCTAACCAGAAAAAAAAGTAAGTGTCCGAAAAAAAGGACACAAAAAGGACAAGCGTTTCGGGCCGTGGCTTATGGCCATTTATAGATAAGAAGGTGGTTCGGACCCCGGAGAATGGCAAAGGCCGGACAGTTGGCCCGATTGACTGGCTGCTTATTAGTGTCCTGCCAACTGTGTCCCGATGCCAGCTGTGACAGGGATAAGTGGCCGTAAGCCCGTCGAGAATTCCCTCAACTCGGCCACATTTCACCGAGATTTCTGAAGGGATTTCCTTTGGCAAGGGTAGAAGGAAAGATCTGAGAGTAACAACTAATTTTCATTTAATATTTTCGTAATTCCACATTATTTACATTTATTTGTTTGCTCAGCATTGACTCGCTGACATTCGTTGGCCCCGTGATCTCTGTTTGCTGTGTCCTGCCGAAATCTGTCAACTTCCCGTTTCGGAACTCGGCTCAAGTGGCTCACGGGTCGCGTGTCCAAATATTGTTATTTGTTCAGCCTTCTCGGGGACAGATTGCAGGCAAAAGTCATTTTTCACAAGGGGAACAACCAATCCAATTGAAGTATGACTGAAATATTACAAGTTCTGCCTGAACAATCGAATAATGAAGTTGCCAGTGGTGTTGGGCAAAGCAAATAAATACTTGAAAACTTCAGGGGTAGAAAAACCAACATTGTAATATCGAAAGTAATATTTAAAAAAATACCAGAAACTATTGACAAACTTGAACTGATTGTTGCTAGTTAAATAAATAAAATTTATGGAAATTGAGTATCAATTTGGAATTTAGAATGAATTTAGAAATGATTAAAATTACCTAAGAAGACACTCTTTTAGTTATCATTTTCCACTGACTTAGATAATTGCTCAGGATCATACATATCCAGGACATTTGCCTTACCTCCTCAACATCCTGATACTTTCTTTTAGAAAATGTTACCCACACAAGATGCTACAATGTGCACAAGGACTTGCCAGTCTAAAATTCCTTTGGGTCCCCGAGAGATGCCCAACCCCGAAGGCTTTCCCGCCCATTACGGACAACAACACTGGGAAACTGGCAAAACAAAAGGCAATCAAAAAAGGCACACTGCTTAAAACAAAAAAAAACCAACAAGAAGCGGGAGAAAACGAAATACTTGCAGCTAAGTTTCCACTTTTTATTGTGCCAAGGAGGGTAAATTATACTATGTGAGTGCACATGGTGAATTTCCCAAACTCTACTTAGTGCCCCGGTTTTGGGATTCTTCTCTCATCAGCCAAAGTGGCGGGGATGAGCAGGGAGGCGGTGGTGGTGGCAACGGTGTCGGTGGTGAGGATGGTGCGTTACCGGAATCAAATGTAAAATACATTTAAAAAAGTAAACTTGTAGGTATTAAGCAGCAAATGTACAGCCCAGAATCAGGAATTGCTACACAATAAATAAATCTAAGAAGGTAAAAATCTTTATTTGTCTATTTTTACAAGAAAAATTTATAAAAGAAAGGGAAAGAGTAATTAGTATTTTCTGTATAAAAAATAAAGCTTTTTTTATAAATCAAATCCATTGTAATTAAATGTAGAGCAGGGAATATATTTCAAGATTGTTTTCTTTTTAAATATAAACCCAATAAATAATATATATATTCAAAAGTATAAGTTTCCACAGGCGTTGCTTACAATATTTGCTGGGAAACTTATATGTTAATATTAATTATTCTTTAAACACCAGTCTTTAATAGCATACAAAATATATATAATAAATATATAAAATTTCTCCTGTGTATAAGAATCAGCATCGCAGAGACAAGGATAAGTGGGTGGAACTAGAAGAAGGATGAGGCGAAGGAGCTAAAGGCGACACTAAGTAGCAAATGCAACTGACTCTGTGGCAAGTGGCTTACACTTACATTGCTTTCGGAGCTGGGCTATGTTAATTTGGTTGCCACACAAATCGAGATTGATTTCGGTATCCGCACCCTTGACTTGAGTCGATTTAAAATTTTGCCACCACAACAGCATGAAATATTCAAATGGAATTCAGTCGCCCCGCCTTGCCTTGCCTTGCCACCGCACAGTTCGATTTGTTCTCGAGTGCGTTTCCAGATTCCAGGATCCGGATACCCAAAGTCCGGGCATGGATACAGCTCAGGGACCAAAGGACGGCATCGCCTGGGCTCTTAAGTGCGGTTGCAAATGTCAATTGGGCGTTCGGCCAAAATCGAGCCGGTAACCGATTGCATTTTAATTTTCCACATCCACTGCCAGCAATTGCCACAGCCACTTCTTCGACCGGCAGCAGATTCAGCTGGAGAGATTGGCAAACTCTCTGGCTCTCTGGGCATCGATCTCGTTTTCTTATTTACATTAAAAGCTGTTTGCATTCACTTAAAAGGATAAGCAATGTCCTTTTAATGGGTTTCAAATTGAATAAAGGATTAAGTTGTTAGTTTAAAATTGAATTGCGTGCGCTCGTCTGAAAGAACTTCGACTTGTCCGGAAAGGGTTAGTTTGTCGAGCTTCTCATTCTTTTTATTTGTATTATTTTTTGTGTTCGTCGCATTGCAATCCCATTTCACGCTGCTGCCCGAAAATCGAACACCGAACAATGGCTGGCAAATATGTGGAGGAAAACCCAATGGATATAACGACCTAGGGTCGGGCGAATGAGTATTCGCTAATTAGCAACGCTCCTGGCAACCAGCAAAAAATCGAATTTGAACACAGGATCAGGATCTGCAAACAGTGATGTGGCATTCTCTGCCACAAAAAATAGCTAATTTAAATTAATTGAATTTCCAAAAGGAATTAATAAATACCCGATATATATATATATATATAATAGGTCATGTTAATTTAATATAAAAAATACAAATTAAAGTGTTGGACAAAGAAATTATTTAACTCGTGAATCCCACATGTTTTAGACTAACCCCTATCCGAAATTTAAACTCTAGTAATTTATAAAAAATTAAAATATATAATTTATTAATTGCAAAAACTTCATTTATAAAGATTTAAGAACCTCCGTGCAAGGTAATATTAAAAGGATGCAGAAGGATAAATACGTCTATAAACCATCTAAGGTCACAACCCCGTTGCATGTGATAATTATTTGGCAATTTTGCCACATCCAATTGATGCGACGCATTGTCATAACGACCGGATGCGAGTATTTCGGCGTTCCGTTCCAACCGGTAATCCTGCAGGTGTCGCATCTTTTTTGCTGCTCACTTCCTGCCAGCGGAAAACTTTAACGAGCACATTAGCAGAGTCCCCTGCGAGAGGCGGATTCATTTCATTCATGTTGCGGACTAGCGATTTGTTAAGCTCACCGCCTGCTGGGTGAGAGTAGTGGGTCGGGGTGGGTGGGTATCCAGCTCACAATTAGTTGCCGGTCGAGATGCTCATTTTAAAACTGCCAAGTTAGACCAGACCCGGCGCTTAGTTGCAGTCCGTTCTTATTAAAACAAATCTGCTCATTACGCCTGGCAAGGCAGAAAACCAAAGCAATTTGCAAATGTCCTCCTTTGTTAGCCGAGTTTATTCGAGGGCATTTTTGGGAGCCGGAGCCACCGCAGATGTGTCTGGGACTAGTTTCCCTTTTCCCCACCGGCAGTCCCCAGGGACGAAAGAGATCCGCCCCATTTTCCGTATGTGATTGAGAAAAATCTAGCGCAACAAATGAAACCAACTTGCCAAATAGAGAAAGGTGCTAGAAGCAATCTGTGATTTGGTCCGTCGACTATAACGAATAAATTAAATAAATTGACGGAAGATGGCTGGCCCGGATGGGGCCCCGAATGGGAAACCTGCTGGAAAATCCAGAAACTCTGAGAAAGGCAGGGACATTTGTTCTGCGGAAATGCAAATAAATTACTCTTTGTAAACTCAACATCAAAAGATGCTGGGTTGCTTCTGCTGGCTACTGCTCCTGCTCTTGGCTCCTTTTGTGGCTGCTTAGTTCCGCCGCAATTCGCGTATTATAATTGCTATAGTTTGTTGTCTGCCAGGATATTCGCCCTGTTCTAAGGGTTACAATGCAGAGAGAGAAAAACCAAGGAAAAATAATTATATCTAAACTCAAATTGTTTAAATATTTTCTCCACTTTTCTCCAGTGTCTAACTGGCTTTTCTTGGTCGGTTTCATAGGGAAGCTCTTTCCTCGACAGCTTCTTTAATTATGTGCTGGCTTTGTTTGCATTTGCCTGTAATGTCACACTTAAGCGGATTTGGGAAGAAAGCATGGCTAAAGGGTAGCAATGACATAAATAATCAACCAGCTTGGCGGCAACTTCTGCCAACTCGTCCGCTGATAGTTTTATGTTTGCAGCTGACAAAGATGGGTTAAAGGGTGACGGCCATGCCCAATCCTGGGCACTTGCCCAATCCCTGTAAACAATGCTTTTGGCCGCGTGGCATTTTGCGGCTCAAACAATGGGAACAACAACAATAACTGTAACTGATTTGCTAGCGGCCACGGCGTTCCTATAACTACATATACATACAGTCGGAGCAAACCAGTTTCATCAGCGTTGCCAGCATTCGATTACCAAAGCTAGCTAACATTTTATATTAGAAAAATCGTTTCTTTTAAAATAAA
This sequence comes from Drosophila birchii, assembly GCA_035046345.1. Taxonomy (NCBI): domain Eukaryota; kingdom Metazoa; phylum Arthropoda; class Insecta; order Diptera; family Drosophilidae; genus Drosophila; species Drosophila birchii. The sequence continues at coordinate 13,593,990 of JAWNOA010000064.1, forward strand.
GCTACAATATCATCAGCGTTGCCAGCATTCGATTACCAAAGCTAGCTAACATTTTATATTAGAAAAATCTTTCCTTTTAAATTAAAGCTAAAATAGGAGTTTAAAGGATTTTTATACATATTTAAATTTATATTTTAAGGAAAGGTTGAAGCAATATTTTGTCAAAACTTCAAAGAAACCCATCTAACACACAATTCATCAACATGTGGCAAAAAATAAACAAAATACAAACATAAAGACATAACCAGCGTCCCCCGCCCCTTTTATTCCTTTCCAGATCCAAAATGCTAAAGACATCGCCATCACGCAAAAGCAACCTTCACACACACTTTTTCCCCTACTTTTTAAAGGGCAACAGCGACTTTGGGGACAGCAATGATGCCAAGGACTCGGAGAGGCCAGGCAACATTAAGCATGTGGTTGTCGGGATCTGTGCAATGGCCAAGAAGGCGCAGTCCAAGCCCATGAAGGAGATATTAATGCGGCTCAGCGAGTTCGCATACATTAAGCTGGTGATTTTTGAGGAGAAAATGATTCTGCATGAGCCCGTCCAGAATTGGCCCACCTGCGACTGCTTGATCTCTTTTCACTCTAAAGGCTTTCCGCTGGAGAAGGCTATCAAGTATGCCCAACTGAGGAATCCCTTTCTGCTCAACAAGCTGGATATTCAGTACGATATTCAGGACCGCAGGCGGGTCTATGCCATTCTGGAGAAGGAGGGCATCGAGATACCGCGCTATGCCGTCCTCGATCGGGACTTGGCGGATCCGAAACGTGAGTTAATGTAAACGGAAAAACATAAAATTTCTATATCCTGCCTCTTACACAGATCGGGAGTTGATAGAGTCCGATGACCATGTGGAAATCAATGGGATCATCTTCAACAAGCCTTTTGTGGAGAAGCCCGTGTCGGCGGAGGATCACAACATTTTTATTTACTATCCAACATCGGCGGGCGGCGGCAGTCAGCGGCTTTTCCGCAAGATTGGCACCCGGAGCAGCGTGTATTCACCGGAGTCGAGGGTGCGAAAAATGGGCTCCTTCATCTATGAGGACTTTATGGCCACTGATGGTAAGAGCTTTATACTTTTCGTTTCCTTGCTCACACTTTACTTTAAAGGTACCGATGTTAAAGTGTACACCGTTGGCCCGGACTATGCCCACGCCGAAGGCCGCAAGAGTCCGGCGCTCGATGGCAAGGTGGAGCGCGACAAGGAAGGCAAGGAGATCCGCTATCCGGTCATCCTCAATCATGCCGAGAAGCTCATCGCACGCAAGGTGTGCCTGGCCTTCAAGCAGACAGTCTGCGGCTTCGATCTCCTGCGGGCCAATGGCAAGAGTTACGTCTGCGATGTCAATGGATTTAGCTTCGTGAAGAATTCGAACAAATACTATGACGACTGTGCCAGGATCCTTGGAAATATTATCCTTCGAAAGCTAACGACAACACTTCACACACCCATGTCCATTCCCTTTCGTTTGGACGAGCCACCCAGTATGCCCGCCATCTTTGGCAAGATGATGGAGCTGCGCTGCGTGGTGGCCGTCATTCGTCATGGCGATCGCACGCCCAAGCAGAAGATGAAGGTGGAGGTGCGGCATCCCAAGTGAGTTGTATTTACATTATTATTTTAACGAAACTCATGTATTATCCACCCATTTTCAGATTCTTTCAGGTCTTTGAGAAATACAATGGCTACAAATTTGACACGGTTAAGCTTAAGAAGCCAAAGCAGCTGCAGGAGATCTTGGACATTGCCCGCTTTCTGCTCAGAGAGATTCAAAAAAATTCCCGTGCCGAAATCTGGGAAAAGAAGTGCGAACTGGAGCAAATGAAGACTGTCCTGGAGATGCATGGCCACTTCTCGGGTATCAATCGCAAGGTGCAGATGAAGCACTCGAAGGACTGGCCATGCGGTCATTGCGGTAAGCCTGGTTCGAACCAATGCAAAGCCAAACTAGAAAGCGATCAGTCGGCGCATCCCTCGCTTGTCCTCATTCTCAAATGGGGCGGCGAACTAACGCCTGCTGGTCGCGTCCAGGCAGAGGAGTTGGGTCAAATCTTTCGGTGCATGTATCCGCGCGGACAGGGCAGATCTGATTATACAGGCACCCAGGGATTGGGTCTCTTGCGATTGCACTCCACCTTCCGGCACGACCTTAAGATCTATGCCTCGGACGAGGGTCGTGTTCAAATGACTGCCGCCGCCTTTGCCAAGGGCCTGTTGGCCTTGGAGGGTGAACTAACCCCCATCCTCGTACAGATGGTGAAAAGTGCCAACACAGATGGACTGCTGGACAATGACGGCGATTGCTACAACTATCAAAATCTGTGAGTGTTTAGCTTAGTTTAATTTAACCAATTAATCCAATTTTTATTAGCATTTCTCAGTGCCAAGGATCGCCTGTACGAGCTAATGCAGACAAATCGCGAATTCACTCAGGCAGATCGCGAGCAAATCAATCCGTGCAACAACAATTCGATCGCAAAGGCTCTGGACTTTGTCAAAAATCCAGTGGATTGCTGCCATCATGTCCTTTTGCTTATCCGCGAACTCCTTTACGTCATCAGCGTCAAGAAGGATGATCCAAAAACCAAAAATGCAGTTCTGTATCACGAAGAAACTTGGGAACTCATGCGATGTCGCTGGGAGAAGATTGAGAAGGATTTTAGTAGCAAATCGAAATTGTTTGACATCTCCAAGATACCCGATATCTATGACTGCATCAAGTACGACGTTCAGCACAACCAAAACATGCTAGATTACGATCGGGCCGAGGAGCTGTACGTTTACACAAAGAACCTGGCGGATATAGTTGTGCCACAGGAATACGGATTGACGCGGCAGGAGAAGCTGGCCATTGGCCATGGGATCTGTTCGCCGCTGCTGCGTAAGATCAAGGCCGATCTACAGCGGAACATTGACGCTGTGGAGGATGAGTTTATACATCGCCTGAATCCGCACTATAGCCATGGCGTTGCCAGCCCCCAGCGGCATGTGCGGACGCGGCTGTACTTCACCAGCGAGTCCCATATCCACTCCCTGCTCACGATCCTTCGCTATGGTGAGTTGTTTAATATCCTGACCGACCAGCAATGGCGGCGCGCCATGGAGTACATCTCGACGGTGGCCGAGCTGAACTACATGTCCCAGATTGTCATTATGCTGTACGAGGATCCCACCAAGGACCCCACTTCCGAGGAGCGCTTCCACATCGAGCTTCACTTCAGTCCCGGCGTTAACTGTTGCGTCCAAAAGAATGTACCACCAGGTCCCGGCTTACAGCCTCAGACTCATGGCGAGTGTAGCAGCTGTGCGAGTCCCAGGTCGTCGGAGGAATCAAATACGGCCGGGTTCGCAGAGGAGGCGCAGAAACCAAAGGAACCATCGGTGAGTGTGTATATCTGGAAAGTCTGTGCACTTGTATAATAATTTGGATAATGATTATTTCGAAGGCTAACCGATCAGACTCCAGCTTTAATCGTCTGACACTGCGACCTAAGCCCACTACGACTAGGACCCATCACAAGGTATCACAGCAGCAGGAGTTCTCCCAGTACCAGCCACAGTTTCGACCAATCAGTCCGGACATCCGGTCAGTGAGAATCGTTTGTGAGCCACAAGCCGAAAGCCTGGAGCAGCAAGCTTTGCAGGTCGCTTGTGCCAAGCTGCCAGGTACATAAGTTGTTATTCGTTCTTCAAAATTTCTATATATTAATAACAAATAATTATTTATTTTTTTAATTCGTATGATTCAACAAAGTGCCGCCTATTCGACCACTGCAGACATTACACAATGCTCTGTCGCTTCGCCAGCTCGATTATTTCCTGCAGGACATGATTTCGGCACAGTTTTCTAGATCACAGATAATGCCCTCAATGGCCAAGACGAATGTCACGACCGAAGGTAAGCAGTATCTTCTGTCGCCAACGTTTCTTTATGGCGGCAGCGAATTGGGCTCCGCGAATCAGGTAAACTCGGAGATGGACTCCAAGGAAGAGTTTATGCACAAGTGCAGGCATTCGTGATCCTTCCCCTAAATGTAAATATATATACTTTATTCATCAATTTGTACTTGTACTTGTACTTTTATTTTAACATTACATTCTTTATATTTTATTTTATTTATGGTTTATAAAACGTATTATTATTATTATTAACAATTGAAACTACCAAGTGAAATAATATCTTTTGACGAAAATAAATATTTATAACACTAAAATGCAGCTTTATTTGTTTACTATTTTTTTTTTAGATTTTATAGCCTTTGGAATCTTTACAATTAAAATGAATAAATATTCCTAGAAGTGTTAGTTAAAGAAAAAACTGTTTTAATTAAATAATATTCCGACGTAAATATATATCTGCTGGCATAGCTGCCACAGTATACAAATTTAGGCTGCCTAAACTAAGCTTTTTTTCTTGTGATGAAAGTGTTGCAAGGATTAGATCAGGCACCTGCTAGAGCTAAGTTCATTCTTTCCTCCAAAACCAGGAAAATCTCCAGGATGACAGTGCTGACTCCAAGAGCGTAACGATCCCCAGTTGACCAGGCACACGCCCGCAGTATAAACAACTCAATTTGAATGCATTTAACCGCGTAATTGAGCCACGCGCCGGACAGCTATGCGTGCGCTATTTGCGGCCAACCCCTGTTGCTGCTCCCGCTTACGCCCAACTACCCCACACCACCCCCATTCATGCCACAACCCCTTCCATACACACACACACACCCCCTGCTAAGCGCGGCAAATTGCAAACCAATTGGCATGCAACTGGTTTTGGTCGCCGTCGTAATGGGAAAGGCGCGGAGCTGGGAGCAGGGAGCACGAAGCTGGCCCAGTCAATGCCCAGAAATTAGTGCGTAAATGTTTTCTCACCAAATAAAAACGACGAAAAGGGCCTAGAGTCGCGTAGCGCGTTGCATGGGCTTTGCGCCTCGTTTCGCCACGCTTGCCGGGAAATTAACTGCGAATTATTTGGCCAGACGAGACGGACACACGTTCAATTTCGCTGGATTTTCCATGCCCTTCACTGTGCAGCCTCACCACAGCCGCCTGACAGGTGAGCCTGATCGGGGCGATGATGAATTGGCGCCGCGTGCGATGCCTAAATGCCAGGCAATTGGCCACTCAAATAGCGGGAAGAAATGTGGGAATTACTATCTGATGTTTTCGTTAACAAAAAATTTGATTTTCTGTATCCAAGAAATATAGGAAAATATTTACGGCAAATTCGTTTTCAAATTATGAATAAATTATAATAATTTGAATGAGTAAATTTTCCTTTTTTTATTTGATTTACAATATATATTTTATTTATTATTTTATTATTAATTTTGTATTGTATATTTTCCTAATTTATAATCAATCATCAGTTATTATATTTTATCATGTTTCGCTGAAGATTTTCTTATTTATTTTTTTTTTTACTTTTCCTTTAATGAACTATTTTAAGAATTTGATATAGACTATTTTTATTGCTGCAATAAATTTGTTGAGTTTAGTTTAATTTTAATTTATAAACTAAATTTGACTTAATGTGGATTACAGGTACTAATATTCACATCTTTTATTTAGTTGATTTTGTATTCCAAAGTAGGTCTAGTTGCCAATCGTTAGCTGCGAATGTCAAAGGCCAGTTTTAGCTTTTCTGGGATCGAAAATAATAAAATACATCAACGATGTCTTTACGTAATTACATCCGAAAGTTCTGTCTAATGAACTGGAAGAACTGTAAGATGCAATTGGGCAATCCTATCCAGCTGCTGTTCATTCTCCTGTGCCCACCGGTGTTCATCTGTGTGGCGGTGGTGATGCGGCTCGTCATTCCAATGAAATTGCGCACGGACAAGATCTATGATGCCATCGATTTGCACAGGTGTTGGTTGGAGATGGTGGAAAAGCTGGAGAAAGCACGTAAGGTGGCCGATAGTCACAACATTCAGAGGAATCCGTGGACGCCTCATCTGGTCATCGGATGGGCCCCGAATGACTATAATATCTTCAGCGAGTTAATGAAAAATGCACAGACCCACTTCGAGCCAATGGAATTGATTAGTTTCAGTGACTGTGATGTCTTGCGCGAAAAAATGCTAAGCAATTCCATGTTTGCGGGCATCTGCATAGATAGTAAAGGATTTGAGAAGGATTATGATTTAACAAAAAAGGTGGAGATCAAGCCGTACTTCAGATACTCTATCATCATGCCCAGCGAGCTAAGGCATTTGAATGGCGATTTTCGCCGTAGCAACTGGTACACCCTGTACCCGGACGATCCGCAAACCGTCATCCTTCACCGCCTCAATCAACCGTATGAAGGCGGATTTGTGGGTTATGTTCGAGAGGGATTCATACTAATACAGAAGTTCGTCACCGAGTCTTTCCTAAAAGTCAGCAGTCAGCAGACCGTGCCAAAAATTGTGCTACGCCGCTTCCCGGTCTTGGGGACAAGAGAGGATCCCCTAATGTACGACCTAGACAACGGCCTGTCACTTCTTATCCTGGTCGGCTATCTGTTTCCCACCCTGATTTTTATTTCGGTAAGTTAGCCGGTGGAGAATTATTCAAACTATGGCCAAGTTATTCGTAGTGTTTTAAATAGTTCGTAGGCATATAATTACTAACCCCTTGTTTATCCCTCTTTTGGTCATATTTCTTAGCAAATAGTAAGAGAAAAACATATTTATATGCGCTTATACTTCGTCAATATGAGCATTGGCAATTTGATACAATTTGCTTCCTGGTATTTCACTTGCGTTGCTTGTTTCATATTGAGCAGCATTGTCATTGTAATCCTTTTGAAGGTAAGCCATACATACATTTTCATATATTTACAGGCTAGCATTATTCATTATTCCACCGTGTAGGTGCCCTGGAACCTTAATGACGCTGTGCTAACGCAAACCCCGTGGTACATCCTCCTTTCTGTTATAGCTGTCTATTGCATTGTCTTGGCTTCCTACGTGATGATGATTGCATCGTTCTTCACTGACCATCACACTGCCGTTCAAGTGGCCACAATCATTTGGGTTGCCTTTTATATGCCCAATTTTGTGCTTTGGAATAGTATGGCAAGGGCGGTTTGGGCAGTGCGATACATATCTTTTCTGATCCCCCATGTAGTGTTATGTGCAGTTTTCAATTGTATGATCGATCGCGAGACGATCGTTTATAGTAGCTTTGATAAGCTCAAGGATACTTACAATTATCGCAGCTGTCCCCTTTCGGTATTTACTGGCATTTGGATATTTATGATCAACGCCTTGATTTACTGCGGCATCGGCCTCTATATGGACATCTGGCGCATGGGCGATCGCTCGTCAAAGAGAATAAATAAGGAGGAGGCTAGGGCAAATAGCATTCCCGATGAACAGTATCAGGATTGGACGAGAAACGTCAACTCTCAGATGCCGGGAATTGATGTTAATTCCACAAAAATCTATGAAGTCGAGCCGTCGAATCGACGTTTCAAGCTAAAGATCAAAAAGCTGTGCAAACGCTTCGGATCCAAGGATAGGCTGGCCTTGAATCTGTTTACATGGAATATCTATGAGAACGAGGTGACCGTTCTGATGGGTCACAATGGGTGTGGCAAGAGCACACTCTTTAAAATACTGGCGGGCCTAATAGAGCCAAGCCGTGGTACTATTACAATCGGCAACTATGATATGCTGACAGAGAGGAGGGCGGCTTGTATGGAGCTGGGCCTTGCTCTCGGCACCAGAATGCTGATCACTGCTCTGACCGTCCTTGATCACTTGCGTTTCATGTGCTGGGTAAAGGGCATGCACCGTATGCTGGATATAGACGGACATGTTAGCTACTATATGCATGCCCTGCAAATCGATCATCTGAAGGACAAGCGACTATACAAACTTTCTCACCGCTATTTGGTTCTGGTTAGCATTTGTTGTGCCTTTGTGGGTGACAGCAGCATTATCCTGATAGACGACATATATTCTGATCTGGACAGTCCCACGAAAGACTTGATCTGGGGCCTGATCAGCGAGGAGAAATCGAATCGCACCATTATCGTCGTGGTCAATACGACGATGCTAGCTGAGACTATTGCCGATCGATTGGCAATTATGTCGAACGGTGAACTGAAGTGTACCGGAACTAAGCCTTTTCTGAAAAATATGTACGGCCATGGCTTTCGATTGGTGAGACTTATTTCTTGGTCCTTTGATTGGGCTTTCCCATATTAATATCTTTGTCATACATATGTATATTTTTATATAGGTTTGTGCAAAGGGCAAGAACTGCAACGTTCCAGAGCTGATTGCCCTGATGACCACGCATTTGCCTAACTTGACTATAGAGTCAAACTTTGGCCTTAAGGTCAACTTCGTTTTGGAGAACAAGGATGAGGATCACTTCCCGGCAATGATAGACGATCTGGAGGAGAATATGGAACGCCTGGATGTGATCAGTTTTCGTGTACGGGACACCTCCACGGAGGAGATCTTTTTACGCTTCGGGTGCGATGAAGATGACCAGATGAGCGGAACAATTGGTTATATGGATAATCCGAATGGCCTGATCGATAAATATTTTGCTACCTTGGAAGAGACTGAACCTAATAGGCTGACAGGTGGGTTCGGACTCTGGCTTCTGCACTTCAGGTATGTTATCTATATCAGGGCAGGAGGTTAATTTAATGTTAATGTAAAGCACAGTGATTCAGATATAGCAATTATATTGATCATTGATAATAAATAGATACAAATTAAAGATACAATAATAATTAAATAATAATTATAGTATTTTTTTGTTCGATAACATTTCTTTTTTTTTTTTTGCATTAAAAATATATATTAAACTTTACAAAATTAAGCTTTACAATATTTTCTATATTAAATTCGACCTCCCAATACATATGAATTGCTGTATGGGTAAAAGATTTTCTGCATTTCCCATTTATTTATAGGGCCATAATTTTTATGCGATTGATTATTGACTTTATACATTGGCCTGTCGTACTCATTGAGCTGCTGACCTTTATAATGGCAACGCTTTGCACCTTCTCTGGCGCTTTCATCTACGGCAAGCATTATGAACTGGATTCGTTGACCTATAACCTCTCCAATGTGAACGACGTTAGAGTCTTCACGGAGCTCGTCACCGACAACGCGGAATTGAGGGACAAACTCGAGTACTACAAAGAGTCCCTTTACTGGTATGACGCCAATGTGGAAAATCTGGAAAGCATTGGGGATGGCTCATACGCCCTAACGCACAATTCCGATTTCTCCCGGACCATTAACATGGCCTTTTTGTTTGGGGCGACATTTGACCAGAAATTGCTAACCGCCTGGTTCAATAACATTCCCTTGCACATAGCGCCCATTAGCCTAAATGTCCTCCACAATGCAGTAGCCAGGTGAGTTTATTGAGATATATAAAAAAGATCAAAGGTAATGCCATTGCTCTGCAAATATTAAATGTAACAAATGTTTCTAAGCTCTGTCAATGCCTGCCATTTGTATCCGTTTTATGATGGTAACCAAAATCCAGCATAGTTACCACAATTGATTGATTTAAAACACTTATATTCCCAGAAACATTTTGGATGAAGACGCCACCATTGATGTGACCTTAGAGACACTTAATTTCCAGTCAAAGATCAACATATTTCCGCCGGGAACCCAAGACTTTAGCGTCACAATAGCCTCCCTCATATCATTTGTGCTATGCTTTATCACGACCACGGATGCCCTAGTTGCGGTCCGAGAACGATCCAGCACCTTGATGAAACAACAGGGCCTAGCCGGTGCCCGTCAATTCAGCTATTTTGCAGTCATATTCCTATACACTGCTGTGAACCAGCTTATATTTATTATACTCTTGGTGGTCCTGGTGGCCTTTCACAATCATCCCGAACACGACATGGCCTTTTATTGTGATTAATTTTGTGTCTAACTTTTGCTATTTTGATTTAATTCGTAATTTTTGTTTTAGTAATGCTGATGTTGGCTCTTTTAATGGCTGGAACGGTGAAGACACTGATTTCGTATTTGGTAGCAAGCCGTTGCCGGAATCCCATGTTGGGATTCTTAATTGTGTGCCTTTTTAGCTGCGTTGGGTTTCTTATGTTCGAAGAGAGCCAAAGGCGCAATGACGAAACGACACCAAAGATACTGAGTGTGTTCCATCAGTACTTAAGTGCGGAACTCATTTTTAAGCTGTTTATTAACTATGAGAACAAATTATTTTGCTCTGATCCATTGGTGACATTTACCTCCACCAAGGTCTATAATTGCAAGACCAATCCAAACTGTTGCAGTTGAGTTTTGAATCCAATAACTGCACTCGGGAAGAGATCTAACTATTGCAAAGTATTTCTTCCCGGGTGAATTTCCTTAACCCAAATTATGAGCAATTTCTAATAATCGTCCTTCAGTTCAGGACGATTACACGAACAGTAACAATGGCCTTGTCTGGGATTTCCTTACCTTAGCGATTTGGATAATTGTATTGAGCGTTCTGCTATTCATTTCGGAGTATTATAATTTGAAGGGCTTTGGCAAGTGCCAACCAAAGGCAGAACACCAGTCGAACCATAATTGGAATCGTACGAGAGATGAAAATCTGAGTCGTGGCCAGATATCTGACGATCCATCGGCTCTCATTAAACGAGAGACTCGCTCTAAATTGTCCCCAAGGGAACGCAGCCAGCAAGCTCTTGTTGCCGTAGACTTGGTCAGTAAGTATGGCAAGAAGAAGGTGCTTAAGGGCGTTAATCTTACATTGGCCAAGTAAGTTCAGCTTCTGTAAAATGAATAAATATTACATCAACCTTCTGTCCCTCTCCAGAGGCGAGTGCCTCAATATCACCGGTTTGAACGAATCGGGCAGATCGACACTGCTGAAGCTCATTGTGCGCGAAGTGAAGAAGTATAGTGGAGAGATATGGATCAACGACCACTCGGTCCGCCAACACCCAAACTGGACCTTTCGCATGGTGGGATACTGTCCGCAGACTGGCAATCTACATCCCGAATTATCGCCACGACAGCTTCTTTATGTCCAGGCCCTGTTCCACGGTCATCCAAAACATTCCGCCCATAAGCTTGTCGAAGCACTGATCCGGATGCTAGGACTATACCAATGCAGCAACCGAGCGGCGCGCCTCTGCACCACCGGAGAGGAGCGTCGGCTGGGTTACGCCTTTGGCATTCTCACTAGACCGGAGCTCGTCTGCGTGGATGGTGTTCCCGCGGGCATGGACCCAGTTGCAAAGCGTATCATCCTCACAGTGACCTCTGTTATGCAAACGATGGGCTCCGCCTTTCTGTACACCAGCCTGCCTTCCCTGGACACGGAGCGACTTTGTTTACGCCGGTTCGTCTTGTACGACGGTCAACTGTGGTCGATCCGTTCCACTGAGAATGAAGACAAACCCTACAGAAGCGGTTACCAGCTGGAGGTTCGATTTAAGCGCAAGGTCAATCCCAATCTAAGCCTGTCCCGGTCCACTTGGAACCGGATTAATCACTTCCCCCTGTCGCCGCATCGAAAATTCAGCGCCTTCATGGAGATAAAGTTCCCCACCGCCGTCTTGAGGTGAGTCCTGTCTACACATTCTCATGTTTATTTTGTTTTAAATATATATATATATATATATATTTTTTTTTAGACATGAAAGCGAAACCTCAATGGTGTTTAATATTGATTTGGCGTCGACATCGTTCTCTAGAATCTTATGGATAATCCGAAGAGATGCATTCGAAATGAACATTGAAGACTACTTCATCTCCCGAAATATACGCATTTCACACTTTGCGGAAAGATAAAACTGTAATGGTTAAGTCTATAAACAGGATATATATATAAAGTATTAAGCTCTTGTAATACATGTAGATTTTTTGTGAATTTACAATTTAACTAAATAAATATTAACACACTCAGAATTTGATTTTAGTCAAGTTTGGATATTGAAAACTATTTCTTTTGGCAAATTTAACACATTTGTATTAAATTATGTGGCCTGATTATCTCTGCTCCCGTTAATCGACCATAAGGACATTAAATATTATTTGCAGCACAAATAGCGTTTTACAATTTTATTGCCCATGCGCAATTTCAAATATTAATAGCCCGGGAGAGCGGAAGACACAAACCGAACCAGTTAAGGTCGCGAAAACAATGCCGGGAAGCGCGTTACACCGCCCGGCTTCAATATTACATGAGCACAAATTGCAATTTAATCCACAGATGTCAGCATTACGATCAGTGTCTCTGGAACAGCCCTTTTGCACGTGCCTCATGGCGGCAAGAGGGGGGTTGAGTTGAAGTTGAAAAATGGCATTAAAGTCACATTGACAATCATCAAAATGTGATTCGCCTGGAAAACAACAAAGGACGAATGCAACCCACCCCCCTGCTGAGCCGAGACACATGTGCCCGCCGCCCATCCGCCCATCAGCTCCCTGGTGACACTTTAGCGTATCCTGCCTTTCGTCCTTTGGCCACCCCCGTAGATGCTTCATCAAAATGCTCTGCGCAAATCTGTCATATAACTTGGGCAAAAGGACTCTTGGGAGCTTGTTTATGTCAACTTCAGGCCATAATTTTTATGAGCCAAGCTCGCGCATATGTACACATACGAATATATATATACTCGATTCCTGGGGGCGTGGCCCACTTATTAAGTTTTAATTGCAGACAGATAAACCGATGGATGCTTTGGTAAATGGCAAACTAAATGAACTAAACTAAGTCTCAAATTTATCTACCACTCACTCATTAGACATCGTTCTCCGCGCTCACCATTTTGTAGGAGCCCAGATCCCAGATTCGTATTTATCTCTGCTCCAGCAGGGTATTTGGAGCGCACTCAGACGCGAAATTGTCACAGCAATCCAAATTCAATTAAACAAACACAATAAGTTTCGATAAAGCCGCGCCGATAACACAGACAAACTAAATATTCGCATCAAATATACTAGCACCCAACCAGCCAGGGGGAGGATTTCTCCAAAGCGAGAAGAGAAGTCAATGGTGCAGATTAAATGTTGCTCACACCAAAGCGGCACATACACAGTTCCTAGGATGAGGACGAGCACGAGTCCTGGGACTCTGATGTGATGTATGCGTAATCTGAAGCAATTCAGGCGCATAAGAAGGCCCTCGAGAAGAGCGTGACTAAAAAAAGGAAACGAGCCCAACCCAATTCGACCCACAAACAGTGCTCGAAATCGAATTCAAATTCTGGGAAAAACTCAGTGCAGATTAATGGAAAATGACAGAGGCGGGGAAAACAACTTAATTGTGTGAGTGTCGCGTTTTGATTCTGCGTAAAACCCATGGACAGTGACACTGAAAGTTCCGCAGCTTCCGTGGCTGTGACAAACGGGGATTGAAAAGCAATTGTCTTGGATTTGCGTCAAGGCGTGGGGACTCGTTAAGGGTAGCTTAGCGCTGGCCAAGGCGGCGTTAATTTATCGTTTCACTGACTTGCAAGGGGACTCTGTCTAAGGCCTAATTTACACCCAACCAATGCCCAACGTTTCTTAAGCTAAATAAAAAAATCAATAAAAATTAAGACCTTTGAATTTATAAAGTTATTTTTATTTATTTTGAAAAGAATTCATTACCACCTATGTCTTTTTATTTAAGTTTAGTTTTGTTTATTTGAACACAAAATAATAAATGGTTCACAACAAATAAAAATGACAAACAAAAAACTTAGGCAACGAACTTGAATGCAAAACCAATAACCAACAGCTAAAACAACATAATTAATTTCAAATTGCAAAGATGAAAAATCATATTATGGCAAAAAATAAAAAAAAAAATAAACCAATTTTTATTCAGAACGCATTTTTGAGTTTGTTTTTTTTTTTAGCTGAACAAACCAGCAAACCAAATTAAAAGCTAATTTTTTTAAATTATTATTTAAAAAATATTAAATACAAAAAAGTTTTTCCCAGTACATGGCTTATCACACTCATAATAATAAAGTATAATATTAAATAGAACAAAATCAAAAGACTCAGACAACGAAATTGATTGCAGAACCAATAGCAAACGGCTTGACTGTTAGCTTGGCTGCATAGCCAATAACTAACATCTTGACTCTTAGTTATTGGGTCTGCAGTCAAGTTATTTAATACAGTCTTTTGTTCGTTATTTTTTATTTGTTGTAAACCATTTTTTAAAAATGTTTCTGTAAAAATAAACTACAATTAAATTAAAAAAAATTTAATTGGTAATTTTTAAGAAAAATATTTAAATGTATAAATAAAAAGGACTCAATTTGTATAGTTTTTTAGTTAGCTTGTGAATTATTTTTAATATAAATAAAAATAAATTTATATATAACAAGAACTTTAATTTTATTGCTTTTATTGAGTTTTAGGAGACGGTTATTTCTAATGTTATTTGTAAACATTTTTAGTCTTTAAGGGTAGGCAATTCTTAATTTTTTAGTTTTAAGACAGTTTTTTCGTGAGGGTGGTTAAATAAATGGTGAACCCAGCTTCTTTAAGCTCTTTCATTCTTATTTTGTGAAACCCAAAAGCACTATATAACACACTTGAGTCTTACTGCCGTCCTGCCTCCCCCTCCGCCTCCATCCTCGAAAGTTTGCGCGGTGGAATTTGTGCAACTAAAATTAGCATTTAATTTTATGCAAATTAAACAAGCTCACTCTTCCCCTGCTTGCCACTCTCTGGCTCGTTTCTGGGCTGTTTGAATTTGCTCACATGTCTGCAGTTGAATAATTTAGGGACTTACATTTACAGAAATTAACGCACACCGACAGACCCGAGTCCTTGTGCACTGGCACAGGCGTGTGTGGGTGTGACGTGCAAATAGGATTTGTGCGACTAATTGCAAAGTACTTAACCAAAGCTTTAAACAAATGCAGGAGCAAAAATGGTTAATCAATTATTTAAGCAATTTCAAAAAGGAAGGCAGCCGAAAAAGAGTTGAATACAGCCGAAAGAGTGGGTTCAAAAATAGATACAAAAGGCACGGCCAGGACTCGTTCCCAGACCAAAGTCCTTGCCCTTGTTTACCGCTGTCAGCGGCAGTCACAGTCAATCCGCATCCGGTTCCGAATCCGGCCAAAATGACCGACCATGCATGGATTTCTGTTTCAATTATACGCATCTTGGCCCACACACACACAAACACTCGCTCTGTGAGACGATTATAATATCAATGGACGGGAGGTGTGCACCCGTGAATTTATTCATTTGCTTGTCACTGTTTTGACAACCCCTCGCACGCCGACCGACTTCACAGGAACAGGAAGATATAGCCGCCAGTCGTCAGTCGTCAGTCGGCAGCCAGGCATTGTATCACCCAAATCGGATTAAGAAATTTCGTATTCGCATCCGTTTGCCACATAATTGAATCACCGGGTGTGTGTGTGTGGCTGTGTGTGAGTGAGTGCCTGAGCCCCTGATGGCAAATGAGAAGCAAATTTAAAATTTTACACTTGACTTAGCATTGTTGTCCTGTCATTTCACACGGTGGTGTCCTCGCCCCCCTCCCCTGACACATACACAAGGAAATAAGTATCCATTTCGGGTGGTTTTTAAAATGTTTATTTTTTTCACTTGACATTTATGCAATTGTTGTTTGCTCCTTTTTGATTTTGCTTGCCACTTAAACGCTACAAGTAATTTTATAATTAAATTCTAGATATGGCATTTGAGGTTCTAAGCACTAGCATAGCATTTATATATTTTACAAAACCTATATACAGCAGGAAATAATGTTTTTTAGGATACTAAATACACGCACACACACTTAAAGCAGTTTGACATTTACACTTTATCCTTGGGAGGAGCCAACTGGCAGCCGCCTTCCGGCTTCCCTCGCTTCTCGAACAGTTGCAACAATCGCTGTTGCATCTTGCAATTTTATGAGTGCGAATGGCTGAGATGATGGGCACCCAGGGGATGGAAATATGGTCCGTATGGCGGATAGGGCACAGCGTGGGGATAAAGCAGGCTGCTGGCATAGGCGCCCGGCCCGAAGGAGCCTCCAGCGGGCGGCGGAATGGTGGGGCTGTTCACATCCATGCCGGGGTTCTGCTTCTTCCACTTGGTTCGGCGATTTTGAAACCAAATTTTTACCTAAAATAAAAAGAAAATAAAAAGTATATAGTTATAGATATTTTCTTAAGCATTTTCATAGTTATTTTCTTAGTTACTTTCTTAGTTATTTCTTAGTTATATTCTTAGTTATTTTCTTAGTTATTTTCTTTGATATTTTGTTTGTTATTTTGTTTGTTATTTTCCCACATATTTCTTTAAATTTACGAAGATTTTCACTACTATTACTTCTACTTCTTAATAGAAACATCTTCTCACCTGTGTTTCCGTTAGACTCAAGCTTAAAGCCAGATTCAGCCGCTCACAGACACTCAAATATCGAGTGGTCTTGAACTTATTCTCCAGCGAAACCAACTGTTCGTAGGTGAATGCAGTCCGAGCTCTTCTTGGCTTTGAGCCACCGCCACCTCCACTTCCGCCAGATTTTCCATCACCATTCCGGCTGCCGCCCTTCTTCGAGTCCGTCTCACTGCTGGGATCGTCAATATCGCTGCCATCATCACACATATCATCCTGATCCATGTCGTTCAGATCCTGGGCTGCAAGGTAACAGAAAAAGAGGAAGAGGCGGGTTCATTTCAATGTATCTATTTCCTTTTGCATTAGTCAACAGGATCGAGTCGATGTCGGGTAATCCATCACAGACAAGGGGCCGTGTCCAGCGGAATTGGCAAACGGAAATCAATCACCTTGACCACCGCATCATTGTTGGATTAATTGGAATTTTTTGGCACATGTTGACGCACATGCGAGTGCTGGCCCAGAGTTGGGTGCAGTGTTTGGCAATGATTCGATTGCCATGATTCGATACAGCTGGGCATCAGTTACCAGTTGCCATCAATTAGGGTATATTTTGTGAGACCCCTGGCATTGATTTTAGTATAATTTCTGGGCTTACGAAATAGTTTTATACAACAAATAAGCCAAGTTTATACAAGGATATTGTCCGAATTTTATCAAAGACTTCTTTAAGCTTTATAGCTTAAGTAAAGCCCCACAAACATCACTTCTTAGTGGGAAAAGTAAACTTAAACTATAGCTCTTCACCATTCAAAAAAAAAATAAAATAAAAAAACAGCAAACAGGAAATATTAAAATCCCCTCGTAAATATTCCACCAATCTATAAAAACTTTGCTTGTTAACCAATTTTGCGATTTTGCGGTGGACCCCTTTCAATGCGGCGGAATCAATTCAGCCAGGCGAAAAAGGGTCGGTTAAGTGTCAACCCTCTGTCAAGGATGCTGTCGCGCTGGTTCCCGTAATTGGCCAACATGATTGGCCGTGTTTGCATGAAATTAGAAGGGAAACTTGGGGCAACCATAGAGGGGGACCGTGGGCGGCAGATGCGCCTAAAAGTGCACCGCAGACTGGACGGCAATTAAACCGAAAATTAACGTGAACGCTTCATTTAATATTTAACGAATTTCGCGACGGCCGCAGAAGTGGTAATGGGCTGTGGAGTGTTTGCAGCCACTTTGATATGCATTAATGGCACATTTGAGGCCGCCGGCCCAGGACCCATCAATATATATCTAACCGATTCGAGTCGACGACTGGCCCTGACCACAATGACTTTGAGTCAATTGAATTAACAGTCTTTCCCGCACCCCTGAAATGCATACGCCAAACTCAGGGGGGTAGACAGACAGGCAAACAGACAGACAGTCGCTTAATGCGATGTCAAACAAACGCAGCAGGAAAAATCAAAAGGATCGGATTCTGGCCGGGTTAATAAGCGTTGCAACCGCATTGACCAAGGCAGGAGCGAGGGATTGGTGCCTAATTACGTTGGCCATTCAACTGGCAACTGCAACATGGCAACATGAAAAGAGGCAGCCCGTCGGCCCCAGTTCAATATTTGTCCGCCAATTGAATGAATCGTTTAATTACACTGATCGCATCAGGCTTATTTACTTACTTACTTAATTAGAGCAAGCATTGGGAGGGGGAAAATCGTCCTTATTAACATTAGAAAAGGGAAAAGAATTCTTAATTGTTTTTAAATCATAATCGGAAACTACACATTTGTTGGAAGCAAGATATATAAGTTCTATGAAGACCAAGTAAGAAATTTAAAAAAATAAGCAAATGAGTTTAATATAAACTGGCTTTTAATAATCTAAAATTAAGCAGTAACCCATCTCGCACATATTTCTCAATCCTCCTGAATAACTTGAAAAATATTGTTTAAAAATATATGTATTCTTAACTTAGGATCTCCTCATGTATGCCTTGAACATTGATTCCCATTTAGTGGCTTTATATATCTTTTAAATTTAATTATCAAATTCAAATTCTCCTTAAAACTCACTATTGAAAGCCGCCCTTAAATGGATCTTCAACATGGTTTCAACCTGATCACCATTAAAAGCCAAAAATAATTGCCCAATTCGTATCTGTCTGGCATTTTCCATTAACAAAATGGGGCCTGTTAATTATAATTATGGTGAAAGCACTTCATAAGCAATTTTGATGACATGGCGACAGCATGGTCATCCAGCCACCAGCCAGGAGCAAGGAGCCCTGAAAAAGTGTGAGCTTACATCGAGGAGTGCAAGCCGAGGGGTAGCTGGAATTACAACATACAATTTAAACTTAATTATGAAATCCGAGCGTTAATTACCACAAACTGGCGCAGAAATTACCATATACACACTCACACAGAGAGACAGTGGCCCCGAAATAGCTTATAAATTTGAAGTTCTTTGTGCCAGGGGCAATCATTGTAATCGCATCCGCCTGGCCAATGCGACCCCGGGGAGCGTTTGTCGTCTCATTTTGCCATTTTCATAAAATAATAAATGAGTTGCTGATGGACGGATATACTCGGAAAAGCGAGCCTGGGCAAGGGAGCTCTCGGAAAATGTCGCTTAACTTGACTTTACAGTGACTGCAAGGAGATGAAATGGAGACCGTTTTTCTCCTACTCTTGCTTCTCACACACACAGAGACGAGACTCGGGCACAGGACTCCACCGAGTCCTGGTACCCATACATACGCACTTGAGCAAAAGGGAGAGAGAGAGAGAGAGAGAGTGACAGAGTGAGAGAGATGAGCACGCCAAATTGAGTGCTGAAAAAGAATAAAAGTTTTTCGCAGCCATTTTACATTTTCGTTTCGGGGGTTGCTTCTCTGTTCACTGTTCTTGCTCCTTCCACCCACATTTAAATGCTGGCCCAAGCACCCCTCTTGGTTGCCACTCTCTGGTTATCGCATGTTTTTTCATATGACTTTTGGGGCGCATTTTCAGTTGCTTTCCTGGCTATCTGGATTATGCACACAATATGTGGGTTTATTGTTGCAAATGTGTGTGTGTGCGTTGTTGTTAGTTTTATGCTTTGCAATTTAAATGAAATGCAAATTGCTGCGCCTAAAACGCAACGAATGGTGCCTTAGAGACTTGCACAGGCTGCCAACATGGCGTATGCGTAATATTTATAAATTATTAACCAGCTTCAGTGGGAGGGGGGGGGAAGAGGCAGAGAGTTCAGCCAAGTCGGTTTTGCAGCCATAAAATCTAATTAGTCGCAATGACAAAGGGCCGCATAATTACGCTAATCTAAGCCGAAGCGACCAAGGAAGCAGCAGTGGCATTAACACCTCCACCCGAAATGCTCATAAAAGCGGGATTGGCCTCTACCTCTGCCGGTATATCTCTCTTCCTCTCTCTGTCTGTGTGTGACAGCGCCATTGAAGCGCCTAATGAATGTGCGGTAATTAAGTACCTTGCTAATTAATGACTACAGCAACACCAACCAACAGTCGTTGAATGCCTGCCCGCAAACAGTGCGTATGCGTGATGTACACACACACACCCACTGAGATTCTGCTACGTTTGTCTGACTGTCTGGCTGGGTCTATCTATGTGTATGTATGTGTGTGTACATTCGGCGGCCTAGGGGTTGCTGTAAACTGCCAGCAACATAATTATTTCCAACATCATTACCCTGGCGAAGTTTCCGCGTCTGCCTGTCTGTGTGTTTGCAACCACTCAACTCCATTCTCGCTCTACCCCCGCCTTCATGGGGTCGTTGGCGCAGCCATTGAGTCGGTTTTATTAGCAGTTATGTCCGGGCTACGGATCCACCGCCCCGCCATTGATGAAGTTAATTGTGTTTTATTAACACAAACACAAATGCACAAACAGCAAAGCCGACACACAACCGACACGCAGCAATGGCCGATAATGTGTCGTTGATAATGATGTGAGTGTATGTTGTTGTAGTTGCTACTGAAGCTATAGGTAAATGCCATTTTCCGTGTTTATAAGTTTGTACATAAACGACTAACGAATTGCTCAATTAAAATAATGTGGAAATTTTAAATATCGGGTCACAAATTTCTATCCTTTTTGTTGGTAAATTAAAAAAAGAAATTGTTTTGGTTAAGAGAAACTAACAGAAGGATTGTAATTAATCAAGGAAAATATTTCATGAATTTAATAACGCTTTTAAGAGATTATGAGATTTTACAACCGCTTTTTGGCCAAGCTTAATTTTCTAATAAGCTTCTTCTTTTTAAGCCCTGGACCTAAAATACCAATTAAAATTAACTTCTACAAGAGCTATAGGGTTTTTAATATAGATAATTCTTAAAAGCACTTAGAACCATTAACAAAATTACAAAGTATAAAACTAATTGCATTAAATTGATATTTACTATCCCAGTATCTTAGTAATTCTCATTACAAAAGTTCCAGAATTATTTTACCATAACCTCCATCCATTTACCAATTAAGTCAACTTGCTTCATAATCAGATCATGGACAGCATTCAAACAAACCGCTCTGGGCTTGGACTTAAGCTCAATCAGCTCCAGCTCCAACCCCCAGTCCCTTCACCAGCTCCTGCCCCAAAATGAACGTTCTTATTTCTCTATTTTTTGGCGCTTTGGCAGCGGCTTAGCGTTGGTATCCCCGCCCACAACAACTTCAATCAAATTTGCAAATTTTTATTTGAGCAATTTCTTTGCAACTAGCCAAGCATGAAAATCAATTAATTTCCAGCAAAATTTTAGCCAACCAACGAAAAGGAAAAAGGCAGCAAAGGCACCCAAAACAAAAAAAAAGAATACTGAAATCATTGGAAAATCGAAACCTGATCCGCAGCAAGACAAACAGTTTGGGAAAGCAAAAAATAAAGAGTAGGAAAAAAAGAAAACGTATGTAGCTTTCCAGCTGGCAAAGGCTTTTCCCCAATTAAAACATCAATCAATCAATTAAAAGCAATTCTATTGAAAATCCTTATTGGATATGAGTGTGCAGCACATTTTTGGTCTAAACAAGTTTGCGTACGGTAACCGAAGCGTGCCAGAGATCCTCGTTTTTTTTCTGGGTTTGCTTTGGCATTTGCGCATTTGTTTGCCGTTTGAACATTCGCAAAATATAAATGCTTTCATGGCCAACATAAACACACCATCCTACCGACACTCGGCACACACTCAGCCCTACGTGACTTGTGCCTGAAAGCAGGCAACACAAAAATCGCAGTGCCTTAAAAATGGCAGAAATTCCTGCCTTGTGAAGAGTATGGGAGGAGGAGTGGATGAACGGGAGGTTCGGAAAAGCAAATTCAAAATCAAAACATACCGAAAAACGATACAAGCAGCAGTATAAATATAAAATGCGCCGACCACCACCCACAGGCACTCAGGCGAAGGGAAAAAACACAGCCGGAGAACGAGAATGATGATGGTGATGATGATGATGAGGAGGAGTACACACTGTTTGCAGGTGTTCCTCCCCCTGTATGTGGGTATGTGTGTGCTGAGACACTCAGGGGAACGTGTTTAGTGGGCGTGCCAGGAATTTCCATCGATTTCAATCAAATCAAAATCAGACAGCTAACCATCAATATGACTTGCGAGTCAACGAGTGTGAACTCAGTCCCAGGGGCCCAAAAACAACATGTTTCATTTTCCAGCTACTCACCAGACATATCCTCGCTCTGATCATCATCCAATCGTTCCTGCATTTCCTCATCCCTATCATAGCTCCACTGCCGCGGATGTCCAAAGGGTGCTGCAGGCAGCTTGTTGCCCGTAAACTTGTTCGGATCCAGGATGTTCTCTACGGAGAAAGCCAATCGCTTTGTGGCAGCATCTCGATCACTAGAAGCACTTGTCGAGGCGGAGTTGGGGTTTACTGTAGCGCCATTATTCACCGATCGCGTCAGATCAACCGGGCAGACCTGCAAATTGGGAGAGTTATAGGTTATTTAGATTGGGTATTTAATTTCAATTTCAATTTATATATTGGGGAGTATTTTTACGAATATATATTAATATATATATATATATAAATAAATATAGAATTGAAAAATATATTGATTAACAGGGAAATTAAATTAAATTATATTTTTGCAAATTGCATTTTATGGATGCTTGAAAATTATATTTTGAATAAAAATTTAACGTATACTTAACCCTTTTCTAAATAAAGACGGAAAAAACCTCATATGTCATATAAACATTAAACAATAATTTGGTTTGACATTCGATTTAAATGATATTCTGTTAGAAATTTAATTATTTCGAAGATTATAAATTATTATTGAAAAGTTTATAAATATCAGTTACTTTATATTATTTATGATATAAATTACTAGTTTTACCCTAATTATTTAACAACAAAACAACTGGAAATATTACTTTCATTATTTAATTATTTGATATTTATATTTTCTTTTATTTCAAGCCTTTTTTGGCTTTGATTTTTATCAAAAATTTTTAAAAGAAAAATAATAAACTATTAAACAACAAATTCTCCATTGTGCTGACTATAAAAAAGATATTTCACACAAAATAAATGATTTGAAATATTGAAATTAAACAAAAGAATTAACAATAATAACTCACTTAAATGAAGATATAAAATCTGTTTGACAAATCCTTTAACAGTTTTCTTTCCCCGTCATAAAAATTTAAGAAAAACAAACCCCGTCGACTTACCGACGGCGCACTGTGGGATCCATCGTTGCTATCCTCATCATTTCCATCAACGTTCAGCTCCTCGCTGGTGTCGCTCCGCGCATAATTAGCAGCAGCGATTTGCCGCGAAGTGGCTGCAGCGGCGGCTGCAGCGGCAGCCAGACCGCCAAGCTGTATTCGAAAGCCATAGTCACTGAGATCCCGGCCATTGGGTGAGCCGGAGCTTGAATTGGAGATGGAGGTGCTGGCATTGGACAGGGAAGCGGAAACGGAAGCGGAGACTGTGGCAGAGGCAGAGGCGGCGGCGGAAGTGCTGGGAGCTTGAGACTGGCCTTGCCCTTGATTGGTGCGAGCTGCCACCGCTGCTACCAGCTTAATCCGCTCCAAATCCATATCAGATGGCGCTGCCTGGGAGGAATGTGCAGGAATCTGGGGCGGCGGTGCAATGGGGGAGCTTATCTGCTGGTCGGAATGCGTGGCCGGTGAGGTGGGCGGCGATAGAGGCGAGGTGGCTGGCGAGGGCGGGGCTGTGGTGCTGCTGGTGGTGCTGCTACTGGGCGCCCGCAGATGAAATACCGCCGCTGCAGGATGTGGATGTGGATGTGGGTGAGGATGTGGATGTGCCTGCTGGTGCGGGTGATGCGGCGGCAACTGATGATGCTGCTGATGCTGATGATGATGGTGATGCATGTGCTGCTGGGCAGCAGCCAGGAACTGTGGATTCTGGAGAAGATGCGGATGCTGTTGCAGAAGGGCTGCATGTGGATGCTGCAGTGGTTCCGGCCGTGCCAAGTGTCTCACGGCACTCAATTCCAGGAGCTTGCGCTGCTGGGCAGGTGAGGTAAAGCTGCCTGAGCTGCCACCGGAAGGAGGAGGAGATTGCGAGCGTCGAGGATTGTTGGGATTTGGATTCGTGTTGTGGTTGGTCAAACTGATATTGTTGTTGTGGTTGGGCCTATCCTTGTCGGGGGAATCCTCCTGCGAGGGACTTAGGCGACTTAGCAGGCTGCCCGACTCGCTGCTCATTTGCTTGAGGCGCTCCAAGGAGTACCGCAGCTCCTGCTCCTGCTTGCCCGACACGGCAGCTCCACTGGCACTGATGATGAACTTGGGTATCTTGGCGGCCGGCGGTGTTACCGAACCCTCGACACTGGCCACCTCCGGCGAGGTGTTGGACTTGGGCGAATCGGGATTCGAGTTGGGACTCATCAAACCACCGACGGCGGCGGCGGGCTGGGCCAATGCACTGTCGCTGGCCTTTTGCGCCGGCGATTGCAGCATGACCATGTTGGAGCTTTCGTTCGATATAGTTATTGTTTTGCACTAATAGAAACTTGGGATGCACAGGGAAGGTTCACTGGGAGATCACTGCGCGATGCGTGTCCGTGTCCTGTCACCTTGATGGCAGCCAATCGACTGTCCACTGATGCCGGCGTGAGTCTGCCAATATCCGATGAAGCTGATGAAGCTGCCGCTGCCGCTGCTGCGTTCGATTATCCTGAGCGTAATCCGCGCCCGACGACTCACACGCTCAAGAGCCAGAAGCGTAATGAGGGGTTGGTCTCAGCTCTGAGTTGTTAATCCAACAGATGTGTGCCTGTGGCAAGTCAACTGCTAAATGGGAGGCAGACAAATCTGCTGCCGATGCTGCTGTTGCTGCTGATGCTGTGCTGCTGTGCTGCTGTGCTGCTGTGGTGGCGGCAGTGGTGGTGGTTTCCGCTTTGAGTGACACAATTGCTCTCTCTTTAGGTCTACGTTCCACGCCCCTTGTTGAGTGGTTCTTTGAGTGGGTTGGCTCCTCCCCGCCAGAGCTCTAATCTCTACTAGCATCTAATGATTTAATTTGCCTTCCACTCGTTAGCAAATGTAATGGTCTGTTGCAAGTCTAAGCCACAGCAGGAGACCAGAGAAAAGAGAGATAGGGAGAGATAAGGGAGTAGCAGGTCCTGAGTCCTGAGTCCTGTTTTACATAGTTCTTCGCTCAACTGTAATAGCCACCCGACGACGACGACGACGGGCAACAAAAGCAGCGGAAGCGAGGCTGTTTCTCCCCGACGAGGATGTGAGTAATTGTCAAATTATTTAGCGCAAAATTTGTTTGTTTATGCGGTCGGTTGCCTGCGAAATGGATCTCAACTTTAGGCACATTCCTTTCGTTCTTTTATTTATTTTTGTTTATTATGTCTGCTTTTTCTATGCTTGGTTTGTTCTTAGTCATTTATGCATGAATGCCTGGTGCTTTCTGCAGCTTAATTGAATTTTATAATATTGTTTTCTTTCCTTTTTTAACTAAAAATAGTGTTGCTAATTAGTTTGTACATATATTTGTTTGGTTGTTAGTTTTTTGTGTGGACAACCATCTTCGTTGACACTTCCTATGTAAAACTCAAACGGATTCCGCACTCTTCTAACCTGTCTCTCTGGCTCATTCCCTCTATAGGTGACTTTCTCTCGTTCTCTTTCTCTTGCGCTTGCTCTCTCTCTCTTTTGGGGGAGAATCTTTTAAATTGAACAAAAATTTATATGCGCTTTGGCACAGACGATTTAATATCGCATCCAATTTGCGGTTTATACGCATCGCAGCAGTGGCCTTCAATGGGGTTGGGGTGGAGGGTTGACTTGGGTTGGGTTCTGAGTGGGCAAAATGGGGAGGTGGACACTCTTTGGTTAGCCTGTGGGTCCGAGGGACAATGGGGCGTATAAGTGACATCGTTAAGTGGACGCCGGATGCTGCTTAATGAACTCCAACGTGGCAGAGTTGAGTGTTAGCTGTATCCGAAGGGAATCTCCTGCTGCTGCTCCATCTATGTATACATACATATATATATATCTCGGCCCTATTGCTCCGCCCTGCGTCCCAATAGCAGCTACTCGTTAGCACTGAGGAGCACAGTCTCGCTCTTCTTTCTATAATTAACCGCAGGGAAAAACGGGGAAGGGAGGTAGGGTGCAAGAAAAGAACTTGGCTGCTTAATGAGCAGCTTGTTATGCCGTTTTTCGTTTTAATTAGTTTTAAGATGCTCGTCACCAACACCACTGCGTCGGCCACTCATTGTAATTGGCCCATTGATGGAGGGGATTTGCCCGTCTTAATGTGCCTGCTGTCTACAGTCAAACTTGAATAACTTGAAAGTAAAGTCACAAGTTGAAGTCGTAAAAAGTAGTAATATAATTACCCTCATGATTGTTAGCTAAATAACTTATGTATATATTATATAAGTTTGGAATTTTAATTAAATATTTTAAGCTTGCAAAGCTATCATGAAATAATATTTCCTATTTATCATATTAAAACCATCATATTTTATATGTAACATATTTCCTTAAAATTCTCAAATATATTATTATAAATATTTTGCAGATACATTAAAAAGGGGATATAAAGAAAGTCCAATTTACTAAATTAATTAATTAATTCTAGAAAATAGAAAATATGGGTTTTCCTTCCCTTTTCCCTCTCTGTCATTGAGTCTCGGTCATTGAGTCTTTCGGAATTTGAAATAAAGTTTGTTAACTCAAAACCTACAAAAGGACATATTTCTCTTCATTTAAATTTTATTTATTACAATAATGTATTAAAACAACATTTGAAGTATTTGATTGTAAGTAAAGTAATCAAATACATCAAATCTTGTTAATGCATCCTTTTTATTGGAGGAGAAATAATTTTGTTTTTAAAAATTCATCACTCCTAATCATCCTTATGAAAATATTAAAATTAAACTTGTTAAATTTATAATTTAAATTTAATAAATCTATATTAATTTTATTTTAAACCAATTTTATTTTTAAATAATTTAAAATCGATTTCTTAACCACTCTTTTCGAGGTAAGACAACTTTCGCTTTAACTACAACTTATCCCATCCAGTGTTCTGCTCCTGCATACCCGCTCATAGGATATCCTTGGTAATACAATCCATTTCTCGCTGTGCAGTAAGTGCTTAACTCTTTTACATGCAAAATTAAATGATGCGCATACGCACGGTAAAACCGCAAATTATTTTAATTGCTTGTCTCGTCATTATTCATTATTTAAGTGCGCTCAAACAGCCGACGTATACGGAATACGTTAGTATGTATACATACGGCTTTCCCCCAAAGTGTGTGTGTGTGTCCTGGCAGTGTGTGTGTGAGTGGGCCAGGCAAATTGGCAGCTCGCCAGACACACACACACAAATACAGACACTCGGAGGCACACACAAAAGCCGCTGTTTACATAGACATCAAACTTTTTGCGCTGCGGAAAAGCGGAAAATTGCTCTGGCTGCCCAGTGTGTGTGCTCGGCTCTCTCTTTCTCTGTCACTCTCTCCCTCGTATAGTTGTCTCCCTCTGGCTGATGTACTTACTCTTCCATTTAATTAGTGAAAATAAGTATTAAATGAGCAGCTCTTGTTAAAATAAATAGTGCATGCAATGGCGGCAGCAGTTTCCCGCCCACTTTTCCCCTTAGCTTTCAACAGGCTGCGCAAGATTTACAACTAATTAAAAGGCAAATAAAATTGGCACAGCTTTGTGCAGTGGGTGGTGGTGGTGGGTGGGGAAATCGATAATCGGATCGGAAAAGCGGAGCCGCTGACCTCGCGACAAATGCAATTAAAATCACAAGTGCGCGGTCATCTGCATAATTATGCGATAATTAAATTATTGGTAATTTATTTATAACATTCCCGTTAATTTGCCACTGTCCCTAAGCCCGTATCTCTTGTATTTGTATATTTAATGATGTGCGAGGGAGATGGCCTCCATTGCCATTTCCATATCCTGCCGTCATCATCCTCCCGCTATCCTTGCCGCTCCCGCTCGCTCTGTTTATTCGGCCATTTTGTTGTTTGCACTCCACTTGCCGTAAGCCCCACGTTAATTTGTTTGACTAATTAAACTAATGAGCGTTCAAAGTTAATACATAAATTAGTCAGCCAGGCAGCGAGGCAGCCAGGCGGGGTAAGCTTCCGCCGACCTGGGCGAAAGGGGCAGCAATTGTTGGCGCTGCCTAAGCTCGTCTAATTTGGCCGTTAAATAATTGTTTTATTTAATAAATCATCAGATTGGATTTCACTCGTTCGCTAATAAATGTTTTGCCACTGAAATGTGAGTGGTATTTATGAGATTTTTAATTGCCACAAGTTTCGCAGTTTTAACTGGATTAGGAGATTAATTTATTCCTATTTAGAAGTTAAATGTTAAACCCGAAACAAAAAGAAATTAAAATAAATTCCTATAAAATATTACCTCGTTTCATTTTAATATATCAGAAACACAAGTCGGAAAGCATTATCTATTTAAATCTCTTTCAGGCTAAAACACTTTTTTGCTTTCGCCTTTAATTAGAATTGAAAATAATGAACCTAATTTCAAATAAGGTATGGTATATATTTATAGAGTATGTATGCAAAGGAATAAACTGATAATACAGGTGGATTAGTTTAGATTGCAAAGTGTAGCTTAATTATAGAATATGATATCATAAGAATGAACAAATTTGCAGTTAACTTTATTTTCCTGAAAGATATCATTATAAAAAATAAATTAAATAGTTATTTTATGCTTTGTCAATATTCTGCAAGCTTTATTTTAATAAATGCCTTTAAGATTTTTACTTTTTGTTATTTATTAGAGCTTTTTTTTTATCCTTCCTTTAAATTAAAATTTATAATTAAAATTGAGTATTGAATAATAAATAAGATCACGCTATAGTGAAATTGTGCTGCTATCTACGGCTTATTCTTAACTAATAACATAATTAATTTTAAATGAAAATGATTCAGAGAAGATTAAATTTAATAAGCTAAATGGCTAAAATTTCCTAAAGCTAATAAATAATAAATAAAAACAAATAAAGTATCTTAAAATAATATTTAAATTGTAAAGCTTTTACTTTCAATACCTAAAAAATATAAATATATAAATAAAATGTTTTTTAAAACATATTAAAGAGTTTATGTTTAGTATAAGCCTTAATTTCTTGGATTTTTTTTTGACTACTAACTCTTACTTTTTTTAAATTTCTTTAACTGGGATATTTTGTCTAATTTTTAATCCAAATATTTACATTTGTTCAAGTTACTTTAAGTTATTGATCGCAAATCATTAAAACAAAATGCCAATTTCCTTTTCGCCATCAGCTAATCGAATGTGTACCTAATCTGCATTAAAAATGTGCACCTAAAAGCCCATTAGCCCATCTTTTACTGGCCACCGCACCCGCTGGGCAAACAAGGGGCCATATAGCCGCCGACTGTAGACCGTCGACCGACGATGTTGTTGCTTCTGCGAATACAAATTAAATATGCTGCGCTAATTCCTCCATCAATTTGCAGCTCATTTCATATGCCAACCCATTTCGCAGGCCATCATCGGGGGCATGGGCATGGACATGGAAATCACGTGGCATTGGCAGTGAACGAACGATCTCCATCGCACGTGGGCGGCAGCAGCAGCAGCAGGAGCAGCAGCAGCTCCAAAATGCCGGCGGCCAATCGGCCGGATGAAAAGCGAATGGAACGGGGTAACGGATGGTGCATGGGTACACTAGTTTGCATTCAGCTTGCGCAGGTAATTAGAAAATTTCCAGCCCATGGATGGTGGTAAGTGGAGAGGGTGGATGGAGTGGCGCGAAAACAAAAACAGAAACGTGCTAATTGCAAATTAATTATGCACGATATTGAATTTGTACTAAACGCAAAAGCGGAAACGGAAATGGGCGAGTGGAGAGTTAAAAAAGTTGGTTAAGCGAAAGGGAACGTGATTTGCATAAAGTGCAAGTAGATTTTTGGATCTCGGTATGGTAACTGGGAGTGGTGACTGGCGACTGGTGCCTGCTGCCTTCTGCCGCCTCTAATGGCCGACACGATTAAGTGTCCGCAACAGCGGCATCAGCATATAAACAGCTAAAGTGTTAATTGCCATAAATGCTTGTCATTGTAGCGGTAAACGGCTGTGTAGATACTGCGCCAGCGCACTCAAGAGAGACGCGGCAGAGAGTGAGCGGCAGCGGCGGAAACGGAAGTGGAAGTAGCTGCCAGAGGAAGCATTTAGGCAGCGCACATCTCTGAGCACTTGCACTCAAATGAATGAAATAAACTGCTAAATTATGCACGCGATTTAACCCTCATTTTGCCAGCCGCAACTTAGCGCTTTTAGCCACCCACTCCCTCTGTCTCACACATACCACTACAACCAAAGGACTTCCCCTTTGCTCCTGTCCGGTCTTCTCCACTTTTCCCCGCTCTTTGCGCCTGCTCAGTGCCAAGTTAGATGCTCTCTGGCCAGGCCACACCCTCAGATGGCAGCCTATCAGGAGAAAGTCACTCAAATGGTTTCAACATGGCCGCCACCGGAAACTCACTCAGAGAGCGAGGGAGGGAGATAGTGAAGGAGAGAGTGGGGAAAGGACTTAATTTCCCCTGCAAAGCTCGGCTATCGTTTTTTGTCCTTTTTGGCGACTTTTTGCACCTTTTATTTTGTCATTTGTGTGTAATTTCGGAAAATGTTGGCGACATTATGACGCTCGTCGCCGGTTGGGCTGGGGGTCGCACGCTTAAGTGTCCTCCAGGGTACTTACTTCGTTAGCAGAAGTTTCTCGCTTGCTCTGCTCCGTCCTGCATCCTACGTCCTGTGTCCCTTTTACCAGCAGCTCCTTATTGTTGTCCTTGTTGCTGGTGCTGTTGTTATTGTTGTTGCTGCTGCGGTGGCGCACTGTGCTTGTCGTTTTGCGGATATGTCTCTTATTTTCATAACTGTAAATTGCTTTAGATATTAAGTCTGCTGTACTCGCTGTGGATTTTCCTGTGACTCTCTAAATGTGTGTGTGTGTTTGAGGTTGTGTGTGTGTCTGTGTATGTGAGTGCATGTGAATTGGTTTGAAAGGACTTTGGAGGGATGATGTGGTACACGGGGGAAAAATATTAAGTCTTGATGTCTTACGACTTATGAGTTAATGATTTTCATTAATACAAAGAGGGGAATTCTGATATTTGAAAACTTTTTAGTGTCACTTTGAAAAATACCTTAAATTTAAAAAAAAATCCTAATCTTTAATTAAGCCGTATTATCATTTTATCTGGTATAATCTAAATTGGTAGCTATACCTACCAAAAAGGAGGATAATTTTTGAAATTTTAATAAATAAATAAATAAATTCTTGATTCGTATTTGTAATTCATAAAAAAAGCCAATTAATCTGTCTATCCCTTCCCTTTGAAATCTAAATATAATAATTCTAATAATTCTAGTTTAATATATATTCTTTGTGTTAAATATAAGTAATAATAGCTATTTTTCCTGTGTAATTGGGTGGCACTTCATGTGAACTGGGATAGGAAGAAAGAAATCCATTTGGAGCAGGGTCGTGTTGGCCAGCAGAATAGCACGATATTTATTTTGTGGCCAGGACAATGTGTCCGCATGAGACTAGCCGAGGCCATTTAAATAGTTTCAAAGCTGCAGTCATTAGAAGCAACAATTGCCTTTTGCTAGCCCGAAATTTTGTCATTTTCGGGAACAATTAAAAACAAGTATAAAAGATAGAAGAAGATATGGCAGCCAAAGATAATAAGAGAATTGCAGAGCCAATTGCAGGTAGATATTAAGTGTTAAATTCAATAAATAATAATAATAAATAAATAATAAATAATTTAATAAGATAAAAGAATAGAGCAAACAATCAATGGTTTAAAATAGTATATGAATATTAAAGCACTTTCTATCCTTTGAATTTTCTATAGATTGACTCAATTAGTATTCAGAGCCGCAACGATCTAGACAATAAAATATAAATCTAAATAAAAGATGTAGAACATTTAAAAACGTAAACGAAATTCCAATTGAGTCACACGAAAATTGCCTTCCTTTTGTACTTTTTTTTCAAAGCAATAATCATTAAAAATTATTTTTCAAAACTTTGACCACATCCCAAAGGCGCAGAAAGTGGCTACACAAAATAAAGATTTTAATATGCGCAAAATTGAGACATAAATTAAAGTCACATAATTCTCATTAAAAGGCCGTAAAGGAAACGTTGCCGCAAAGTGAACAGAACAAAGAGAAAGAAGGCCAGTAATAAAGATATATATACATATATAAATGTGTTTCTTTATACCTGACTGTGCGTATACGCAATATTGCCGGGCAAGACATTTGGCAGGCAGATCAAAGAGCAACGACATTTTGCCCATAATTTAATAGTTTCGAAATACAGAAATTAAGAACCGAAGCTGCCTGATTAGGCAAATCAAAATAAACCACTCGTAACGACCACCAAATCCCAACGAAAATAAACACACACTCGGATGCTAATTGGCAGCGATCTTATTGGAAGAGCAAGTGGGATGGGGCGAGGACACAGAGAGGGAGATAGCAGCCACCCAGGGCGTTAAGTGGGCGGCGTTTGGCCAGGAGTGGAAGACCCTGACTGATATTTCGGTTTCACGATTCCTCGATTTTTGGCCTGCGCGCGCAATTTAAGTTGAAATTTATGCGCAGTGCGACGAGAAGATGTAGACGCATTAAAAATGGAAAGCAAATGCTCGGCTCAATGTGTTAAACGGCACATGTGATTTAAAACTGTATTTAATGTTTTTATTATTTCAGATTTGTATCCCCAACAAATATACGCATATATATGTATATTTTCTCTTGCCATTTGTCTTCGGCGAGGCGTGGAATATTTTTGACATAAAGGAATTTATTAATTTCGCTATTTGCCTTTGTTTTGGGGATATATTAATGATTATGAATACATTCAGCGGCCTCGGAAAATGGGGGTAAAAAAAAGGAAAACAAAATCATAAACTACACAATACTCCATCGCAGATGTTTGTGCGATTGTGTTTGTGGCACAATACATGTGAATAAAAT
Organism: Drosophila birchii; assembly: GCA_035046345.1. Lineage (NCBI taxonomy): Eukaryota > Metazoa > Arthropoda > Insecta > Diptera > Drosophilidae > Drosophila > Drosophila birchii. The sequence continues at coordinate 13,626,851 of JAWNOA010000064.1, forward strand.
ATTTAGCAACGCTCACACGAGCTTAGATTGCATAATGCATATTTTATGAATGTTTTCGTGTTGGTCCTTGCTGCCTGCCTGCTGGACCCCATCCTCCTCTTTGTTTCTTTCTGTGCCAAGTCAGGTCGCACGAAAAAAGTGTGGAAAATAAAAATAAAGTGTGCTGCCACGGAAACAGAGAGAGAGAGAGAAGAGAGAGAGAGGAGGAGGAAGCAAATTTTAAAGCCACTGCGGCAACAAAGGCGAACAAACAACCAGCACATGCCACAAAATATAGCCACATCCACTTCCACTTCTGCTGCCTCTGCAACTGCAAAAATCGACGCATCGCCCACAGTGTTCAACAATGAAAAAGAGTGTTAAATTTTTGAGTCAAGCTGAAAGTCCAGAAACATGAAGTTTAAATCTAATATTAATTTAGGAGAGGAAATAAACAAAAGCAAGATGTCAAAGGATCATAACCATAACTCCTTGAAACTTGAAGTATATATCTATTGAATATTTTAATCGTATATTTAATATATTTTTTCAGGATTTCTGTTTTGATTTAAAAAAGATGCTGATCTATGTACAGTCAATAGACCGTTAAAGATGAGGTCAATACACTGTTAAAGTATAAAGGTGTTAACATAACAAACAGTCAATAGACTGTTAAAGTTTAAAGGTGTTAAGGACATGATCTCAACTTAACAGGTAAAACGATATTGGTTATTGGTATCTTTAAGTCTTCTTATATTATATTTTAAAGATAACATTAAAGATAGACAGACTACAGCAAGTATCTCTATATAGATCCTGAACCAATATTGGAAGCGATAATCTAATATTTAATCTAATATTAAAAACAAATAAAAAAAAAACAATTCAATAAAATTTAATAAATCAATAAAATATATTCAAAATCAATAAAATAAGCTGATTGGGGGAAGTTATCCTATAAGTTTAGAATTAAATCAAGTGGCTGAATTGTAAATCAATGATATATGTTTTAATTGATAATCATTTCAGTTTTTTTTATTGGATCAACAAAACAGCAGTTTCAAATTTAAATTTAAAATATTAAAAGCCCTTTAAATTAATATTTCCATATGACTTTTTTTTGTGATATACCAAAAAAATAATTTTTTACATATACATATTTACCCGCAAAAAAGTCTTTTAATGCCACTGTGCATTGCTTCCATTGCTGCCGCCTTGTTGGCCAGTACCTCGGATTTCCAGTTTTGGCCATGTTTGGCTTGCTGGCTACTGGCTGAGTGCACAAACACACACACACCCATGATGGGCAGCGAGCAAGTGTGCGCTGTGTGTGATGTCAATCCATCATTTGCCTTAACACCATGATTTGTTTATTTGACGAGTTGTATTAAGAGAAATGAAACACAATTGCCATTCGAGCTCCACGGCTGCTGATTGCCATAAATAAATAATTTTCAAATCAGACACTGGCCAAATCCCCCAGAAAAGGATAGTATAGGATGTGTGGAGCCTGATGCCTGCATGCCTGATTAGGCTCTCAATTGTGTGGATAGTTTTGATATGTTATAATCAAGGATCGAAGGCGGGGCAAACGGGGATCCTGTATTAATATTAAATCAAAGTAAAACATATGCTTAACGGTAAGTGGAAACTCTTGTCACTTGACACACCTGAGTTCCTATTTATCTCGAATTTATGGCCCCTTTTTTCCCCTTTGTTTTGCTTTTGCCTAATAAAACCCAGAGAACAACTTCCTTTTTTAATAAGCTCATAAAGTAACAGCCACTTAAAACTTGTTGTTGCCCGACAAGGAGCAACATCAATAAACGAACTCGAAAGGAGCTGCCAAATAAGCCGTGAACGAGTTCCGCCTTCGTTGATGCCACATAAACGTCAGTGCCACATCGTCATCATCCTCATCCTCTGCTGCTGCTGCAGCCGATGCTGACACCCCTTGACTTCGAATGACTGTCCCTGTCTGTTTATAGAAATTAAATAACTTCTGACAAAATATGAACACAACTCAACACTTGCCATATTGAACACAGAGAGGGACACAATGCTCCCCCCTTTTGTTCTCAGACCTCATCTCAACCCCCAATTGGGAATGCGTATAAATCCCGGGCCACATTTGCCACCACTTCCTCGGGCCTCTTAACACTTTCGTCGTTTGCCGCCAAGTCAGGCCGAGTTGTTAGCATATTTTTAGTGTGATTTTAAAAATTTAAATTGTCGTAATCGTAAATTAATTTCATGGCACATAAAAATGCAAGATACCATGCCCGAAAAATACAACGCAACAATGTTTTTCTCTGGGCCATGTTTGTGGTTTTCCTGTCCCACGAAATGATGCTACGTTTTATAACGCAATATATTCAAAATACATTTCCCTTTTTTATTGTTATTTGAGTGTGCTCAGTTGGCAATCGGCGGTTTTATACAGATTTCATTTGAATACCGAGTGCAGCTGAGTTAATCAAAATAATAGAGGGTGGTGTGGCAAATTAGCTTAAAAATATATTTTAGCTAATTATATGTTTTAATTTAATGTAAATTGAATAAAGAAATATATTTTAGGACATTTGATTTATTTTAGTTATTTTTGTGGCTTGAAATTACTTCTTACTTAATGTCAAAAATGGGAAAATAGAATTTCCTTAAGAATCTAAATTGCAAAGCTAAATTTAAAAATTGCCTCAGAACTAATAACAAAATTTGTATAAAACTATATTTTATGTAAAATACAAAACTTTTAATAAAATTAAACCTTGTTTCTTCCAACTGTTCCTATTATCTTTACACTTATTTATACATCTAATTTTAATTAGAAAACTATAAGGAAACTATTAAATTTAAATATTAAACACTTTAAAGTTAAAGATTTCTGGATTTTTTGTTTAATAATACCTCTTAATGGTATGCCTTAAAAATAATTGTTGTTTATAGAAGATGCATTAAAGAGTCATAAAAACATTATATTCAACAGTATCTTAATGAGTTGTGTAAATAATTTATGCTGCCGACATTCGACCCACAAGTTGGGCCTGTATGCGATATATATGTCAACGCCTCATAATAATTATGAGAAAAACGGCGAAAATGTGTTGCAAATGTATAAATTTTTATATATAAATACACATCAAGTGCAATTAGGCAGGAAATGCCGGCATGTGCAATTCGGTAATTGTTTCCTCAATCTGACAAGTCTCTCGAAGGTGTGAAAAATCGTGCCAAGAATGAACACATATACATGTACATATATATATTTATTTATCCCAGCCTCCGCCATACTCTATATTAATGATGAATTAATGCGGTAAATGCAACTTGTAAATCTGTCACGCGTCTCAGTAAATCATCCTGCATAAATAATGTGCAGTTTAGCCCAGAGAAGGGAAAAGATACTCAGAATCGATACTCCCCCTCGAACCACTTTGTCACTCGAGACACTGCAACAGATGCTGAACGACGACGAGGTGGAGGCGGGGCCGGGGGAGTGTGAAATTGTGTGCACTGAAGGCAACTGAAGGCGGTCCGCGGCTAATCTATGACAGAAAACATGTAATCGGAGCAACCAGACCAAAATAACTTGATGCGGAGGACTGCCACCGAGACCAGGATCGGAATTCGGATCGGGATCGGGATCGGGATCGGGACCTTTGTCTTCATTTGCAGCTCTTTACTTTGCAATATTCCCAAAGGTCTGGCCCTAAAGTTTCTTGGGCGGCGATCGTGCGCCCAATTAAAGTCACAAACTGCATTTTACAACCAAATTTAGTTGTTCGAATTAATTATGATGCACATAAAAAAATTCCTATTTACCTTAGACCAGTCTAAATTATATGTTCTCTAAAATCATAGAAACGACATGATTATCAAGAATTTATCTAGTTAATGCCGAAGATGTATGATCACATTAAGGTAATATGATCTTTCGACTTATCAAAATATGTTCAAGTTATAAATAGATAATACTTTTGATCTAGCTTGGTAAATAAAAATATGGAAAATGAATATAAATAAATAAAATGTATATTTCGCAAGGGTCACAGATATCAAATCGTATTTAATGACTTACTACCCATAATTTCTCCCTGTGCATATGCATGTGGCACACACTCATCCCCATTGGCAAGCACCGTCTGGGGGCGGCACTTTCTTTTTATGACTGCTCTGCTGCCGTCGAATAAGTGAAGCGTGAACTAATTGAAATTTGTTGCGCTGACATCTTCTACAAGATCTGGTTGCTGTTGGGCGACACAGTGTGTGTGTAGAAGACGTTGCCCTTGTCGATCGTCTCCAGCTCATTAGCCGTCTTCCCGTCGTAGTTATTGTCTAATTTTAATTAATTTATCACAAGCATAAAGTGGCGCAACTTGTGACATTTCCCCCAGCGTTGCCCCCGCAACAAATCACTCATACGCCTCGGTGACCGCCTGAAAGTCCCCTATGGGGGAAGCCACTGGCATAGGCATAAATTTCCACCACAGATTCTTGGGATTGCTGTAGGCCATCAAAATGGTATTTACGACAACTTGGGAACGGCTCTTTTATTTTGACATGCTTTACAAACAGACGAACTCGCAACAGCTCATTTGATAGCTTCATTTCGGATGCTGCAGCAACAGGTACCAGCTATACAACTATATTCAACATAAAATGTATGAAATATAGAAGGGAAACGACATTAAAAACTGAACTTCCACAGATTCTTCCAGGTCTCCCGCTTGTAGACATTCTTGTATGTCTGCACAGACACTTGAAGTTCCGGGCCAAAGGGAGTATCCGAGAGCACATGTTCCACTGCCAGATTTTGGTTTGTCACTGAGTGAACAATAATCACGGGCTCGTTTATCTATAAGATGAATGGTTTATAATTAGTTTTTGTGGAAATTCAGTAAATTAAAGAGAATACCAACTTACAGGAATGGTTTTGCCCTCGCTCTCGAAACGCACATCAGGATTCTGGTGGGCACAATAAAAGTGGGTGTGGGAAATGGGCACCATAGCTTTCGGACCGCAATTCTAAAAGATATAAAAAACACAACTTACTAAAGAACAAGCTTATCCTTAACTCAAAAACCCACTTTACAAGAGACCACACCCAAGGGCAGCGTCAGTTCGCCATGATTTGTTGTACACCGAGCCGTGTTCACCGGCAGCGACAGATTCAGTTTCTTGGGTCCGCTATACAAGTACATGGGCTCATCGACTGGATCCAGGGCCTGAAGACGAAACCTCTCTCCATAGCCCAGACACTGGCCGGAACGATCCTCATCATCCGAACTCACAATGCGAAAGCTGCTGCGCACCGTGGGACGTGGCGAGGGTGCCACCGTCAAGTCGCATAGCTCGTTGATGGAGGTGAATTTACGGATCATTCCTTCCTGGGTAATGATCACCGAAAGGGCCAGATTCTGATCCATTAGCTGCTGGCGGCAAATGTTGATTTTAACGGGCCGTATCTGAACCGTACCCCCAAAGGCTACCACCTCCCGTGGCGGCCCCAGCATGGTGTCCTTATAGAATCGTTCATAGGCAGCGCGGGTTGTGTCCAGCAAAGTGTTTCCACCCTGTTTCATGTCCTTTACGCGCATCTAAACATGGGATAATTTTTATATATAATCATTTTTAATATTTTATACGCTTTTGAATTCAACTTAAGATGCTCACCTCCTCTGCCATGGCAGTTTCATGCCAGTAGCCAACTTTAACGCCAGGACCGTACATTTCTTTTTAATAGTTTAAATAAAGAAATAGAAATATATTGTATAACTTCTGGAAAGTATGTGTTTTTCCAATGACAGCATAATAACTGCCTACTGATGACAGAGGAGCTTATCCTTAAAATAATAACCAGTGAAAGCATCGTATTAAACATAGTTGAAAGACACTAATCCGCTTGCAGAGAACAGAAATAACATATAAAACCTATTAAAATAAATACCTTAAATAATATTTATTAAATATTTTGAAACTTTTCTTCTTGACAATTTACTTCTGGTCTAAAAACCAGATCAAAGATAGTTCTTTGCTTTTGACCGAACCACACACAAAGCCATCGGCACCGGCAACTAACCGAGCATTAAATTTGCATGTGGCGCTTGGGTGTCGGCCTCGGCTTTGATCCTGTCAAAGAGGCGAAAATAAATTGCTCAATTATGAAATATTAACTGCACACGATGGCGGCGAGTTAATTACTCATTTGTTGATTGTCGACTGTGGTTAATGAAGTATCCAACTAATTACATTTCAAGACAAGACCGAGAGTGCGCATGTCGTCAGGCGCTCTCCAAGGAATACCCGCTCACATTGAAAAATGCCGCTGCGGAAATTGAAAGTGCCGCGAGCCTATTTCCACCAGCTGCCGAGTTGGAGTTGGAGCTGGGGGCAGGAGCTGACTGACAGCAATTTATTACCTTTCCCTTTGACATCTTGACGCGGTGTCGCCATCCCTCCCGCATCCAAAGTAGTTTCCTCTCTCTCTGGAATTACTCGCATTCATCTTTTGACAGGGGAAAGTCATCGCTCTGGAGTCTAATTAGATTATTAGTCAGTTCCACGTGATGATGGGAGATAGTTCCTGAAAGGGTTGCTCTATTTCCTATATTTATAGGAAAGGAGTTGGTTGCTAAACCATTTTTTGTTTGGTTTTTATATTTTATTTAATTGATAATGTAAAGATTGATTTTTCTCTTGCCATAAAATATTTTAGATAGTTGAATTGAAAGATTTGCATAAAATAAACATCAAATTATTTTCTTAAAGTCTTTTATTTGAATTTCCTTTTTATTATATATATTTTTGTTGGTTTTTTTTCGCTTAAATAAACAGGAAACAATTAACTTAGCATTATTTTTACAATTAGCTTTAATTAGAAATAATAAAAAATATTGAAGCTTTTCGTTTTTTTGTTTTGTTTTGTTTTTCATTTTCTGTTCTGTTTACAGTGTGTTTTATATGTATTTAGTTTACAATAATTAGTTTAAATGGTACTGTTTATAATATATATTCAATTTTTATAGGTTCGCATGTACTATATATACATTTCGGCAGCGAGGAGCGGACTCGACCCACAGCCAAATAATCCTGAATATATATCGCTATATAAGAAGTTGATATTTGGCGTTGTCACATTTCCACTTTTATGTTACAAAAATTTAGTTAATTTGACTACTAAATATATAAATGTTACACAAGTGTAGGCTTAATGCTGCGCTGCTGCTGCTTCTTTGTTTTTTTTTTATTTGATTTAAATTTAACTTGTTTGTAATGTATAATTCCATTAATTGTTTTTACGTTCATTTCTCCGCTTCCATCGTTTCTTTTTTTAAGTTTACAATTTTCGTTAGAATTTTTGTGTTTCTTTCTTTTCTCATTTTTTATGTACATAAAAACAAAAGGAACTATATATTTCAGTCTTTTTAGTGTGTGTGTGTGTGTGTGTGTGTGTGTGTATGGGTAATGTATGTATGCGCGTGTGTGTATGTGTAGAATATCTATTGTTTTATGTTATGCAAATAGCGTATTACATAGTTTAATTAATTTAATCATTTTGTTGTATTTTTTTTTTTTGTAGTTTTTAATTTTTTTGTATTATTTTTACTTCAGTTTTCAGTGTAAATATCGCTTGCTTCCCAGTTTTGTTTATATAATTAGCCCTAGTTCTTCTTCCTTCTCTTGGTTTAAATTAATTCAAGTTATTCTCTGCCTCACTCCTTCTCCTTCTTACATGCATTTGTTTTTTTTTTACAATCTAAGTATTTTGTATAATTCATTTAAATATTTAAAGTTTCCTTGTTTCTTGCTTTGCATCTATATTGTGTATAATAAAATAAAAACAAATGAACGTTGTTTGCACATGCGTGTGGTTTTTCGTTTCTGCTTTTTCTTTTCGTTACTTTTTCTCTATGATTTTTGTCATACATATAGTATGTATATATGATCTATATAGTTTAAATATATATATTTAATAATATAAAGAGCGAAGGCAAATATCGAATACTTTTGTTGTTGTTGTTGTTGTTGTTGTTTCTTGTTTAAAAATTCCATTTGCTATAGTTTTTGTTGCTATCTGTCTTGCGTAATTAATGTTTATAAATTTGGGTTCCGATTCCCATAGAGAAATATTTTGGATGACTTTGAATTGGGACTTTTGTCGGGTTTTGGGCTTGGATGAACTGTTCAGGATAGTACACTCAGCAAACATATCACGGTCAGTTCTTAATTACGTATGTGTAAAATGTGTAAATATATATGCGGTATATATGGTATTTGCATCCTTTGTCTATTGTTGTTGCTAATTAAATATATAAATATATATATATTTAAATAAGTGTGGGTAAATGTGGTAAGAAAAACGAAAATCCGTCCAGTTTCTTGTTCGTATTTGAGTTATATAATGGCTTATGGCAGAATAATGTTGTTGTTTACTATGGAGTTGTTGTTTGTTTCATTTTTAGTTTTGCTTTCATGTATATATATGTATATAGTTATTAGTACATAAAATGCTTATGCTTTTGTATATATATAAAAACGTTAGCAGATTGTATACAAGTGTTGTTATGATGCATCAGTTACTTAAGCTCTCAGTTCGAATTACATTATGGTTATATATATATATATATATATATATTTCATCTCCTCTCGAAGCTTGGCTTCAACGCAAAATTAATTTAGAAAAAAAGGTTAAAAAATTGAACAAGATTTCTTCTTTCCATCAAAACCTATTCCATTCTTTATCCTACACGATTCGCCTTATGTACAAATAAATAATTACAATTAAGGAGAAGAAAAATATAATCAAGCAAAACTTGTCGCTAAAAGTCAACCCATGCAATTATCATATTTTTTCGATAATAAAAAGAATAATTATGAATAATTATGGTTATTATTGCTAGCTAAAAACTCAGTGAAGACAGTTGTTTGTTTTGTAATTTTGTATTGCTTGCTGTGTGTGTGGTTGTGGTGTGTGTGGGTGTCTGTAGTTGTTTTGGTAGGTACTAATTAAAAAAAATTATCATAATTAATATATTGTATTTACGTAGTAATTATAAGTTATGTTTAATAATTGGTAGAAATTTGTATGTCTACTTTAAACGGTACTTAGGTTGGTTGGTTGTTGGCTTTTGTACTTTTTGTTATTTGCATGTAGGACTTCATCTTCTGTTTTGTTTTGTTTTGTTTCTTTCTTTCTTCTGCTTTAACTATCATTTTCTGCTTCTCCTCTGTCTCTGATTTTTCTATTGCGGCAGTTTATTAATTTATAAACAAACACAACAAAAAAAAATAAACTGTAGCGTAAATACTAAACGAAATACGTAAACATAAATAGGCTTAATCGAAAAAGTATTGGTTATTAAACATGTACAGGGCTTAGAGTAGTTTCTCCCGACAAATCTTCTTCTCAGAAGCAGGCTTAAGTAGCTAATCTTTGAAGAATTTTTGTGAATTTAACAATTTAATAAATAATGTTGCATTTTTTTTAAAGTTGAAAAGACTTTGCCGACTCTCAGCAAATTAAGTTCGCCTTCATCTGTAAAATTATCCAAAGATTACCTCCAAATCCATCCTTAGTTCGCAGACATGGCTTAGAGTCCAAGTCAAGATTGCTACACTCTTACTCCTTCTCCTCCTCCTCCTCTATGTACACATTTCTCTCTATCTAAATAAAGAGAAGAATTTAGGAGGCATTATTATTATTATTATGCCTCCCTGCCTATGAAGCCATTCGGTGGCGGCGGCCTTGACGCCCCACTCGCCGGTCGCAGCCAGCTCTCCTTGAGCAGATTGGACATATTGCCCGCCGTCGTCGGTGTCGCTCCCAAACCCGAATTCGGATTCGTGGGCGACTTTTTTCTCGTTTGGCTAACACTACGACTCCGACTTGGTGGTGCCGACTTCTGTCTGGGTCGACTCAATGGCATGCGCTCCATCTTAATGTGCTCCACATGCACATCATCGACATCGTCATCCTCGTCCTCCTCCTCATCCCCTTCCTCTTCGTTCTCGTCAGATGAGCTGCTGCTCTGGGTAGCATTTATTGGCGCCATCATAGGCTGATAATTCGGGTTGTGGCTAATTGTCACACCGGCCATCTGGACAGGCGGCTCGCTCATGGCCACATAGTTGGGATTATCGGTGGTGATTCCACCATGTTGACTGAGTGGCTGTGACTTTGGCGGCGGGTGCATCATCTCGTAGTTTGGATTGGGACTGCTCGTGGTCAGAATGGTGGCCTGCCCGTCGCTGCCCATCGATTCGTCCAGCAGACGATAGTTGGGATTATCACTGATAGCGATCGGTGTGACCGCCGTCGGTGTGTAGAAACGCGGCGTCCCCGTATAACTGCCCGCTGAGCCACTGCCGCCGCTCTCGATGGTACCCAAATTGCCCATGGCCACCGGGTGGCTGGTCAGGTTGGAGTTGCTCGTGCTGGTGCTGGGCGCATTGGAGGCATTGCTCTTGTGGCTGGCATTGCTTCCTGTGCGCTTGTGATGATTGAACAGATGGCGATTGAACATGTTGGCTCGATTACGTATCGTATCCGCCACCACTCGCTTAAGACTGGGATAGCGTCCGGTGTGGGAGCTGGCATTGGAGCTGGCCGCTGAGGCCGTTGAGGGTTGCAGGGACGATGATCCACCACCACCACCGCCACCTCCAATGACATCATCTGGCATGGAGCTGCTCATGATGACCGGCTGTCTTCCAGTTTTTTTCGGCAACAAATGTTGCTCTCCACTCAATCTTCCTCCGCCACCGCCGCCGCCTGTGCTGCCGCTTCGACTCGTTGGCAAATCAGCGAAATTGGGACTCGGATCATAAATCTCATAGGCACGATCGTTATTCTCCGCATCCGGGAGGACATAAGGAGCCTCCGCATCATCGCTCTGCGAGGCGGGAAGATTATGGAATGCAGAGACCATCACCGTTTGATTATCTGGCGTGCTGCTGGCTATAAATCCCGACTGCATGCTGAATGGCGAATGGGTCGCCTGATGGTCATCCCCGACCAGGGCAATGGGACTTTCTGCCGGTTGATCCAGGGATGAGTTCATCTTGTAGGTCTGATAGTCCCCCATTCGCAAAGGTGTGGTGGCATCCTCATTCTGTTCCGCCTCCTGCTGGTCCTGGTCCAGCGGCACCGCCGCAAATGCGTCCATTTGGCTGCGCTCCTTGCGCTCCTTCTCGCGATGTGTCTGCCCCTCCTCCGAGTAATAGAAGGAGACGTTCTTGAAATCTGATTCAAGACACAGCGGCTCCAGATAGGCAATTATATCGAGAAAACTGGGCCTGGCCCCGGCCCGATGATGCCAGCAGCGTTGCATCAGCCGATGCAGTACATCCGGACAGTTTGCTGGCCTTTCCATCACGCCACCTTCGATGACAAAGCACAGGACTTGCTCGTTGGATAATCCTTGATATGGTTGCGCTGCCAATGTGGCCATCTCCCAGAGAACCACACCGAAGCTGAACACATCACTGGCACTGGAATAGACACCGTCGCGCAAGCTCTCCGGCGACATCCAGCGTACGGGCAATAGACCTTTCGTTCCCTTGCGATAATAATCCGTTTCATAAACATCCCGCGTCATGCCAAAGTCTCCGATTTTAACTGTCAAATCCTCAGCCACCATGCAGTTGCGGGCTGCAAGATCGCGATGCACAAACTTTTTGGCCGCCAGATAGGCCATACCATCTGCAATCTCAATGGCCATCTGATAGATTCGGCTATAGGTCGGCGGCTGCACATTGCCCGTCACTCCGATTCTGGTCAGATAGGCCATCATGGCCTCATCCCGCTCCTCGGGACGATGGGCGCGCAGATATGACTTAAGATCGCCGTTCTTCATTAGCTCCATGACCACCAGGGCGGGCTGACCGCGTGAGCAGACACCCAGCAATCGGACGACATGGTGCGTGTTGAACTCCTTCATCACGCTGGCTTCGCTCAGGAAATTGGTCCTTTCCCGGTCTGTGGCATTCTCATTTACCGTCTTGATGGCACACGGACGATCCACGACGCCATTGGTGAAAGATTTCATAATACCCTCATACACCATGCCGAAGGAGCCCTGACCGAGGGACGCCAGCTGGATAACATTCTCCCTTAGCACCTCCCAATCATCGGGGATGTACTGCATGCTGGCATAGAATGGATTCACCTCCGTGTTCATATGCAGATCATTTGGTCGGCGTTTCTTCTGCAAGAAGCGGATATAAGCCACAAGTAGGGAAAAAGCCAAGAAAATGGCAATGCCCAAAATTACGGCGATGGCAGTGTAATAGCTTTGTGGAGGCTGAAAGAAGAATGATTTACGAATAAGTTTCCATTTAATTTAATTTAATTATTAAATTCTTAACTCACCGGTACAATAATGTCGACATAATCCGTGTAGACTCCATATCCGGCCAATGAATTGGCTCGCACCCGCATAAGATATTGGCCCTCGGTAACGCCTTTGAGGGTGTATCCATCGGTGGCGCTATAGTTAGCCACTGGGATGCATTTTGTCTCCACTACCGTGTCCGGTTTCTGCAAATGATATTCCAGCGTATAGGTGATAATTTCGCCATTGGGATCGAGCGGTGGCAGCCAAAAGGCTCGCACAGCAGCACGCGTGTTATTTCCAATTTCCAAAGACAAGGTTAAATTTCGAGCCTTATCGACGTCCTCTGAAAGAGTGAATATTTAATTAGTAGTTATTCAGAATAAAATTAATTAAAACATAAAAAATAAATAAAAATAAGCAGAGAAAAGAACATACCCCTTCTTTTAGTTACTTTATAGTTTGTAGAGTTATTGCTGCAGTATTGCTCCATATCTCTTTCAATCGTTTCTCTGCAGACACTTATGTAGATGGTGTAACGCGTGAAGTGATGTAAATTTTCAAAGGTGTAACTCGTCTGATTGATCGGCACCACCACAAAGTTATCCGTAAGATTTACTACCATTTCAGTGCTCTGCGTCACATTCGCCGTTTTGCTTAGGTTTACGGCCTTATCCTTGGTGTCCGAGGTGGAGCGCACATGTCGGAGCAAAACACTGCCGAATCGCTCATCCAATTCGGGTTCCAAATCGATGGCTTGTCGTCTTTGACGGGAGGGCTGATTACCAATAGCATTGGAATCAAAGGCTGCACCACTCGGGGGTCTGTTAACTTGAGGGGCTCCCTTAGCTGGGGATCCAGACTTGTTTCTATCGAGGCTTTGAAAATCCCTTCTCGGAACATAGACAAAATTCTGCAAAGAATTCTCAAACTCGATGTGCGATTGAATCCTCCGATCGCTGAAAATCTCCGGGCTATTCTTCTCGGCACCCGTGGCATCACATTTGCAGTTACCAGCCAATGGATCCGGTTTCGGCTTCTCTGCTTCGATCTCAGTGTCAATCTCACTTGCCTTTTTAATAGCTGCAAGAATATATAATTTTTTTTTGATTTTATTAAATTACCCAAAATTTTGAAATAATAAAGCTGTTGCTTACGATCTTCGCAGTATTGTCGTTCTGAAGTCATATCCTTAGGATTGTTGGTATGTTGTTCATTCCGTTCCGCTATGACTATAAAGTGTGTTAGCTTTCCATATGGATTTTTTGGATAACCCCAAGACACATGCTGTAAATCATAGAAAGTTGATTAATGCCAATATTTTATAACACTTTTTGAAGTACTTACAATTTTCGAGTCTGAGATGGAAGTGATATTAACGCTGGATACCTGTGAAGGCTGGGCGGGCTTTGTCATAAAATGTTGCACCCCACTTTGAGCATTTGTCAACTCCGAGAAAATGGCCTTGGTGCGTACATAGTAAGCATATTGTGTGTACGGTTTCAGGTTCATAAAGGTTGTACGTCCTTTCGTATCGGCTGGCACAAATGTCCAGGGATTGTCGCAGAGTTGTTCGTTGCTTTTGGTGGCATTTCCATGTGGATCTATCATATAGAAGAACTCGTAACCAATGAAGGCGCGAGGATCCTTGAATATAATTGTGGCATTGCTTGGCCCAGTAGGCTCGCCCTCTGCCACCATTGACGTGTCCACCTGCAAGACGGCCATTATAGCGCTCACATCTTTCACTGTAACGTTTAGAGGCAAAGTGCCACCTGGAAAGGAAAAATAGGACAGACAATTTGAATAAATATTTTTTTCCCCGATCAAAAGAGAGTCAAAAATCACTCACATGAACCACGGCTTCCGTTTGAATCGGTCGCCACCTCGCTGTTATTAAAGGACTGCGGCTTGGAGGCCAGCATGGGCAGCAGCTTGTTGATCGTGGATATGCACAGCTTTTTATTGAAATGAAAGAAGACTCCGCCATTCCGGATGTACACCGTCTGATTGGGTCCCCATATCTCCTCCAAATCGTTATTCTCCAGCACATATAAAGCATATTGATTCTTGTCCATTGGTGGATCGCCCACAATCTCCGTCAGCGATTTAAAAAACCGCAAAGAGGTGAGGCCAAAGGTCAGGTGCACTTTCAGAGAGGTTTTTATAGTATGAATCTGACCCAGATAAAGCTCCAAGGTGTCCATTACGTGGGCTTTGCATTGAAAAATTATAAAACTTTTATTTTCTCATCGAGAAGAAGATGTAGAAAATTGTTAACTCACCATCTCCCTCACGCTTAATGCTTATCACCAAGGGATCCGTTGAATTTCCTCCGATTACAGTGCAACCCTCGAATACCTTCGCCCTGTCCAGACTTTCTATAATTCCCGATGGGCACACCCGCTCGCACTTCCCATCCTTGCATTTGATACACTGGTGATTCTCTATCGAGTAACCTTTCGGGCAGCGCGTAGTGCACTGGCCTGCAAAGGGGGCCAGGGGTTTGGCTCCATTGTCAAACCGAGTGCCAATCTGGATGCACTCTTCCGATGTAATACAACGCTTGTCGAACTGCAAAAAAATATGTTTTAATATTATTATATTATTTAATATTTCAGTAGCTCTTGTTTCTCACCTGAAATAAGTTCTTCGGACAGGTGTCCACGCAGATAGTATTGTTGATCGACAAAAAACGACAGCTTATACATCTCTCGGTACCAGTGCTGTCGAGGGTGCAGCCCAAGCAGGCCTTGTTACAGCAAGTATTCTCATCGATGCAGTTATTTCGACACTCCTTGGGACAAACTAAGCAATGGAAAAACGATCACAAAAGGATCAATGGGAAAGGAAATTAATTACTCACTTGTTTGGCAATGCTTGGAGTCCCAGCAGTAGCGTTTGTTATTATCCTGCTTCCGACAGCCGCCGCTTTCCCTTCCTGTCACGCTCAGCGCCGTGGAATCCTGCCCATCTCCGATGACCTTTACCTCCTCTGCACACTTGGGACAATCCATTTCCCTGCCGTTCATTTGCACCACCGCCTCCGACTCGGTGGCATTCTCGCCCATTATATGCAGCCAGTCTATCGTTTCCACATAGCACAGGACCCGATTCTTCTCGATTCGAACACTGCCGTGCGAAATCGATCGCAGATTGGGCAGTCCCAAATTTACCAAATCTGGGTTTGAATACACAACGAAAGAGTAGCCATCGAGCAAATATTTACCCCGGATGACATTCAGGTTGGGAAATATTTGTGACAGCGAATGCAACCCGTTCACGCGAAAGATACAAACGAAATCGGTTACCTCCTTCAGCAGGGGAAACGAATGATTTAGGCTTATAGTCACGTTCGACATCAATGTGATCATCAGGAAACCCTCGATGGTGGTGCAATTTTCCAACATATATAAGTTAGCTGGAGTGTTTCGTATATCCATCGATTTGCAAGCTTAAGAAAGAGCGAAAAATAAAGGAAAAAGTAATAATCAGTGTCTAATATGATGGTATTATTCCTAAAAAATAATAACCCTTACTTTTGGGATAAACCTAAAAATGAAAAAAAAAACTTTTCAATGTCCAGGATTTATTAAGTTATATTTAAAGTAGGGACCACGTACGTAAATAATAATAATTCTACTTTTTCATATCTTTTTCGGGTCGATAAAATTGCAGAAGAGAATGAAAGGCATCAATGATATTTTGAGTGATAATTAATTAACAAGTCAAAAATTTATTTGAAACTTAACCCAAGTTCTTTTCTTTTTATTTATTTTTTTCAAACTCACTTGTTTCATTGCGTGACAATCGAACTATATCGTTCGTTTCAGCTACGTCTCGTCGCAATCGCGTGGATTCCACAAATTTATCCAACTTATCGGTAAAATCGTCTTTGTTGTTGTTGTGGTTCTGCTGCAGGTGATGTTGTTGGGGTAGCACCGTTCGCTGCTGCTGCTGCTGCTGCTGCTGCTGCATCGCAATTGCTGTGGCTGTGGCATGATTAGCCAGTAAACTGAGGCTTAATAATACCCAAATCAGACTTCGATTCCAGGGATCGTAATTTTTGTGGTTTTTACAGTGTTGCTTTTCAGTTTGATCTTCAACTTTTCGTCGAGTTTGATGTAGTTTCAGCTGATTATGTTGTTGTTGTTTGTTGTTGTAATTGTAACGGCTTAAACTCAGTCTTGTAGTTGTTGCTGCTGCTGTTGCTGCCAGTGCGGTGTTTAACAGCAATAGGAATTTTGTATAATTTATATATTTATCTTCTCGATTTGTTGGCGTTACTGCGTGCTCTTGTCGTCGGCGTCGCTTGTTGAAAATGCCACAATCTAACATCAACAACAACAGCGATTGCAGTGTTCGCAATATATTATGACAATTGTTGTAGATATTAAAATAGTCGCGATGTCGACGATTGTTTTTCGCAGCATCTTCATCGGCATCATCGTTTGGTCGATGACCATTACTTCGTATTTGACTTGTTTTGCCGGTTGTTGATTCCAATTTGGAGGTTTGTGGTTGTGAAAAAATAATCCAAGGTTCACTGGAAAGATTTAATTAAAATAAATTTTATTAACAATTTGAAAGAGGGTGGAAAACATGGTTTGGAAATGCCCATATCCGGTTCGTGTCTTTGTTTGTGGCACTGCTTGTGGCATAAATCTTAGAAATGTTGCTTACTTGTTAATATCAACTGCTTGCCGGCAGCAACATGTGTCTAGCAACATATCTTGCCGGCACAACACACAAAAGTTGCTGCCACTCATTGTTGCTGCTGCTGTTGTTGTTGTTGTTGATAAGACATCGCCAGTCATTGTTGTTGTTGTTGTGTCTGTCTCCAGCATTGTTGCTTTGTCGCGCTTCAACTTAGTTTTCATCATCGTTTGCCGTTTCATATTGAACATATTTCGGTGTGTTTCACCTTTATTTTTCTATTAGGTCATTTTTTTAAGCAAAAATAAAAAAGAAAAACAACAACACGTCAAGTAATCATCTTTCGTCCCGCTCTTTTGCAAGCTGCTTGTGGGAAAACTTTAATTTATATTTTTTATAGTCGTTTGGAATGATTTATTCTAGCTTTTTCTCCGCCAGCCACTGTAATGAAAAAAGAGAGAAAAGAGAAGCAAAATGTTAGTTCCCAAGTAACAAAAAAAAAAACAGAAAAATAAAATAAACTAAGTATGAAAAGTCGAAGTTTGGACATCCTATATTACTGGAATTATAAAATAAAATATGTATTTATATACAGATTTAAAGATTTATTATTATTTTTAAGATACATTTCATTATATCCGTTATGACCCCCCAATCCGATTTATAATTACAAAAAATAGGTTAAAAAGTTTCTTTCAGAAAGCTGAAAAAACACAGTCGGTCGCTGATAATGTCGATTATACTCTCTGTTAGGGTATATAAAAAAAACTATAATAATTACAGCAGCGCTTGTAATTTTATGCGAGAAAGGGCGCCAAGTTCCAGGCACACGTGTCGAACGGCTTTTGCTATCGTCACCGGACGAAAGATCACTCAGTTTAATATACTTTTGACGCTCGCTTCGTTTTCGTTAATTATTGCACCTTAAATATGGCTTACGTGGTGAGGCAATAATAAATACATAGCTAAGAGAAGCGAGTGTGTGGAAAAGCTATTTGTTAAACCTAGGAAATTATTGTATTTAGTGGAAATTTTGGTATCTAGAATGGGATTTAAATGAAAAAAAACCTATTTATTTCCTTTAGTTTTTTTTTTTTAAATTAAGCACAGAAATAAAATCCCCTAAACTGCATTACAAAATACGCAATGAAATATTTAAAACGATTTGTTCTGAATTCATTATGTTAATTTATTATTATTATTTATATTTATTATTAAATCATTAACTTGGTATTTCTTAAAGAATATTCTAAACATTTAAAAAAAAATCATAGAAACATTGTGAAATCAAATTTTCTCTTTAACTTCATATTTCTTTGCTTTTTTGTGCAAAATTAAAGTTCATTTGTTGATTTCATGCAAGGAATGTAAACAATATAATTTAATTAATCACTCAACAATATGAAACACTATATTAACAATTCTCAATCATTTATAAATTGGGCAAATACAAAAGACAAAGGCACGAAAAAACCATGAACAGCTGAGAGCCGGCTTGCTACAGTGGCATCTCGCTCTCACTTGTTGAAGAGACCCGGGAGAGCGCAGCTTTGCTAAGTTAAGCAATAAAACAAAAAAAACAAAGCAAACAACAAAATAAATAATTTTATGCGGCAGACAGAAGAAGAATAGAATACCCAGAAAAACGGCTAGCATACGGAAAGTGATTGTATTTGTACATATGTATGTAATGTTGTTGTTGCTTTTGGCATTGACGTGTTTTCTTTGTTTTTCATCCACAGTTCAAACTCGGCATTTGTGAAACATTAATATCAAAATTAATCATTTAAAATTCTGGTTGTGGTCAGTAATTTAAAGAGATTTTTGTCCCAATAAATAATTCAAGAATGTGAAAAACTTTTGCCATTGATTTAACATACCGAATGGTCACTGTATCCATATTTTCATGACGCGCAATCTTCGATTGACGTCGACAGCGCAGTCGTGTCATAAAGCGGAGTTAGTAGTAAGTGTAGTAAGTGGTAGCGTGTGTGATTCTTGATTTTACTACGCTTGTAATTCATCAAAAGTTGCTCCCGTTTTTTTTAAACAGGGTGACCCCTGTGCTGTTTGTAGTTTTCGGGGCGTAACATGGGGAAAATGAAAATGCGACTGCGTGGCAAACAAAAACAAAAATTAAAATTAAGGAGGGATGAGGAAAGCGGCAAAACAGAGAGCGTAACCCGGAGGGAGTAATAAAACACCACCCACTCTGCGCTGCTGTTGCTGCTGCGTAGTTTTTGGAATCGTAGTAGATACAAATACAAACAAACATACGCAATTTCGTCTTGTTTTGCTAATTTTTTTCTAGCTAGCCAAAAAAAAAAGAGGTTCTCTCTCTCTCACTCTCTGGTGTCTCTCTTTCGCACGCAGTGCTCCACCAATGCTGCTTGTTTATTATGCTTGATTTGTTATTGGTGTTGTTGCTTTTATTGCGCAGTAAAAATGTCGCGCTATAAATACATTAAAAAAGAAATGAGAACAACAACAAGAATAATACAAATGTTCAACTAAAATTAAATGTTTATAAGTCATATAAATTAAAAAGTCCCGGCAAATACAAAGTAATACAAGTAAATAAAAACAAGCGTTTTTGCTCTCTTTTGCTCTCTCCGCTCTCTTTGCCATTTTTTTCTCTCCAAGCGTGTATCTCAAAGCAAGTATCTCAAACAGTGGCTCTCAAACTGTTTTATTTGTATCTTTGTATGCGTGTGACCCAGATTCCTTTAACTGTTTTTGTTTTTTGTTTGTTTCGCTGTTTTTTTGTTTTATCATTCAACTAACTTAAAATAAAAAGACGACAATTCCGGTGAGCAACATTTCCGGACAACACACAAGCCCAACAACATAACTTTGCTGAAATATCTTCTGACGCGTGCAGATATGACAACATGATAATGGTAATTTTTAATGTTCAAAAAAGATGCTCAAGTGTTGGCAGATTTTGAGAAAACCAAATTAATTAAATTTATTAATTAATTAAAAAATAATGAATTAATTTAATATAACTAAATATTTATGTATGTATGGTGAAATAATTATGAGAATTTTGAGAAATCAAACTAAAAGTTTTCTGTGACACCGCATGTTTTTGCTCATTTTATATTAAATGATTTGTCAAGCAAACATAAATAAATGAAATATAAAAAATATAATTTCCTAACAAATATATACTTGAATTTTAATATTAAAGAATTCATAGGGAAAGCACAAAATAAATAATGTTATTCATTATAATATTAAATCATTTTTTATTTAAATATGGGAAATATTATCATAATACAAAATAAAATTAATATATTTTGTTTTGCATTTGTTATTAAGATACATTTAATAACAAATATATAAAGTTGTAACATAATTTTGTTAAGCATTTTTAAAAATGTATTTTAATATTTATAATATATTTATTTATAACAATATTTATTAACTAAACGTTTGAGAAACAAAATGCAATTAAAAAAAAAAATTATGTCATTTTAATTCAAACCAAAAAATAATTATATAAATTATAAATAAATTATAAAAATATTAATAAAAGATGTTGAAAATATTATTGTTCATTTGCTCAAAAATTATATATTTACAAAAACGATTAGCAAACTTGTTAGTTAAGTAATCATAGCTGCCTTTTTCTTGGAAATTACATTAAATAAAAACTTTCCCACTTTAAAATTTTATTGAATCTTGAAAATAAAGTTGCTACAGTGGCAAAACACGACGACGATGGGCGGCAACGATAAGGGGCAAAGGAAAGGGACCAGGCCGGGCCGGGCCGGGCGAAAACTTGCTTGGCTTATCAGCGGCACTCATTTACACACATGGAAATTAACAACAGACGCTTCGCTCCGGTGTCCGGACGCTGGCGAGCGTTTTATTGTTTAATTTCGTTTAACGCGCCTTGGGCGCCACCGTGCACGCGCCTCGTAAAAAAATAGTGTAAAAGTGTAAAGGTGCATTTGGCACGCCTAACTGACATTTTTGCTCTTTTTTTCACAATTCATTGTATTTTTGCTTGCGCCTTTTGTTTTCCCTTTTCTAAGTGCAATGGCAATGGCAAAACAACTTAAGAGGGGATTTTTTTTTTTTCAGTTTCCAGTTGGGAAGTACCGCTACACTCGTTATGGCTTATTATTATTATAAATGAATACAGTATTGGATAAATTGAAATATGTTAGACCTGATAAACCTATCGTAAAAGCGAGTCGGCATCTTTAATTTATCTGTACGAGAAATGTTAACAGAGGTGAAGGGTGCACTTATTAAGCAAGTCCTTTAAAACAGCTGTATTTAATTTAATTTCTTTATTTTTTTTAGCTCTCTGACATCATCTGGTGGTATAAGTATAAAAATATATATTCTTGGAATTCAAGTGCTTTATTTTATTACACTGATCCATTAATTCCAACTAATTCTAACTTAAAAATTCCTAGAAAATATTAATGAAATTGAATGCTACGCACGCGCGCTGCACTTTGGCATTGCTGTTTTTCCCCCCACACAAATATGCAGCACTTGGCCCACCAAGCTGACTCAGTGACAGTGGGGAAAAATGGGGAGAAAAACGTTCAGACAGAAGTACCAATAAAAACGATAATAATAATAATAACAATACCAACAACAATAACAACGACATTGACGCAATAACGGGCAGAAAAAGGCCCACCAAAGACCTGAGAAGAGAGCGGAGCAGCGATCTCCCCGATTGCCGATTGAGGGGAGAATCAGATACTCTGAGAGGCCGAAGCCAGCCGCATTCCAATCCAAAACAAAGTTGACAGACCAGTTAAGAAGAACAACAACAGGGCCCAGAGAAGACGATGGAGAAGGAGAAGGAGAAGGAGGAGGAGGAGGAGGAGCAGAGACCAGAGTTCGCTTATTGAAATATTTCCTATGCTCCAAATCCAAAAGTCTTTTGTTTTCCAAGTTTCAAAGCAACCGAAACGAACCGCAACCACACCGCACCGAAACGAACAGGAGGAAAACAATAAAATTATCGCATTATGATAAGCTTGGATAGAGATCAGGCCAGACTTAGTGGAGATCGCAAAAACCTGATTGAGAGCCAGTCAGGCAGCCAGCGAGTCAGCCGATCGAAATTCCACCTCAATATCGATGGGCTAATGATGGTGATCAGATCATCAGGTGCTTTGGCAGCTTCCCATTCATAATATCTCAATCTCTCGTCGATTTGTCACAACTTTTTCATCTCTCCCGAACCTTCTTCCCCTTCTTCTTTTTGGTTTTATAATTTTTTTCGCAAAGCTTTGCTAGCATTTAAATTGTTAAATAAATAAGTTAGGATGGTGATGGTGATGATGATGATGAGATTTTTGAATAAGCAAAACTGGGGGATGTACCCCAAGATTTCAAGAAGCCAAAGGGGTTATGCCTTTAATATTATTTCAAAGATTTCCTCAGTGAAATCTTAAGGAATTTACTCTTTATAAATAGCATTAAATAGCATTCAAAACTCTTGAATATATTAATTAAGAAAAATCTTTAAATATTCGGAAAAATACGGATTTAATAAGATCCTTTTATTGTTCCGATTATTTTTTCTGGCATCAGTAGATATTTGAAATACTTTAATTTCATCATTCATGAAGATATTTCAGAATCATAGGCATAGTATATGTATCTGTATCTGAAAGTTTCTGGCACCTGCATCACCATGACTTACAATTAAATGTCGGTCACATGTGGCACCTTTTCTCTAATCTTAAGATCTGTCAAGTCATGCCCGGAATGTGGATCCACCAATTTGCTGGCCGCGTAAAGTGATCGACTGTCCGCCCCGACTAAAGGTGACTGTAAGTAACTTTCAAGCACTTAAATAGTTATAATTTTTTAGTTGTTGTCTTTGAATAAATATTTCACCAGGCATGTGTGGGCTCTGTTGTTTTGCTTGATATGGTCGTGGCCGAGGTGTGAGTTCCAGATAACCAACGTGACGCCGCCTCACGCGAGATAAATAGTAGCTCCATTAGCTTCGTTCCCGTACCGGTGGTGGCCAATGGCAGAAAGAGATGGCCAGCGGGACGACAGGTGTGAAAGGGATGACGGCACTTTTTTTTTTTTGCCAATTAAAAATATGACATTTAAATGCGACTAACTAAAACGGGGGGGCAAACACAATTATCCTGATAGATGTATGCCCATATATGGGTGCAGGTGATAAGGCTGGCAACGACAACGGCCCAGCCCCCCCAGAATGACATGTAGAATGGAGCGTTTGAAGGTGTTAATAGTATCTTTTCCAAGGCTGATGAAATAATCACGTATTTAGACCTAAATGAAGTGTATTTAAAAAAAAGGGGGTTAAGGCTCTGACTACTTTATGTATTTGAAGTACAAGTTTAAGTGAGTAGTGCCATAATAAAACAAATTATAATAAAGTTTCAATGCAAGTCAAAATGGCGACAAAATTGGTTTTCAGATTTCAACAACAAATCTTTTGGGTTTTCCAAAACAAATGAAAATTGTTTTTTAGCTTCTTATATTTTTCAGAGGCAAAGTTCTATTTTCTAGTTATATTTTCTGCCTATTGCTACTTTTTTATATACAATAAAATATTTAAAATAATTGTATAAAACAATTTATAATTCATACAAACACCATAATAGGGCTGCAAAAAAAAATAGTATTAATGTCGAAAGCCTATTTTCAATATATATATTTTTAAAATTTTTCTTTAAAATTCCTGGCTGGTTTTTTTTTTTAATTCCAATTCAAAACCAACAATTCTTTGAATATTCATTCACATTCTGTGGCTTTTGTAATCATTGTTAACAAGCTGCCAACCAAACGCTATACACCCAAAAATTCATTATATGGAATCGGGGGTCTTAGTATGCATATGCCCATTCTACTGACTTTTTACGACCAAACCGATTGCCCCGAAATAATGGCCGTTAATTTCAAATGAACTCAAGTCGTAAAAGTGGCCTGTGGTATGGGTGGATTCTTCGGTGGTTCTATAAGCACTCCACTTAACTCTCTATTTGGAGCTGTGCCAGGCGGTGTCGGTTTTCCCCCGAGGGCCCTTTATCGTTGAAGAAGTTTTCAGAAGCGGCTTTACTTGAAAAGGAAAAGGAGAGAGGGTGGAAAACCTGCGGGTAGGGTTGTTAAGAAGGTAAAAAAAAAAACAAACATGGCATTATGGTAATGTAATTTATAAATTAAAACGAAACAAGTACAGCATAAAAATTCAATGTAATTTAGAGTTGTAAATTTAATGAAAACAAATTTTAAATTGTAACTTGAAACAATAATAAACTTATTGATGGGTTTAATTATTTATTTTTAAATTATTGTGGGTATAAATATATATATATATATATATATTTTTAATTATTGCATTTAGGAATATATAGAATTTATTTTTAAATGTGTAAATAAATATATAGAATAATCAATTTTTGTAGCCGCCTTAAAGTGGCACTCAAAGCTAACCAAAAAACCAAACAGCACAAAAACCACCCATCAAATCAACCCCTCCCTCCCCCCTTTACATTGTGGTAAATGTGTAGCCGCCGTTTGTTTGTTTGTTTGTTTGCACGTTCATTCATAAACTCGTAAAAAAAAAACTCGAAAACAAACAAAACCGCCAAACCGAAAAATTCCAATAAAGTTTTCATTAACACAAACACTCACACACACACACATACACCCAATGTCAGAGAAAGAAAAGAAGCCGAAAATACCACGAAATAGAAAACGCAACGAAAACGCTGGGAGATCCGCATTTCGAAAAGCAGCCAACATAAAACGTAACGAAGCATACCTAACAACAATCATAAAAAAAAAAAGAAAAAAACCATTTGAGGCCTAGCCCCCAAATCGAAAAATAGAAAAACAAAAAAAAAATAGAGACCATTACAACAGACACCTGCGAAAAATGTTTAAATAATAATGAAACGCCAGTGCCCTACAAGAAATTAACTCCGATACGTGAGCATTCAAAGTAAAACGACTTTTTATACCTCGAAATAAACACACACACATTCCACATTCCATACTCACGCACACTCAGCACGAAGCCAATGGAGGCGGAGACGGAAATTCCATGATCATGACATACCCCACATCGTCTCTGGGCGATGACAAACTTTTATCGCCACCAAAAAAAGCGCCAACATAAATAATTTGTTTAACTTTTTAAAAACGAGTCATTGCCACCGAGTAATGACTTTCAATGAATGTGTGCCTACAAAAATGATGTTAATGTGATAACATAAAGGTAAAGTTTATGTTATGTGGGTTTAGTTAAAAAGGGAATTAGGGGGATTTATGGTAACTAAAATGAGGTAAATTGATGAAGAAATGAATGCAAATAGATAAACCTTAGAATTAACATTTCTTATACTATTTTGAACACAAAACACAATATATAACGAATCATTTTGGATCGCATATCGCCCTCAAAGCTCAGCCCCGATAACCAACAACATATATTTAGAATCCAATAAGTCACAAGTCCCAAAAGGCGCAAACAACAAGAAAAACGTCAAAACTGATTAAAGGCAAAAATAAAAAAATACCGATCTTAGTGCGTGAGCCAAGTCAGCGGGCCACCAATCGGAGATGGCCAGCGATAACGACAACGATAGTAGACAGGACTGTGATTTTATGTGCATGTTTTTAGCCACCTAAATAATAGTTTATTTATTTTAAAACATGCATAAGAAATGCTTAACACAACTAACTAAAAAATTGATTACAATAAAGATTAAATTTCCCGTAATTAATCCTAAAAATTAAAATTTTTTTTTTATTTTGTAATAATGTTTCCTAATAAACAAATAAAAAACAAACATAAGAAATGACTAAGCAAATTATCTAAAAAATTGATATAATGATAACAACATTTCCCATAATAAATCCTATAAATTTATAATTTTAAAAATTATTTTCCATTTTTTAATATTTTTCTAAATAAAACTCAACTTAAGCTAATATAATTTAATAATATAATAATAATAATATTATTTACACTCCAATTTTACTCATTTAATTACTAAAAATAATTGTTTATATTTCAAACAATTATCACTTGCAATCTAAAGTCCCCAGGAAATACTTTAATATACCCGGCCACAAAATATCTCGTGACTTTCACTAGCAAATAGAGCCTAGACTTTGGCCATCAATCACATGGCTCTATGTGTGTAGATCGGTAAAGTATCTGTGGGGGCCTTGTGACAATCCCAATAAGCCGTCACGTTCGAATCAAAATACATTGTTGATTGCACATTTTCCGGGGCACTACGTTCAAGCTCTTTTGTTTTTTTTTTTATCGGAACCTTTACACACGTCATCGTCATATCAAATAATGATTACAGAGCGATCCTTGACGCGATGTTTTTATTATTATTTTTTATTATTATTTTTCCAGTTGCATTCAAGTATTAACTATTAATGCAAACATTCGCGCCTTGGCTCTCTCGGTGTGTGTATTTGTTCAATGAATTATTATTCAGACGATTAGCAGGCATTGAATTTCACAATAACAATAACAAGATAAGGGCGAAAACATTACTACAGAGCGCGATTGTTCTACTAAAATTAATGATACGAACCAAAGTTCATACAAACAAATTAAGCGTTTAAAATTAGATTGTGAAATTTCTGGGAAACTTTCGATTGATCACTTGGAAAGCACATCCATCAGCTACTATCTCAAGGGGGAAACATATAACAAAAACTATTTTTATATTTATAATTATATACAATATTTGTATTAATATTTATATTTAATTTGTATACAAATAAATTAATTAAAGTATCATAAAATGTACCTTTTTAGTTTAAAACCTTATTTTGGAGATTTGTTTACACCAAAGATTTCTGAAATAAAAAGAAAAATATAAATTATTAAAAAACTATTTTAAACAGTTTATATTTTTTATATTTGTTAAAAGAAAGATATATTTTGCTCATAGTTTAATCATATTTGTAGCAAATATGTGTAGCCGGAAGCTAGTAAAAAATAATAATAACAAAGGCTTCAATTGTTCGCCTTGACAGATATTTACACTCATAATTCCCCACCAATCCAACAGTCAGTCAGGTGAGCTATATGGCCTGCAAGTGATATGTTCAACATTATTGCACATTGTGTCAATAATAACAGGGAAATTGGTCTAGTAAAAAACCTGGACTAAGAGACACCATGTACTCCATAATAATTAATAATAATTTTTAATATAAATTTAATTAACACTTTATAAAATGTAATTTAATTAATAATTAAATACCATTCTAAATTGTACAATATATGATTTTTTACTCTGAAACGCTTTCTTCTTCCTATTAAATTGACTTCAACGAACTCCTTTTCTGTACATTTTAATGGGTATTAAAACTAGAGTTAAATGTAAAGCATTCATTGGCGAACCCTTTCATTTCTCACTTCCTTGTTTGCAAAGATAGTATTGATTGTTGATGGTAAATATTGTCATGGTGCTACAAGGAATTAAGGAATTTATACTTTACTTCCTGTTGACCTTATGTAATTATGATCAGAAGTTGGCAATGACTCCTTCACTAGTCATTTCCGACTATATGTTATTATATGATTTATAAACAACTAGTTTCTAAGTTTATAAGCTACCGAGTTGAAATTTTTAAGCTGCAGATAATATATATATATACATTGACAAGTATTTAAGTATACAAGAAGACAATTATTTAAGAACACAAATACAATGTTTTTTTTTGTGCTAATAATGTGAGTAATCCGAAAACTAAGGAGTCATTACTTACATTCATTAAATAATACAATCAAAAGTATTTATATTTTATTATATTTCTTATTTAAAAATGTATGGTAAACGATTAGATAAAACTGTCACAATTTATGTATGCTTTTTGTTTAAATATTTATAATCAATCTGATCAATCCAATCCAATTCAATCCCGAAAAGGCTGAGATAAAATATTTTAAAGTCACGCTTTTTCTGTAAAGTCTTTACAAGGCGTTATTAAATATGCATTCCTTCTAATTTTTTATTATATATTTTGTTTTTTTTTGTTTTTAAAATTTCTCCCAACTAATGAACAGTGTAAGCTAATATCTAAGCCTCAAGTCGACATTAATTAACTTTAATTAAAATCCGTTAACGCTTGAAATGTTTAAACATCAAAACCAGTTTTGCCTTTCAATTGAAATCGTGCGAAAATATATATCTCGTGTTTCATAATGTTCAGTAATTAAAGCTTGGGCAATCCCGGCGCTATTCCAACTTCAATAATGATTCAATGATTAATTATTATGGCTAAAGCAATTGCCCGGTAACTGTGTAAGTTTATTATATACAAATTAAAAAAAAAAACAAAGGCCTTGAGTTGAACAGTTCCGGTCAGATCAGCCCCTCCCCCTTTTTTTCCCAGATCCTTTCTCTAGCCGGGTTTTTGTTTTTCTCTTTCAGTATTGGCTTTTGCGGTTGACAGGCACACACACACACACAACCCACAGCTTTAAATCCGCTTTGGTTTATACCACATTTTTGTGGTTTTGTTATTCATCAGAGTGTTAAATAAACAAAGAGATATACATATATGAAAGGCAAATAAGAATAGATTTCAATTAATAGGAAATATTTATATACAATAGTTTATTTGATAAATATGTATATTTAGTATTTATATTTATTATGTATTTACTACAAATTAAATATACTATATAAATAAATATAATATAATTACTATTTATTTTGTTTATTAGGTGCATACATATTTTTCAAGAAAATAATTATTTTTTTAAAGAGAGTTATTTGCTGATTTTTTATATTTTATATACCAATCAAATTTTAATTATATATTTTATTATATTTTTTACTTTTCTCAATTTTGCTAGTTTTTTAAATATTTATAAACAAGCTCTGAACAGTTTAATTTACTTGCTAATATTGTTTTTATATATTTACAATAAATAGGTTAATAAACGCAATTTAACTATGGTAAAATTATTTATATTCATATTTATATTATTTATATTCATTATAATAAATATGTGTAAACTGTGAATGGTAAACAAAACTACATGTATTTAAAATCATTTGAATAATTAAGTCAAAACTACGCACAGGGTACCCCAAGTATGTATTGTTGAATTGTTGAATGGAATGAATGAGATCCAACAACCACTACGAAAGCAGTACCCGGACTACAACAAAACACTTGCACTGCTTGCTCTCTCTATCTGTATCTCTCGGATGTGTGAATGGAATATGCAGCTACGTAAGCGGCAAAAACAACAATGACAATGACAAAGTGAATGAAATTTGTAGCTCGCTCTCAATTATTATTTTTCTGCGTGTAACGACATTTTCAAGTGTTCGTTATTTCCAGTGCCAGTCTCTATGTGTGTGTTTGTGTGTGTGGAATGCAAGTGAGTAAACAACAATAATTGTCAGCCGTAATAACAGAAATAACATTTCATATAAATTCCGATTTGATAAGCTTTCGTCTCTAATCTAGACAGGGACTTTCCCCTCCTCTCTTCTCTCGTTAGTGCTATATTTTTTTTTAGGTTGGCCAACACACGTTTCTTTGCTTACTTTTATTATTTATGATACGTTTCCCCTTGCGTCGTCGTTGCCCAATTTCTTTTGATGGAATGGAATGCATTGCACAAGGCATTTCTCAGTGTGTGTGTGTGTGAGTGAGAGTTTGATTTGGCGTTTTAAAGTTATCAATGAATTCCTACACACACATTCACATTCTGCGACGGAAGCGTGAGTAGAGTAAATTTGTACTCGTATTTATTGGATTTCATTCATAGCCAAAGAGACCCTAATTTCGTGATCGACGGGGGACAACGATTTTCAGAAATTATGACAGTAAAAACCTGAAGTTGAAGATTTTTATTGTGTATTAACTATTATATTATTATTTATGTAATAAAATAAAATAAAATATTTTCAAATATCTGAAATAGAAATTATAAATAAATAATTTGAATAGTCGGAAAATGATTTAATATAAATTTTTAAATATTTTATTTCAGTTAATATAATAAACAATTTGCAAATGTCTCAAAAAAATGTAAGGAAATGTAAATACTTTGTTATTCGAATCTTTTAATTGCAATAAAAGTATTAACTAGGTTGAATACATTTAAGAAAAATTGTTTGCTATTTAGTTTTACATTTAAAATATTCAAATAAAATATTTTATTTTAAAATTCAGCTTCCTTTATACAATTTTTTACAAAGTGTCACTGTATTTACCTTTCGAGGGCTGAATCCGGGTTAGATATGTTTGGCTTATCAGTTTCCTTATCTTTCTCACTTCCCCCCTCCAGCCGTATGTTCCCCATTTTTGATTCATTTTTTTGTTATTTTTTTTGTGAATGAATATTTCCCTTGAAGCATGGTGGGAACCCACACACAACCGCCCCCAATTCAATCCAAACTGCAATCCATTCCCACATACCGTTTGTGGTTCCCCATTTTCCAGTTCATTCATTTATTTATTCCCATCCATCGATATCTTTCGGGCTAAATCAGAACTTTGACGGGGCCAGTCACAAGTCAAGCTAATTAATAACAAGCTGTGGTCAGAAGGGAAAATAATAACAAAAACAAAAATTCGAAACCCCCACCCTCTTTATGTGTTATCAGTTGAGATTCTCGCTTGTGCGCCCCCTCATATTTTTTTTGTTCCTTTTATTTTTTCTCCGCTCTCCGGCTGTCAAATTTGACATTTGCTATTGAACCGTTCATAAAGTAGGCGCCAGACTGATTGGGCAAGATGATTTTTGCTCGAGTTTTTCTCCTCTGGGTTTGTTTTGCTTTGCTTTGTTTTGTTTTCTTGTTATGATTTATTAAACATTTATTTGGCTTAATGAATTAATTTGATTTGATTTCGACAGCGTAACGGAAATGTGTCTGTGTGGGGCGCCAAAAAGGCGCCAAGCACGACGCAATTGTCAGAGAAATGCATTTTAAAATAAAATCTATGAAAATTGCAAGGGAAAATCCCACGAAGCATTATCTGCTGAATGAAAATATAGTATAATTTGGTAATTAGCTTAGTTAAATTGAGATTAGATTTACTTTATTATTTTAAATTATTATTTTTTATTCAGGTTTCGGATGCAATCTACAATCACTCAGGCAAGAAAGCCAAAACTCATTGAGAAGTATGTATATAGAAAAAATGTGTAATGAATAAATATTACCTAATTTTAATTCTGTTCAATAAAAATATGTATAAGCCCTAAGATTAGATTTCCAGCTAGAGAGGAAGAAAAGAATTATTTAATAAAACGCAATATGCATTTTTACAAGTCTCTGGAAAACATAAACAATACATGTAGACAACAACAACAACAAAAACAGCATGATCATCAGCAGCAAAGTTTAAATAGTTGTTAGGCTATTAAGTTCCGCTTAAATTGTTTTCGCATTTACCTTATGCCCGCTCTATTGCTATAAATACAGGCAAAGGCTACAGATACAGATGGGAATACATGCAGATACAGATACAGATACAAATACAAAAGCGCCAGAAGCGAAAAAAAACCTCTACAACTACAACAACAACAACAACTGGCATAAGAAGAACAAGAAAAGCAAAGTGCGAGGCACAAAAGAACCTAATCAAGAGCAAAACGCCGCAAATAAAGCAATAAACAAGACACAATATTGTTTTCTTTTTGTTCCCCCACTTCGTCTTCGTTCTCCTTCCTTTTTTTCTTCTTATTTACTTCGTGGCTTGCTCATGCCCAGGCAACAACAACACCAACAACAACAACTACTACTATAACAACTACACCAACAACTACAACAACAATGAATAATAATACCAACAACAATGAAACGAGAGCGGTTTTCAAATAGCTACCCAAACAGTTCCAGTTTCCAAGTCTCTTCGAAACTCTCGAAGCTTGAATCTAGAAGCTCCAGTTCCATGCTTAATACAAAAAAAAAGACAAAAGCAAAACACCGGTGACGGTAACAACAACAACAACGACAGCAAGACCCAAAGGTAAGCGAGTCGAGACGTCAAACGCAGACAGAGCAGCAGACAAACATAGCAAGTTGAATGAATATACGAGTATGTATGGGTTGTCCAAGGGGTCTCTTAGAATAACAACTATGACAACAATTACAAGGAAAGTGCAAAAGAAATCCTAAAATAACTTAACACATTTGAAGAGCACAACACAGCAAATGCACCACAACAATGTATCCTACAGATAAAGCTTGGAAAAAATATACTCAACTAATTATTTCTCTTTTTTCATTATTGGTGTTTTATTATCTTCTTGTTTATCTTCAAAGGTCTTAAAAGCTGCTAAATAACTCAAAGTTAGTTTGTATTTAACGCAAAATGTTTTGAAATTTATTGATATTAATACTAAAATAGCGAACTATCAAATCGAAATGTCAATGCTTTTTGTGCTATAAGTAAAAAAAACCATTAAACTTGTTTTATTATCTTGTTTAATTATCTTAACAAAAATATATATATGTAGAGGATCAGCCCAACTGCGGAGTAATCTTTTCATTTTATTATTGTTTTTACTCTCTGTAAGTTACATCAATATTTGTATTACAATTAATGCAATACAATTACAATGTGACATTTATGATAATTTTTTTTCAATCTGAGAACAACGACGTAGAAATAGAAATAAATTAGACAACAAAAAGGCAGCGGTCAACGAAACAAAAACAAAATTAAATAAAAAAAAAACACCAAATACGCTTAAAATTTTACAATACGTAATAGAACGAAATAAAAACAACTACAAAAAACGCTGTAACAGCGACGGAATTGAATAAACAAATAGGAACAACGAGAAAAGCGCGCGATCAACAACAATCGTAAAAATAGAATTATAAAACGAGCACGAGACAAAAAGAAGCAGCTAGAAAAAACAACAACATAAGCTAAATAAAATACAATAACAGAAAAAAAAACTCAACAACATTTAGAAAATGTATTTCAATAGAAAACTAAATTCAAATAAATACGACAATAAATAAAAAATAAAAGTAATAATAAAGCAAAATAAATACAATAATACAGCAAAAATTAATATGTTTATTTTTCTAAAGTTGTTTTTTTTTTGTATTAAATTTTATATCAACTTTAAATTTCTTATATTTTGTATTTAAAGTTTATAACAGCTTAAAGGCTAGATAGACCAGACCGGAGCTCTGTCAATTGTGTTTCCTTGAAACAAGCAAGCCAAAGTTGGGTCAGGAATTCAATTTTAAACCTTATTACATCATTTACAGTTTTTATTATAAGTATTATTTTGTAATATTATTATTTAATATATTTTTTTTTATAAAATTTCTTGTATAAACACAAGTTTAAGTCAGTTAGTAAAGTTCTAGTATCTTTGCTCAACCAATTCTATCTTCGAAATACGAAAAGTATCTTTGGGGTTGTCCGCTGAACCTATCGATGACAAAGCTAAATCCGTAAAGTAGCTCACTGTGTGACTTGGCACGCACAAAATCCAAAGAAAGAAAAACCCAAAGATGAGCACGGAAACCTAAGCCAGCCGCAAGAATGGACAATAATGAAATGAAAGCAATGAAAGGATACGAAGAAGCAAAGGGCTTAAGGTAGGGAGAGAAGGGAAAAGGGAAGAGTGTGGCCAAAGCCAGGGTTTACAGTTGTTCGATCCCACAAATCAGATTAAAATGAGAGGGTGCTTTAGGGGTGAACCCCCTCCTTTTATTCTCCCCTCTCATCTCACTTTCCCCTCTTTGTAACACCGCCGTTGTGTGTACGTGGCATGAAAATAGAACCAAACGATCAGCAAAAGAAGAGAAGCAGCAGCAGTCAGCTGAGCCACAACATTTACATCGATCACGCTTTTTATGTCACATGAAGAGTCAAAAACAACAACAACAACAATAAGCAAGAAGGGGGAAAAGCGGCAGAAAGCCAGAATGATTGCAACGATGGCATTTTGGCGCAGACGCTTTTATGGCACACCAGAAAGATATACAGACGCAGTTAGAGACGGGAAGACCTTAGCTCATCCAATTCATTGAATCTTGAATCATTGAATCTTAAGAAGATTAAGCAAAAATCAAATAAATATCTTTGGGATTGATTCTAATCTTGAGTTGGAATCTTTAGAAAAATTTCCTCAAAATGAACTTTTATAATTTAAGCTTTACCATTCCTTGAGTTGTATGAAATATAACTGATACTGGGAAATAAAGATGCAAAGATATATAACTTTCTGATCTTGCCAAGAAATATGCTTTAGACAGACATCAAAATATAATGTCTTGGTTTCGCTAGTTGGGAATAACAGTGAAACATAATCTTAGGGAGTGTTTCGTGTATGATATCATTCTTAATTCGTTACTAAAAAATCCTAAATTCATAAAACCAGAAGAATTATCCATTAAAAATCCAGTAAAAAAATTTTTTTTATACAAATTCCCTTTTATCGGGTGTGTTCTGTATTTGTGCGACTGTGAAAATAGCAGGGCAGACGATTAGACACCAAGCAAGCCATCAAAACATCACCATCACTGCGCCAGCACATCACGCCAGACCAGACCAGATCAGCCCAGCCCCATCCCCATCCCCAGACCCAGCCCAGCATCACATCACATCGAATCGAATCACGCCGCCGAAACCAATACTGTGGCTGTGTGTGCGGACGAGGCCATTAGATGATCGCCGCGTCTAAATTTAAATGTCTGTGCGTTTAAGTTGCAAGGCAAAAATAAATCTACATAAAACGTAAACAACAGACAAAGTTTCATCTTGTCTCGCTTTTGCTGGTTTTTGTTTTCTTTCGCTCTCGCCTGTAATGACAGATCACAAGATCTTTGTAGACGGGTGGGATTTTGTGACTTTATAGATCGGGTTGTTGCCAAGGGGTTGTATCTTTGGGATCCCAAGGGTTGGGCTGTTCACATAAATAAATAAATGTAAAATGGATTTTATGCAAAAATAAAAAACAAAAGAAAATTTACATTTTTACAGAGTCCAGATTTGATTACAAAGTTGTAAAAAAAGGATCGAGAAAATGTAGCTCAACAAATAGAAGGGGTTAAAACCTATTGTTGCCTGACAGCACATCCTTTTGTTAATGAAAAGAGTTTGGAAACATATTAAATTTCATTAATGTTTAAATACAAAATTACATTTATAATAGCCATTCCTTATTTTAATTTAAATATTCAACAAAATTGAGTTCTTTAAAACAATTTCAAAATCTAGAAAATTGTACAATTTAAAATATTTTAAAATTTAAATAATTTCTTAAGACTTCCAAATCTAGAAAATTCTACAATTTAAAATATTTTAAAATTAAAATAATCTTTCCAAGACTTCGAATTTAAATAATCTTTAATGTCTTTGCAAGTCCCTTCACCTTTGGCCCGATTTTTTCAACCCCTAACAAAACGAACTCACATTTGGAAAATCTCCCTCTTTTGTGACCGGGCTCCCCCAAGGACTTTGGTCTTCCCCCCAGCAAGCTGCTAAAGATAATTTCAACTTTTCGTTTATTTTTAAAATGCATTCGTTTGGGGTGTCGTGAAAATGGGAGTGGAAATTAAAAATAGCAAAAAGCATTTCTATAAAATAAATAACACGAGACATACCGAGAGGGGTGGTGGGTTGTGCTCTGCTGCAAAAGGTGCACTTTTTGGTCCCTCTGCACGTCTGCATTTTCTTAATTTAATTTTCGTGTTGCAGTTCACGATCAATTTCATTCTAATGATTGCAATTAAAAACATTTTTCTCTGTTGCTGAGAGAATGAGGGGAGGAAAAACTCAGAAAATCCGGCTGGCTAGACGACGAACGAAAGGAAAGTGGGCGTTGAAACCGCCCACTCACGCGCCGTTGAATAGCGACGAAATTAACGCTCGGCTGAAGGCGAAATGAGAAACAAGGAACACACCAGATTGGTGGGGAAATAGTTACATTTTCTTAATGCACTTCCTTATATTTTAATTAGTTGAATTTGAATTTAGTTTGATAAAATTTTTCGCTAGGTTTTTGTAGATCAATTTCTAAGAAGGAAAATACTGCGAATCTATGAAAACGAATTAGTTTTATACTTTGTAATATTAGTAAAAAATAAATCCCCTTAAATACGCTTAATTTTTGGTTTAAATAATTTTTATAGTATTTAAATAATATTTTCTTATTTCCACCTACCAATAAATACATCATTTGAAAGCTTTTAAATGATATTTTCCTAAAGTTTTCTCTCCTTAAAGAAGTTATGATGATATTGAGCTTGATTTTATAGAAATTAAACCAAAAAGGTGGGCATAATTACCTGGAAAGATAAAATAGAAATATATATTTAGTATTTAGTCAATCAGACTTTAAAATTTCAATTCTCTAACTTAAAATGTAGACCAAAAATTGTATATTTATGTTCCTTTAGAATAATATCTCCAAACATCACATTATCCGGTCACAACAATTTTCACAAATATAACCATACCCTTGGCTGGTTAGAAAATTGCGAAAAACAATAATAATAGTGAGAAAAACAACAACAACAACAGCGACGTCAACAACGAGACAATAAGGCAGAGCCCAAGCTATAGGCTATATGTGTGCCCATGTCTCGTGGATCGTCATCACGATTGGGATGTTGTCTCCGCCACCTCCTCCCCTCCACCCACCTGCCCCAAAGCTACTACCGAATTTCGTCAGATTCTCTATTGGTTTAAATATAGTATCAAGCGAGACGTCCTCGTCTCGGCATGGTGTCGTCGTCATCTGTTGTGCATTTCAATTTGTAATTGTAATTGCATTTTATATACACATCTCTGTGAGAGGCGTGATGTCAGTGTGAGTGCAGACTCAATGGGTGTAAGTTTGTGTATTTTTATAAATTTGTGTTTTATTTTATTTTATTTTTTTGGTCATCGGGTCATTTGTGCCACGTTTTCTTCTTGCTTGAAAGGCTGCAGGCTACAGGCAACTAGTAAAACTGGAAATTTCCAGTATATAAATATAAGTAAATGGATTAAATCCGATTAAAATATAACAATCGTTCCATAATAATATGTGTGTTTTAGGCTTGAAATAATTAAAATTATATATAAATATTAAACAAGTTGCTTACAAGAAGTTTTGAAATTTTTAGGATTTTTGAAATCAAGAGAATATTTAGTTTAGAACTATGTTGTTGGTCATATTGGGGACAATTCATAAAACAACATTCCAAGCCTAACAATCTTGTCAACCAATCATCCTTATTATTACCGTCTGTAATAGCCTTGATAATCCGCATCACATCATCATAACCACCATGGCTACTACTACTATTATCATTGTCATCGTCGTCGTCGTCGTCATCCGTATCCCGGATGCGTGAAAATGCAAAATGCAAAATGCTGCAATGTCAAATCGAGAAACGGGCACAATGACTCAAATTCTTGCTGCAGATTGGGGGCTATAAAAAGCGGCCAACTGAGAGCAACTAAAACTTTCCAAATGCCAATACCCACACTACCACACATTCACATTTGTATGCCATAAAATCACAGTCATTATGCATAGTATGTGTGTGCCTGATATTTATTTTTCAATGAGAGACGACGACGGGCTCAGCGACATTTAGCTGAAAATGCAATAAACAACATTCCAATCTGAGCTGAACTCCCAAGCACACTAACCCCTCCGCCACACTTAACCCCTTTTGGCTCAAAGAGACAAGGGGGCAAAAAAAAACAAGAAAGAATAGTATTTTCAAGTACCTCGACTAAGAGATACCGTGTACTAAAAACTAGCAGGAAATTGATGAGTTATAAATGCATATTTTAAAAAATATTATGAACAAAAAATAAATATTTAAAAAAATGTTATAAAAAATATAGGGTAATTATAGGGCTAACTTGGGAATAAAGTTTTTGTTTTTCAATCTCAATGTATCTTTTGGATACAGCGAAATCTAATAATTAACCTGGCTACATCATATATGACGGATATTAATAATTATGCAATTTCAAACTAATGATGTTCATGACCAAAAATCAAATATACCCTAGATACCTACTAGTCCAGGTTGTCTGTATACAGCAACTACTAGTAGTAAAAAGTGCCAGGTCATTATGCGCATGTGTTGCCCATTATAGTAAGCGCTACAAAGCACTATCCACTGCACTATTAAATACTACTTTGTGAGTAGGTTTAAAAGCAAACGGAAATACTTTTAAAAATATACATTTTTTTGTATGTAAAAAATGCACAAATATAGTTTCAGTAGGATGATCTTGACTTGTGTTTTCAAAATAGTTTCATTTAGTAAGGTGACTAAGTAAAAAGAGATGAACTCAAGTTAATATTCCAATATTATCAGCAAGTAAGTAAAGCAAAGTAAATTTATTAAATAAAATGACAAGAATTGGAACTCCTCCAAAATATAGGTAAATTTGTATAGCAGAGACAGGCTTTCAAAACCTTCAATAGAGTTATAACCTTCCCCCTGCTAGCCTTTCTGAACTACCTCCCACACCCCCTGGGACCCAACCTAGCCCCCCAATGACATTGTCAATGTCAATAGCAAGATCTTTTCTCTCCGTTTCCTCTACAAAAAAAAAATAAAACACATATTACTCTTGTGTATGCCGAGAACGACTTGTGGGATATATGCGCATATGTTAAGACCTCAAGAGGTAGACAGGCGGCGATCTTGTTGCATATGCTTAACGGTTTTCTGGCTTTACCTGGTTGGTGGTAGTGGTAGTGGTGTTGGTGGCGTCTCCGCCAGAGCCAACCTCCTGTGTACTCCAAGTGATTAATGGGCCCAAACGGACAACAGACCTTGCCATATACGGGCTACTTTAACGTTATATACACTGAGAGCAAAGACTTCAAACGAAGCTCTTAATTGAAATATTTATTAAATAAATTGTCGAGTTTTGCAAATAAATAATTATAATTCTTGCATGTTTCGTAAACTTTTAAAATGTATTCAAAATTTTATTTTCAAAAACTTGGCACCAGAAATGATCCAAATATGAAAGTTCAAGGATATTGAAAATATATGTTGCGCATATTTTTTCCTGAGTACATAACGGGGTGAGTTGAGGGGTACAAAACCCGGGGAACTTTTGTTGACTTTTATGAGCAATTAAAAAACTATTACGGTGACGCCAGCCAAATGGCAAGCTGCATTGTTTGCTGTCGAGTTTTATGTGCAACGATGACGTTTTTATGGGCGCCACACGGAGTGTGGGTCGAGGTCTTTTGGCTTTCTTTCTCTCTCGCTCTCTCTCACTCGCTCTCTACCTTTCTCTGTCTCCAGTCGCTGCGCATGCGCCTTGTGTCTCCCTTTTACTCCTGAGTGTCCCCTCGTTTGTGGAATGCGGAACTGTTTTATATCCCATATATCTTTTGCTTTTGTATTTTCTGTAGGTTTTTCTTCATTTTTTCGGTGCATAACTGAAAAATGCAGCCTAATGACACACATAAAGTTCGACTTTGGTGCCGGGCCTTTGTCTGGGCGGCTTGAGAATTAATTGGTGGCCATTAAACTTGGTTTTATGAAATGAAAGAGAGTTGTGGGACTTTAAAAGGAGGCAAAACAAATTGAAAGGGGTTGGTGGCTCGGTTCCTGGCAATTATTCATATAAAAAAAAATTAAATGACAAAAGGAGTATGCTTATTTACGACATTATTTGTAATATATCACTTTTTTCAGTATTTTTATAGTTTTTTTTAATTATTTACATTTATACATTTGTATTCTTTTGAGGTAGTTTTTTTATTTTTGAGTTCTTTGATAGATTCAATTTTACTAAACCAGTTCAAAAAATATTTAAAATTAAAACAAAAAATTACCTTACACTTTGCTTAACCTCAAAACCTGATCTTTAAGTATACAAATAAAAGACTTCTTTTATAAATTTAAGAAAAAATTCCATGCGAATTGAGTTAATTCTAGAAGCAAAGCCCAGACATTCCGCAAGCATTTCCTTTCTCTCTCTCTCAATGATCAAGTCTGCATATTCAGATGTTAAGCTATCTCTTTCTGTCCCAGCTATCTGTCTCTGTCTGTCTGTGTCTTTAGCCATTCGAACTCTGGACTTCGACTCATTCACGCGCCGTTCACATAACTCGAAACGTGATTTTTACATGGCGAGTCTCTCCTCCTCGGATGAGATGATGCCACGATTAATGCTTCTTATGCGGCTGCTGCGACTGCTGCTGTTGCTGCTTCCACCCCCCTCCTCTTCCTCTTTTCTCTTCCATCTTCGTTGTCTTCTTCATCTCCGGCATTCTTGACAACAAAAGAGGAGGAGGAGGAGGAGGAGGAGGAGGAGGAGGAGAGAAGCAGCTACAGACATTGGAATGTGGCAGCGCCACTTTACACCCTTCGCATTTCGATTGTCGTCTGCGGCTGCAGCTGTTGCTACTAGTTTATTGGATACAACAACAACTGAGAAGAAGTGCAGAAAACAAAAAAAAAAGAAAGAAGGAGAAGGAGAAGGAGAAAGAGAGAGGGCAGGGAAAGTACCACCAGTGGGGAGGAAGTGAAAATGGTACGGCATGTAAACTGTCTCCGGCATACAGTTGGGATTCCAATGGGAATTCACAAGAAAATCAATCAATTTTCATTAAAAAATTACAACTTCTTTGGATACTCTTAGATCGATTTATAATAAAAGGAATATACCATAAAAATCCCATAAATATTACTATAAAGAGTAACAGTAACAAGTTAAAAATCTGCTTAGATTATCTTAAGAATATTGAATATTTATTATTTATTATTTATTATTGCTTATTATTTAATATTATTTTTTTATTATTATTTACTATTGCTTATTATTTATTATTTTGTTATTAATATTTACTACTGCTTATTATTTAATATTGATTGTCAATAATTTACCAAACAAGTTCCAACCACACATTCAAAAAACCAACATTGTTGGGATACCCCCAAAGGCGATTGATTTATAAA